>JAOPSE010000205.1:0-1200000 GCA_029449295.1 Zea luxurians | reverse complement strand
GCCCAAACGACAGAGGCTCATCCTGCAGTTGGTGCTGGCAGTAACTGAAGAATTCATGCAAGACACTGCAAAACTATCTGCATTGCTCATGTTAACCTCACCTTTCGTCCAATCCTGTGCATGCTCGTGTGCTCTGGCGCAGTTTTGTGAGATTAGTTTAGTCAGTTTGGTTCCCAGATTGGCCCTAGAAACGAAGTTCACGAGATTTTCTTTGCAAGGATGCCTTCGTGAGTATGTGCAAAGGTGAGGCAGACCTGTAAAGTTCATGCAAATGAGACCATGGAATGGAAGCTTGGAATGTGGTGATCTCATGAAACGAGACTAAGTACTAGTTAAGACACATTTCGCAGATACTCTAAATCTCAAAGAAATTTTTCCTAGAGAAAATATTTTTTATTTTCTGATGAAACAAGTTTTTCTAGGAGCTCAATAAAAGAGACTACGAGAGTGTTTGGTTTGAGAAATCATTCCATCTAAAATAAGATGATGCATCACTAGTTTATTTCTTAAATTTGGTGGGATGATCTCATTCTTCATATTAGTACTAACTAATTATGAGAAATGAGGTGATGATAGATCAACTCATTACATTTCATAAACCAAACAAAAAAATGAGTAGTAAAAAGATGATGGACTAGCTCAATACTCAAACCAAACATCATATATATGCTATGATATGCTATATAATATAACACATGGGGCCTTCTGTGACGATCATATATTTACTTTATTAGAGTTATTTTAACCATAATACATCTCTACAATATTAAAGCACCAGTTTCATCGATCGTCCTGCGACATCTTTTTACAAAGAACTTCTTGTATTTCTTCAAAATCAACCCGTGGTACCAGATCATATCCCATCCCTATCCTATTTGTTTGCATAGCAGCGTTCTCGCATCTGTCGCTCTAGCAACAAACCCCCATTTCGCAACAACCTTCGCCCGCTTCTTCCGCCGTTGCACCGCCACCAGCGAGGAGGATTAGGGCGCTCGTCTCTGGATAAGGATGCTCACTAGGTGATAAAAGTTACATCGAGTTCAACCAGCTCTGGACCTCCTCGTCGCTAAAAGGGACCAGGAGCCCGTCTGCAAGCTCACTCGTCTTTCGCTCCAACACGAGCTCCGCTCCGCTCCTCCCATCCCATGGGTGACAGCATCAACTGTAGATCTACCTAGCGTGCGCTTTGTCTGGTCACAGTTGTTCTTGTCGGATCTATTATTGGTAGAGACCGCTCTAATTGTCGTGTTTTTCGCAAGGACGTCCACTGACCAGGACACAAGCTTGTCAAATAAGCAAGCCAAGCTGCTCAAGGCGCAGAAGTTCACGTCCGAGCTTGACCATCTGGCCAGTTCATTCTTTCACTCATACCCTTTGTTTCTCAATTTGGCTGTAATGAGCGCACAATACTTTAGGGATATATAGTTGTTGTCTACAAGGGCTTCCTCTGATCCGACAATTTTGTGCTTGATAGGTGGATACGTCAAAGGTCAAGTTGGACGTGATGAAGCCCTGGATTGCCAAGCGGGTCACTGAGCTACTTGGGTTTGACGTATGTTTCTGATCCATGCAGAGGTAGTTGCATTTCTATTGTTTGATATGATACTCTAAAGGTAAGAGCAAGTATGTATTTTAGTAAGCATGTTAAGTATGTTAAGTATTAAAGGATAAACTTGTTGTATTTAGTATATCAGGAATGATCTTGTTGTCGTACTTGTGCTTTTCTATGTCTTGCTAAACTTGGAGAAAATTGTTAAGTCATCACCATAAATAAATTTGCATGTGTTACCTATGGAATCTCAATGATGATTTTGGTTAGGGCATCAGATCTACACCACCATCTCGCTTCCATGTCCTAAGCCAAAACATTGGCTATAATTTAATTCAAGCATAGGGGCTCATTTTCAACTTATTCTTTCGGTCTTTTGGCTAAGATCAAGTGTAATATTTGTTTTACTAGTTCAATATCTGGTATATGAACAATATGTTCACTTTAACATTAAATTCATTTATTATGGTTGTTTTTATGTGGAAGGTCCATTAAGACTCTTAAATGTCGCTTAGTTAACCAATCAATATCATCAAATGTAGTTGGATACCGTCGCAACACACGGGTATTAAACTAGTAATTTATAATATATTAGTGATTAAACCCCCGTTGTCGCTAAGTTTTTTCGTGACAAAACAGCAGAAAGCGTTATTGATTTACTTATGACACTATCATCCTATAAACGATTAGGATATGCTCAAATCATCATAAGTTTTGAAACCAGGCCACATGAAGTGACATGGCTTCTCTGACAAGAAAAAAAGTTATACCAAATTGTATCATCAAAATTTTATTTAGAATTATTTCGTAGGCTATTTTACTTCGGTTTGGCCCAGCTAAATTTTAGTTTAGGGTAATTTATGTGTCAATCTCATTTCACTACAGCCTAATTGTTGAGCATCATATTTGGCACCTGGGCGCGGCTGGACTGTCTGACCATGTGGTCTGGATGGTTCGCACCCCGAACAATCCGCAATTAAATTAACTCAGGCGAGAGTCCTTATCCCACGCGTGTTTATCTGGCTAATCACACGGGAATCGGTTGAGAAGCACTTAGGAACGGCTCTAGACCTCGACCCACACACACATACATACATTATATATATATACACACACGACTAACCATTCTTTTAGCATACTACTGATTATTACAGGAGCTTCGTCACCAGAAAAGCTTCAACATAACACAAGAGGAGCGAAGCAAGCTTCATCCAACAGGCTTCATCACGGTGAAACGGGTAGACAGCATGAGGAGAAGGTGTTGCTCAAGTTAGTAAATACAAATGGCGATACTTTCCTTGTAACATTTTATAAACTCTGTGTGTAATTATTGAGGGCATAAATGTAAAAGCGTACGAACCTTTATAGTTACCTATAAATAGATGAACAGTACCCCTGTACTGTTCACACTGGATTGTAATAGCTCTCGTGTCATCATCTTCATACAAGCCGAAGGTATCAATGTAATATAGATTCTGATAATATTTATACGTTTATCATGAAATAAATGTGTGAATAGACAATATATCTCATGTGTATAAACTCATATTTTTATGAATGATGAAGACGTGTTCTTCATGACCTTCGTCTGAAGCTCATTATATCCGAAAGGAGATAATGCTTCGAAGGACGAAGGTTCCTAACGTTTAACAATTATGTTGCCTTGTTCTTGATTAACAACAATTAAGAACAAGTGACCAACATTGGTGCCCACCTCCGACGAACTCAAATGGCCACCTTCGACACCAAGAACTCGAACAACTACCTTCGCCATGCTGCCAAAGAAGGCAATAGCACCAGGGGCTGCCCTTGCACCACTGGACATCAACCAAGAGGGGCTCCCTCTGAGGGAGGCCCAAAACCAGAAAAGGAAGGCCATTAGCCCAACACCATAGGAAGAAGAGCTGGATCAAGAGATCAGAGATCTAGAGGCTATCCACCAACAAGTGGAGAGAAGAAGGGAGAAAATGCTTCGACTGTCTGAACTCTAGAAGAAGATTGATGGAGCTGCCAAAGAGATGCGCCACATTACACAAGACAACGAGCAAGGACGAAGGCCATAGCAGAGAGAGCTTCGCCAAGAAAGCCCAAGTTATGATGATGTATGGTATGACAATTTTAATCATGGTAACTTTGCTTTTGATGATGCTTCCCCCCTAGCAGCAGAGTTGCAGGCTACCTCATGGCCACCTTCATACAAACTGCCACAACTTCCCATATGTATGATGGGCATTCTGACCTGAAGCAGTTCCTCATGAGTTATGAAGCAATCATATCATCATATGGTGGCAACACTGCTGTCATGGCGAAATCCTTCGTCATGGCAGTCAAGAGCGTGGCTCAAACAGGGTATTCTTCTCTTCGATCAGGAACAATCACATCGTGGCAGAAGCTAAAGGATATGCTAGTCACCAGCTTCTAGTGCTTTTAGATGAAGCCAGTGACTGCTTAAGCTCTATTCCAGTGCACACAGGATCATGAAGAGTACCTCCAAACGTATGTCCGAAGGTTTCTACGTCTCAGAGCTCAGGCGCCAACGGTGCCGAATGAGATTGTTATTGAAGCAATGATCAAAGGACTTCGTCTAGGACTAATAGCACAGTATTTCGCCAGGAAGCCCCATAAACTCTGGAGAAGCTTCTACAAAAGATGGACGAGTATATCAGAGCCGACATTGATTTCCGGCAAAGAAGGGAAGAAGCTTACAGATATTCTGAGATGACCAAGGGCTTCAGAGGAAGGCTCCAGCCAAGGCATGTCAGGACCATCCATAATCCCAGCTCAAGCGAAGACATGGGAAATCATACTCAAGGGCATCAACACAACTCCCAATCATCACGGACACAACAAAGCTCCTTCAGGCCACCAGCCCCAAGAGGCAGAGGAGGACGAAGCTCCTTCAGGCCACCAGCCCCACAGTATCAGTAGCTTCGATAAGCCACTCCCCAGCTGCATGGGCCCAGCCACCACCACCACCAGTCAAGGCTCCAACTTCGTCTCATAATCAACAACCAGAAGGGCACTGCCAAATTCAGCAACAACGTGATGCACGTGAAGAGTCCAAAGCTCGGATAGTCAACAACACTGCTAAAAAATTCTACTGAAGCTGAAGCTTCCTGCTCCCTATGAGCTTGCTGCTCAAGCTTTGGACAATCATTTAAGCTTCGTTTGTCAAGAACTGAAATGGCTAGAGTACGTTCCACTGCTAGGTTAACACGCGAAGGGGAAGGGGCTGGGACTTCTGAGACAACCCCCATCTCAGAAATGATGAGGCGTTCCAGGTTGATTGTACAAGAAGAAAAAGAAACAGTCCCAACAGAAGATGTTGTTGATGCCGAAGTTGAACCAACCACTGCCGAAGTTGACAGTGAAGACGAGGATGATGATGACATTTTAAGTCTGAGCAAACCCAGCCATATTGAGTTTGGGAAATCCATAGTTACAGATGAAGATCTGGTTTTAATGAAAAAATTAGGATATTTTGGAGAGAATGATGACAAGCTAGTTCGGTTTGCTGGGGAAGAGGTGATTCCAGAGCCAAAAGATGAGGAAGTTGTAGTCTTTAGAAGCTTCTTCAGGGATGCACTTCAGTTCCCCCTATACGAAATGATTGGTGAGGTTCTGAAGAAGTTCGAGATTTACCTTCATCAACTCACTCCCAATGCCATTGTTAGACTCAGTGTGTACATATGGGCTCTCCGAAGTAAAGGGAAGAGTGCGAACACCGAAGGGTTTTGTCGGGTGCACGAACTCCACTATCAGATGAAGGCTAGAGCTGATGGTCTACACAAGAACTTTGGATGCAACAACTTCGCATACCAAAAGGATACTAAAGCTCCTGTGTTTGGTTATCGCACTAAATGCCCGACTGGCTGGACCAATGAGTGGTTTTACGTGAAAGCTGACGAGAAGAAAAGGGAGAAGCTTATGAGTATGGTGATGAGTCCCTTAAAACTAAGCTTTGGCATGACGTGACCCTTGTGTAACATGCAGCTTGGGTCCCCCTGCCAATTGGCCGAGGTGGAATTCAGAGTTGTGGCAGAGCATATTAGCACTAGGGACTTAGTGCAAGAATACTTGGCAAACAAAACATTTCCAACTTTCGGTGGACGGGGGATGCCGAAGAAAAAGGAAGAAGGGGAAAATATGAACTTGTACAACTCCCCTACTGCTTCAAATTCTAAAAAAGTTTTGGCAAGCCGTGCGCCGAGTGGTTGGAATTGATAGAGAAGATGTGCAATGAAATCCTTGGAAATTATACAAAGAAGGAAGATCAATTAATGACAGCCACCTTCGGCACACGGGAGAAGCGGAGACTAAATCGGATGATGGATGCCCTAGGCTTCGAGTACCCTGATTATGAAAGGCTTGACGACGAAGCCAGGGGATTGAAGAGAAAAGGGTTGTGAGTGTGTTAACAAGGCAAGCACAAAGGTTAGTTGAAAAGGAAATTACTCCTGCTATAGCTGACAAAGGTCCCCAACAAGCTGAGAACAGTGGTGGTCCCCTTGGTATAACTATGTCAGAAATCGATAGACTTATTGCGAACGTTGTACCTGGGAAAAATACTAAGGGGGCAATTGCTGTAGAGACTTCAACGTCAAAGGGAAAGAGAATTGAGGAAGCCTCTTCAGAAGATAGAAGCTTTGATCTTTGGCACCTGGGCGACCAACAACTTTCTGAAAAGGATATATCGGAACTGAAGGAGTTTGCTATATCTGGCGGTTATCAGCCCGGATCCATGCTCTTTGGCAGCGTCGACGAAGAGATTTTAGGATGTATTCGCGATCGCGCTAGGGCTAAAATTGTAAGCACATTATCAAAGAGCATCGGATTCCCGAAGCTAGAGAAAGACATTAGCTGCTACAGAAGACAACATATTATTGGCAGCTTGTTCTACTCAAAATTTAAGGTAAAACTCCTCTACTATTTTTATTTTGTCATGCTGATTTAAGCATTTCAGTAATGGAGATCTAATTTAATTCGTCTTTCAGAGCCTACTGCTAAGCAAGGCCCTAAAAATGCAGCAGGACAATGAAGACAGAAAGAATGAATTTGTTATCCATGGCTTTGAAAAAAGGATTGATGAACTTGAAACTTCATTGAAGGAAAAGGACAACCTGCTCCATTCAACGAAGGTTCTCTTGCCAAAGTTCGATCTCAGAATGAAAAATTAAGCAAAGAGCTAAAAGAAGCTCGAACACTTTTGGAAGAGAACTCAAATCGGTTCAGTCGTGAATCCGAAGCTTTAAACGCGACAATCAAGGCCAAAGCTGAAAAGAATCTTAAACTGAGCGAAACAGTCAAAACTCTTTCGAATAAATGCTTCAGCTTTGCTACTCAATGCATCGCTCGGCTAAAGAGTACCTTCAATTCTGTTGGAGCCGTGTCTGAAGAAGTTAATCTTTCTGCTGAAGATATCCCCGGAGCTCTTGGATGTATTGAGAAAGAGGTTGAAATTCTCGATGAAGTTATAATTGGCCATGGTGATTTCTGTGCGCTAGTGGCTTCTCGTGGCATGGCTGCTACTTTTATCAAGGCTGGGTGCAATCATATAAGAACTGTTAATAGGCCCAACTTCAGCCTCTCACCGTCTGACCTAGTTAATATTCTAGCCGAAGCTAGAAGCATAGGTAACAGATTCATTATTCAAATCTGGTCTAAGGGCGACCGAGAGATTGCTAGCAACGAAGCTCGAGCTTTACTTAACAAAGTATGGCGAATTTCTTTACCTTCATGTTTTTATTTTAGATTTTTTCTTATTACATTCCTTAATACCTTTGCCTTGTTGTTTTTAGGGCGATGTTGGCGAAGACTGATTAGCCGAAGCTTACTCTGAAGATCTGAAGAAAGCTTCAGAAGTTTTTCTTTCTTGCACTAATGACTGGGAAAAAAACTTTTAAGGCTTCTTTGTACAAGAAAAACATTGTATTCAGCGAAAAGTTGTGATTGCATGTAAAAATTTTTGTAAATATCTATGAATACCTCGTACTGTTGCTTTACCTTTTATCTCACTGTTGTTTGCTTTGCTGTGGACGAAACCAATGCTCCCAGCTTTTTGAGCCGAAGGCGAAAAACACCTTCCCTTCTTTTCGTTCACATCGAAGCACCTTTGGACCAAAATCAAAAGATGGCCTCCTAGTACATAACGAAGTGTTCTCCCTTCTTTTCCTATTGAACATCTTCGTTTGTAACAAAGCATCTTCGTTCACAACGAAGCATCTTTGTTCACAATGAAACATTTTCACATTGAAAGCAGAAACCTTCTCTTTTTTCTGCTAATGCTTTATGTGATATGTCATGATGCAATGAAACTACAGATGTCTAATGTATGTTTGTATAAATGCAGAAGACGATGTGATGAAGTATGCAAATGTACGAAGATAAAGAACACACACAAATACACACCCAGACTCTACATCCCCTTAGGAATGACTTTGGAGTCTCTTCACCTTTTACTTATGTGGTATTTCAGCTCTGCATCCCCTTAGGAACGACTTTGGAGCTAAGCTCTACATCCCCTTAGGAACGACTTTGGAGCTTCTTCACCTTTGACTTAGGTGGTATTTCAGCTCTGCATCCCCTTAGGAACGACTTTAGAGCTTCTTCACCTTTGACTTAGGTGGCATTTTAGCTATGCATCCCCTTAGGGACGACTTTGGAGCTTCTTCATATTCTTTTATACTTGATGGTGTAATCTCAGATCTTTACACTTTACATGTGGGGGAAGCTGGCCCTTGTATTGCACAGGGTTACACAAGAAAAAATGAAGAATTACAACCTATGGCCCCATTAAAAACCTTTCTCCCCTCTTGCAAGGAAAAGGGTGCCATAGGGAAAAGAAAGAAGATTACATAGTTTATACGTAATATCTCCGAAGCTCATCGGCATTCCAAGATCTTGGAACGTCATTCCCATCCATGTTCTTCAGCCTGTATGAACTGAGTCTTGACGAGGACATTACCAAGAAGGGACCTTCCCACTTAAGTTGTAGCTTCCCCATTGTGTTTGGGTTGGCTACTCTTCGAAGCACCAAATGTCTTGGCTTGATATTTTTTAATCTCACTTTTTTTGTCTCGCCACCTGATTGTTTCGGCTTGATATTTATTGATGTGGTCTATAGCCTGAAGTTTGACTCCCTCTATAGTGTCTTTTGTTATTTTGCAAGCATCTTCATCCTCTGCTGAAGCTAGAGTCCTTATTGATCCTGTTCTTGCTTCTTCTGGGGTTATTGCTTCATCCCTAAATAAAAGCTTAAACAGAGTAAACCCTGTTGATCTTGAGACAACAGTGTTATGATTCCATACCACTTTTACCAATTCATCTGGCCACTTTCCTTTTGACAGATTAAAGATTGACTTCATTATTCCTGTGATGATAATTCCGTTAGCTCGCTCTACCAATCCATTAGATTTTGGATGCCTCACAGATGTAAAATGTATCTTTGTACCAATTTGGTCATAAAAAGTTTTAAATGTTTTAGCATCAAATTGAGTTCCATTATCAACCGTGATAGCCTTCGACACACCAAACCGACACACAATGTTTTGCCAGAAGAACTTCTGGACTGTGACCGAAGTGATCATAGCTAGGGGTTTAGCATTGATCCACTTTGAAAAGTACTCCACTACTACCACAACATATTTCAAGTTCCCTTACGCTGGTGGAAGTGGGCCTAGTAAGTCTAGACCCTACCTTTGCAGTGGCTAGGTGGGCTGGATTAGCTGGGTTAGAGATGAAGGTTGCTTTTGATCTCTGGCGCACTTCTAGCAGTTTTCACATTTTTGAACTAGATCTGCTGTGTCCAAAGCTGCCTTCGGCCAATAAAATCCTTGTCTGAATAACTTTCCAAGAAGAGGCCTGGATCCGATATGAGCTCCGCATATCCCTGCATGTATCTCTTTCATTAGTTCTTGACCTTCGGCTCTAGACAGACATTTTAACAGTGCAGAACAAACTCCTTGTTTGAACAATTCCCCTTCTATGATCATATATGGTCTTGTCCTAGCTTGCATCCTTTTTATGTAAGCTTCGTCACCCGAAGGATAATTGCCTTGGAGAAAAGATACAATCTCGGTTCTTCGGTCCTCGCTGTGCACAGGTGAAATTGTAAGCACTGCTCGCTCCATGAGTTCGACTAAAGGCGCTTTGAGAGTTTCGAAGAACACTTCTGAGTGGAGCGGAAGCCCCTGTGCCGCTGATTTAGCTAGTAAATCTGCCTGCTCATTTTCCCCTCTTGGAATGTTCTTTACTGAGAAACCTTCGAAGGATGCTTCCATTCTTCGGACTATATCAAGATACTTTTCAAGCTTCGGGTCTCTTGTTCTGCTGCTTTTATCAACATGCCCTGTGATGACTTGTGAGTCAGATTTGAGAACTGCCCTTCTTATTCCCATTGCCTTAAGCTTTCGAAGCCCCAAAAAGAGCTTCGTACTCTGCAATGTTATTTGTGCAATTGAACTCCAATCTGGCTATATAGCAAGTTTTGATTTTAGATGGTGAGATTAGAATAGCAGCTGCACCTACACCAAAGGTTCCCCATGATCCATCACAGAACACTGTCCAAGCTTCGGTGTCTGTTATGCTTCCTTCTTCCTGAGCCCCTAGCATCCAATCAGCAATGAAGTCTACTAACACTTGGGATTGGATGGAGGATCTATGGACAAAATCAATAGTGAATTCATTCAGTTTTGCAGCCCATTTTCCAACTCTTCCTGTAGCTTCTCTGTTTCTTATAATGTCCTTGAGAGGCTGAGATGAAGGTACTATAATATGATATGACTGAAAATAATGCCAAAGCTTTCTGGAGGCCATCAATACAACATATAGTACCTTCTCCAGCTCTGTGTAATTCCTTTTTGATGGACTTAATACTTCAAAAACGAAGTATACTGTGACTTGCTTCTTTGCTTGATCATCTTGTCTCTCCTGCACTAGCGCTGCACTGACTGCAGCGTGGGAAGCAACCACATACAGTAACAATGGGCTCCTGACGAAGGTGGAGTCAATGTTGTTAGTTGTATCCGATATTGCTTCAGATCTTCAAAGGCCTTTTGCTGAACTGGTCCCCATTGGAA
The DNA here is from genome assembly GCA_029449295.1 of Zea luxurians. Classification (NCBI taxonomy): domain Eukaryota; kingdom Viridiplantae; phylum Streptophyta; class Magnoliopsida; order Poales; family Poaceae; genus Zea; species Zea luxurians. The sequence goes on along the minus strand of JAOPSE010000205.1, from coordinate 1,189,374 downwards.
TACTTCGGCCGATTTTAGCACTTTGAAGAATGGTAAATTCCTTTCTGTTGATCTTGACATGAATCTGTTCAAAGATGTCAGCCTTCCTATTAGTCTCTAGGCACCTTTTCTTGTCCTTGGTGGTTCCATCTGAAATATAGCTTCCAGTTTGCTTGGGTTTGCTTCAATCCCTTTTGTGGATACTAGGCACCCAAGAAATTTTCCCTTCTTCACTCCAAAAACATATTTTTCTGGATTTAGCTTGAGGGCAACCTTTTTGAAGTTGGCAAATGTTTCTTGCAAGTCAGCAATGTGATTTTCTTGCTTCGTGCTTTTTACTATGATATCATCGACATATGTCAGAACATTCCTACCAATTTGAGAGCTGAGTACTTTGGAAGTCATTCTGCTGAAGCTTCATCCAGCATTCTTAAGCCCCTCGGGCATCCAAAGGTAGCATTAAGTCCCACTTTGTAAGGCCCAAAATCTGTATAAGAGAAAAATAATAGGATAAATAAATAAATAAATATACTTATATGCTAGTGTTTTAGAGATTTCATGATTTCCTTTATCTTTGTGCATATTCAATTAATGGAATTATGGCAGTCAAATAACAAATAAATAAATATAGAAATGTGCATTCCATGATGGTTTCTTGTATTTTTGCATTTGTATTTAAATTTGTGAGGCAAGGTTAAGTTTGAAAAATAGAACTTGAAAATAGAAAGAGAAATAAGAAAATAGAATGAAATAGAAATGGAAAAGAATATACATTACAAAGAAAATATATATGAATACTTATAGTTCTTCATACTAGTACTTTATTTAGGCATTTAACATGTGTGTGAACTCACGAACAAGTTTGAATTCAAATACTAGAGCTTGAAATCTAGGGAAGAAAATGAAAACAGAAATAAATAAATAAAGAAAGAAAAATAAAAGGAAGACTCCCTCTCGGTGCCTATACCGAATTACCGGTCCTCGGCCCAGATAGCCACACCACCCCAACCCACAAACCAACGCCCCAACCAATGACCACTGGGGCCCACTCTTCGGTCTCCATCACTGAGCGCGGGTACCTGCTTGGACCAATGACGAGTGGGGCCACCCTGTCATCACGTTCGCGAAGCAGATTAGCGCAACAGACGCGCGCGCGATTCTAGGAACCTATAGGGATTCGTCGCGATGTGGTTGGGATACCAGATTCCAGCCTTGGACCTCATCCTCATTCCTAGCCCCGGGTACAAATATGTGGGCACCTGGCCCTCGTCCTAAGGAATCGAGCCGCCATTGCCGCCGTGTGTGGGTCGCTGCCGCGCAGACCTTTCCGCCGAGATAGAGTGGGAATTCAAGGCTACACCATTGACCCTACCCCGATTAGTGGACAAAAAGTTTCACCAGTCGGCTCTGATGGTGGACATGGCCCCGGTGCACTGAGATGATCACCGAAAGCCCTTAAATTTCTCGCTGTCATTCATGTGCTGCCGTGGATCCGCCATTGCCGTGGGCAAGGGCTCCTGCGCCACCCTAATTGGTAAAGACACGATCCCCTTCCTTCAACTTCATCCCCACATTATGCAACACTTGTTGGATGTGAATTGGGAGCACTTGTGGGCCACGTTGCGGCTCTCTGGTGGGGTCGCCGCCGTGCCTAGCACGGCCGCTGCCGTTGTGTCCATGGGAGGGAGGTAGATGTGTCTGGGGCCATTGATCTCAAAACGGGTGGAGGAGATTAGTTCCTGGTGTACCGGTTCATGGGGGCACTGCGCGCCATCGGATCAAAAGTGTGCGCTTGCGATTACAACACGACCGACCCCCCCTTTGTCCGTTCAACCACGGCTGCTGAACTGTGATCCAGCGGGCGGTATCGGTCGCGGTCCTTTGAAAATCCAAACCATCGGATTGTAATCTTGCGGTCAGGATTGTGTGCCGGTTCACATAAAAATAGATCTAATTGGTGCCATCAATTTGAAATCCAACGGCTGGAATGCTCTCGTACCCCTTTGGCCTCGGCAATGTGCAAAAGAGCCCCTCGGCTTTCACAAAATCAACCTGCGGTCCTCTCAGGTTCAAAAAACCTCACAAACAAGTCCTAAAATTTGTAATTAGACCCTTGTACTTATAGAGAAGCATACCTGTCGTACACTAAGGATTATAATTTATATAAAACGAATCTGAAAATGATTTTAGATATAAGAATAATTCTAGAAACTTTGGAAATTCATAGTTCTTGCATTTTAACTCCGATTCGACCCATTCAAGTTGCAATAGTTTTGTGATAAAATTGCCTACGCAGTAGTATCCTTAATTGTGTCGTATCACATACTTTTATAATTAGAATTTTGTTCATCCTATGAGTAGTAGATTTATCTCACTGATCAAAGTTAATATGTCTATAATTATCTTAATCTAATAAAGTTATAACTTAGATTAAAGTTAAATTTGTTAGTTACTTAGACTACATTTACTCACATGGTTTATACCAGTCAAGATAACATAGTTTAATATTTAATCATATAAATCTTTTGAACACGACAACTTTCCAACCGTAACTCCGATATTAGTGATCCTTGAACCTACATCTTCCTAGTAGCGCGTACAATATTCTTACACTGTTGGTTCTCATGTTTGGTGTACTGTTATTTTAAGTACTTCTTGTCTATTTGTTTGTATTGCTACGACTAGAAGCGATGTTACGAGTCATTTGAAGACCAAGTTGGTGTGGTACCTGGGGATCTCAAGTCTAAGGCAAGTTGTGCCATTGATCACTTTTCTTTACCTGATAATGTTCCTATTAATCACTGTGACATGCTTAGGTAAATTTGATGGGACCTAATAGGTTTCCCTAGTATTGTTTATCCCACACCTTGTTTACCACTAAACTTTTGGGTAGTTTTGCTATTACTCTACCTGATTTTGGGAATTAATATTACATTATGATCATGTTCTAGTTATACTGTTGTTTCAATTATTATTCTTGACAAGACCATTATGTTAATTGGAACATGTAGCTTAACTTGAGTAAACAGTGCTACCACAAGGGTGGAATGGGACGCACTTGGCCAAGTAATTAGAAAAGCTAGGGAGAGATTACCTTACTCGAAAGGGGCAAGCGGGGATGTGTCGCTGCTAGAGTATAGGGAGGTCCTCGGGTCGAACTGTTTGTAAAGCTTTTCGAACGAGAGATTCCTATACTTCCTTCTTCCTAAATCCGTAGCGGGTTTTCTCGAACTAGTGGAACTTTGAAAAGGCCTCGTAGTGCTACCCTGCCTCGCTTTCTTGGTAGAGGTGTATGGTGTCCGATCAACCCCTGGAAAATGGGTAACACAACTTATGGGTAAAGATATGCAATCTCTACAGAGTGTAAAACTTGTATATCATCCGTGCTCACGGCCAAGAGCGACTCAGGATAGTCTGAGTAGCAATCCAGTAGACTAGGGTTTTAGAGATCTTAGGGTGCTCCGGGGTCGGCAAGTGACCCGGGGCTTCTAAAGACGACGTAGAGTCACATAGAGATTAAGAAATCAGGTTGTGCACGTGCGACTATTGCATTGGACTACCTGTCGTAATTGTACGACACCGTCCGACGCATGGGCTCTATTAATATATCTTTACTACAAAGTGAAAAAAACACCAAAATACAAAAATTACCATCAGGTTTTTGTGTAGGGTGTTGATAAATGATTGCTAAACGTAGGGAGAAAATGAGGTTAGATGAGAAATAGCTAAATTTAAGAAGTTCATTTATAGTGTGTTTGGTTTGAGGTCAAAGATGGATGAGTCGGGGGCGACACCGTTCCCTCGATTTTTTAGGATCACACCGCCCCCGAAAATCACTCCGGGGTTTATCTCGTCCCCACTTGACTCTCAACCAAACACTATAGAAAACGTGGCCGCCTCATCCCATCCCTCCTTGTACATTCAACCAAACGCACCCTTAAAGAGCTGTTGGAGAGGAGCTTTTAGTTTAGGTATCTAAATTATTGTATTATGGGGTCTTTTAGAGAAGTATTGGAGTTACTCTAAGAGAGAGATCTGAAGAATGGACAGGGTCTATGGTTTCACTGAACTATGCCAAAGGGGGTGGCCTAGTCGACGGTTGTAATAACGGGCCGTAATCCATACGTACGAGGGATTGACATGATCCGGCTTGACTGGGCTGACCCCTCTACAAAATTCTTCCGGTCCAACTTATTTCCTAGATAATTTCATCTAGGCAAAAGTAAAGAAAAAAAGCCCAACTTAAGTGATTAGGTGGGGCTAATATGCGAAGGCCCATGTGCATTGTGGCCTTATGGGTCAGTCAGATGTGAAGGGAAGCACTGCCGCCTATTCCTTCCTATTCAGCAATCAACAACCGGATGAGATGCCAAAGGGTCTGCAGTTTGTTTGGCAAAACAAAAGCCGAGAGCAAGCACCTAAGGACTAATTTGGTGATTGGGGATCCCGAGGGGATCCATGGGAAAGAATCCCCTTGCAATTCAATTTTAAATAGCAAGAGGATTTCTTCTCCTGGAGATCCCCGAGCACCAAATTAGCTCTAAATGATTTTTCGTCGACAAGAAGCTGCGAGTGACTGACCTCATCCGGCCATATCTGTACTGTCTGCTTCTTTCATAATTAAACGCTCTCGCCTGAATCTGAAGGGAATCTTTGGCTTAGCGTGACGAGCAGGTACAGGTAGCATATGCTCCTGCCACCGTCGTCGTCTCCTCGACCAAGCCTGCCATCCTACGTGTGCATGGGTTGGATGCACACGACACGGCACGTCCCCACTGCGGCGCCGAAACGACTGTTGCCGCACATGCACGTATATACTGCGCACTGGGCTCGATGGAGCTGATGACAGTCAGAGAACCAGTATATATAGAAGAGCAGTTTATGTTGAATAACGTAGTTGCCGCAGATCCCTGATCCGGACTCCGAACCCTCCCAACAGCAGTAGGGACGTGAGAAGTTGTAGAAGCCCGCTCCCTTCCCAGCAACCCAACACAGAGAGGAACAAGAGACACAGTGGATGGAAGCTCTTTCTGTTTATCTTTATTATGAGAGGTATGAGTACATATATATAACCTGTGTACCCTTTAAGAGCAGTTTCGGTATTAGCCCATTAAACCTCTTTTAGGGTTTCTCAACACTCCCCCTTGGGCGAATACCGTGACAACTTATGTCTCATCAAAACTCCGAAAAACCCAGTGGGAAAAAATGGAGAAAGAGAGCATAGTGTCACTCGATGTATTGCACTTGTTGCCTCGTTAAAAACCATCTGTGAGAAACTTCAGGAAAACTCACAATGGGAAAAAGAGTACAACAGGTGTCTTCAGGACAACTATAACCTTCAAGGTGTATAATATACGATCTTCAGGTCGAATTGTAAGGGCTGAAATTCAGAGGTGATCTCCCCCTGAACCCTGCAGGTCTCTCAAATGCCTCATCCCTATACCTCATACACATTTTCTGAATGTGACTGCAGGTAAGGATTTAGTGAATAAATCAGCCAGATTATCACAAGACTTGACTTGCACGATTTTTACCTCACCCTCGTTCTGGAGTTCATGAGGATAAAAATACTTAGGACAGATATGCTTAGTCATATTGCTCTTAATATAGCCCGTTTCCATTTGTGCAACACATGCAGCATTATCTTCATAGATAATGGTGGGGGTATTTACGGTGTTATAACCACATGACTTCTGGATGTAGTTAGTCATCCGTCGTAGCCAAGCACATTCTCGTGCGGCTTCATATAGTGAGATTATTTCTGAGTGGTTAGTAGACATCGTTACTAATGTTTGTTTGCACGATCTCCAGGATACAGCAGTGCCACCACATAGAAATACAAAGCCAGTCTGAGATATACCATTATGGGGATCTGACTGATATCCAGCATCAGCATAGCCCACCATAGTCTGGTCCTGATTCTTTGGAAAAAACAGGCCAAGATCTTGAGTGCCTTTGAGGTGTCTAAGTATAGTCTTAACACCTACCCAATGTCTTCTGGTTGGGTCTGCACTGTATCTAGCTAGTAGATTTACCGCGAATGCAATATCAGGCCTGGTGCAATTCGCAAGGTACATCAGTGCTCCAATAGCGCTAAGGTAAGGAACTTCAGGTCCCAACGATTTCTCATCATCACTCTTTGGTCTAAATGGGTCGGTATCCATTTCAAGGGATCTCACGACCATCGGGGTCTTTAAAGGGTGAGCTTTAATCATATTAAATCTCTCAAGGACCTTTTTACAATAGGTCGACTGGTGTACAAATATTCCTTCTGGGAGATGCTCGATCTGCAGGCCCAAGCAAAACTTGGTTTCTCCCAAGTCCTTCATTTCAAACTCTGTCTTGAGGTAGGCGCTGGCCTCCTCAATATCCTCAGCATATCCAATGATATTCAAGTCATCAACATAGACCGAAACTATGCAAAAACCCTTCTGGGATTTTCTAATGAATACACAAGGAGAATCTGGATTATTTACGTATCCCTTCTTCAGGAGGAATTCACTGAGCCGATTGTACCACATCCGCCCAGATTGTTTAAGCCCACACAACGCCCTCTGCAACTTAACGCTGTACATGTTGCGATTTGACTTGGCATCCGGAACTCTCAGCCCATCCGGGACCTTCATATAGATTTCCGAATCCAATGACCCATACAAGTATGCGGTCACTACTTCCATCATCTGCATTTTTAAGTTTAAACCTGCTGCCAGTGATATCAAATATCGGAACGTCGTGCCACTCATTACTGGGGAGTAAGTTTCATCGTAATCGATGCCGGGTCTCTGCGTGAACCCTTGTGCTACAAGTCTCGCTTTGTATCTCACCACCACGTTGTTCGCGTCCCTCTTTCAGACGAACACCCATTTGAACCCGACTGGGGTAACATTGGGGGGCGTGCGGGCGACAGGCCCAAATACTTGCCTCTTTGAAAGCGAGAGCAATTCCGTCTCTATTGCTTCTTTCCATTTGACCCAATTTGAGCGCTTCTGGCACTCTGCCATGGACTTTGGTTCAGGATCCTCAGCAATCACAACAGCGATCATAGAGATGAAATCAATGTCGACAACTGTAGTCTTTCGGTTATATAACTCTCCCGTCTCAACATAGTTTATGGCAATTTCTTCAACTGAATCATCCGGTTCTTTGTGATTTCCCAAGTTAATTGAAACCGGTTGTTCCGAAGTCCTTGTGCTTTTATTTGTGCGCACATTTGCACTAGGACGTTCACCTTCAAGGTGTGTTACTGCTGGAACATCTAAAAGGAAGCGTGTTGCATTCTCTTCAGTAACTTGCTGGTGCAGGCGTCCCCGCTTAGCTGATACTGAATCATTCGGTTTTCTCCCCCTTTTCCTAGGATGGGGAGTACGAGTAGAGTCCATACCCTGCAGAGGTATCTCCACTCTCTCCAGTGCATTTGCCGCAGGAATATGCGACTTCGACACTCCTCTTATATCAGTAAAGGCATCTGGAAGATTATTTGCTAAGTTTTGCAGGTGTATTATTCGTTGAACTTCAAGTTCGGTTTCTCTAGTGCGTGGGTCAAGCGATTGGATGCTACTAGCACTCCATTCTATTTCTCAGCATTCTTTATTATTAAGGTACAATCCTCCCCCTAATGCCGGGAAATGCTCTTCATCGAAGATGCTATCAGCGTACCGAGCCGTGAATAGATCCCCAGTTCTAGGCTCTAAATATTTGATTATGGACAGAGATTCATAACCAACATAGATCCCCAACTTCCGATGAGGTCCCATAGATGTACGCTGGGGTGGTGATATCGGCACGTATACAGCACAACCGAATTTTCGCAGATGGGAAACCACTGGTTGTTGACCACGCGTTAACTGGTGGGGAGAAGCAGAGTGGTAAGCAGATGGTCTATATTGGATTAAGGCCGCAGCGTGCAAAACTGCGTGTCCCCAACAACTGGTCGGGAGTTTGCTATCTTGTAGAAGTGGTCTGGCTATGAATTTTATTCTTTTAATTAAGGACTCAGCAAGTCCATTTTGTGTATGGACATGTGGTACAGAATGCTCTACATTTATGCCCAAAGCAAGACAATAGTCATTAAAGGCCTTTGAGGTAAACTCTCCGGCATTATCCATCCTGATTGACTGAATGCGGTTCTCTGGGAAGCTCGCACGCAAACGGATAATTTGGGCAATAAATTTTGCAAATGCGTGGTTCCGCGTGGACAACAGGCACACGTGGCTCCACTTAGTAGAAGCATCTATAAGAACCATAAAATATCTGAAGGGCCCTGATAGGGGGTTGATTGGACCACAGATATCACCCTAAAGTCTCTGCAGGAAACTCGGGGACTCAGCCTTTACTTTCAGGTAAGAGGGCTTAGTTATCAGTTTTCCTTTAGCACAAGAGACGCATAGGAAGTCTTTAGGAATTTGTGTGGTTTTCATGCCATGGCCAATAGAGCTAGTTATGATGTTCCGCATCATCCTTAATCCAGGGTGTCCTAGTCTTTCATGCCATACTCGAAAAGACTCAGGATTTTTAAATATAGTAGACATCGCAACAAATTCAGGGGGTGGTTTAATTCTTGAGTAATACAACCCAGAGGAGGTGCCTTGCGCTTTCTCTACCACTTTTGTTTCACATTCGTTTGTTGATGTGATATGGAGGTATTCAGCACCACCCACACATGCAGTTGTAACGTGATAGCCGCTACGACGGATATCTTTGAACGTGAGGAGAGTACGAGTTGCTCCTGGGTATAGGAATGCTTCTTCAATAAAGATCCTAGTACCGTTAGGGAGGACAACAATGGCTCGACCGGAGCCTACAATGCGGCCATTGTTGTCGACAATTGTAGTGATATTCTCAGTCCTCTTCAGGAGTGTCTGAAAATATTTCGTCTCTCTAAGAATCGAATTAGTGGCTGCGCTATCAATCAGGCATGGTTCATCGTTTTCCTCCATCGTGGGAAGTGAGTCTTGTTCTATATAAATAATATATAATATTGATTTAGTTCATCATTCATGATGACAACATATAATAGAGCAAGAACAATTAAACCATGAATGAGGAATAAATAAAATTGCAAAGCAATTAATCTCAATCAACCAAATAGTATGGGCTCAGCAGGAGCATTTATTACATCATAACCAAATAAATGTTCTTCTAAAAATAAAATTGCTATGGAAATAAATGTGGAGCTAATGGCTGATAACTTGATCAACTACAGGAGATCATCAGTATCGAAATCGAAGTCGACTTTGCCTAACGGAGCATCGTTCTTAGTTGTGGCATCAGCATTTATGGCAGCATGCTCAAACTGTGCAGCAGGCTGAGGCAACTCAAGGTGCTCTCCAGTTGTGGCGTCTACAGGCGCCTGGATAAAGTGAGCCTCTGAGTTCTGGTGTTTCTTCCATTCCTGATATATGTCAATCAGGTATTTCTCAGTGGTGCATGTACGGGACCAGTGCTGCTGAGACCCGCACCTGAAACATCCTTCGCCAGCATGCTTTGAGGCACTTGCATCGCCTTGCTAGGGGTTGCTTTTGCCTTTGCCTCTGCCTCTGCCACGACCATTGTTGCTGCTACTGCCGCTGCCATTCTGTGACTGCTTCTTAAAAGTTCCCCTTGTTGGCCCCTGATTATTGCGGCGCCCACGACCCCTTCCTCTGGAGGAGCCTCTCTTCCCCTGAGACAGGAAGTTTGCATGTACTTCTGGTACGGCCGCAGCGCCGACAGGACGCTTCTGGTAGTTTTGCATCAGGAGCTCATTCTGAGCCTCTGCGCCAAGCAACATGTTGACGAGCTCACAGTACTTCGTGTACTTGTTGTTTTGGTACTGCTGCTGAAGCACCATGTTGGAGGGGTGAAAGGTCTGGAGAGTTTTCTCAATCATCTCCAGGTCTGTGACTATCTGGCCACAGAAACGTAGCTGAGCAACAATGCGATGAATGGCAGTGTTGTAAGCTTCCACAGTCTTGAAGTCGAGGAAGCGGAGTGTGGCCCATTCCTGTTGCGCCCGTGGAAGCATCACATGCTTCTGCACACCGAAGCGCTCCCGCAGCTTCGTCCACAGTATTAGAGGGTCTTTCACCTCCAGATACTCCATCTTCAGGTCTGGATGGATGTGGCGTCTGAGGAAGATCGCAGCTTTTGCCTTCTCATGAAGCTGCAGGCCAATGTCGTTGGGGCTTAGCCGAACGATCGCCTTTCCCAGCTGCATCGCCTCCAGATGAAACTGGCAGTCGTCAGCCCAGGTCAGATAGTTCTTGCCATTCAGGGCAAGCTCCGCGAAGTCAGTCTTGCTGCCTTCAGCCATAGCCTGTCACGCAAAATTAACTCCAGGTTAATTAGGCGTGCCAATTATCCATAACATAAATATAAATTTAAATGGTTGTACGTGCATTATTCTATTTACATAAATAAAATAGAATAAAATGATATACCAAACGTTTATAAAAAAATCATAAGCATGCATTTTTATTATTTTCAGCAGGAAATACAAAATAAATAATGCATACAAAATTAAATGTGCACTAAACAATACTAATTAAATTCATCAAGAGTCTAGTGCACGTCCGGGAGGAATGGCAGTAAAAAAAATATAAAATAAACAAATGCATGCGGCATGCAAGGCAACCCATTGCATGCGACATTATCTTTTCTCTTTTTTTTATTTCTCCCTAAGAAAATGTGAATCGCGCAGCGGTTAGTGCATGCGGTCTTTCCACTTTTTTCTCTCTAAGAAAAAGTCAAGCGTCTATCCTTTGCATGCGGCCATGCAAGCCAGCCAGAAGCAACAGTTGCATGCGGCGAAATCTGAACACCTTAGCAGCGAAGCTACCTAACTAGCATGCGAAATAATAGTGCATGCAGGTGGCTGCGGGGCAGGTGGCCGCACGCGAGCTGCGCACATGCGCGTGCAGCAGGATCGGCGGAGCCACGTTTATCTTTCCTTTTTTTCTCCAAGAAAACGTGAACCTCTGGCCAGGCGTGCAGCAGGTGCATGCAGCGGCGGGGGCCACGAAGATTCTACAAGTCGGTTGCATGGAATACAAAATTACCTAAGAAAGCGTCAACTCCCTACTTTTTCTTTTTTTTTCACGCGTCTAACAGACTCGTCGCATGCATTGGTTTTCCTTTTTTTTCACATCTCCAACCGATGAGCCGCCGCCACAACTCAAGAACGGCGGGCGCAACTCGAACCACACGGTCACGCAATGAACAGTAAATCACAGATCCACTCAAAATTTCATACCGTGATTCCTGATTCGATAAATGGGAACGAAGTCTGTCGCGTAGGACAGTTCGACAAGGCCGGGGACCTGCCGGCGTGATGGAGAGTCGGTGCCGATCGGATCCACGAGTCGGGGTAGAGCAGTGCTGATGACGTGTTGAATAACGTAGTTGCCGCAGATCCCCGATCCGGACTCCGAACCCTCCCAACAGCAGTAGGGACGTGAGAAGTTGTAGAAGCCCGCTCCCTTCCCAGCAACCCAACACAGAGAGGAACAAGAGACACAGTGGATGGAAGCTCTTTCTGTTTATCTTTATTATGAGAGGTATGGGTACATATATATAACCTGTGTACCCTCTAAGGGCAGTTTCGGTATTAGCCCATTAAACCTCTTTTAGGGTTTCTCAACAGTTTATTCAAGCACTGCAGTCTACAGGTAATATATATAACAAGATCCATACACCCATGCATGCACCTGCCTCATTTTGTATATTCAATTATTCATGGCGTGGGTCACGGCGTGTAAGTGTAAGACTGTCTCCAGCAGCGTCCCCTAAATTTCGTCCCCTAAAGGAATATTCTCTGTCCTTTACAGAACACTCTAAAAGATTCTGTCCTCTATATATTCTCCGTCTCCAGCAGCGTCCTCTAAATTCCGTCCTCTAAAGCTACAGTGTTAACAGATTCACATTTTCCATTTATTTTTCATTTTTCTTTGTTTTCTTCTCATTTGACGCTACATAAATGATACGTAAAAATTGTATTTATTAATTTTGAAACTAATAAATTCGAAATGTCAATATTAATTACATTGCTTGTTTTGTTGTTGTGTAATTGTTGTCGATAACGCGCCACATAGTATAATATCGTTGGCAAAATATGTTTTCAAATGGACAAGCTTGCACCGTAAGTCAGTACTCTTCTTCGAGAAGCCATAGCCTAGCTTCCCTTGCACGACAACCGCATGGCTTCTATCCGAAGCGTACTTCCTCTATAAATACCAAGTGAGTCTTCCATACTTCACTCAACCTTGCCTTTACAAACTCCACAACCATGAATCCCTACTTAGAAAACAATTTTCTTGTGCGGTTGATGGAAGAAATGGAAGAGGAAGAAGAAGAGTTGCAGTTGGCGAGGCACATTGTGAATAGGAGGCGACGTGCACGCAATGAGCGTCGTCATGGTGGTTCGATTCTAGGGCGTGTTAGGATTCATCGTGATCACATGAGCGGCGATGCAAGAATCCGAGCGGACTACTTTGGAGCGAACCCCGTGTACACGGATGCTCAATTTTGTAGGAGGTATTTACAATTAACACATTCTTTTTACCATGTACAAAACTTCATGACCCCTATTATGACACATGAATTGTATGGTAGGTTCTGCATGCGTCGCCATGTCTTTGAGCGCCTTGTTGATGTTGTGCAACAAGTGGATCCTTATTTTATTCAGCGTCCAAATTGTGCGGGTGAGATTGGTCTTTCTGCTCTACAGAAAGTTGTTGCTGCTGTTCGAATCCTTGCTTACGGTATTCCGGCTGATGCCGTTGACGAATACGTACGCATTGGGGAATCTACTGCTCATGAGGCATTGAAACACTTTTGCACGGCCGTCCAAACCGCGTTTGCTCCGTATTATCTTCGTGCACCAAATGCAGAAGATATCGCACGCCTTATCCAAGTTGGCGAGTCACGTGGCTTTCCTGGTATGCTTGGTAGTGTTGATTGCATGCATTGGGAGTGGCGTAACTGCCCAAGTTCATGGAAGGGGATGTTTACAGGGCGTGGTAAACATCCTACCATGATCTTGGAAGCTGTTGCGTCGTATGACCTGTGGATATGGCATGCATATTTTGGTCTGCCAGGTAGTTGCAACGACATAAATGTTCTTCACCGTTCAAACCTTTTCGAAAGGCATCTGAGCGGTGACACACCTCCAGTTTCATTCACTGTGAATGGTCACACGTACAATATGGGATATTACCTAGCAGACGGGATTTACCCTGACTGGCCCGCATTTGTCAAGACAATCCGTAACCCCTACGACGTTAGAACCCAACACTTTGCAACAATTCAAGAGTCTGCTCGAAAAGATATAGAACGAGCTTTCGGTGTACTCCAGAAGAGATGGGGTGTGGTCCGTGGACCTGCATACGGTTGGAGTCCTGAACACATTGGGGACATCATGAAAACATGCATAATATTGCACAACATGATAGTAGAAGACGAAGGTCCATTGTCTTTGAACACAACCTTTGAAAACATCGGAGTGCTGGCAGACACAACTCAAGGTTCAATGGAAGAGCGCAACGACTTCGTCAATCAAAGGTACAACCAACTGAAAGACCGCAACAAATATACTCAGCTTCAGGTAGATCTGATACACCATCACTGGGCGCGACATGGAGCCGGAGTTGCATAGGAGGCAATCAAACAAGTTCTGTCATGGCTGTTCTTATCTACTATCGAACTGTCTTTGTTTACTTTACATTGTTGTACTGGTTGTGTTAGTGTCATGTCTGTTCTTATCAAGTGTGTGTACTGTGTGTCTTAGTGTCGAAGGTGTCGTAGTGTCTCATGCTGCTGTTTCAATTCAATAACAAGGAGTACTACTGTCATGCAACCACATGTGTGTACAAATGGTAAACAAAAACTGCAGCAAGCTCACAGTTCATGAAACGAAATAGTTCAACACATATAGTAAAACATTCAGGTACAAACCATGACAAATAGTTCAAAACAAATACTTGAAAACAAATAGTTCAAAGACGACCTAAAAAAATCTGGTACAAACCAGATTAGGGTCTGACGACAGCAAGCTCACAGAAACAAGTCCGGGTACGCCTCATTCATAAATGACAAACAAACATATTAAGTAAGGAACCTTCACTGGCCAGATGAAGTAGACCCAGTAACCCTTGCCAGTATCTCTTGTTGCTTGGCTTCATAGTACTGGCGGAGTAGAGGGTTACATTTGTTCAAATCCATGCTTAAGATCATTATCTCCTCTTCCTTGTCCTCCTTTAGTTTCTGCCTTTCAAGCCTTAACTTCTCTAGGTTCAACTTCTTCTTTTCTAGGAGCAATTTCTGCCTCTCATTTCTGTTCATTGAATCCAACTTCTTTTCCTCAGTTGTAACAGCTGTTTTGTACACTGACAGGCGCTCCAAAGAAAGATCTCCCATGCGTGTCATAAACTCAGAATCTGATGAAGATGTGTCAACAGATTTAGTCCTCTTTGCCTTTTCCTTAGAAGAATCTCGACCAAGTGGCCTCTTCGATGTGAAGCTTGATGGTACAGATTCTTCTGCATCCACATCGACAGTGTTAGAATGTGTGGGATTAGCGTTGGCTTGCTGATGTTGTTGTCCCATGTGGTTGTCCATCCATTTTGGTTGGTCCTTAAGAATGGCCCAACAGTGTAAAAAGTGGAAAGGCTTCTTCTCAATTGCTGCAAACCTAGAAGCTGCCAGTGATGTCTGCCACATATAACAAATGGTTACAACACGAACATACTAACAAACCTCTAAATAGTGATGTCAAAATGTTACATGAAAGATGTACCTTGTCTGCGTCACTGAGTCCACTAGGATTCTGACGGAGGACTGCCATCAAGTATCCAGCAAAAGTGGAACACTGTGTTTTGATAGTATCCCATCTACTCATCAAAGATTTTGTGGACCTTTCTGGCAATGTTCCTCGTCTTGAGTTGTATGCTTCAGTAATTCTACTCCAAAATCCTTGACGTTTCTGCCCTGTGTTAATAATGGGATCGCAACTAACAGCTAGCCATGCATGGCATACCCTTGTGTCCTCTTCAGCAGTGAAGTTTGCTAGCTTAGTTCTTTGAGTTGGCTTTTTAGGACCAGCTGCTGTTCTTGAGCCCTCGGGTTGGCCATGAACTTGAAATTCAGAATGTTGTGTTCCGATAGGCTGCTCGTCAATCTGGCTAAGGAAGCTTCCATATTAAGACATCACCTGGTTCCAATCACTCCCCATTCTATGCAATAGAGGCAGATCAAACATGATATAAATGAGCATGTAGTCATCATGTAACATGGTATAAAGTAAGGCAAACATAGTCCAACAAAACACAATAATTATTGTAGTAACTGAACCGGTTTCGGTTTACATAGACCAGAACATTTAAATCCCCCAAAAGCATGATCATACCAGCCGACAAGTACACCTGAACATAGACCTGAACATGCTACAATACTTGTACTGAAGTTAAACCTAGAACACTAGTACGGATATGTGTCGTCGGTTGAGTAGTCACGACCATTGTCGTAGCCCACAAGGTCTTCATAGTTAATTGGTGAGTCTTCGTCTATTAGTAGGTCGTCTTCTGAACCATCTTCTATCAGAAGGTCCTCTACTGCTTCCTCTTGTTGTGGATGTTCTTTCACTTGACTGTTAGCCATATTTTCTACCTCCCACTGAGTTTGCACTGCTACGTCCTCAAGATCCTTGACGAGGTCGTTAATCTCAACTAGTGCTCGGTTAAATTCGTCGACCAAAGGTGAGTTGAAAGGCTGGAAGGCTGATTTGACGACATCAACGATGTCACAACTACGCTTTTGAACAACTCTGAGCAGAGTAGCCAGTGCTTTACGGAGCTTTTCGTTCTCCGAATCCATGGCTACATCAAACACAGTGTTGAATTAGTTAACACCGACTACAATTTACGTATCTTATACAAACTACTGAATCGAAGGGATTCCAAACTATGAGTACACAGTTCAAATGAACCCTCAATCAATGTACATTGCATCTATGTGAACCTGTTATAAATTTGCAGATTAGGTTACCATGGTCGCATAAAAAATTAATGTTGAGTAATTTGAATCTGGACAGAACTGAATCATCTGGGACGAACAACCCCCCAAACCCGAAATGGATCCCCCAAAACCGGTCTAAATTGAAGCATCCGGACACAACAATAAGCCATTGATGCATGAAATTGAAGCGCATTATTTAGAAAGCTCCAGATCGTAAACCCTAAACATCCCACAAACCCTAATCCATGGCCCCAAATACGAACAATAAAATACGGTAATGATTCAGTACTAAAGAAAAAGGATTTGTGTAGTTCGTACCTCGCTCTTCGCGGATCTGGCTCGGTGGACCGAATCGAAGACGAAGACGACGGCGGCGACGAGCTTCTCTTCCTTTTGCCGGCTGCCTTCGACGAAGTCGGCGGACGACGAAGCCTTTTGCCGATGGTGACTCTCCGGCGACGAACAGGGGGAAGCTGGCTTGGATCTTGGGTTGCGGTGGGTCGCGCGGCCTCGGTTCGAAGGGGTGCGAGCTCTACGCCGACAGACCCGCCTCCGCACGGCCGCTTCTCGCCCTCCTGCCTCGATGCCGGCGGCGAAGCGCGCCGGATCGAGGGCTCGGCCCCGGAAGATGCAGTCGCCAGCGCGGGGTAGGAGGACGCGAAAGTTTCCTCGCGGCGGCTGGTGGACGAGCAGCGCGGATAGCGCACTCCCGGAGCCCTCCACATTTAGAGTGCCTGCCACATCCTCTATAATTTAGAGGACGCTATAGAGTCCCTTGCTGGAGCCGTAGGGGACCTGACAGTCCTCTATATTTAGAGGACAGGACCCTTTACAGGGTGCTGTTGGAGACAGCCTAATGATAGAAATAATCAGTCAGGGATCGAGTCCCAGCCGGTAGTAGGCCAAAGAACAGGATACTATATGATATAGTAGCAAAAGCGGTGTGGAGGCCATGGGAGAAGAATCGATAAATATCTGTGATCAATGCCCGGGCGCCTGCCGCCTGGTTCTTGCGCAGAACGCATGCATGAATGAATGAATGAGAAAAGGGAGCCCCTTTGCCCTTGAAGTTTTGATATGCATGCATGTGTCCAGATTTTTCTTGGGCTGCACTCGTTTTTGGATTTACTATCATTTCCCAAGTGTTTTCTCTATGAGGCCGCTTGCCTGTCCCTTGCCAGCCTCGCTCTCGTCCTCGTGTGTCTAGCTATTTTCAGTTTTAATTTAATTTTAAAAACAGTGTAATATGTGATGATATGTATACGCATGTGTTTATAACTATTCGTATAATCAGTAAACAACAACAAAAATATGTACAAATACGAAGAACATAATGTATCCTGCGGAGGGACCAATGCTCAAGCATTAGTGACTCCATTCATATGAGATATCTCGTGTGTATGTTCGAAGTAGCCGTACAAAGTTGATGCAGGAAGATGTACGCCATGTAGTCCCTCGAACGGTTGCCGGAAGAAGAACAGCACCACGCGTCGACTAGGAAGACGATGAAGAATAGGATGTAGACGAAGCGCTGGGTCGAATGGATCACGCGAGCTGTCGTGAATACACTCCCTAAAAATCTGATCTCCCGCACACCCGTGCAAGTGTATCTCTCCGGACAACGATTTCAGAGGTTTACTCTCCCACTCTCTCTATCTCGCAGAAGATGGGACGGTGATGTGCTGTTTGCAATTCGCGTGAGAGATATCACACGTACCTAGAAGAGCATCCCTCTCCATCCTTGTAGGCAGTCAGGAGGGAGAAGGACAACTGACAGAAATGGTCGCGCATTAGAACAGGAAACCGACAACAGTAACTGACGTTTGTTACCAACCAGAAGATAGGAAATGGACGATCATCACTTCAGGCAAAATGCGCAACCATTTGAAAGGAATATTCAGACTATGGTACGATCTACCATGATCCACGGGCCACGGTCCAGCCCGACCTACGGCGGTGGCGCGCGCGTGTGGCAGTTCTTTATCCTTTCTCAACTTGTAAAGCCCTAAAATTTGTATAAGAAAATAATAATAATAACAATAATAAAATAAATATATGTATTTATATAAAAGTGTTTTTGGGAATTATTTGATTTCCTTTACTTTGTGCATACTCACTTAAGGGAAGTAAAATAGTCAAATAACAAATAGATACATAACTATGCATCTCATGCTGAGGTTCTTATATATTTTTGCATTTGGGTTTAAATTCACAAGGCCAGTATAAGTTGAGAATTTGAATTTTGTTAGAATACTTGAAATTAGAATTTAAAACAAAGAAGAAGAAAGTTATAAAAGAAAAGAAAATGTAAAAAGCCAGTTTGGGTCATTTCTACTCGGCTGGCCCATCTCTAGTCTTCATCCTACGCGGCCCAGTTAGCTAAATCTCTCCCCCGCCGGCCCACTTGCGTTTTTCCTCTAGAGTCAATGGCGGGTGGGGCCTGCTGCTCAGGCTCACCGCGCACAAACGGACGATGAGCGGCTCCCCCCCGTCCACTGACTATGGGGCCCACGCATCAATATCGCACACGCCTTTCCCCTTCGTTCTTTCTCCTTGCTTCACTTCCAGGTGGGTCCAGGGTGTAAGACCGTCCTCTCCCAACAGATCACCGCCATCACCGCCGGGATCGAAGCGGGTCGTTGAATCCGACCGCGATGGTCGGGATTTGGTGGGCCCGAGTCGACTCCCCTTGCGCCTATAAATACTTGAGCCGCATCTCCCCTTCTCTCGAACAGCCCATCCCCTGTCGATACCAAGCTGGAGCACCACCGGGAAGAAGCGGAATGGGGGGATGGCCGCCGACGTAAGACTTCATCCACGCCATCGTCGGGGGCGCACTGGCGGGTCTAGGAGCTTCATCACGTCGCCAGGCTTGTGCTCGGGGTCTTCACAGGCAAAAGGATGTCGCGGTGCACAGCAAATTGCTCATCGGAGCTGTGATTCCGCGCCTCACCGTGGACCGAGTCCTCCTCGCCATCCTTCCTGGTATGGACTACCTCCACTGGTTCATCATGTGCGTAGCATCGTGTTGCTCGATCCAATTTGGGGTTTGGCACTCGGGTGAGGTCGATTGGGCACCTCGCCGGCGTGCTCCGCCGAGTGAATAGGGCGAGGCCACCGCGCTCTGGCTTTAGCGGGGATGATTGCGCTGTGGCCGTCAATCGGGTAATCAGGGGCTGAGATGAAGATGATGTCGCGGTCACTGGATCAGTATCAGATGGTCGGGATCGCTCTTGGCATCCAGGTCGGGCAGGCAGATCTAGTGCATTGATCCGTGGATGAACGGTTCTGGGGTGATCAGGCGATTTTAAATCCGGGCCACCGATCGTTGATCGGACGGGTGCCACTCCATACCTCTTCATGGCGAGCCTGGTCTAATCCTATCCGTAGATTGGTGATCCAACAGCTGAAAATTAACCATACCCCTTCGGATGGGTACAATTACAGATGAGCCCTCGAACTTCATTTAAATGAACCCACCGTCCACCATGGGTAGATCTGAGTCTAGGAAATCTTATAGATTAAACCCTGTGCTTCTCTAGTTTTGTGCGCCCAGTACAGAGAATTAGAAAACCCAGTAAAAGTAATTAGAAAATGATTTTTAATGTAAAAATAAATGCTAGAAACTTGTATAATTCGTAGAAAATTCATATTAAGTCCAAATTGATCCATTCCAGTTTCTATGATTTTGTAATATTATTGTTTATCAACTAGTGTATCTATTTTGACATGAAAACCAAATTAAAATTAATCTCCTAATTGATCTTGTACCTAGCACCTAGAACTTTTGGAAATTCATAACTTAAAATCCATAACTCAAAAAATAATGATTCCTGTTTCTATGATCTTATTTTAATGTGTAGATTATTAATATGTATTTTGTTTGTATGTTTGGTGCGATGTTAATTTTGTCTATACCTTGTTTGTTTGTATTGCTATGACTAGCGCGAGGTCACGAGTCATCTGAAAAGTAAGTTGGTACCTGGAATCTCAAGTCCCAGGCAAGTTGTGCCCTTGATCATTCTTTTTACCCAGTCATGTTCTGATTAATCATAATGATCTACATAGGTTAATTTTGATGGGACCCAATAGGTTACCCTAGTTTGACTATCTCTATACCTTGTTTACCACTGAATTCTTGGGTAGTACTTGCTATTGCTATACGTGGTTTTAGGTATAGAGATACACATTATTCATTATCATAATTTTATTATCAGTTGTTATTTACTGTTCATGATAAGATCATTATGTTAATTAGAACATGGAGCGACCACCCGGGAAACATAGTATGACCACAAGGGTGGTATGGGATGCCCTTGGCTGACTAATTAGGAAAGCTAGTGGAGGACTACCTTACCTGAAAGGGGCAAGGGCAGTAGGGGAGTGGTCAGTGTAGGGAGGCCCTTGGGTTGATTTTGCTGCGATGGCGGTCAGACGAGGGGTCCTTGCATTGGAGCTTCCTATAAACTGTAGCGGGTTTTCTGAAGCTAGTGGAACTTTGTAAAGGCCTCGTAGTGTTACCCTGCCTCGCTTCCTTGGTAGAGGAGTATGGGGCCCATACAACCCCATGGCAGATGGGTAACATGACTTGTGGGTAAAGATGCACAACCTCTGCAGAGTGTAAAACTGGTATATCAGTCGTGCTCACGGTCATGAGCAGCTCGGACCCTCACATGATTAATTTATGGAACTAAATTCAATTTGTCATATGCATTGGATCGCAGGTGTTGTTATTACTTTTGTTCTATTACTTAATTGGGTTGGTATTTACTTATACTTATAAATTGCTAATAAAATTTTGACCAACTTTAAAAGCAATGCTCAGCTTCAACCATCCTCTTTGGTAAGCCTTACACCTCATGTGAGCTCCCACCTTTGGCGAGTTCATGCACATTTTTCCCCACGACTTGTTGAGCGATGAACGTATGTGAGCTCACTCTTGCTGTCTCACACCGCCCCACAGGTCAAGAACAGGTACCGCAGGATGAGGCGTATGGAGGATGTTGTGACGAGTTCGTGAGAGGTCTAGGCCATCGTCTCCCAATCAACTTTGGGTTGCTAGATCGTTGTCTCCTTATGATGTAATTATTTATTTATTTTTTACAAAACTCCTATTATATAGTAAAGATGTGACATTCGTTTCTATACCACTATGCATCATATGTGTGAGACTTGGTCCCAGCACGCCTGGTGTTTATTTCGTGCCCGGGTTTTGGACCCCTAAAACCCAGGTGTGACACTTCTCAATAGATGCACGAATGGTCCATCTAATTAAGTTGATTGATTTGTCCCTTGAACTTCTAATACAGTGCTAATTTATTAGTACACCATAGCATTTAAAGTGGGTCATTAGCATTGACTATTATTGAATATTAATTGGGCCAAGCCCACTTTTATCCAACAATGCCCACCAAATGCTAAGTCACACGAAAATGCTCTCATCATCTCAAACGTTTGATATACTGGTGTTTCGATGGAGACTGATTCACAATGGACTAGGCCTTGAATTGGCAGTTTTGTGTGGGATGAGTTTCATCTAAACTATTTGCTAGTGCTAGATTGCCGAACGCATGTCCTCTGGTTGGAGCATATAAGTCAAACTCCATAGACTTTCATGGATATCTAGAGACCACCCAGATCTCATAAACTATGACTAGCAGTTAACCCATATAGATATGTTCCTCTAAAGATGTTCTGTAGGACAACATCTTTGCTTCACAAAACCACTTGGAACATATTAAGGTGTAAACACCAACCTAATAGTAAGGAAACATATGCATATGAAATGAGCCTTATTAAGGGTCTTTCCTCTCAGTCTACCACTAGCTTGTTTCACCATTCTAATTCACGGGATCTCCGATCACATAGAACATGTTACCACTATGATAAACTTTAGGTGGGTCTCAGTCCCATCTCACTTGATGCCCTATCTATCATACTACGTGATAGCCCCTTAGTAAATTGATCTGCCAAATTTTTAGACATATGGACATAATCCAACGCTATTACTCCGGAGTTTCTCAATTTCCTGAAAGATTTCAAACGCCTCTTTATATGCCTTGTCGACTTCATATTATCCTTAGAACGGTTAATCTTAATTATCATAGTCTGATTATCACAGTTCATGGAAATAGTCGGCACATGTTTTTTAACCACCTGTAAATCCATAAGGAGTCCACGAAACCAATCAACCTCAACTGAAGCGGTATCTAATGTTGTGAGTTCTGCTTCCATAGTCGACCTCGTTAAGATGCTCTGCTTGCAAGACTTCCATGAAACAACATCACCTCCAAGTTAAAGCACATATCTACTTGTGGAATATATCTCATCAGCATCAGATATCCAGTTTGCATCACAATAACCCTCCAGTACTGTTGGGTACCAGGTATAATGGATGCCTAAACTCATAGTACCTTTTAGATAGCGCAAAACTCTCTAAAGAGCACACCAGTGATCATCTCCCAGAGTTGAAACAAATCGGCAAAGTTTGCTCACAGTAAACGAGGTGTTAGGCCTCGTAGCGCTAGCTAAAAATATGAGTGAACCAATTTATTTGGGAATATCTCAATTGATCCCTTGCTATTCTTCGATTTTTCTTCAATAGCTTACTAGGATCATAAGGCGTTGGAGTAGGTTCACATTCGCTAAAACCAAACTGACTCAAAACCTTATCCACAAAATGGGATTTCTCAAGTGTGATCCCACCATTGCCTTCTCTCAGTAGTTTAATGTTAAGAATAACATCAGCTTCTCCCAAAATTTTCATTTCAAAATTATTAGATAGAAAGTCTTTTGTCTCTTTAATCACATCAAGACTTGTCCCCAAGATTAGAATGTCATCAACATAAAGGCATAAAATTACTCCCTAGCCCCCACCATACCGATAGTATACAAATTTGTCTGCTTCATTCACAACAAAGCCGGTAGATGTCAAAGTTTTATCAAACTTTTCATGCCATTGTTAGGTGCTTGTTTTAGGCCATATAAAGATTTCAATAATTTACACATCATGCCTTCTTGACCATTTGCTACAAACCCAGCTGGCTGCTCCATGTAAATTTCCTCATCTAGTTCTCCATTTAGGAATGTTGTCTTAACATCCATTTGATGGACGAGATACCATGAGAGGCAGCCAATGAAAGTAGCACATGAATTGTGGTCAATCGAGTCACATGTAAGTATCAAAGAAATCATCACCTTCCTTCTGTGAATAGCCTTTAATTACAAGCCTCGCCTTGTACCTTTCAATAGTACCATCAGGCCTAAGCTTTTTCTTGAACACCTATTTACTCCCAATGGGCTTACACCCATAAGGACACTCAACGACCTCCCAAGTTGCATTAGACATAATAGAATCCATCTCAATCATTATTGCTTCCTTCCAAAAGTCAGCATCAGGAGTTAGGAATATGCCTCTACAATGGTACTTGGTGTGTGCGGTGACTTGACTAGATTTATAAGAGATCAAGTATGCAAACAATCTGCCCCGCAGTGATTATCTCACACTTGAGCCCATATAAACCTAGGGGTCTAACGAAATCGCGAAGGATCTCAAAATTTTCCTTCGCAACCAAGATCGTAATGAACTGATATTCACTGCATCAAGTGTTACAACATTCCATAGAGTTTAACATAAATTGAATTATATATAGTTATTACAACATAGATGGCACGCAGACCCAATTAACCCCAAGTAGCAACCACCGAGGTGATAAGTTTAGCGAAAGCAATTATTTAACTAGCACCCACAACATGTGTGGGGTTTTCGAAATATTTTGCCAACATTTGGGTATGTAAACCCACCAAAAGCATGAGACAAGAATGGAGAAGCCTTGCCCTGGGCCTAGTCATCTCTCGTAGCCAGGGTATAGGCAGTGCTCGCAGTACCCGTAGTACATCTAGCCAACTGCAACAATCATTGAATAGCACCCTGAGTACTAGAATGTACTCAGCTAGACTGACCCGTCCAAAACCAGGAAATAAGAAAGTAAAAGACTCCAAGGATTATGCAAAGCTATATCTGGAGTTGGCTCTTTTCTTTATAAGAGTAACAGGAGTTAATGAAGTTATTAGCAACTTAAAGAGGTTACCAAATTCATTATTCCATTTTAGCATATCAGTATTGGTACCTATTCCGCTGCAGAACTAGATTTGCACCTAATTCTCTAAGTACTCATTTCTAGAATTACTATAAGCCTTATTATAGCTTTAGTGAAAAATCAAGTTAAGGAAGACTGTTCATAATTATCACATCAAGTTTATCCCATCCCTTGATCATAGTTTGGAGTAACGTCACTTCTTATCCCTATCATCAACTCATAGAAAGTGTAGTTCTTACTACAATGAGATAACTCAAGTCAAGTGCTCACTAACTAGGAGCGATGGCAATTTCAATCGATTACTAACCAGCCGATGGGTACTCCTAACACAAATCGTACCCACACTACTTCGTGATATACAATCACCACTACACTCATTCCAGTAGCAGCCATGTTGCACATCTCGGATTCCACAAGGGCCACCATACCCAGAGACCGCCCGACTACCAATGGGTTAGTGCGTACCATCCACCATGGGTCATCTCGCCATGTCCCCGTCACTCCTCAACCACACCAGTAAGTGCACCGCGAGGTCAAATCCGGCTGGAATGTTGTTCTGGCTTCACAGTCGGAACGAATTATCCAGCCAACTAAGTGTATAGGCATAAATTCAACATGACTTGAGGGACCACAACGATATGGTCCTTAATCCACACAGGCAGGATCACTATGGCCTATATGGTGTCCATATGAGTCCATGCGGTCTCAATTTTAATTCTTTATTTCCATCATGGATATTCCTGATAACTTTACCCCAAATCAAGCATAAGTAACCATCTATATGTTGCAGGTGACAGGAAATCACCCGACTTCTACCGTCTAAGCATGCCTAAACATTTTAAGCGTACTTACTTTAAATAGGTGGCAAGGATAGGGTAAACAAAGTAATCAAGGGTATATGCAACAACTGGTTTCCATCAACTCCTATACCTAATGCAACAATATAAGTAGGCACTGAATAAATTAAAGTATTGCAAATATAGGAAGTTAGATGTTGGTGCTCGCTTTTCTCGAAAGAACTGGGGCGGTGGTCAGGACACTCCTGAGCTTCAGCTTCTGGTCCACCCTCTTCCACGAGAATTCATGGCAGCTCCTCGACAATTCCCATGGGTACTTCCTCTTGCGATCCTGTATGATGTATGGATGCAGTATAAGGACACATGATGCTTCATGCAAGAGATGTATGATGCTTATGGGTGCATGTAGTGTGCATATTCTGAGTAGATTTATTATGTAGAGGTTTCTACAAGATAGTCTACATCGTCCAAGAACATATAGTCTGTCTTTTCTTGGTTGGTCCTGACTATCATTTAAGGAATCCACATAACTTACCACAAGTTACATTTCATGATATTTCTATTACACATACAGGCGTAGACACACTAAGCAATATTCTTCATTTAGCCCCTTTTCTTTTAAAAGTTAGTTATCTTCTAGTGAGAAGGATTTTTCTCATACCCTAGCTATCATAACAGTAATTATTTACTAAATCATTCCAGGCTAAATCATAATTGAACCTAGAATTGCTTGTAACTATTCAAACCTTTATACACCATTTAATTTGGACTAATATTATGAATACTACTCAACCACTTCCAAATTTACTACAAAAATTATAGCAGGTAGTATTCCTCTACCATACTCTACCACATAAATTTCAATTGTTTTGGGCCATTATTTTTTACTGCACAAAAATAACAAGAAATGATGTAGAAAGTAAATTTAACTACTTTGCATTACTAAACTAGCCAAACAGTCATCCTCAGATTTTTCCTAGACTTTATTTGGCCTAACAATATGTCACAAAAATCCACACAGACATTTTCCTTATAAATATTTTTCTGTGGGTTTCTTAAGAAATCAACCTCTTCTATATTTATTTTTAATTCAAAATTTCCCTACATGACTGATAGTTCATATTAATTCTAGAGGTGGTCAATGGCACATGCCATGCTGACAAAAAGTTTCACATTAATACTTGAGGCTTTGCTATTTATTTCTTTTTTAAGGAATCAGCAACTTAACCTTTTACTTCACAAAAATAAATTCATCAAAGAACATACCCCTAAAATAATTATATCAGATAGACAACATCTAGAGGAACCTAATAAAAATTGGAATCATATTTTTTCTGACCTCGGATTTATTTATTTTATTACTTATAAGGAAACTCAATTTTCTTATTTAAATTCAAATCGTGCATAAAACATTCAAACTTTGACATGTAGTATTTTTAAACCATAGATCTATCAGAGAGGAGTTCCACAAAATTGATTTCACTATTTTTCGAGTTCAAAAACTCGAGCTATGGATTTTCCATGGTTCTTTTCGTTTTAAACCGAAAAGAAAAGGAAAACAGAAAAGCCACTTTGCATGTTAGCCCCTCGGGTTGTAGTGAAATATGAATCCTACTTCTAGGTCCTTAGTTACTATTCCACTATGTCTATGACCGTTTGAGGGAAACCCATCAGGTTTTGACCTATTCGCGCGCGGAATCCTGCCATCTTCCTCAGAACAGAGAGAGAGAAATCATCTTCTCTGTGTGTAATCTGTGAGGGCATAAATGTAACTAGAATAGCTATTTGTAAAATCTGTGTGTAATCTCTAAGGGCATAAATGTAATATCATACGAATTTGTACGACTCCCTATAAATAGATGAACAGTGCCCTGCATAAAGTACCTTTTTGGAATGGCCTAACAACTGTTGCGTGTAATCTTCTCTTCACCTTCGCTTTAAATCACTTTCTAGAGCTGAAGGTATGTTTGTAAATTTAATATATGAAGGAGCAGAAATATATTATTGATGTGTAAGATTAATTGTCATGTTCAAACTTCTTAATACCTTTTACATTCATTTATTTACTGATAATGAGAAACCACAATTCGTTTAGTAGAATCTTAACCTTCGTCTATGTATAAGTTTTCCCAAAGGGATTACTACTCAAAGACGAAGGCTGATTATCTCTCTTAATATTGTGTTGCCTTGTTTTTGATTGTGTATAACAATCGAGAACGAGTGACCAACACTAGTTTGAGCCGAAAAAATAATATGAGTTAGAGAAATCAAATTGTCCAAGTTTCCTAATTTTGACTAGTTGGACTGCCACTAGATATGTTTGTCTAAGTCTTAGAAACACCCTCAAAGTCCGCTAAATCAAATTGAAGAAGAAACAAACAAGTTTGCTAAAAATGGTCTGAGTCTTGGAGCACCGGACCTCTTACGCAAGGAAGGCTAAAACTTGTCAAATGGCGGTTGGATATTCGGACGAGTCTGGTGGTGCACCGGACCATCTACATAGAGATTACTGAAATTTGGACATTTGAGCAGTGGAGGATCAGACCGGTCTGGTGTGCACCATACCAGTCAGGGTGTAGTGACTATTTCAAGTCTCCACGGTCGTCTGCTGACGTGGCTCTGACGTGGGGGTTTGAAGTTGTGTTTTAAGTTATAAATTTTAGCTTTTGCCTATTCACCCTCTAGGAGACTTTCACTCTAGTATTAGGAGCATCTAGTAGCTCATCATCTCTACATTCAGGATAAGCCTCATGAGAATAACTAAGATTGCTAAATATATTGACTATTAGACCTCGATCAGGGCAAAATATTCTAATCAACTCAAAGCCGCAACAAGGTGATCATCATCAGAATAAATCGATCTTGCAAGCCCATAAGGCACATTGCCATCCACAGTTTCAACATCCACACTATTAGAGGCTCTATTGACACCTTTTAATTGAGGAACAAGATGAAAGCCAACATTATCAAGAATGTCTCCTACATTAAAAACGCAAAAACAGTACAAGTGAGACAACCAAACAAAATCAAGTCTGAATGCTAAAAACTAAAATATTACTGCAACACTTACTTGGATGTGGAATCACATCATTCGTGCAATATTCAACTTGGACTAACATATTATCCTATGAAGTATCCCTTCAACTAATATATTATCCTTGTCACGACATGTTAGTTAAAGGGATACATCATATGGGTTTCAGACATTAAACTCGTCATGACACCTTAGTTGAGGCTATGTTACTAACTAACTAAGTTATTGATGCATAAAAAACTCATCTTTACCGACCGGGGAGTGGTGGCCATGAGGTCAATGGGTTAGGGGCAAGGCTGGGATGGGCGAGGGCTAGGTCAGCGAGAGAGAGCGAATGAGTGTAACAAGAAGGAGACACTAGAATAGGGCAGCGCCCTACCGGGCGCTACAATTGTTGTAGCACAAACGTACACTAAAAAATCGTTCGAGTGGCAGATCTTGCTGTTGTTATAGGTTATTGGTTACATAAATGTATGAGCATCACAGTTTGCAGCCTTGTAGCATGAATATAGAAGGACCAAAATAACGTGTGATGCGATCCGCAAACGCAAAATACACAAGAGTGGGTTGTGGTTGTGCAGTCACTGACTACGGCTAGACCTAGTGGGTAACAGCACACACTGGCTAAACATCAGGGAGTAAAGACCTAATCCATAATTAGAGATGGGAAGTGTAGACGTGGCATGAACATCTTTAAAGTGGAGCACCACGACACAACGCTAATCTGCGACACATCATGAACAAACAAAATTAGTTATGAGTCAAAAAATGCAGGAACAACACGCATCTGAACTATCTTACATTTAAAATCTTATGACTATATGGTTGTACCTATTGGAAGCCTAGTCTTGATACAGGTCTATGATATACGTTGCTAGTTACCAAAGATAATATACTACAAAAGCACTCCCTGTAACTAATGAAGGGTATGACTTCATTAATAATCCTCGACAACCTTTTGAATACCAAATATAATTTTAAAAGGAGAACTGCAACTTCCTGATAAAGAGCGTTTACAGGTGCGAGGACCGCAAAGGTCAAGGAATTCCCAGATAATAATAGGTGCTTCAATTTCATAAAGTGTTTTTTCTGTGGTAGTACCATTCGTTTTGTTACTTCGGAGGTCTAGTATAGCTAAATCAGCAAGCATAACAACCTCAGATGGTACATGTCCAGAAAGCCCATACTTCTGGGTAGCAATAAAGTTCATATACCAAAGGATGTGAATTTAATTAGTAAGTATTGATAACATCTATAGACGATAAAGTGGAAATAAAACAAGCTTCTACTGCCTGCTAGGGATTGGGGACTCAAGAATCCTCGTGGTTGACTATGTTAAAAAAATCTTCTTGGAGTAAATATCTAATTGTGTAATGCCTACATATCCTTTATTCAGTAATAATTATGATGTTTGGTTAATGCTCACTTTTTTCAAAAAAATGCTCAACGCCTAAGTCACATGCCAAGCAACATACTATTACTGATGCAAAAAGAGTATCAAAGGGTGCAACATGAGTGGGCGGTTTGTATATTGGCGGTAGGATATGCTGCTAATCTGTAACTGTTGGGATCATGCTTCATCGCCGAAGGTCCTGCAGGAAGAAACACCTTCGGCAAATCTGTTTATACGTGATACCGAAGCTACCGCTCATAAAGCTTCGACACTATAGCGTATCCAAAGACGAAGGATCGAACCGACTTAAAGATGGAATGACTTTTTAGTCCATAAGAGTCTGAAATATAATTGTGATCTTCTGTAAGGGGCATGATTGTAATTTCTTACAGGCTGCGTCCTGTGCCTATAAATAGGTGAACAGTACTCCTTTACTGTTCACGCAATCTTGTAATTGCTAACGCATTACTCTGGAATTATTGTTTTCTGCCAAGGCGAAGGTACAAATGTACCTAAATATTATGTTTTGATATTTAAGTTCACATTACAAAATAATCGAATAATGTTATTTATTCTTGGTATTCTGTAACGTTTTATATTTTATATTTCATTTCGCATTGTTTTATCTTTGTTCACGAAGGTGCAACCTTCGTGATATATTATTCATAACCTTCGTCTGAAGTTCATTAATCCTTGGGGAATAATGCTTCAGCGGACGAAGGGCTTTAACATCTGACATTCTATGTTGCCTTGTTCCTAATTCATAGCATTTGAGAACAAGTCCCCAACATTGGCGCCCACCTCCGGTGAACTCACTTCCACTTTTTGAGTTGATGGCTTCGTTCAAGAACCAAGCTGGAACTGCTTCGGCTCCGAAGCTGATTCTCCCGATAACAGGCGGTTCATGCTCAGAGCCGGCTAACAAGAAGCAGAAGAAGGAGGCGCAAAGAAGAGTACAACATGTAGGGGTACAAGGACCCTTCATCAAGTCAAGATGGTCTCACATCCCAATTACCTTCTCTCAAGAGGATCTTCAGCTCAAGGATTACCCACATAATGATGCTATGGTTATCTCTTGTGTGATCAAAGGATTTCTGGTCCATAATGTTTTGGTTGATACAGGCAGTGCAGCGGATATCATATTTGCTAAGGCCTTCAGACAAATGCAAGAGCCCGAAGACAAGATTCATGATGCTACGCACCCTCTTTGTGGCTTCGGAGGAAGACAGATTGTAGCGCTTGGTAAGATTACCATGCCAGTGACCTTCGGATTCGTCAACAACACAAGGACTGAGCAAGTTGTGTTTGACATTGTTGACATGGAGTATCCTTACAATGCTATCATTGGTCGCGGAACAATGCTTTCGAATCAATTCTTCATCCAGCATATCTTTGCATGAAGATACCTTCGGATCAGGGACCTATTGCTATTCATGGGAGTCAGGAAGCTGCCAGAAAGGCCAAGGGGAATTGGACTGATTCAAAGGCAATCCACAATATAGATCAAGCCGAAGCTTGTGAGCAGTACAAGTACAGAAGGGAGAAGGCTGCTTCGGCCGATCAGCCGAAACCCATGCTTTTATGCGAAGATATCGCATAGCAGAAGGTGCTGCTGGGATCTCAATTGTCTGAGGAACAAGAGAAAACCCTGATAAGGTTCTTGTTCAACAACAAAGATGTCTTTGCATGGTCGGCTAACGATCTCTGTGGCGTCAACAGGGATGCTATTGAACACTCGCTCAATGTTGATCCATCCTTCGTGCCCAGAAAGCAGAGGCTTCGGAAGATGTCTGATGACAAGACCGAAGGTGCTCAAAATGAAGTAAAAAGACTCCTCAGTGCCGGAGTCAACAGAGAAGAGAAGTATCCAGAATGGCTGGCTAACACTGTTATGGTAAAAAAGGCCAATGGCAAATGGAGGATGTGTATTGATTTTACTGATCTCAACAAGGCTTGTCCGAAGGATGAGTTCCCATTGCCAAGGATAGACTCCCTAGTTGATGCAGCAGCTTCATCAGAACTTATGAGTCTCTTGGACTGTTATTCAGGCTATCATCGGATTTGGATGAAGAAGGAGGATGAGCCAAAAACCAGCTTCATAACCCCTAGCGGAACATATTGTTACCTTCGGATGCCTGAGGGGCTCAAAAATGCTGGAGGAAGCTTCAGCAGAATGACAGCAAAGGTTCTTCATTCTCAGATAGGCAGAAATGTGCTAACTTATGTCGATGATATCATTGTAAAAAGCACGAAGCAAGAAAATCACATTGCTGATCTGCAGGAGACTTTCGCTAATTTTAGACAGGCCGGTCTAAAACTGAATCCAGAAAAGTGTGTTTTCGGAGTAAAGAAGGGGAAATTCCTTGGTTGCCTAGTTTCAACAAAAGGGATTGAGGCTAATCCAAATAAAATCGAAGCTATTCTTCGAATGGAACCACCAAGCACAAAGAAGGGGGCTCAACAATTGACAGGAAGATTGGCATCTCTCAACAGATTCATATCTAGATCAGCAGAGAGAAATTTACCATTCTTCGAAGTGCTGAAATCAGCCGAAGTTTTTCAATGGGGACCAGTTCAGCAGAGAGCCTTCGAAGAGCTGAAGCAATATTTGATAGACTTAACGACGTTAACTCCACCAACGCCAGGGGCTCCTCTGTTGTTATATGTGGCAGCCTCGCACTCAGCGGTAAGTGCGGCACTTGTCCAAGAGAAGCTTGAAGGGCAAGTCAAAAAGCAAGCCCCAATATACTTTGTATCCGAAGTTCTTAGTTTATCAAAGAAAAATTATACAGAATTGGAGAAGGTGCTGTATGCTGTTTTGATGGCTTCCAGGAAGCTTCGGCACTATTTTCAAGCATACAATATAATTGTCCCTTCTTCACAACCATTGAAGGATATCATGAGAAATAGAGAAGCTACTGGAAGGGTTGGAAAGTGGGCTACGGAACTCAATGAGTTTTGCATCGATTATGTGCATAGATCTTCGATTCAGTCTCAAGCGCTTGCAGACTTCATTGCTGACTGGACGCCAGGGGCTCAGGAAGAAGAAGTGAGTAAAGATGCCGAAGCTTGGACAGTATTCTGCGATGGTTCTTGGGGAACCTTCGGGGCAGGAGCAGCCGCTGTGTTGGTCGCACCATCCAAAGTTAAAACTTGCTACGCAGCAAGACTTGATTTCAGCTGCACAAATAACATTGCTGAGTATGAAGCTTTACTTTTGGGTCTTCGGAAGTTAAAGGCAATGGGAATTAGAAGGGCAGTTCTTAAAACTGATTCCCAGGTTATTTCTGGTCATATTGACAAGAGTTGCAAGGCAAGAGACTCGAAGCTGGAGAAATATTTAGACATGGTCCGAAGGATTGAAGATTCCTTTGAAGGGTTTTCTATAAAAAATATTCCTCGAGGAGAAAATGAACATGCTGATTTGCTAGCCAAGTCAGCAGCATAGGGGCTGCCCTTACCTTCGGAAGTATTTTTTGAAACAATAAAAGCACCTTCGGTTGAACTCCTTGAAAGAGCAGTCCTCAATATATCTCCTGTTTATAGTGAAGACTGGAGAACTGAGATCATCTCTTACCTTCAGGGTAACTTCCTTTCAGATGACGAAGCTTATAACAAGAGAATAGAGGCAAGAGCTCGTCCATATGTAATAATAGAAGGGGAGCTATACAAGCATGGGGTCTGTTCTCCGTTACTCAAATGTTTATCTAGAGCCGAAGGTATAGAATTGATGAAGGAAATACATGCAGGCCTGTGTGGATCTCACATTGGATCTAGGCCTTTGCTGGGAAAAGTTTTTCGTCAAGGATTTTATTGGCCAAAGGCAGCTTCGGATGCAGCGGAGTTAGTCCAAAAGTGCGAAGGCTGTCAGAAATGTGCAAGAGATCAAAAACAACCTTCGTCTCTAACCCAGTTAATACAACCCACTTGGCCATTGCAAAGATGGGGCCTTGATTTGTTAGGTCCGCTACCACCAGCACAAGGGAACTTAAGATATGTTGTAGTGGCAGTGGAATATTTTTCTAAATGGATTGAGGCAAAGCCTTTAGCCACAATAACTTCGGTTACTATTCAAAAGTTTTTTTGGCAAAATATTGTCTGTCGCTTCGGAGTGCCGAAGGCCATCACTGTGGACAATGGAACGCAGTTTGATTCTGAAGCTTTTAGAGAATTTTGTGAACAAATTGGCACGAAGATCCATTTTGCATCAGTTTGGCATTCGAAGTCAAATGGACTTGTTGAAAGGGCTAATGGCATCATAATGACAGGAATAATGAAGTTAATCTTCAATCAGCCCAGGGGAAAGTGGCCAGATGAATTAATCAAAGTAGTGTGGAGCCACAACACAACAATATCAAGATCAACAGGTTTTACACCATTCAAATTGCTGTTTGGTGACGAAGCAATAACTCCGAAAGAAGCAAAAGCAGGATCAATAAGAATAGTAGCTTCGGTAGAAGACGAAGCTGAAGCTAATTACTCTGTGGAAAAAGATGCTATAGAAGGGATCAGGCTTCAAGCTGTGGAAAACATCAATAAATACCAAGCCGAAATAATAAAATGGCGTGATAGAAAGGTTCGGCTAAAGAATATTGAGCCAGGACATTTGGTGCTTCGAAGAGTAGCCAACCCAGAGACAGTAGGCAAGCTACAGCTGAAGTGGGAAGGACCTTTTCTAGTAGTATCTTCGTCAAGACCCGGTTCCTACAGATTGAAGGATATGGACGGCAACGACATTCCTAGATCATGGAATGCGGATGAGCTTCAGCGGTATTATGTTTAGCTTGATGTAATTTTTTCTATTCTTTCTTGTGGCACCCTTTTGCTTTCCAAAGGGGGAGAAAGGTTTTTAATGGGGCCACAACATGTAATTTTTCTTTTTCTTATTTCAACTCTATAAGAGCAATATCCCCTAAAGATGTAAATGTAAAAGCTGAGAACGCACCATCGAGTGCAAAGGAAAAAGAAAAGAAAACAGGGAGAAGCTCAAAAGTCGTTCCTAAGGGAATGTAGAGCTTGCAGCGAAAAATAAACGCTGATTCCGCTGAAGTAAAAGGCGAAGAAGCTCCTAAGGGAGGCTTACAGCGAAAAATAAACGCTGATTCCGCTGAAATAAAAGGCGAAGAAGCTCCTAAGGGAGGCTTACAGCGAAAAGTCAACGCTGATACACCAAAAAATAAACGGTGAAGCTGAAAAATAAGCGGCAAAAAGATTCGAGTCATTCCTAAGGGAATGAAGGCTATGATTATGGCTTCGAATGTATATTTGGACATTCATTTGCACGATACATCACATCATGACATTTGCATTCATAAACATTCATTTAGACATACATAGGATCATTATCATCATATCATACAGAAAAGGCAGATGCTTCGGCTATAAGGATAAAGCTTCGGAGAAAAACAGAAACAAGAAATTTTTATGCTTCGTTGTGTACGAAAAGAAGGGAAGGTGTTTTTCGCCTTCGGCTCAAAAAGAAAATTTCGTCCACAGCAAAGCAGATTGTACATGGACAAAGGCGAAAAGATATATTACAAGGTACGCACAAATTTACATAAGTCTCTTTACAATCATATTACAAAATTTTCTCTAGAATCTTATGCAGCAAAGTCTTTTGGAACATCTGTTAAGGCTTCAGCTCGTCATTCTTTAGCTTCATCATCCTGTACATATTAAAACGAAATGAGGAAAGCGCAGAGTTCAAGGAGAAGGTAAAAGTAACAAGTATAAGTTTCTCACTGGCTTAAGGTGGCTCCGAGCTTCGTCACCAGCCATTTTTCGCCCGCCGTTTATCCAAATCTGGGTCATAAACCTGTTTCCTATGCTTCGAGCTAGGCTAGGGATGTCAATTAAATCTGCTGGCGACAAACTGAAGTTTGGCCTATTAACAATTTTCCCGTGCGTGCAGCCAGCCTTCAGGAAAGCAGTAGTCGTGCCTCGAGAAGCTAACAGAGCGCAGAAATCGGCATGCCCAGTGATAACTTCATCAAGTGCATCAACTTCGCCCTCAATGTATTCAAAGGTGCTTGGCAGGTTTTCAGCTGAAGGTGTAAACTTATCAGAGCTGGCTCCAATTGAGTAAAACACATCCTTCAGCCGCTGCACACATCAGTTGCCGAAATCTAAACATTTTTCCTGAAGCTCTTTCAATGATTTCTGCAAATTTGAATTCTTCTCAATTTCGGTCTTGAGACTTGTTTCAAGATTCTTCTTTTCCTGCTCAGATTTTTCTGATTTTATGAGTAATTCGCTGTTTAATTTGTCGATTTCATCTTGAGCTTCAGCTAGCGAGCCTTCCATAGAGTGAATGACGAAGTCCTTCTTCTCCAAGGCAGCCTCGTGATCTTTAGCTTTATGTTCAAGTTCTTGAATGTCGAAGTACTTTTTCTTCAAAACAGCTTCGTAACTTTCGACTTTATTTTCTAGATCTCTGATGGTAGCTTCGTTTTTCTTGTCTTCAAGATCTTGTTGCATCCTCAGCACTTTACTTAGTAATATACTCTGGCAAAACAACCTTCGTTAGAAAACATCTTAATTCAAAAAAAATTGAGAAGTTTTTACCTTGAAATTAGCGTAGAACACGCTACCGGCGATATGCTGTCGCTGGTACCTGCACAAGTCCGCTTCAATCTTCGGCAGCCCAACATTCTTTGAGAAAGTTCTAACAACTTTAGCCTCGGTTCGATTCCGAAGGAATCTTAGTTTTCCTTCGTTGACTCCGCCAAATAACAGAGCCCCTGGTTTGTATCCACAGGATATAGCATATTTCTTTAGTTCTTCTTTTTCAGTTTCTGATAACTCTTGTCCAAGTATATCTAGAAAATAAAGTTTCCTTCTTCCAAAGGGTCTTCAATTCGCTCTTTTCCTTTCTCAATCGTCGTGTCCACCGCGACCGCAGCAGCTTCTTCTTCAGCCATTTTCAGAAGTATGTTATCAATATCACCAAGTGTGGTTTCTAGATTAGGATCTTCGGTGGTCTCAGTTTCGGCTCCGGTGGCTTCAGCTTCGGTGGTTGCTCTGGTGGCTTTGGCTCCGGTAGTTTCGGCTCTGGTGGCTGTGGTTTCAGCAGTAACAGCGCTTTCAATTATTTTTGACGCCGATGTTGGTGGTGGTGTCTGATGAATGACATCGGCCACTTGCATAATTCTTCTTTTCTTCTTCGGCTTGGCAGGACTTTCTGTTGCCAAAGGTTCTTTTTCCTTTTGAAAAAACTTCGTCAGTTCTGGCGCCAGCGGACTTAGCTTGATAGGCAAAGGTTCAGTCATTACCTTTAGAATCTCTTCCACTTCGGCAGCAGAAGGTGTTGCAGGAGCTTCCTCCTCTCGGGCTGGTGTCTTCGGTATTGGGGATGCAGTTTTTCTTC
Organism: Zea luxurians; assembly: GCA_029449295.1. Taxonomy (NCBI): domain Eukaryota; kingdom Viridiplantae; phylum Streptophyta; class Magnoliopsida; order Poales; family Poaceae; genus Zea; species Zea luxurians. The sequence goes on along the minus strand of JAOPSE010000205.1, from coordinate 1,152,719 downwards.
TCTTTGGAGCAGCTATATTCGGCTCAGGGCTCAATTTTCTTTTCTTAGAATTTTCTTTGTCCTTCTTAGCTGATTTGGTGCCTTCTTTATCAAGGACGCTGGCAATCCTTTTTCTTTTCTGGCCTTCGGCATCTCCGCTCAGTTGCTCATAGTCAGGATAATCAAAATTCAAGGCATCCAGCACCCAATTCAATCTTCGTTTCGGACGAGTACCGAAGGCCGTAGTCATTAACTGATCTTCTTTCTTAGAGTAGTAGCTGAGAATCTCGTTGCACATAACTTCAATTGTGTCCAACCATTCTTGGCATGGTGCTTTAAAATGTTTCTTAAATTTGTAGTGATAAGGCAATCGAACAAGTTCTCCCTTCTTCTTTTCTCCCTCTAGCTTCGGCATCTCCCACTCCCTCAGTGTTGGGAACACTTTAAAAGCCAAGAATTCCTGCACTAAGTCTCTAGTGCCAATATGATCTGAAATCACTCAAAATTCAGCCAAAGCAATCTGACTCGGGCTCCCCATTATCATGTTGCATCGGGGCCTCTCCGAAGGTCAGTTCTAGCGGACTCTGGACCAATTTATCCTCATCTTCGTCAACTTTAACATAAAACCATTCAGACTTCCATCCGGCCGGCCATTTGCTTCGATAGCTTATCACTGGAAACTTCGTAGTCTTGCGATAAGCAAAGTTGTAGCAGCCAAAATTCTCGTGCAGACCATCTCCTCTGGCTTTAGTCTGGTAGTGTAATTCATGAACTCGGCAGAAACCCTCACCAAACGGTTCCACTCCCTGGCTACGAAGGGCCCAAATATAAACACCCAACCTAACGATAGCATTAGGGGTCAGCTGATGAAGGTAAATCCCAAACTTCTTCAGTACAATAGCAATCATCTTGTTAAGGGGGAACCTTAAACCAGCTTTCAGAAAACTTTTGAAGACTACTACCTCATTCTTTCCTGGCTTTGGGATAGTTTCTTCTCCACCAAAACGAATCAATTCCTTCTTGGCCTCACTAAAATAACCCAGCTTCATCATCTTAGGAAGATCAGCTTCAGAGATGGTGGACCTTCCAAAGTCCAGATGACTAGGTTTACTTGGCATCCCGAAGCTGTACTCATCTTCGGAACCAATTTCTTCAACATCAGCTTGTGTTGCTTCGGCAGCAGGCGTGTCCTCTGATGAAACCAGCCCAGAACGCCTCATTGCTTCGGAAATCGGAACAGTTTCAGTGGCTTCGGCCTCATCTCCCTCACGCTCAATCCTGGTAGTGGAGCGCAATCTAGCCATTTGATTATGAATTCCTAAAGTTTTTTGAAATTAATAACCTTTTTTCCGAAGCTCTTCTTGTGACGAAGCAGAATCCGGAGTGGTGCTTCGTTTGAGTGCAAGGGTCAAGCTTCGGCTATAGTGAAATTTTTGGCAGCAAAACAGTGCAATTGCAATGAATGCTGTGGTAACTTCACACCTACTTGTCTGTTTATATAGTGCTGAAGGTAAAAAGGTTAATCATCAAGTCTCCTACACCGGACGAACAGTCGCCCGCGTCCACTGAACAATGGGCCACAAAACCCGAGAAGGTAAATATGCATGATGGGACTACTCCGCGCTCGGAAGTTGTATCGTTTCTCCGCAACGAGCTCAGGGAAGGTGTTTTTCGGACCTTCGGCTACCCGAAGCTTAAGAGACTTTTTCACGGGTCAAGCTCGTTACGAAAAATGATCTAGCGCCGCGAAGGGGCTACTGTTGGGATCATGCTTCGTCGCCGAAGGTCCTGCAGGAAGAAACACCTTCGGCAAATCTGTTTATACGTGATACCGAAGCTACCGCTCATAAAGCTTCGACACTATAGCGTATCCAAAGACGAAGGATCGAACCGACTTAAAGATGGAATGACTTTTTAGTCCATAAGAGTCTGAGTTATAATTGTGATCTTCTGTAAGGGGCATGATTGTAATTTCTTACAGGCTGCGTCCTGTGCCTATAAATAGGTGAACAATACTCCTTTACTGTTCACGCAATCTTGTAATTGCTAACACATTACTCTAGAATTATTGTTTTCTGCCAAGGCGAAGGTACAAATGTACCTAAATATTATGTTTTGATATTTAAGTTCACATTACAAAATAATCGAATAATGTTATTTATTCTTGGTATTCTGTAATGTTTTATATTTTATATTTCATTTCGCATTGTTTTATCTTTGTTCAAGAAGGTGCAACCTTCGTGATATATTATTCATAACCTTCGTCCGAAGTTCATTAATCCTTGGGGAATAATGCTTCAGCGGACGAAGGGCTTTAACATCTGACATTCTATGTTGCCTTGTTCCTAATTCATAGCATTTGAGAACAAGTCTCCAACAGTAACCAATAGTGCATCCTATATTGTCTATCTTCTGAAAGATTGTCCAGTCTTTTTAACATTTAGTTATTCGGTTTGTATTCACTACCTGTCAGTTCTGTGGGCTTTGATCCTGAGGTTGGGTACCTTTTTCTCCTAAGATTTCGGTTCTTATTGAAGGTAAGTTGTGCTTTTGTCCAAAACTCCAGATCATATTATGTTCAATTACTCTCTAGGATTTACGAACCAGAATACACATAAGAAAATCCCCTTAACTACTTTTCCAGAAAATAAAAGTTCTAAACCTATCTATAGTTAGGAAACATCATTTTTCTTATTTCCACATGAGAGACACAGACCAATATATCAAGAAAGGCTCCCTTGAAAAAGCTTTCTACAAGATAGATTGAATAATGTGTCACCTGTAAATATAGCTCCACAACCAGCAAAATAATAGCACCCATGACCTGATAGAAATACAATGAAAGTCAGCAAAAGCCTTTGTGTGCACTAGAGGAGTTAAGCATTCAACTTTAAATGCAAGAACGAATATAAGACAATCATAACAATTTTCAATCAAACACTTGACATTCAACTTTAAATGCAAGAACGAATATAATAGAGTCATAAGAAATTTTCAATCAAATGTCTGATGTATGCCTAGGAGTTTCTAGTACAAGAACCGAATGGCTAGCAAACATCCATGTGTCATCCTCCTAAAGAATGATGTCAATACCACGTATTTTGTCCTTATCCTTCTCAGAACCAATTACCTAAAATGTATATGATCATCAGAAGACTAAATCGGACACACCAATCTTCATATATATACAATTAACAATAAGTGTCTCAGGTAGCAGGAGAAATTCAGTGTAGAAATAATTAAAACTAAAGAAAAAGGTTTGCATCAAATAGTAGATTTGATAATGTAGACAAAAAGTCATGCTCGTAACTGATGATGGCACTGGCTTGCCGCAGGGAACGATAACATCCCTCCACTTCACAAACTGTGACCGTCTGATGCCAGTGGCACAGTTTTGCCTAAGCCTTTGGTCAAATCGAATGCTTCCCTCTTGGAGGTTTGTCCATGTACTGCAGCAACAAGTATCAATGGCAAACTGCCACGAGATCATAAACATGGTCAATTCCCTCAAGTAGCAGACATAAAAAATAAACCGAAAGCAAGAAATCAATGTTGTTTTCCCCAATGGTTTTGTCCATTTTATTTATTTATTTATTTATTTCTTATTTATCTTTCATCCGGATGAGAGGAGGAAGAACATGAGTACCTAGAGAAGAAACCAACATGTCAAGGATTGTAGTTGGGAGGGAGGAGGGACATGCTTGAATTAGTTGGTCTAGTATGATTACCTGGGTGAGCAGCACGAGCTCCTTGACTCTGAAGGAGCGCGCGGCGGCGAGCGTGTCAAGCATGAGGTCGACGGCGGCGACGTAGTGCGCGTGCCAACATACGCGCTCACCTCGGCCCGGGCGCCACTGTATAGGAACCAGATCAGTAGCAGGAAGACCTCGTAGCTAACGGAGTTGACCGGAATGACTGCATCCAGCGCTGTGCGCGGAGAAGAAGAAGCCAGACTGGGAGCACGGGCTGAGGGAGTCTAGCAGCAGCGCGCAGGGCGCAGCGTTGGCCTGGTCGGCGACGACGAAGCTGGCAAATCAGGTTTAAGGATCAGAGAGAGAGAGAGGGAGGGAGGGAGGAGTGCAGACTGGATAGGCGCTCGAGAGAGCCAGCACAGATAGAGCAGCTCATGATGGTACTATAGGAGAAGAGGACCGTGCCCACATCAATTGGTGGATGTTGCGACGTGCGGTGTAGTACGGCGACACTATCGCAGTAACCGACATGACCTGGCTAGGTGGAAGGAAGGCTAGCCCGCCTAGATTCTAGGCGCCGGCGTGAAGCGGGATGTGGTGGGGTCGCGGGGCACAGGTTGGCGCGTCTGAATGTCTGACGGTCTACCGTCACGTGTCAGCAAGCGATAGGTGCCGAACCCATGAAACACGCCTGCACTTCAAACCGGGTCAGGTTTTAATAACTTAGATGATGACTATTAGGATGGAACCTCCACACGATAGCTCGTGAGGTCGGGACCAATGTACTGGCAGAGTTATTTGCTATTATAGTATTTGTTTGGAGTGGCTTCTCCAAAATAGTATTAACATATTAGATTTCTTTTATAATAGCACATACAAGTTAGTGGCTTCTCAAGAATAGTGTTTCACCCTTATTTCATCTATTTATATTCCATTTTCTTATTTTGGACCGCTTAAAAAATATTTTAAAAATCATTTTGTTAAATTTTAAAGAACGACATGTTAGTGTTGTATATGGCATGTCCATGTAAGGGATTAGGTGCAGAATTGAACATTTCTATCAGCGAAGACTGTGTCCGTTTGCAGAGTAGTTTTGAGAGACGAACTTCATATAAGAACATCGCCAGAAAATTAAAACGCATTTCCTAAAAAATAAAAAGAAGTATAAAATAATAAAAGAAAATAGAAATAGGTGAAATAAGGATGAAATACTATTTTAGAAAACTACTCACTTGTAAGTACTATTATAAAGAAGCCTAATTTATTAATATTATTATAAAGAAGTCATTTCAAACTAGTACTATATTAGCAAATAACTCCACCTTAGGACCATAATTATATCCACGTTATATATCGTATACTATTTTTGTGTCATGATATATGACACTGATCCTTGTTACCTTAGTGTCGTAGTTTATGACATTGACCTAATTTCAAACATGATATTAGTCCTATTTAGGGTTTGTTCGGTTATTTTCAATCCATATGGATTGGAGGGGATTGATACGGATTGAAGGGAATTTTGATTTACTAGGAATTGAATCCCCTCAATCCCCCTCAATCTATATGGATTGAGGTAGAACCGAACATGGCCTTAGTGCGTTTTCGGTGGCAAGGATTATAGGGGATTTAGGTTTCAGAGGGCTAAAATCCAATACTAAAGAATCTTAGCCCTCTCAATCCCCTGTCACCTACTCTCCTAAATAAACGCTTAGGGCTAGTTTAGAAATTTATGGTTTCTTTGGCATGCTTCTCGCCAGGAGCTTTGTAATTCCCTCGTCCACTCTTGGACCGGCGGTAATTACTTCTGATAGGCCTTTAGGATCATAGACCATCTCCACAGATCAATATGAATCTTTTGTGCGCACTTTGTCCTCACTTATGCGAACCCGAAAAAACTTCTCAGTCGGTCACCTATCACAAGGTTGCTCTGTGCAAAGCACGCTTAACCTAGATGTTCTTTCGATACAGGCTTCTGAAAAAAGATGCACCTTATTGGTATGAGTACTTTATTAATTCTATTAAACCTTAGGCCAGAATATCACCATCCACCGGGGCCAGAATATCACAATCTAAAAGGGAAATAGAGTTAACCTTTTCCCACAATTAATTTTGGTGGTTGAATGCCCAACACAAACAAATGGACTAACTAGTTTGCTCTAGATTATATGTTCTACAGGTGCATAAAGGTTCAACACAAACCAATAAAAGGTTGAAGTTAGGGATAAAATTCAAAGGAGCAAGAAACCGAGTGTGCTCTAGTCTGACGCACCGGACTGTCCGGTGTGCCACCGGACAGTGTCCGGTGCACCAGATCCGTACAAGCATAAACTAACTACTCTCGGGTTTCTCCAGGCGCGCTCCGCTATAATTCACCGGACTGTCTAGTGTGCCACTGGACTGTCCAGTGTGATAGCGGAGCAACGGCTACTCCGCGCAACGGTCGACTGCAAAAGTACGGTGATAAGATGAACAATGAAGAACAGTGCGCGCAGAGTCAGAGCCGCCGGTCAGAGGCGCACCGGACTGTCCGGTGCCACTAGAAGACAAAGCCTCCAACGATCAACTGCTCCAGAACCATAACGGTTGGGTGACGTGGTTGCTGCACCGGACAGTGTCCGGTGGCGCACCGGACTGTCCGGTGCGCCCATCGACAGCAGCCACCCCCAACGGCTTGTTGGTGGTTGAGGGCTATAAATACCCCCCAACCACCACCACTCCAAGCATCCAAGATTTCTGAGCATCACATTCAATACAAGGGCTCTAGCATTCACTCTTAGACACAATTCAAAAGATCAAAGCCTCTCCAAGTCCCAAATTCAACTCAAGCACTCAGTGACTTGTGTGAGAGAGATTTTATGTTCTTTTGAGCTCTTGCCTCTTGGATTGCCTTCTTCCTTTCTCATTTCTTTTCTCAAGTGATTTGTAATCGAAGCAAGAGACACCTAAGTGTGTGGTGGTCCTTGCGGGGTCTAAGTGACCCGGGAGATTAAGGAAAAGGCTCACTCGGTCTAAGTGACCGTTTGAGAGAGGGAAAGGGTTGAAAGAGACCCGGTCTTTGTGACCACCTCAACGGGGACTAGGTTCTTTAGAACCGAACCTCGGTAAAACAAATCACCGTGTTCATTCGCTTTATTTCTTGGTTGATTTGTTTTCCCCTCTCTTTCGGACTCGTATTTAATTCTAACACTAACCTCGGCTTATAGTGTGTGTTTAAAGTTGTAAATTTTAGATTCCGCCTATTCACCCCCCCTCTAGGTGACTTTCAATTGGTATCAAAGCCTGATGCTTCATTAGAGTCTAACAACTCGAACCGAACCTCGGTAAAACAAATCACCGTGTTCATTAGAGTCTAACCGGCAACAAAGCCACAAGCCATGGGAAGGCTCCATCAAGGGAGCCCGGCACCAAAGGGAAGGAGGGATCCCCTCCTCGCATCAAGTCGCATCGGAGTGGCGACAAGAAGAAGAAGATGAAGAAAGTGGTCTACTACGAGACCGACTCTTCGTCGCCCTCCACATCCGGCTCCGATCCGGCGTCCGTCACTTCTAAGCGCCATGAGCGCAAGAAGTATAGTAAGATGCCACTTCGTAATCCCCATATTTCTAAGTGCGCCCCTTTACTATCCGTCCCATTAGGCAAACCGCCATATTTTGATGGTGAGGATTATTATATGTGGAGTGATAAAATGAGGCATCACCTAACCTCACTCCATGCAGGCATATGGGACATTATTGAATTTGGAGCGTAGGTACCTACTGTAGGGGACGAGGGCTACGACTCAAACGACGCCGCCCAAATACGACACTTTAACTCCCAAGCAACTACTATACTCCTCACCTCTTTATGTCAAGAGGAGTATAATAAGGTGCAAGGGTTAAAAAGTGCCAAGGAGATTTGGGACGTCCTAAAGACCACGCACGAAGGAGATGAGGTGACCAAGATCACCAAGCAGGAGATGATCGAGGGGGAGCTTGGTCGATTCATCCTCATCCAAGGAGAGGAGCCACAAGCAATGTACAACCGGCTCAAGACCTTGGTCAACCAAGTGCGCAACCTCGGGAGCACCAAGTGGGATGACCATGAAATGGTCAAGGTTATTCTTAGATCACTTGTTTTTTGTAATCCCACTCAAGTGTAACTAATCCGTGGAGACCCTAGATATAAACAGATGTCTCTCGAGGAAGTAATTCGCAAGTTTGTGAGCTTTGAACTTATGGTCAAAGACTCCAAACATATTATCAATTTGGAGCAAGGCACCACCTCAACACCTGAGGTGCAACCCGTCGCATTCAAAGCGACGAAAGAGAAGAAAGAAGAGTCTACGTCAAGTAGGCTCCCTATCGATGCCTCCAAGCTCGACAATGAGGAGATGGCGCTCATCATCAAGAGCTTCCATCAAATTCTCAAGCAAAGGAGGGGGAAGGACTACAAACCCTGCTCCAAGAGGGTGTGCTACAAATGTGGTAAGCCTAGTCATTTTATTGCTAAATGTCCAATGTCTAGTGATAGTGACAGGGGCGACGATAAGAGGGGGAAGAAGAAGGAGAAGAAGAAGTACTACAAGAGGAAGGGCGGTGATGCCCAAGTGTGTCGGGAATGGGACTCCGACGAGAGCTCGATCGACTCCTCCTCCGACGAGGATGCCGCCAACATCGCCGTCAACAAGGGACTACTCTTCCCCAACGTCGCCCACAAGTGCTTCATGGCAAAGGACAGCAAAAAGAAGAAGGTACAAACTAGAACCACCCCAAGTATACTACATCTAGTGATGAGGGTAGTTCTAGTGAAGATTGAAAGGGAAATAGGCTCAAACCTTTCCCAAAATGATTTTGGTGGTTGAAATGCCCAACACAAAAAATTGGACTAACTAGTTTGCTCTAGATTATATATTCTACAGGTGCTAAATGTTCAACACAAACCAATAAAAAGATCCAAGTTAGGGTTCAAAGAAAAGAGCAAAAGAAATCGAAGAGAATCCTAGTCTGGCGCACCGGACTGTCCGGTGTGCCACCGATAGTGTCTAGTGCATCACCGGACAGTGTCCGGTGCACCAGAGGCCATACAGGCTAAACTCTCCACCTTCGGGTTTCTCAGGAGCCAGTCCGTTATAATTCACCAGACTGTCTGGTGGGTCATCGGACTGTCCGGTGCGCCAAGCGGAGCAACGACTATCGAGCGCAACGGTCAACTCCAACGGTCGCCTGCAAACGTGAACAGTGCACAGACAGTTCGCGCAGAGTCAGGGCAGCGCCAGAAGGCGAACCGGACGGTGCATAGTACCTATCTGGTGCCCCAAGATGTCAGAGCTCCAACGATCAAAACTGTTAGAACCCTAACAGTTAGGTGACGTGGCTGGCGCACCGGACTGTCCGGTGCGCCCATCGACAGCAGCCCTCCCCAACGGCTGTTTTGGTGGTTGGGGCTATAAATACCCCCCAACCACCACTATTCAAGGCATCCAAGTTTTTCAGGCATCCCATTCAATACAAGAGCTAGTGCAATCAATACAAGACACAATTCAAAGGAATCAAAGCCTCTCCAAGTCCCAAATACACTCCAAACACTTAGTGACTAGAGAGAGAGTTTTGCTCGTGTTCTTTGAGCTCTTGTTTTTGGATCGCTTTCTTCTTCCCCATTCTTGTTCTCAAGACACTTGTAATCAAAGCAAGAGACACCAAGTTGTGGTGGTCCTTGTAGGGGTCTAAGTGACCCGGTTTGATTAAGGAGAAAAGCTCACTCGGTCTAGGTGACCGCTTGAGAGAGGGAAAGGGTTGAAAGAGACCCGGTCTTTGTGACCACCTCAACGGGGATTAGGTTTGCAAGAACCAAACCTCGGTAAAACAAATCACCGTGTCACTCTCTTCATTTTCTTGTGATTTGTTTTCACCATCTCTTTCGGACTCAAATTTATTTCTAACGCTAACCCCGGGTTGTAGTTGTGCTTAAAGTTTGTAAATTTCAGTCTCCACCTATTCACCCCCCCTCTAGGTGACTTTCAATTGGTATCAGAGCCCGATACTTCATTAAGAGTCTAACCACTTGAAGTGATGTCAGGAGGATCCACCAAGAGGGAGATGGAAACGGCCACAAGCCACGGCAAGGCTCCATCAAGGGAGTCCGGCTCCAAAGGAAGGGAGGAATCACCTCCCCGCGTCAAGTCGCATCGGAGTGGCGATAAGAAGAAAAAGATGAAGAAAGTGGTCTACTACGAGACCGATTCTTCGTCGCCATCCACCTCCAGCTCCGACGCTCCGTCTGTCACTTCTAAGCGCCATGAGCGCAAGAAGTTTAGTAAGATCCCCCTACACTATCCCCGCATTTCTAAACGCACTCCTTTACTTTCTGTCCCATTAGACAAACCACCAGTTTTTTACGGTGAAGATTATTGTATGTGGAGTGATAAAATGAGGCATCATCTAACCTCACTCCACGCTAGCATTTGGGATACTGTTGAGTTTGGAGTGCAGGTACCATCCGTGGGGGATCAAGGCTACGACTCGGACGAGGTCGCCCAAATCCGGCACTTCAACTCCCAAGCCACTACTATACTCCTCGCCTCTCTATGTCGAGAGGAGTATAATAAGGTGCAAGGGTTGAAGAGTGCCAAAGAGATTTGGGATGTGCTAAAAACCGCGCATGAAGGAGATGAGGTGACCAAGATCACCAAGCGGGAGACGATCGAGGGGGAGCTCAATCGATTCATCCTCAACCAAGGAGAGGAGCCACAAGCCATGTACAACTGGCTCAAGACCTTGGTCAACCAAGTGCGAAACCTCGGGAGCACCAAATGGGATGACCATGAAATGGTCAAGGTTATTCTAAGATCACTTGTTTTTTATAATCCTACACAAGTTCAATTAATTCATGGTGATCCTAGATATAAGCTAATGTCTCCCGAGGAGGTTATAGGTAAGTTTGTGAGCTTTGAGTTGATGATCAAAGGCTCCAAACAAATCATCGAGCAAGGCAGCACCTCCACACCCGAGGTGCAACCCGTCGCATTCAAAGTGACGGAAGAAAAGAAAGAAGAGTCTACATCATGTAGGCTCCCCATCGACGCCTCCAAGCTTGACAACGAGGAAATGACGCTCATCATCAAGAGCTTCCGCCAAATCCTCAAGCAAAGGAGGGGGAAGGATTACAAACCCCGCTCCAAGAAATTGTGCTACAAATTTGGTAAGCCCAGTCATTTTATTGCAAAATGTCCTATGTCTAGTGATAGTGACAGGGGCGATGACAAGAGGGGAAAGAAGAAGGAGAAGAAGAGGTACTACAAAAAGAAGGACGACGATGCCCACGTGTGTCGGGAATGGGACTCCAACGAGAGCACCACCGACTCCTCCTCCGACGAGGACGCCACCAACATCGCTGTTGGGGACTTGTTCTCAAATGCTTCGGATTAAGAACAAGGCAACATAAAAAGTGTTAAATGATAGAGCCCTTCGTCCTCTGAAACATTATTTCCCTTCGGGATATAATGTATTTCGGACGAAGACCATAAACAACATACCTTCGTAAGCACAATAAATAATGATGAAGAACTTATACGTAACATTAGAAGTAATATGAACATTTAAATATTATCACAACATCATTTCTATTTTATTATCATAGAAGAATAGAAATGATTTCAGATTACAAGTGTACCTTCGGATTGCAGGAAGGCAAAAGTATAAAGATGACGCAAAAGCAAATGCCAAGTCAGCGTGAACAGTACGGGAGTACTGTTCATCTATTTATAGGCGTGGGACGCAGCCCATGTAAAATTACATTCATGCCCATTACATTTGCTAATGACTTATGGGAGTCTATCAAGGCCTAAGTAGTCTTTTCATCTTTAGGTCGGTTCCCCTTTCTGCTATCGCGACGAAGCTTTCCTGCGCATAGCTTCGGCTGTGCACCATCCTTCGTATAGCATGGTAATCAGCCCGTCCTTCATCTCAATCCCCCTTCGTCTGGCTTAGGCTTCGTCCTGACCGTACTCCATGTTCATAATCTGAGTCCGAAAATACCTGTTCATATAATTCACTTGGAAAACATTGTCGAATCTTGTTTTTGAGGACCTTCGAAGGACGAAGGCCCCCAACAGTAGCCCCTCGCAATATTAATTTGTTAGTGATAAATTCAGATTGCGATATGGACGAAGGCCTTAAGCCGAAGGTCCGAAAAAACACCTTCCCTTTGCTAGAATAGCAACATTCACTGACAAGCGGGGTCTTTCAATTTTCAACGCACTGGGCGTATAAATAAGATCATACCGCAAACTCATTTGGTACGCTCTCTTGCCATCTGCTCCCGCTCACTGAATTTTTAGCTCTTGCGCACTAAGATTTGCTGATCTTTTAGTTTTGAAGCTTCGGCTTTGAGAACAGTTTTTTAGTGTTTCCGAAGATGTCTGAAGATAAGAAGGCTGCTGCTGAGATGAAGCTGAGTCTCGACGAAGAGAAGAACTTGGGGTTTCTTATGGCGATGGCGAAGACCAATACGGAAAAAATCACCAAGGAGATTCTGGAAGGTTTGTCTGAAGATACTGGTGACAGCGACAGTTATGATGTGGACAGTGGTGGTGAAGACTCCGAAGATCGCCCCTGGCGACCAAGCCATTCAGTCTTTGGCAAGTCAGGTATCAAAGAAAATCATCTTGTCAACATGAGGGGAAGATATTTCCGGGATTTATCCATTGTGAGGGTCGACGAAGGAGAGAAAACTTGCCCGACCCCTGAAGAAAATGAAGTTGTAGTGTTCCGAAGCTTTTTGAAAGCTGGACTGCGATTTCCCCTGAGCAGCTTTGTCGTAGAAGTGCTGAAAATGTTTGAAATCTATCTTCATCAACTTACCCCCGAAGCAATTATAAGGCTGAATATCTTCGTGTGGGCCGTAAGAAGCCAAGGTCTGGAACCTGATGCGAAAAGTTTCTGCAACATACACGAGTTATCATACGAGACAAAACCCTGGGGTAAGGAACAGTATCACAATAATTTTGGCTGCTACAGTTTCGTTTCTCGGTCTGGGTCAAGCTGTCCCGTGCCAACATTTCGAAAGAGATGGCCCGGCGACTGGATGACAGAATGGTTCTATGTGAAAAATGACCTGAAAGCACGGGAAGATATTAAAGGTATAATTATGCGCCCTATTTGGCAAAGTTTCGGCCTGCGAAAACCGAAGGTTGAGATGAATGAAGCTGCCGAAGAATGCCAGAGAGCCTTCGGAGTTATTTGTTCTTTTATTGGAACGAGAGATTTGGTACAAGAACATATTGCCTTCAGAGTATGGCCGCTCGCGGAGAAATGGGAAATGCCGCAAGAAACCATGAAGGAGGCCGACGAAGGTGGACTTATCAGGCTGAAGTATACTTTCAAGTTCGGAGATAAATTCGTTGAGCCAGATGATGACTGGTTAAAGAGTATTGAAAATTTAAGTGATGAACTGCTTGGGGCTTATTCGAAGGCCGAAGATACTGCACTGTCAGCAGCCTTCGAAGGCCGAAAAAAGAAAAGGCTGAACCGGGTGTTTGATGCAATCGGGTTCGTCTACCCTGACTATCGTTATCCGATTCGAGGGCAGAAAAGAAAAAACACAACCTCTGCGAAAGAAGAAGCTGCAACTGCTCCTAGCAAACCAGAACCGAAAAGAAAGAGGATAAAGGTCCTCACACATCGGCCACGCTATATTGAACCAGCTTCGGTGCCTGAGTTCACCGGAGGAACTTCTTCGGCCACCGAAGCTGAGCAGCCAACCAAACCAACCTTGCTGCCAGAAGTGGCAGAAATGGCCGAAGCACCAACAAAGATGGAATTGGAAGAACCGAAGATTTTGTTATCAGAAACCAAAGAGATGGCCGAAGCGCCATCCACAGAAAAAATGGAAGAAGCGAAGAAACCAACTGAGGAAAAAACATCAGAAGTTTTGAGTCCTGCAGCAAATGTTGAGACAGTAAAAAATCAAAAGGTGTCAGCAGTGACTCCGAAAAGAAAGAGAATGGCTAATGTGCTAGATGTTCTGGAAACAATTAAGTCCTCAAGCACAACTCCGAGGAAAACTGTTGAAACCTCCGAAGCGAAAACTGAGATTTTTGATACTAAAGGTCCATAGCAAGAAACTGAAGCTGAAGCTGGGCCTTCGGAGCCCACGAAGGTAAAATCCTTGGAAACCGAAGAAGAAAAAATGACAGAGCCAATTCTTGTTGAAGAAATCAGTGCTGTTGCCCCCGAAGCATCCCCCAAAGTCCTTGATTATATTGTTCGACATGCTTCGGGGAAAAGTTATCAGAAGAAGAAATTTTCGAAGCTAATCATTATGCTAAAGAATTGAAATATCCGAAGGGGGCACTAGTGTTCAATGGTATAAATGAAGAAGATTTCCTATACTGCCTCCCGGATAACAAAGAACTACTTGTCTGCCGGGAAATGGCCCGAAGCATGGGGTTTCCGAAGCTGGAGGCTGGCCTCTGCGCGATGACAAAGGACGATCTTGCGGACAGCCTTGCGTATAATAGTCTGAAGGTACGAGATCTGCGCATTTGGAAACTTTATGATTTGAAATCTATTGTTTTATTCTTATACTAACTTTTTACATATAGGGTTTAATACTAAGCAACGCGCTGAGAGCGCAAAAGAATGCCGAAGACGAGAGCTATGAAATTGCCTTCAACAACCTTCGATCAGAGGTTATCAAACTAAGGAACGAAGCCATGGAAAAGGACAAAATTCTGGTTACATTGGTGGATAAAATAAAGGAGGACGAAGCTGCCTCTAAAGCACAAGCTGCAGCTCAAAAACACGAGATTGCCGACCTTCGGAAGCAATTAGCCCGAGCTAAAGAAGAACGCATACTTGAAGAAACGAGGCGGGAATGTAGCGACCAATGGGCCAATCATTTGGAAGGAACCGTTGAAGAGCTTCGGTCTTCTAAGAAAAGGTGCTACGAAAAATCCATGGAATGTGTAAAGAAGATAAAAACCAGCTTCGCCAGTGTTGGCGCATTTTCGAGTGAAGAAGATTTCGTGAGAGGTAACCCAGAAGGACCGATCGAATGGATCAGCCACGAAGCTAAAGCCTTCGAAGAAATTCTAAACAGTCGTGGAGACATTTGCGCCTTCTCGGGTGCCAGGGGGATTGCTACTATGCTGGAGAAAAAAGGCTGCGATCATGTTAAGGTTCTTGCACAATCCGAAGCCAGCTTATCCCCTGAAGATATTAAAGACCCCTCGGCCGAAGCTAGCCAGGCTGGTGGAAAATTTTTCACCGACGTCTGGGACAATGGTGGCCGAGAAATGGCCCGAGAAATTATTCAGAAAAGTGAGAAGGGCATTCACGACGCTAGAGAAGTAGCTAAGGCCGCTGACAAAAGCTCAGAGCCCGAAGGGCAAATAGGTATTAGCTAATGGTTTTTATTGTGTTGTAATTTTTGATTTTAAACTTCGTTCGCAATTTGTAATAGCAATGTGGCCGTATCCTGTCCTCCTTCAGATCCTACTAAAGCGTCTCCGGGCCCTCACCCGAAAGGAGACGAGGAAATTAAAAAGATGGCTGAAGCTATCATGGATGAAGTTGTTAACCGACTCCTGAACGAAGCTGCAGAAGTTGTTTTGAGAGAAGATTAAGCACTATTGTAAAAACTTCTGAAATGAAATATGTGTAACATTTTGTAACCCTGTAATATATTTGCTCTTAATGATTCGATTCTTTACGATGCATGAAACTTTACTTACGTACCGTTTTTGAGCCTTCGGCGAAAAAACACCTTCCCTTCTTTTCATGCTTCGTGAAGATAGAAAAACTTTTATGCATCACAACGTCCATAGCGCTCTGATGAAGAATATCCAAACTTCGTGAAAACATTCTCCGAAGCTATATTCCGAAGATCACTATTGTATCCCCTTGTGACTTAGCACGATTTTCACTTTCTCAAAGCATCCTTCCGAAGGTCGATACTGTGTTCCCTTCTTTTGCCATATGCAACATGATGTATGATGCTTATGCTATGCAAAATGATGTGATGATGTTATGTTATGTAGATGACATTTGTTCCGAAGATACACACATATCCCCGTAAAACACACAATCTTTTTTTATCAGCGCTGACTTTTCGCTGTAAGCTCTGCATTCCCTTAGGAACGACTTTGGAGCTTCTTCGCCTTTTACTTAGGCGGTATCAGCGTTGACTTTTCGCTGTAAGCTCTGCATTCCCTTAGGAACGACTTTGGAGCTTCTTCGCCTTTTACTTAGGCGGTATCAGCATTGACTTTTCGCTGTATGCTCTGCATTCCCTTTGGAACGACTTTGGAGCAGAAAACTTACACTGCGTTCCCTTTGGAACGGCTTTTTGTGACTTCGAAGGATTTTTAATAATTCGAAGGTCCTCCTTGTTATCGCAAATCTTTAAGCTTCAGCAACTTAAGCCTGTGGAGAAAATACATTTTCCTTGTGGCAAACAACAAAACTATTACATGAAAACTAAAAGATGTCCTTTATTACACAAAAAATAGAACTGAATGGAAAAGACTGCTATCAAGGTAGGATATTTGTCAATAGATGTGCTTCGACTCTGGCACAGTGCTATTGACTGTGCGAGCTTCGGATTGTTCTCTGAAGTCCCTTTGGTGTGGAGCATATTGGCTCCCTTCTGGCTGTTGGCCTTGTTGCAGCGGTGGTGGAGGCGGAGGCTGTTGCCAGGAAGCTTGAGGTTGACTCGCCGAAGCAACAGAAACTGCAGGGTGGTTGCCTACGTATTCTGGGATGTAAGGCGGATGGTACGAAGCAGTATGCATGACCTGCTTTGGCTGAGCTTGTTGTGCTGCAGCTTCGGCTATCTCCTTTTGCTTCTGGATGGTAACATGGCACATCCTGGTGGTATGGCCCTTGTTTTCACCACAGAACAAGCAAAATATTCTCCTTGGTTGATCTCCAAATCTTCCGCCGAAGCCCCTGGCGCCTCTGCCTCTTGGAGCTGGTGGCCGGAAGAAGCTTTGCTGTTGCCCCGAAGCCTGTGAGGAGCACTGCGGCCTGTGCTGCTGACTCCCCTTATCATCATTTTGAGTAGAGTTGTGGATTGACCTGACATGCCTCGGATAGAATCTTCCTTCGAAGCCCCTGGTCATTTCAGAAAACCTGAAAGCCTCCTCCCTTCTTTGGCGAAAATCATTGTCGGCACGAATATACTCGTCCATCTTCTGGAGCAGCTTCTCCAAAGTTTGAGGAGGCTTCCTAGCAAAGTACTGAGCTGAAGGTCCAGGCCGAAGTCCCTTGATCATGGCCTCAATGACAATTTTGTTGGGCACCATTGGTGCCTGCGCCCTCAAACGCAAGAATCTTCTGACATACGCCTGAAGGTATTCTTCGTGATCCTGAGTGCACTGAAACAGGGCCTGGGCAGTGACCGGCTTCGTCTGAAACCCTTGGAAGCTGGTTAACAACATGTCCTTCAGTTTTTGCCATGAAGTGATCGTTCCTGGTCGAAGGGAGGAATACCAGGTTTGAGCAACACTCCTGACAGCCATAACAAAAGACTTTACCATGACTGCAGCATTGCCACCATACGAAGATACTGTTTCTTCGTAGCTCATCAAAAACTGCTTCGGGTCTGAATGGCCATCGAATATGGGAAGCTGGGGCGGCTTGTAGGACGGAGGCCAAGGTGTAGCCTGCAGCTCAGCGGACAGAGGAGAAGCATCATCGAAAACAAAATTTCCATGATGGAAATTGTCATACCAGTCATCTTCGTTGAAGAAACCCTCCTGATGAAGGTCTTTTTGTTGAGGCCTTCGGTTCTGCTCATCGTGAGTAAGATGGCGAACCTCCTCAGAAGCTTCGTCTATCTGCCTTTGCAGTTCAGCTAGCCTGGCCATCTTTTCCTTCTTCCTCTGCACCTGTTGATGAAGCATCTCCATATCTCTGATCTCTTGGTCTAGCTCATCCTCTTGAGGCGCCGGGCTGACAGCCTTCCTCTTCTGGCTTCGGGCCTCCCAAAGAGAGAGAGTCTCCTGATTGGGGTCCAGCGGTTGCAGAGCTGCAGCCCCAGTTGCTGAAGCTTTCTTCGGCGCCATAGCGAAGGTTTATGGCTTCCGAAGGTGTTCAAAAACTCAAAGAGTGGAAGTGAGTTCACCGGAGGTGGGCGCCAATGTTGGGGACTTGTTCTCAAATGCTTCGGATTAAGAACAAGGCAACATAAAAAGTGTTAAATGATAGAGCCCTTCGTCCTCTGAAACATTATTTCCCTTCGGGATATAATGTATTTCGGACGAAGACCATAAACAACATACCTTCGTAAGCACAATAAATAATGATGAAGAACTTATACGTAACATTAGAAGTAATATGAACATTTAAATATTATCACAACATCATTTCTATTTTATTATCATAGAAGAATAGAAATGATTTCAGATTACAAGTGTACCTTCGGATTGCAGGAAGGCAAAAGTATAAAGATGACGCAAAAGCAAATGCCAAGTCAGCATGAACAGTACGGGAGTACTGTTCATCTATTTATAGGCATGGGACGCAGCCCATGTAAAATTACATTCATGCCCATTACATTTGCTAATGACTTATGGGAGTCTATCAAGGCCTAAGTAGTCTTTTCATCTTTAGGTCGGTTCCCCTTTCTGCTATCGCGACGAAGCTTTCCTGCGCATAGCTTCGGCTGTGCACCATCCTTCGTACAACATGGTAATCAGCCCGTCCTTCATCTCAATCCCCCTTCGTCTGGCTTAGGCTTCGTCCTGACCGTACTCCATGTTCATAATCTGAGTCCGAAAATACCTGTTCATATAATTCACTTGGAAAACATTGTCGAATCTTGTTTTTGAGGACCTTCGGAGGACGAAGGCCCCCAACAATCGCCGTCAACAAGGGCCTCCTCTTTCCAAATGTCAGCCACAAGTGCCTCATGGCAAAGGATGGCAAAAAGAAGAAGGTAAAATCTAGAGCCTCCACTAAATATACAACATCTAGTGATGAGGGTAGCTCTAGTGAAGATGAGGATGATTTGCTTAGTCTTTTTGCCAATCTTAACATGCAACAAAAAGAAAAATTGAATGAATTAATAGTGCTATTCATGAGAAGGATGAACTCTTGGATAGCCAAGAGGAATTCCTTATTAAGGAAAATAAAAAGCATGTTAAGGTAAAGAATGCTTATGCTCAGGAAGTAGTAAAGAATGAAAATTTAACTAAGGAGCTTAGCATTTGCCATGACACCATTTCCAACCTTAGAAATGAGAACGGTAATTTATTTGCTAAGGTTGAAAAATCAAATGTTTGTCATGATTCAATTGTCAATCTTAAAAATGATAATGCTAGTTTCATTGCTAAGATTGATAAATTGAATGAATCAATTTCTATCCTTAAAATTGAAAATGCTAGTTTAATTTCAAAGGCTAAAGATTTAAATGTTTGCAATGCTACTATTTCCAATCTTAGAGATGAGAATGCTATTTTACATGCTAAGATTGATGAATTAAATATTTGCAAACCCTCTACATCTAGTGTTGATCATGTCTCTATTTGTACTAGATGTAGAGATGTTAATGTTGATGCTATTCATGATCACCTAGCTTTAATTAAAGAACAAAATGATCACATAGCTCAATTAACTGCTAAAATCAATGAGCATGAAATAGAAAATGAAAAATTTAAATTTGCTAGAAGCATGCTCTATAATGGGAGACGCCCTGGCATTAAGGATGGCATTGGCATTCAACAGGGAGACAATGTCAAGCTTAATGTCCCCCAAAAGATTGTCTAATTTTGTTAAGGGCAAGGCTCCCATGGCTCAGGATAACGAGGGTTATATTTTATATCCTGCTAGTTATCCTGAGCACAAGATTAGGAGAATCCATGGTAGAAAGTCTCATTCTGTTTCTCATCATGCTTTTATGTATAAGAATGAGACATCTAGCTCTAGGCAATCAACCCATGTTAAATTGCCTAAAAGGAAATCTCCTACTGCATCAAATGAGCCTAATGTTTCATTTAAGACTTTTGATGCTTCTTATGTGCTTACTAACAAATCAGGCAAAGTAGTTGCCAAATATGTTGGGGGCAAACACAAGGGCTCCAAGACTTGTGTTTGGGTACCCAAGGTGCTTGTTTCTAATGTGAAAGGACCCAAGACCGTTTGGGTACCTAAGAACAAGGCCTAAATTGTTTTGCAGGTTTATGCATCCGGGGGCTCAAGTTGGATAATTGACAGCGGGTGCACAAACCACATGACAGGGGAGAAAAGAATGTTCTCCTCCTATGAGAAAAACGAAGATCCCCAAAGAGCTATCACATTTGGGGATGGAAATCAAGGTTTGGTCAAAGGACTTGGTAAAATTGCTATATCATCTGACCATTCCATTTCCAATGTTTTTCTTGTAGATTCTTTAGATTATAACTTGCTTTCAGTTTCTCAATTATGCAAAATGGGTTACAACTATCTTTTTACAGATTTAGGTGTTACTGTCTTTAGAAGAAGTGACGATTCAGTAGCATTTAAGGGAGTATTAGAGGGTCAGCTATACTTAGTTGATTTTAATAGAGCTGAACTCGATACTTGCTTAATTGCTAAAACTAATATGGGTTGGCTCTGGCATCGCCGACTAGCCCATGTTGGAATGAAGAATCTTCACAAACTTTTGGGACTAACCAATGTTTATTTTGAGAAAGACAGGGTTTGTAGCACATGTCAAGCAGGGAAACAAGTCGGTACCCATCATCCACACAAGAACATCATGACGACTGACAGGCCGCTTGAGCTACTCCACATGGATCTATTCGGCTCGATAGCTTATATAAGCATCAGCGGGAGTAAGTACTGTCTAGTTATTGTGGATGATTATTCTTGCTTCACTTGGATATTCTTTTTGTAGGAAAAATCTCAAACCCTAGAGACTTTAAAAGGATTCTTGAGACGAGCTCAAAACGAGTTCGGATGAAGGATCAAAAAGATAAGAAGCAACAATGGGACGGAGTTCAAGAACTTTCAAATTGAAGGCTTTCTTGAGGAGGAGGGCATCAAGCATGAGTTATCTTCTCCCTACACACCGTAACAAAATGGTGTAGTGGAGAGGAAGAATAGAACTCTATTGGACATGGCGAGGACCATGCTTGATGAGTACAAGACTCCAGACCGGTTTTGGGCTGAGGCGATTTACACCGTCTGCTACTCCATCAACCGGCTCTACCTTCACCGAATCCTCAAGAAGACATCATACGAACTCCTCACCGGTAAAAGGCCCAATGTTTCATATTTTAGAGTCTTTGGTAGCAAATTCTTTATTCTTGTTAAAAGAGGTAGAAAATCTAAATTTGCTCCTAAGGCTGTAGAAGGCTTTTTACTTGGTTATGACTCAAACACAAGGGCATATAGAGTCTTCAACAAATCCACTGGATTAGTTGAGGTTTCTTGTGACATTGTGTTTAATGAAACTAATGGCTCCCAAGTGGAGCAAGTTGATCTTGATGAGTTAGATGATGAAGAGGCTCCATTTGTCGCACTAAGGAACATGTCCATTGGGGATGTGTGTCCTAAGGAATCCGAAGAGCCCACTCAAGCTCAAGATCAACCGTCATCTTCCATGCAAGTATATCCACCAACCCAAGACGAGGATCAATCTCAAGATGATGAAAATGATGATCAATAGGATGAGCCACCTCAAGAGGAGGACAATGATCAAGGGGGAGATAACAATAATCAAGACCAGGAAGATGATCAAGAAGTACAGGGTCCAAGACCGCCACACCCAAGAGTCCATCAAGCGATTCAAAGAGATCACCCCGTGAACACCATCCTCGGCGATATTCATAAGGGGGTAACAACTCGATCTCGAGTCACTCATTTTTGTGAATATTACTCTTTTGTTTCCTCTATTGATCCATACAAGATAGAGGATGCACTAAGAGACTCAGATTGGGTGTTGGCAATGCAAGAGGAGCTCAACAACTTCACGAGGAATGAGGTATGGCATTTAGTTCCACGTCCTAACCAAAATGTTGTAGGAACCAAGTGGGTATTCCGCAACAAGTAGGATGAGCATGGTGTGGTGACAAGGAACAAAGCCTGACTTATGGCCAAGGGCTATTCACAAGTCGAAGGTTTGGATTTCGGTGAAACCTATGCACCCGTAGCTAGGCTTGAGTCAATTCGCATATTACTTGCCTATGCTACTTACCATGGCTTTAAGCTCTATCAAATGGACGTGAAAAGTTCCTTCCTCAATGGAACAATCAAGAAAGAGGTCTATGTTGAGCAACCTCCCGGCTTTGAAGATAGTGAGTACCCTAATCACGTTTACAAACTCTCTATGGCGCTTTATGGGCTCAAGCAAGCCCCAAGAGCATGGTATGAATGCCTAAGAGATTTCCTTATCACTAATGGCTTCAAAGTCGGAAAAGCCGACCCTACCCTATTTACTAAAACCATTGCAAATGATTTGTTTGTATGCCAAATTTATGTTGATGATATCATATTTGGGTCTACTAACAAATCTACATGTGAAGAGTTTAGTAGGATTATGATTCAAAAATTCGAGATGTCTATGATGGGGGAGTTGAAGTATTTTCTAGGATTTCAAGTCAAGAAACTCCAAGAGGGCACCTTCATCAGCCAAACGAAGTACATTCAAGACATACTCAACAAGTTTGGAATGAAGGATGCCAAGCCCATCAAGACACCCATGGGAACCAATGGGCATCTCGACCTCGACACGGGAGGTAAATCCGTAGATCAAAAGGTATACTGGTCGATGATAGGATCTCTACTCTATTTATGTGCATCTCGACCGGATATTATGCTTTCCGTATGCATGTGTGCAAAGTTCCAAGCCGATCCTAAGGAAGTCCACCTTAGGGCCTGGAAGGGAAATGTGCCCTTGGGCCATTTCTATTATATTTTGGTGATTAAGTGACCAACACATGGTGAGTGAGTTATTATGTGCCAAATGAAGAGAGAAGTACAAATCATGTAACAAGGTACGTTTCTAGACTTAGTACATTGTTTTGAGTACTAACATATTGTGTCTAAATGCTAGAAACAGGAGAAAAGAAACTGGAAAAGAGTTGGCTGTGTACAGCCAACTGCTGCTCGGTCTGAGTGCACCGGACAGTGTCCAGTGGTGCACCGGACAGTGTCCGGTGCGCCAGACAAGTCCAAGGTGAACTGGCCGCTCTCGGGACTTGACGGCGGCGTACGGCTATAATTCACCGGACTGTCTGGTGAGTCGTCCGCGGCGAAGTCGTCGCTCTTGGGAAAATTTCAACGGCGTACGGCTAAAATTCACCGGACTGTCCGGTGAGCCAACAGTTGACTGCGCAACGGTCGGCAGCGAAATCGGCGGGCGACACGTGGCCCGCACCAACGGTCGGAAGGGGGCACCGGACTGTCCGGTGTGCACCAGACAGTGTCCGGTGTGCCAACTGCCACGGCGCTGCAACGGTCGTCTGCGCTAGAAAAGGAAACAGATCCACACCGGACCGTCTACAGTGACTATCCAGTGGCGCACCAGACTGTCCGGTGCGCCACCCGACAGAAGGCAAGGATAGCCTTCCTTGTTGGCCTCCAACGGCTCCAGCTGCCTTGGGGCTATAAAAGGGACCCCTAGGCGCATGGAGGAGTCACCCAAGCACACTCTAAGCATTCCAAGACTTCTAGTCCTCACTTTCACGCAATCGTTCATCGTTCTTGAGATTGGAGCACTTTTCGAGTTGTAAACTCCTTGCGCGTGTTTTGTGTGCTCATCTTCTCACTTGTGTGCGTGTTTGCGGTGTGGATTTAATTCTAGTGTGCATTGCTCTTCCCAACCTTATTCCATGCTTTCTTTGTGAACAATCTTGTAAGGGCGAGAGGCTCCAACTTGTGGAGATTCCTTGCAAACGGGAAGAAAACTACAAGGAAGAACACCGTGGTATTCAAGTTGATCATTGGATCACTTGAAAGGGGTTGATTGCAACCCTCGTCCATTGGGATGCCACAACGTGGAAGTAGGCAAGTGTTATACTTGGCCGAACCACGGCATAAAACACTATGTCTCTTGTGTTGTCTTTCTCTGTGATTATTGTGATTCGCAAGAGCTCGCTATATAGCCACTTGGTTCTATTGCATTAACATCTTTATAACCAAGCTTGTGGCTATTTAGCGTTGAATTTTACAGGATCACCTATTCACCCCCCCTCTAGGTGCTCTCAATTGGTATCAAAGCCGTTCTCTTCACGTAAGGGACTAATCGCCCGAAGAGATGGATCCTAAGGGAAAGGGGATGGTGGTCAACGATAAGGAGAAGGAGTCCATCTTCAACGAGCCAAGAGATGACAAGCCCACTGACTCTGGCTTGAGTCACAAGAAGAAGGACGGGAAGAAGAAGAGGCGCATCAAGAAGATCGTCTACTACGACAGCGACGAATCTTCTTCTTCACCAAGAGACGACAACGAGAAAAAGAAACTGGTTAATTCAAATTATTCATTTGATTATTCTCGTATTCCTTTTAATTCCAATGCTCATTTGCTTTCAATTCCTCTTGGTAAACCTCCACACTTTGATGGAGAGGACTACGCTTTTTGGAGTCACAAAATGTGTAGTCACTTATTTTCTCTCCATCCTAGTATATGGGAGATAGTTGAAAATGGAATGCATTTCGACAGTACTGATAACCCTGTGTTTATCAATGAGCAAATTCATAAGAATGCACAAGCTACCACTGTTTTGCTAGCATCCTTGTGCAGGGACGAGTACAACAAGGTGAGTGGCTTGGACAATGCCAAGCAAATCTGGGACACCCTCAAAATATCACATGAGGGAAATGACGCCACCATGATCACCAAAATGGAGTTGGTGGAAGGCGAGCTAGGAAGGTTCGCAATGATCAGGGGAGAGGAGCCAACACAAACGTACAACAAGCTCAAGACCCTGGTCAACAAGATTAGGAGCTATGGAAGCACAAGATGGACGGACCACGACGTCGTCCGACTTATGCTCAGGTCTTTTACTGTTATTGACCCTCATCTTGTGAACCTCATCCGTGAAAATCCTAGGTACACAAAGATGACGCCCGAGGAGATACTCGGAAAATTTGTGAGCGGGCGCATGATGGTCAAAGAGGCAAGGTATGTTGATGATGCATTAAACGGCCCAATGCCCATCTACGAGTCGCAGCCCGTTGCGCTCAAGGCAACAAGCAGCAATGAGGCGCTACCAAGCAAGGTAGCACAAGTAGAGGCTGCCGGGCTCAACGAGAATGAAATGGCGCTCATCATCAAGCGCATCAAGACCGCTCTTAAAGGACGCAAGGAGCACCCCAACAAGAACAAAACAAAGGGAAAGTGCTCCTGCTTCAAATGCGATAAGACTGGTCACTTTATTGCAAACTGTCCCGATAATGATAGTGACCAGGGATACGAAAAGAGCCGGAAGAGGGAAAAGAAGAAGACCTACAAAAAGGCGAAGGGCGAGGCGCACCTAGGCAAAGAATGGGATTCAGACTGCTCTTCTTCCGACTCCGACGATGAAGGACTCGCTGCCTCGGCCTTCAACAAGTCTTCTCTCTTCTCCAATGAACGCCACACTTGCCTCATGGCCAAGGAAAAGAAGGTAAGTGTTCGAGAAACCCCTAAGTATAATACTTCAAGCGATGATGATTCTAGTGATGATGAAGTAGATTATACTGATTTATTTAAGGGTTTAGATAGAGCAAAAGTAGATAAAATTAATGAGTTAATTGATGCTCTAAATGAAAAACATAGGTTGCTAGAGAAGCAAGAGGACATTTTATATGAAGAACATGACAAATTTGTTAGTGTACAAAAGTCTCTTGCTTTAGAAACTAAAAGAAATGAAATGTTATCCTCTGAATTGTCTGTGTGCCATGAATCAATCTCTAGTTTAAAGATATTGAATAATGATTTAAATGCTAAGCTAGAGGTAGCTAATAAATCTAATTCATGTGTAAAACATGTTGTAATTTGCAATAGATGCAAGGATTTTGATATTAATGCTTGTAATGAACATCTTGCAACCATTACTAAATTAAATGATGAGGTGGCAAGTCTTAATGCTCAACTTAAGACTTGCAAGATAGATTTTGATAAGTTAAAATTTGCTAGGGATGCCTACACCGTTGGTAGACATCCCTCAATTAAGGATGGACTTGGCTTTTGAAAGAAAGCCAAGAACTTAACAAGCCAAAGGGCTCCCATTCCCAACAAGGAGAAAGGGAAGGCCCCTATGGCTAGTAGTAATCAAAAGAATCATGCTTTCATTTATGATAGGAATTTTTCTAGGAATGCTCATTTTAATAGGAGTTATGTTGATTATAATGATTCACATGCTATGTTTGCCTCTAGCTCTACTTTTGTGCATGGTAGAAGTAGGCCTAGGAAAAGTAATATTGTGCATCATGTCCCTAGGAAAGTGTGTAATAAATCTACTACTATCTACCATGCTTGCAATACTTCATTTGCGCTTATGTGTAAGAATGCAAAAGTAGTTGCTAGAAAGTTGGGGTCCAAATGCAAGGGAGACAAGACTTGTATTTGGGCCCCAAAGGCTATTGTGACTAACCTTGTAGGGCCCAACAAGAGTTGGGTACCTAAAACCCAAGCCTAATTTGCCTTGCAGGTTTATGCATCCGGGGGCTCAAGCTAGATTATCGACAGCGGATGCACAAACCACATGACGGGGGAGAAGAAGATGTTCACCTCCTACGTCAAGAACAAGGATTCCCAGGATACAATCATATTTGGAGATGGGAATCAAGGCAAGGTCAAAGGTTTGGGAAAAATAGCCATCACAAGCAAGCACTCTATTTCCAATGTATTTTTAGTAGAGTCGCTAGGCTATAATCTTCTGTCTTTAAGTCAATTGTGCCACATGGGCTACAATTGTTTGTTTACAAATGTTGATGTATCTGTCTTTAGAAGGAGTGATGGTTCATTAGCATTTAAGGGTGTATTAGATGACAAACTCTACTTAGTTGATTTTTCGAAAGAGGAGGCCGATCTAGATGCATGCTTAATCGCTAAGACTAGTATGGGCTGGCTGTGGCATCGCCATCTAGCACATGTTGGGATGAAGAACCTTCACAAACTTCTAAAGGTAGAGTATGTGTTAGGACTAACCAATGTCTACTTCGAGAAAGATAGACCTTGTGCAGCTTGTCAGGCAGGAAAACAGGCGGGAAGCACTCATCACAACAAGAATGTGATGACAACATCAAGACCACTGGAGCTACTGCATGTGGACCTCTTCGGACCCGTCGCCTACCTTAGCATCGGGGGAAGTAAGTATGGTCTAGTAATTGTTGATAATTTTTCCCGCTTCACTTGGGTGTTCTTTTTGCAGGATAAATCAGAAACCCAAGGGACCCTAAAGCGCTTTCTAAGGAGGGCTCAAAACAAATTTGAGCTCAAGGTGAAAAAGATAAGAAGCGACAACGGGTCCGAGTTCAAGAATCTGCAAGTGGAGGACTATCTTGAGGAGGAAGGCGTCAAGCACGAGTTCTCCGCTCCCTACACACCGCAGCAAAACGGTGTGGTAGAGAGGAAGAACAGGACGCTTATCGACATGGCGAGGACGATGCTTGGAGAATTCAAGACGCCCGAGCGGTTTTGGTCGGAAGCTGTGAACACAGCTTGCCACGCCATAAACCGGCTCTACCTACATCGCCTCCTCAAGAAGACCTCGTATGAACTTCTTACCGGTAACAAACCCAACGTCTCATACTTTCGTGTATTTAGGAGCAAATGTTACATTCTAGTGAAAAAAGGTAGAAATTCTAAATTTGCTCCCAAGGCAGTAGAAGGGTTTTTACTAGGGTATGACTCAAATACAAGGGCGTATAGAGTCTTCAACAAATCATCGGGGTTGGTTGAAGTCTCTAGCAATGTTTTATTTGATGAAACTAATGGCTCTCCAAGAGAGCAAGTTGATCTTGATGATGTAGATGAAGATGATGTTCCAACGGCCGCAATACACACTATGGCGATAGGTGATGTGCAACCACAGGAACAACAAGAACAAGATCAACCTTCTTCCTCAACGATGGTGCATCCCCCAACTCAAGGTGATGAACAGGTTCCTCAAGAAGAGGCGCGTGATCAAGGGGGAGCACAAGAAGACCAAGTTATGGAGGAACAAGCACCACGAGCCCCTCCAACTCAAGTCCGAGCGACGATTCAAAGGAATCATCCAGTCGACCAGATTTTGGGTGATATAAGCAAGGGAGTAACTACTCGCTCAAGACTAGCTAACTTTTGTGAGCATTACTCGTTTGTCTCTTCTATTGAGCCTTTTAGGGTAGAAGAGGCCTTGCAAGATCCGGACTGGGTGTTGGCCATGTAAGAAGAGCTCAACAACTTCAAGAGGAACGAAGTTTGGAGCCTGGTGCCACCTCCAAAGCAAAATGTTGTGGGAACCAAGTGGGTGTTCGCAACAAGCAAGACGAGCACGGGGTGGTGACACGAAACAAGGCTCGACTTGTGGCAAAAGGTTATGCCCAAGTCGCAGGTTTGGATTTTGAGGAGACTTTTGCTCCTGTGGCTAGGCTAGTGTCTATTCGCATTCTATTAGCCTATGCCGCTCACCATTCTTTCAGGTTGTTTCAAATGGACGTGAAGAGCGCTTTCCTCAACAGGCCAATCAAGGAGGAGGTGTATGTGGAACAACCCCCTGGCTTTGAGGATGAAAGGTACCCCGACCATGTTTGTAAGCTCTCTAAGGCGCTCTATGGACTTAAGCAAGCCCCAAGAGCATGGTATGAATGCCTTAGAGATTTCTTAATTGCTAATTCTTTCAAGGTTGGGAAAGTCGATCCCACTCTTTTCACTAAGACTTGTGATGGTGACCTATTTGTGTGACAAATTTATGTCGATGATATAATATTTGTTTCTACTAACCAAAAGTCTTATGAGGAGTTTAGCAGGGTGATGACTCAAAAGTTTGAGATGTCGATGATGGGCGAGTTGAACTACTTCCTTGGGTTCCAAGTGAAGCAACTCAAGGACAGCACCTTCATCTCACAAACGAAGTACACGCAAGACCTTCTCAAGCGGTTTGGGATGAAGGATGCCAAGCCCACAAAGACACCGATGGGAACCAACGGACATGTCGACCTCAACAAAGGAGGTAAGTCCGTTGATCAAAAGGCATACCAGTCTATGATAGGGTCATTACTTTATTTATGTGCTATTAGACCGGATATTGTGCTTAGCATATGCATGTGTGCTAGATTTTAATCCGACCCAAGGGAGTGTCACCTTGTGGCCGTTAAGCGGATTCTTAGATATTTAGTTGCTACGCCTTGCTTCGGGATCTGGTATCCAAAGGGGTCTACCTTTGACTTAATTGGATATTCAGACTCCGATTATGCCGGGTGCAAGGTTGATAGGAAGAGCACATCGGGGACGTGCCAATTTCTAGGAAGGTCCCTGGTGTCGTGGAGTTCAAAGAAACAAAGCTCCGTTGCCCTATCCACCGCTGAGGCCGAGTATGTTGCCGCAGGATAGTGTTGCGCGCAACTACTTTGGATGAGGCAAACCCTCAGGGACTTTGGCTACAATCTGAGCAAAGTCCCACTCCTATGTGACAATGAGAGTGCAATCCGCATGGCGGATAATCCTGTTGAACACAGCCGCACTAAGCACATAGACATCCGGCATCACTCTCTGAGGGACCACCAGCAAAAGGGAGATATCGAGGTGTTCCATATTAGCA
Source organism: Zea luxurians (assembly GCA_029449295.1). Classification (NCBI taxonomy): domain Eukaryota; kingdom Viridiplantae; phylum Streptophyta; class Magnoliopsida; order Poales; family Poaceae; genus Zea; species Zea luxurians. Next base: position 1,123,359 of record JAOPSE010000205.1, on the reverse strand, counting down.
CCGAGAACCAGCTACCCGATATCTTTACCAAGCCGTTAGATGAGAAAACCTTTTGCAGGCTGCGTAGTGAGCTAAATGTCTTAGATTCGCGTAACTTGAATTGATCTATAGCATACATGTGTTTTATGCCTTTGATCATGTTACTTTATGCATTTATGAAATTTGTTGCTTATTTATGGTGCTCAAGTTGTGCAAGGGATCCCTGGACCTCACAAGTCCATGTGTGAATGATGCACACATTTAGGGGGAGAAGTGCTACAACTTGACCCTTTGAGACTAATCCTTGTGTTTGAGTTACTTGATGTAGTCTCAAAGGTGCATTGAAAGGGAAAGGTGAACTTGGACCATGCAAAGACTTCCACTGCACTCCGGTATTAGTGTACTCACCTCCAAGTTCATTCTTATGCTCTTACTGCCTTTTGCTCTTAATTGAAAATTTTTGGTGAGGCAATGGGGTTAGAGGGCCAAAAATGATCCCGTTTTGGTGCTTGATGCCAAAGGGGGGAAAATTAAGGCCAAAGCAAATGGATCAGCTACCACTTGAGAATTTTGAAAATAGTGAGTTAGAATTTTTGATATGTACAAAATTCTCTTATTGCAAAATTTGGTCTCTTGTGGGGGAGAATTTATGATTATGGGAAAAGGGGGAGTTTTTGGCACTTGATCAATTTTTTCCATTGGAATATCTCTCTTTGTGCCTAAACAAGTGTGTTTGACTTAGAGATAGGAAAATGAATTTGATTTGCAAAACAACAAACCAAGTGGTGGCAAAGAATGATCCAAATATGCCAAATTTGAGTCAAAAACAATTTGGTCTTCAATTTGAATCGATGTTGCGTGTTTTGCATTGCTTTTTGATGTGTTGGCATAAATCACCAAAAAGGGGGAGATTGAAAGGGAAATGTTCCCTTGGACCATTTCTATTATATTTTGGTGATTAAGTGACCAACACATAATGAGTGAGTTATTATGTGCCAAATGAAGAGAGAAGTGCAAATCATGTAACAAGGTACGTTTCTATACTTAGTACATTATTTTGAGTACTAACATATTGTGTCTAAGTGCTAGAAATAGGAGAAAAGAAACTGGAAAAGAGTTGGCTATGTACAACCAACTGCTGCTCGGTCTGAGTGCACCGGACTGTCCGGTGCGCCAGACAAGTCCAAGGTGAACTGGCCGCTCTCGGGACTCGACGGCGGTGTACGGCTATAATTCACCGGACTGTCCGGTGGTGCATCGGACTGTCCGGTGAGTCATCCCCGGCGAAGTCGTCGCTCTCGGGAAAAGTTTAACAGCGTACGGCTAAAATTCACTGGACTGTCCGGTGAGCCAACGGTCGACTGCGCAACGGTCGGCAGCAAAATCGGTGAGCGACACGTGGCCCGCACCAACAGTAGGAAGGGGGCACCGGACTGTTCGGTGTGCATCGGACAGTGTCCAGTGCGCCAACTGACACGGCGCTGCAACGGTCGTCTGCGCCAGAAAAGGAAACATATCCGCACCGGACCGTCTACAGTGACTGTCCGGTGCACCACCCGACAGAAGGCAAGGATAGCCTTCCTTGTTGGCCTCCAACGGCTCCTAGCTGCCTTGGGGCTATAAAAGGGACCCCTAGGCGCATGAAGGAGTCACCCAAGCACACTCTAAGCATTCCAATACTTCTAGTCCTCACTTTCACGCAATCGTTCATCGTTCTTGAGATTGGAGCACTTTTCGAGTTGTAAACTCCTTGCGCGTGTTTTGTGTGCTCATCTTCTCACTTGTGTGCGTGTTTGCGGTGTGGATTTAATTCTAGTGTGCGTTGCTCTTCCCTACCTTACTCCATGCTTTCTTTGTGAACAATCTTCTAAGGGCGAGAGGCTCCAACTTGTGGAGATTCCTCGCAAACGGGAAGAAAACTATAAGGAAGAACACCGTGGTATTCAAGTTGATCATTGGATCACTTGAAAGGGGTTGATTGCAACCCTCGTCCATTAGGACGCCACAACGTGGAAGTAGGCAAGTGTTATACTTGGCCAAACCACGGGATAAAACACTGTGTCTCTTATGTTGTCTTTCTCTGTGATTATTGTGATTTGCAAGAGCTCGCTCTATAGCCACTTGGTTCTATTGCACTAACATCTTTATAACCAAGCTTGTGGCTATTTAGTGTTGAATTTTACAGGATCACCTATTCACCCCCCCTCTAGGTGCTCACAGGGCCGTGAAAAGAATCTTGAGGTATTTAGTTTATACACCTAAGTTTGGTCTTTGGTACCCCAAGGGATCCACCTTTGATTTAATAGGATACTCAGATGCTGATTGGGTAGGGTGTAAAATTGATAGGAAGAGCACATCAGGGACTTGTCAGTTTTTGGGAAGATCCCTAGTGTCTTGGGCTTCAAAGAAACAAAATTCTGTAGCTCTTTCTACCGTCGAAGCCGAGCATATTGCCGCAGGTCATTGTTGCACGCAATTACTTTGGATAAGGCAAACCCTTAGGGATTATGGCAACAAATTGAGCAAAGTCCCTCTCCTATGTGACAATGAGAGTGCAATCCGCATGGTAGATAATCCCGTTGAACACAGCCGCACTAAGCACATAGCCATTCGGTATCACCTTTTGAGAGATCACCAACAAAGGGGGGATATCGAGATTGCTTATGTTAGCACCAAAGAACAATTAGCCAATATCTTTACCAAACCACTAGATGAGAAAACCTTTACCAAACTTAGGAATGAGCTAAACATTCTTGATTCTAGGAACTTTGATTGAAACTTTGCACACATAGCTCATTTATATACCTTTGATCATATCTCTTTCATTTGCTACGACTAATGTGTTTTCAAGTGATTTCTATGCTAAGTCGTAGATTGAAAGGGAAATGGAGTCTTCGGCGAAGTAAAGGCTTCCACTCCACTCTATCTGTATCATTTAACCTTCGCCATCACTCCACACCACTCTCACTTTGGTATAATATTCACTCATATTTACTTGTACCAATGGGAGAAAAGTAAAAGGGCTCACAAAGTCTCCGTTTTTGGCGATTAATGCCAAAGGGGGAGAGAGTATTAGCCCAAAGCAAAAGGACCGCATCACCACCAAACTCAAAAATTTTAGAAATAAAGTTTTAATTGGTATTCCTCTAGAAATTATATTTCAATTGGTATCCATATTTCAAATTGATATATTTAAAGGAGGATTTTTCAATTGGTATCTAAAAATATTGATAAAACCCTCTTGAACACTAAGAGGAGAATTTCATCCAGGGGGAGTTTTGTTGTAGTCAAAGAAAAAGCATTTAAAACAGGGGGAGAAATTTCAAATGTTGAACATGCTTCTTACAATCTCATTCTTATATCTTTGACTATTTGCAAAAGACTTTGAAAAAGAATTTCCAAAACGATTTGCAAAAACAAAATAAGTGGTGCAAATGTGGTCCAAAATGTTAAAAGAAAGAAAGCAATCCATGCATATCTAGTAAAAGTATAAATTGGTTTAATTCCAAGCAACCTTTGCTCTTGCCTTATGCAAACTAGTTCAATTCTGCACTTATATATTTGCTTTGGTTTGTGTTGGCATCAATCACCAAAAAGGGGGAGATTGAAAGGGAAATAGGCTCAAACCTTTTCCTAAATGATTTTGGTGGTTGAAATGCCGAACACAAATAATTGGACTAACTAGTTTGCTCTAGATTATATATTCTACAGGTGCTAAAGGTTCAACACAAACCAATAAAAAGATCCAAGTTAGGGTTCAAAAGAAAGGAGCAAAAGAAACTGAAGAGAACCCTGGTCTGGCGCACCGGACAGTGTCCGGTGCACCAGGGGCCGTACAGGCTGAACTCTCCACCTTCGGGTTTCTCAAGAGCCGCTCCGCTATAATTCACCGGACTGTCCAGTGGGTCACCGGACTGTCCGGTGCGCCAAGCGGAGCAACGGCTATCGAGCGCAACGGTCAACTCCAATGGTCGCCTGCAAACGTGAATAGTGCGCGGACAGTTCACGCAGAGTCAGAGCAGCGCCAGAAGGCGCACCGGATAGGGCACAGTACCTGTCCGGTGCGGCACCGGACTGTCTGGTGCCCCAATATGTCAGAGCTCCGACGGTTGAAACCGTCAGAACCCTAACGGTTGGGTGACGTGGCTGGCGCACCAGACAGTGTTCGGTGGCGCACCGGACTATCCGTTGTGCCCATCGACAGCAGCTCTCCCCAACGGCTGTTTTGGTGGTTGGGGCTATAAATACCCCCCAACCACCACTATTCAAGGCATCCAAGTTTTTCAGACATCACATACAATACAAGAGCTAGTGCAATCAATACAAGACACGATTCAAAGGAATCAAAGCCTCTCCAAGTCCCAAATACACTCCAAACACTTAGTGACTAGAGAGAGAGTTTTGCTCGTGTCCTTTGAGCTCTTGTTCTTGGATCGCTTTCTTCTTCCTCATTCTTGTTCTAAAGACACTTGTAATCAAAGCAAGAGACACCAAGTTGTGGTGGTCCTTGTAGGGGTCTAAGTGATCCAGTTTGATTAAGGAGAAAAGCTCACTCGGTCTAGGTGACCGTTTGAGAGAGGGAAAGGGTTGAAAGAGACACGGTCTTTGTGACCACCTCAACGGGGATTAGGTTTGCAAGAACCGAACCTCGGTAAAACAAATCACCGTGTCACTCTCTTCATTTGCTTGTGATTTGTTTTCACCCTCTCTTTCAGACTCGAATTCATTTCTAACGCTAACCTCAGGTTGTAGTTGTGCTTAAAGTTTGTAAATTTCAGTCTCCACCTGTTCACCCCCCTCTATGCGACTTTCAAAGATGATGATGATTTGCTTACTCTTTTTGCCAACCTTAAAATGCAAAAAAGAAAAATTAAATGAATTGATAGGTGCCATTCATGAGAAGGATGAACTCTTGGACAGCCAAGAGGAATTCCTTATTAAAGAAAACAAAAAACATTTTAAAGTAAAAAATGCTTATGCTCAGGAAGTAGAAAAATGTGAAAACTTAACTAAGGAGCTTAGCATTTACCATGATTTAATCACCAATCTTAGAAATGAAAATGCTAGTTTAAATGCTAAGATTGATAAATTGAATGAATCAATTTCTAGCCTTAGAACTGAAAATGCTAGTTTAATTTCCAAGGCTAGAGAGTTAAATGTTTGCAATGATTCTATTTCCTGTCTTAGAAATGAGAATGCCATATTACATGCTAAGATAGATGAATTAAATGTTTGCAAACCCTCTACATCTATTGTTGATCATGTTACTATTTGTACTAGATGTAGAGATGTTAATATTGATGCTATAAATGATCACCTTGCTTTAATTAAACAACAAAATGATCATATAGCTCAATTAACTACTAAAATTAATGAGCATGAAATTGAAAATGAAAATTTTAAATTTGCTAGAAGCATGCTCTATAATGGGAGACGCCCTGACATTAAGGATGGCATTGGTTTCCAACATGGAAGCAATGTCGAGCTTAATGCCCCTAAGAAATTGTCTAACTTTGTTAAGGGCAAAACTCCCATGGTTCAGGATAATGAGGGCTATATTTTATATCCTGCTGATTATCCCGAACACAAAATTAGGAGAATTCATGCTAAAAAATCTTATTCTGTTTCTCACCATGCTTTTATGTATAAGAATGAGGCTTCTAGCTCTAGGCATTCTACTCATGTTAAAATGCCTAAAAGGAAAACTCCTACTGCATCAAATGAGCCTAACATTTCATTTAAGACTTTTGATGCATCATATGTTTTAACTAACAAATCAGGCAAAGTAGTTGCCAAATATGTTGGGGGCAAACACAAGGGCTCCAAGACTTGTGTTTGGGTACCCAAGGTGCTTGTTTCTAACGTGAAAGGACCTAAGACTGTTTGGGTACCTAAGAACAAGGCCTAAATTGTTTTGCAGGTTTATGCATCCGGGGGCTCTAGTTGGATAATTTATAGCGGATGCACAAACCACATGATAGGGGAGAAGAGAATGTTCTCCTCCTATGAGAAAAACGAAGATCCCCAATGAGCTATCACATTCGGGGATGGAAATCAAGGTTTGGTCAAAGGACTTGGTAAAATTGCTATATCACGTGACCATTCTATTTCCAATGTTTTTCTTGTAGATTCTTTAGATTACAATTTTCTTTCTGTATCTCAATTATGCAAAATGGGCTACAATTGTCTTTTTACAGATATAGGTGTTACTGTCTTTAGAAGAAGTGATGATTCAATAGCATTTAAAGGAGTGTTAGAGGGTCAGCTATATTTAGTTGATTTCAATGAGAACACAGCTAAACTCAACACTTGTTTAATCTAAGACTAATATAGGTTGGCTCTGGCATGGCCGACTAGCCCATGTTGGAATGAAGAATCTTCACAAGCTTCTAAAGGGAGAACACATTTTAGGACTAACAAATGTTCATTTTGAGAAAGACAGGGTTTGTAGCGCATGCCAAGCAGGAAAGCAAGTTGGCGCCCATCATCCACACAAAAACATAATGATAACGGATAGGCCACTGGAACTACTCCACATGGATATATTTGGCCCGATAGCTTACATAAGCATCAGCGAAAGTAAGTACTGTCTAGTAATTGTGGATGATTATTCTCGCTTCACTTGGGTATTCTTTTTGCAGGAAAAAACTCAAACCTAAGAAACTTTAAAGGGATTCTTAAGACGGGTTCAAAATGAGTTTGGTTTAAGAATAAAAAAGATAAGAAGCGATAATGGGACGGAGTTCAAGAATTCACAAATTGAAGGCTTTCTTGAGGAAGAGGGCATCAAGCATGGGTTCTCTTCTCCCTACACACCTCAAAAAAATGGTGTAGTGGAGAGAAAGAATAGAACTCTACTGGATACAAGGACCATTCTTGATGAATACAAGACTCTGGACCGGTTTTGGGCGGAAGCAATCAACACTGCTTGCTACTCCATCAGCCGGCTCTACCTTCACCGAATCCTCAAGAAGACATCATACAAACTCCTCACTGGTAAAAAGCCCAATGTTTCATATTTTAGAGTCTTTGGTAGCAAATGTTTCATTCTTATCAAAAGAGGTAGAAAATCTAACTTTGCTCCTAAGGCTATAGAAGGTTTTTTACTAGGATATGACTCAAACACAAGGGCATATAGAGTCTTCAACAAATCCACTGGATTAGTTGAGGTTTCTTGTGACATTGTGTTTGATAAGACTAATGGCTCCCAAGTAGAGCAAGTTGATCTTGATGAACTAGATGATGAAGAGGCTCCGTGCGTCGCGCTAAGGAACATGTCCATTGGGGATGTGTGCCCTAAGGAATCCGAAGAGCCCACACAAGCACAAGATCAACCGTCATCTTCAATTCAAGCATCTCCACCAACTCAAGATGAGGATCAGGCTCAAGATGATGAAGATCAAGAGGATGAGCCACCTCAAGAGGAGGACAATGATCAAGGGGGAGATCAAGTCAATAAGGACAAAGAAGATGAACAAGAGATTTGGGATCAAAGACTGCCATACCTAAGAGTCCACCAAGCAATTCAAAGAGATCACCCCGTCAACTCCATCCTCAGTGATATTCATAAGGGGGTTACCACTAGATCTCGAGTTGCACATTTCTGTGAACATTACTCTTTTGTGTCCTGTATTGAGCCATACAGGGTGGAGGATGCACTAAGAGATTCAAATTGGGTGTTGGCAATGCAAGAGGAGCTCAACAACTTCATGAGGAATGAGGTATGGCATTTAGTTCCACGTCCTAATCAAAATGTTGTAGGTACCAAATGGGTATTCCACAACAAGCAAGATGAGCATGGTGTGGTGACAAGGAACAAAGCCCGACTTGTGGCTAAAGGTTATTCACAAGTCGAAGGTTTGGATTTTGATGAAACTTATGCACCCGTAGCTAGGCTTGAGTCAATTCGGATATTACTTGCCTATGCTACTTACCATGGCTTCAAGCTTTACCAAATGAATGTGAAAAGTGCCTTCCTAAATGGACCAATCAAGGAAGAGGTCTATGTTGAGCAACCTCCCTGCTTTGAAGATAGTGAGTACCCTAACCATGTTTGTAAACTCTCAAAGGCGCTTTATGGGCTCAAGCAAGCCCCAAGAGCATGGTATGATGCCTGCTCGATTTCTTATCACTAATGGCTTCAAAGTCGGCAAAGTCGATCCTACTCTCTTTACTAAAATTATTGCAAAGGATTTGTTTGTATGCCAAATTTATGTTGATGATATTATATTTGGGTCTACTAACAAATCAACTTGTGAAGAGTTTAGTAGGATCATGATACAGAAATTCAAGATGTCTATGATGGGGGAGTTGAAGTACTTCCTAGGATTTCAAGTCAAGCAACTCCATGACGGCACCTTCATCAGCCAAACAAAGTACACTCAAGACATACTTAACAAGTTTGGAATGAAGGATGTCAAGCCCATCAAGACACCCATGGGAACAAATGGGCATCTCGACCTCGACACGGGAGGTAAGTCTGTAGATCAAAAGGTATACCAGTCGATGATAGGATCTTTACTCTATTTATGTGCATCTCGACCGGATATTATGCTTGCTGTATGCATGTGTGCAAGGTTCTAAGTCGATCCTAAGGAAGTTCACCTTAGGGCCGTGAAGAGAATCATGAGATACTTAGTTTACACTCCTAAGTTTGGACTTTGGTACCCTAAGGGATCCACTTTTGATTTAATAGGACATTCCGATGCCAATTGGGTAGGGTGTAAAATTGATAGGAAGAGCACATCAGGGACTTGTCAGTTTCTGGGGAGATCCCTGGTGTCTTGGGCTTCAAAGAAACAAAACTCAGTAGCTCTTTCCACCGTCGAAGCCGAGTATATTGCCACAGGCCATTGTTGTGCGCAATTACTTTGGATGAGGCAAACCCTCAGGGACTATGGCTACAAATTGAGCAAAGTCCATCTCCTATGTGACAATGAGAGTGCAATCTGCATGGCGGATAATCCTGTTGAACACAGCCGTACTAAGCACATAGACATTCGGTATCACTTTTTGAGGGATCACCAATAAAGGGGGATATCCAAATTGCTTATGTTAGCACCAAAGAACAATTAGCCAATATCTTTACCAAATCATTAGATGAGAAAACTTTTAGCAAACTTAGGAATGAGCTAAATATTCTTGATTCTCGGAACTTTGATTGAAATATTGCACACATAGCTCATTTATATACCTTTGATCATATCTCTTTCCTTTTTGTACAAATGCATATCTCTTATTATTTATGTACAAAGGCTATGACTAATGTGTTTCTAAGTACATTTTTATACTAAGTCGTAGATTGAAAGGGAAATGGAGTATTCGGCGAAGACAAGGCTTCCACTCCATTCTACCGGTATCATTTATCCTTCATCGTCACTCCACAACACTCTCCGATTGGTATAATCTTTTCACCCATATTTACTTGTACCAATAAGGGAGAAAGTAATACAAGGGCTCTCAAGAGTCTCCGTTTTTGGCGATTAATGCCAAAGGGGGAGAAAATATTAAGCCCAAAGCAAAAGGACCGCACCACCAAGTTTCAAATTTTTTGAAATGGAGATTTATTTGGTTTTCACAAAAGTTTGTTGTCCAATTGGTATCTTGTAATAGCAATTTCTTCAATTGGTATATTTTCCAAATTGGTATCTATTAAAACCCTCTTGAAAACTAAGAGAAGAATTTCATTTAGGGGGAGTTTTGTTTAGTCAAAGGAAAAGCAATTGAAATAGGGGAGAAATTTCAAAATCTTAAAAATGCTTCTTGCAATCTTATTAATATACCTTTGACTATTTGCAAAAGACTTTGAAAAGACTTTCCAAAATGAATTTGCAAAAACAAAACAAGTGGTGCAGGCGTGGTCCAAAATATTAAATAGAAGAAAGCAATCCATGCATATCTAGTGAAACTATAAATTGATTTAACTCCAAGTAACCTATGCACTTACCTTATGCAAACTAGTTCATTTCTGCACTTATATATGTGCTTTGGTTTGTGTTGGCATCAATCACCAAAAAGGGGGAGATTGAAAGGGAAATAGAGTTAACCTTTTTCCACAATTAATTTTGGTGGCTGAATGCCCAACACAAACAAATGGACTAACTAGTTTACTCTAGATTATATGTTCTATAGGTGCATAAAGGTTCAACACAAACCAATAAAAGATTGAAGTTAGAGATAAAATTCAAAGGAGCAAGAAATTGAGTGTGCTCTGGTCTGGCGCACCGGACTGTCCGGTGTGCCACCGGACAATGTCCGGTGCACCAGGTCCGTACAAGGATAAACTAGCCACTCTCGGGTTTCTCCAAGCACGCTCCGCTATAATTCACCGGACTGTCCGATGTGCCACTGGACTGTCCGGTGTGACAGCGGAGCAACGGCTACTCCGCGCAATGGTCGACTACAAAAGTACGGTGATCAGATGAACAATGAAGAATAGTGCGCGCAGAGTCAGAGCCACCGGTCAGAGGCGCACCGGACACTGAACAGTGCCTGTCCGGTGCGGCACCGGACTGTCCGGTGCCACTAGAAGACAAAGCATCCAACGGTCAACTGCTCCAGAACCGTAACGGTTGGGTGACATGGCTGGTGCACCGAACAGTGTCCGATGGCGCACCGGATTGTCCGGTGCGCCCATCGACAGCAGCCACCCCCAACGACTTATTAGTGGTTGAGGGCTATAAATACCCCCAACCACCACCACTCCAAGCATCTAAGATTTTTGAGCATCACATTCAATACAAGGGCTCTAGCATTCACTCCTAGACACAATTCAAAAGACCAAAGCCTCTCCATGTCCCAAATTCAACTCAAGCACTTAGTGACTTGTGAGAGAGAGATTTTGTGTTCTTTTGATCTCTTGCCTCTTGGATTGCCTTCTTCCTTTCTCATTTCTTTTCTCAAGTGATTTGTAATCGAAGCAAGAGACACCTAAGTGTGTGGTGGTCCTTACGGGTCTAAATGACCCGGGAGATTAAGGAAAAAGCTCACTTGGTCTAAGTGACCGTTTTAGAGAGGGAAAGGGTTGAAAGAGACCAGGAAAGGGTTGAAAGAGACCCGGTCTTTGTGACCACCTCAACAGGGACTAGGTTCTTTAGAACCGAACCTCGGTAAAACAAATCACTGTGTTCATCCGCTTTATTTCTTGGTTGATTTCTTTTCCCCTCTCTTTCGGACTTGTATTTAATTCTAACGCTAACCCTGGCTTATAGTGTGTGTTTAAAGTTGTAAATTTCAGATTCCGCCTATTCACCCCCCTCTAGACAACTTTCACAATCCACCCCGCTTAGAAGACCGACATCCTCGTCGGTCAACCTCAATACAGGAACTTCTCCTCTTGGCCACGTCTGTGTGTCTAGTGTCGTCATATGCCATGCAATGTGACCACTCTGTGCCCACATGCGTCATATACTTGAACTCCTAGCCCATACACGCCCGTGAAACCGTGAGGGTCGACTCTGATACCATTTGTAATACCTTGTCCACTCCCGGACCGACGGTACTTACTCCTGTCAGACTTCTAAGATCATAGATCATCCCCATAGACCAACACGAGTATTTTATGCGTACTTTATACTTACTCATGCGCACCCGGAAAAACTTACCAATCGGTTACCCATCCAAAAATTGGTCTGGGCCAAGCACGCTTAAACCAGAGGTTTTTTCGAGACAGTCTTCCAAAAAAGAAGATCCATCTTATTAGTATGAGTGCTCTATTAATTCTATTAAGTCTTAGTCCAGAATATCACCATCCATCGGGGCCAGTATATCACAAGCAACTGTGGCTTCAAGTTTCTTGTTCGTGAACCAAACCAAACAATATTATAACCTATGGCTTTTTGGTGAAAATGGCTTTTTCCTTTTTTTATTAGAAAAAAGTGACTTGCCCTCTATTTTTTGCAAAAGAATCCCTTCCACCACCATCCGTGTGATTGGTTGCCGCATGTTAATTAGTAGCCTGGTCCGGCTTGGCCAGCACGTGAGGAGCCATGCTCATATGGCCAGGCTAGCTTCATACAATAGACTATTGTTTGGTTGTTTGCATTAGTGTATTCAGGTTAGATATAACTCTTGTTTGGTTGGCCGTATCAGAACAAAGATATGATAAAATAAATAAATAAATCTTTAAAATTTATATGATAAGTGTACTCTAGTTTTGTTCGTAAAAATATCAAGAACGTAGATAGTTATTGAACATTTTAACTAAGATATATGATAAAAAACAAAATAAAAAATATCTTAGGAACATGTATCCAGGCTCTCATATGCATGCATGCAGCCTGCATCCGCAGCGACGCTCCTCAGACGCGTACCATGCGAGCCTGGCTAGAAAGCAAATATTGCATGTGTAGATCCTGGTTGACGCATGCAAGGAACCAATCAAGTTATGCTTTGAGGATCCGTGGCTATAGGTGATCGGTACATGCAGGGAACAAACATACGGCATACGTATGGAATCAGGATCGTATTGTTCTGTTTCCTTAGACCAACTCCAGCAAATACACACTCCGCATCCATATTTTACGTAGGCTTGATCACGCATGAGTGGTTCTTTTGCACAGTGCGTTCTAACAGACTCCGTATTTACACTCCCTATTCGCATACATGTAGACTGACAGCGGGGTCCTGCGAGCACATGCTTTTAATTGCACCATTTCTCAGACTTGTGCGGAGAGGAAAGAGAAGACGTGGAGAAGGGGAGTGCAAATACACAACGTGCATTTTAGGGAGAGGGATACGGAGTCCGCTGGACTGATGAATAGTGTACTGCGCAAAAAGGAGATGGGGAGCCATATATGAAGGCTGCTGGAGTTGGTCTTAACGACGTAATCCCTATAAACCTCGTCGCCACCCAAACCTGCATCGGGACAGGTGAATTCCAGTGGTCCGACCGGACCTGCACCTACAGCAGCCAGCCGCGCGCGGCTTGGCCTCCTGCTTCATCGAATTTTTTGTATTTTAGTCCTTTTTTTAGAAAAAAAATCACGTTTAGACCCTAAAAAATTTTAATAGCAATTTTGGACCCTTTGCTCAGTGTCATAGACTATGGCGCCGAGGTACGTGCTACGCTGGCACACCCGGACGCCGTGGCGCCGATGTGGCACCGAGCTCGGCGCCATAGATCTTGGCGCCGAGCTCGATTGTGTTTCAGCGGTTTTGTTGGAAAGCTATAAGCACAAAGCTTGTTTAGCCCAGTTGGTAGATCACAAGGCTCCTCACCGCATGCAACGATGATGCTCATTATTTTTTTTTGGCAGAACATACAACAATAAATCGAGGGAACCAATTTGTACAAATGCAAAGCGGTTAGTCAAGAAATAAGATCGTCGTATAATTAAACTACCAAAAGTCATCTTTTTAAATAAATAAATAAATATGTTTCATGCTATTTGCTAAACATCTACTCTAACCATTGCACCACAAATATTGTAAATATGTATAATTATAATCAGAAAAAATATAACTTGCTATACCATTCTAATTAACACTGTCGCCGGTCCCGAAACCAATGCACCAAACTCGGACCTCACGTATAGCAAGGACAAAAAAAATCAATAATAAACAAAAAAAAATCTAGATGACAAAGATAAAAAAATCTAGATGAGAAATAAATATGTATGGACACATCAGCGACATAAACAAAAAACAAATCAATGATAAAGACAAAAAATATTGAAATGCAAACTATGGGGCTTGAACCCAGGACTATAAGGTGAAGAGCCTTGTGCTTTACGAACTAGGCTAGACAAGTTTTGTGCTCACAACTTTCCAATAAAACTGTTGAAACACAACCGAGCTCAGCGCCAAGATTTATGGCGCTGAGCTCGGTGCCACGTCGGCGCCATGGCGTCCGGGTGTGCCAGCGTAGCACGTACCTCGGCGCCATAGCCTATGGCGCCGAGCAAAGGGTCTAAAATTGCTATTAAAATTTTTTAAGATCTAAATTTGATTTTTTTTTCTAAAAAGGGCTAAAATGTAAAAAATTCGGCCGGCTTCACCTTCTCTGTGGACGCGCAGTACCCGTGAGCCGGCCATCTAGGCGCAAGGACGCCATGGCGCATGCAACATGGTGATGCAGAGCACGACCGAACTTGTCGGGGACCATAATTAGGGGTACCCTCAAGGCCCCTAAATCTCAGCTGGTAACCCCCATCAGCACAAAGCTGCAAAGGCCTGATGGGTGCGATTAAGTCAAGGATCGGTCCATTCAAGGGACATGATCGTGCCTCGCCCGAGCCTAGCCTCGGGCAAGGGAAGCCGACCCCGGAGAACCTACGTCTCGCCCGAGGACCCCCCTCCAGCAACGGGCACACTATCGGCTCGCCCGAGGCCCAGTCTTCACCGAGAAGCAACCTTGGCCACATCGCCACGCCGACCGACCAAATCGCAGGGGCATTTAATGCAAAGGTGGCCTCACACCTTTATCCTGACGCGCGCCCTCCAGTCGACAGAGCCGAAGTGACCGCAGTCACTTCGCCGCTCTACTGACCGGCCTGACAAGAGGACAGCGCCGCCTGCGCCGCTCCGACTATTGAGCCACCCGACAGAGTGAGGCTGACAGCAGCCAAGGCCGGCCTCGGGCGTCATAGGAAACTCCGCCTCGCCCGACCCCAGGGCTCGGACTCGGGCTCAGCCCCGGAAGACGGCGAACTCCGCTCCGCCCGACCCAGGGCTCGGACTCGGGCTCAGCCCCGGAAGACGGCGAACTCCGCTCCGCCCGACCCAGGGCTCGGACTCGGGCTCAGCCTCGGAAGACGGCGAACTCCGCTCCGCCCGACCCAGGGCTCGGACGTGGGCTCAACCCCGGAAGACGACGAACTCCGCTCCGCCCGACCCAGGGCTCGGACATGGGCTCAGCCCCAGGAGACGACGAACTCCGTTCCGCCCGACCCAGGGCTCAGACATGGGCTCAGCCCCAGGAGACGACGGACTCCGCTTCGCCCGACCCCAGGGCTCGGACTCAGCTCTAGCCTCAGCCGACGGTCTCCTCCTCGCCCAACCCAGGGGCTCGGACTCGACCACGGCCACGGGAGACAGACTCGACCTCGACCTCGGAGGAGCCTCCACATCGCCCAACCTAGGGCGCGGACCGACCACGTCGACAGGAGGCGCCATCATTACCCTACCCTGAGCTGACTCAGGCTACGGGGAACAAGACCGGCGTCCCAACTGGCTCGCTCCGCCAGATAGGCAATGATGGCGCCCCGCGCGCTCTGTGACGACGTCGGCTCTCGGCCCCCTTACGGAAGCAAGAGGACGTCAGCAAGGACTCGACAGCCCCAACAGCTGTCCTCTCGCCAGGCTCCAGCACTCCTCCGACGACCACGACACCACACAAACCGGGTGCCAAACACCTCTTCGGCTGCCACGACGACGTGTACTTAGGGCGCTAGCTCTCCTCCGCTAGACACGTAGCACTCTGCTACACTCCCCATTGTACACCTGGATCCTCTCCTTACGCCTATAAAAGGAAGGACCAGGGCCCTCTTACAGAGGGTTGGCCCGCGCGGAGAAGGACGGGACGGCGCTCGCGCAAGGCCGCTCGCTCCCACTCCCGCGTGGACGCTTGTATCCCCCTACTGCAAGCGCACCCGACTCAGGCGCGGGGCTAACACGAAGGCCGCGGGATCCACTCTCTCACGTCTGCCACCCTCCGGCTGCTTCTTTTCCCCCCTTCGCGTTCCGCCTTGCGTCGACCCATCTAGGCTGGGGCACGCGGCGACAATTCACTCGTCAGTTCAGGGACCCCCCGGGTTTCGAAACACCGACAGTTGGCGCGCCAGGTAGGGGCCTGCTGCTTGTTGACGAACAGCTTCCCATCAAGCTCCAGATGGGCAGTTTCCAGCAACCTTTCTAGCCCGGGACGGTGCTCCGTTTCGGGAATCTTGAGTTCATGTCCCTCGACGGCAGCTACGACATGATACTCCTTCCCCCGCCGTGCGACAGCGACAATGGCAGTCGACAACCCGCTCGCCGACGGGGAAATCGACGATGCCTTCCCCACGTGGTGGAAGGACGACATTCGGGCTTGTCCCGTCCCCTCCCCCGCCGACGGAGGAGGAGGCGGGGCAACCAAGGCCAAGCGGGAAGCGGCACCTCGTTGGCTGTCGAGCGAGTCGACGGCGCCGGCGCCCCAACGGAGGGCGCGTCGGGCATCGATCTCGCGTCTGAGACGAAGACGAGCGCCGCCTCCCCGCAACACGCCAATCTCAAGCAAACGCACGACGCCAGCACGCTCGCGAAGGACTTGCTGGGCGTCACCCTCGTACCCGAGACAACGATGCAGTCAGTCCCAGGCGTGACCTCGTCACCGACCATCGACCGAAAGGTACCGACCGATTCCCATCTCGTGTCTTTTGGATTCGGCCTCGACCCACCAAGCGACTCCGCTTCGGTGAGCACTTTCTTAGAGGCGAGTCCAAACCCTCTGAGGTATCGTGTGCGGTCACCCTGGGACCGACTGACGGTCGACTCGACCTACGAGTCCTCGGGGTCCGAGGAAGATGGCGAGCCCGACCTCTGTTGGGATTTCTCCAGACTTGGTAACCCCAGTGCCGTGCGGGACTTCATGACCGCATGTGACTACTGCCTTTCTGACTGTTCCGACGGCAGCCGCGGCCTCGGCAATGAGGACCACGGCCCAAGTCGTGAATGTTTCCACATCGATCTAGGAGGTCCCGGCGAAGGCAACCATCTAGGTATGCCAGAAGACGGTGATCCCCCTAGGCCCGCGCCTCGCGTTGACATCCTTCGGGAGCTAGCTGTGGTCCCCGTCCCGGCGGGGGGTCCTGACCCACAGCTCGAGCAAATCTGCGAGAGGCAGGCCAGGCTCGACGAGGGAGCAGGAACGCTTGTGCCGATCCGCTGGGACATCAGGCAGGAATGGGCAGTCCAACCCCCGGCCGGAGAAGCGCGTCATCTCCCCCAGGACATCCAGCACCGCATCGCCGACGACGTCAGGGTGAGGCCACCGTTGGATTCCAGCGGAGTCGGCCAGAACCTGGCTGCAGCAGCAATGCTTCTCCGCGCGATGCCGGAGCCATCAACCACGGAAGGGCGACGTATCCAGGGAGAGCTCAAGAATCTCCTGGAGGACGCCGCGGTCCGACGGGCCGAAAGCTCTGCCTCCCGAAGGCAGGGTTTCCCCTCGGAACATCGCGCCGCGACTTCTCGATTCATGCGGGAAGCCTCGATCCACTCCGGGCGCACGCGCAACACAGCGCATGCGGCCCCGGGTCGCCTCGGCAACGAGCGCCACCATCACAGCTGTCGGGCCCACCTCGATGACAGGGCGCGCAGAGGCTGCCACCCCAGGCGTGGGGGACACTACGACAGCGGGGAGGATCGGAGTCCTTCGCCCGAACCACCCGGTCCGCAGGCTTTCAGCCGCGCCATACGAAGGGCACCGTTCCCGACCCGGTTCCGAACCCCGACTACTATCACAAAGTACTCGGGGGAGACGAGACCGGAACTGTGGCTCGCGGACTATTGGCTGGCCTGCCAACTGGGTGGAACGGACGATGACAACCTCATCATCCGCAACCTCCACCTGTTCCTCTCCGACACCGCTCGAGCCTGGCTAGAGCACCTGCCCCCGGGGCAGATCTCCAACTGGGATGACCTGGTCCAAGCCTTCGCCGGCAATTTCCAGGGCACGTACGTGCGCCCTGGGAACTCCTGGGATCTCCGAAGCTGCCGCCAGCAGCCGGGAGAGTCTCTCATGGACTATATCCGGCGATTCTCGAAGCAGTGCACAGAGCTGCCCAACGTCACCGATTCAGATGTCATCGGCGCGTTCCTCGCCGGCACCACCTGCCGCGACCTGGTGAGCAAGCTGGGTCGCAAGACCCCCACCAGGGCGAGCGAGCTGATGGACATCGCCACCAAGTTCGCCTCTGGCCAGGAGGCGGTTGAGGCCATTTTTCGGAAGGACAAGCAGCCCCAGGGCCGCCCACCGGAAGATGCTCCCGAGGCGTCAACTCAGCGCGGCGCCAAGAAGAAGGGCAAGAAGAAGTCACAAGCGAAACGCGACGCCGCCGACACGGACCTTGTCGCCGCCGCCGAGCACAAAAACCCTCGGAAACCTCCCGGAGGTGCCAAACTCTTCGATATGATGCTCAAGGAGCCGTGCCCCTATCATCAGGGGCCCGTCAAGCACACCCTCGAGGAGTGTGCCATGCTTTGACGACACTTCCACAAGGCCGGGCCACCTGCGGAGGGTGGCAAGGCCCTCGACGATGCAAAGGAGGAAGATCACAAGGCAGGAGGGTTCCCCGAGGTCCGCGACAGCTTCATGATCTACGGCGGGCAAGTGGCGAATGCCTCGGCTCGGCACCGCAAGCAAGAGCGTTGGGAGGTCTGCTCGGTAAAGGTGGTGGCGCCAGTCTACCTAGACTGGTCCGACAAGCCCATCACCTTCGACCGGGCCGACCATCCGGACTATGTGCCGAGCCCGGGGAGATACCCACTCGTTGTCGACCCCATCACCGGCAACGTCAGGCTCACCAAGGTCCTCATGGACGGAGGCAGCAGCCTCAACATCATCTACGCCGAGACCCTCGGGCTCCTGCGGATCGATCTATCCTCGGTCCGGACGGGCGCTGCGCCTTTCCACGGGATCGTCCCCAGGAAGCGCGTTCAACCCCTCGGACAACTCAACCTACCCGTCTGCTTCGGGATGCCCTCCAACTTTCGAAAGGAGACCCTCACGTTCGAAGCGCGGTGATCCTGACACGGCGGAAGTTGCGACACTACTTCGAGTCTCATCCGGTGACTATGGTGTCATCCTTCCCCCTGGGAGAGATCATCCAGTCCCGAGAGGCCTCGGGTAGGATTGCGAAGTGGGCGGTGGAGATCATGGGCGAGACGACCTCGTTCGCCCCTCGGAAGGCCATCAAGTCCCAGGTCTTGGCGGACTTCGTGGCTGAATGGGCTGACACCCAGCTCTCGACGGCTCCGATCCAACCGGAGCTCTGGGCCATGTTTTTCGATGGGTCGCTGATGAAGACGGGGGCCGGCGCGGGCCTCCTCTTCGTCTCGCCCCTCGGGAAGCACCTACGCAACGTGCTGCGCCTCCACTTCCCGGCGTCCAATAACATGGCTGAGTACGAGGCTCTGGTAAACGGGTTGCGAATCGCCATCGAGCTAGGGGTCCGACGCCTCGACGCTCGCGGTGACTCGCAGCTCGTCATCGACCAAGACATGAAGAACTCCCACTGTCGCGACCCAAAGATGGAAACCTACTGCGATGAGGTTCGGCGCCTGGAAGACAAGTTCTACGGGCTCGAGCTCAACCACATCGCCCGACGCTACAACGAGACTGCGGACGAGCTGGCTAAAATAGCCTCGGGACGAACAACAGTTCCCCCGGACGTATTCTCCCGAGACCTGCATCAACCCTCCGTCAAGACCGAGGACACGACCGAGCCCGAGGCACCTTTGGCTCCGCCCGAGGCACCCTCGGCTCCGCCCGAGGCACCCTCGGCTCAGTCCGAGGTACCCTCGGCCCAGTCCGAGGTACCCTCGGCAGGGTCCGAGGTACCCTCGGCCCCCGAGGGTGAGGCACTGCGCGTCGAGGGGGAGCCAAGCGAGGTCACGCCTAATCAAAGCTGACAGACCCCGTACCTACAATATCTCCACCGAGGGGAGCTACCCCTCGACCAAGCCGAAGCTCGGCGGTTGGCGCGGCGTGCCAAGTCTTTCGTCTTACTGGGAGACGGGAAGGAGCTCTACCACCACAGCCCCTCAGGCATCCTCCAGCGATGCATTTCCATCGCCGAAGGCCAGCAGCTCTTGCAAGAGATACACTCGGGGGCTTGCGGCCATCACGCGGCACCCCGAACCCTCGTCGGAAACGCCTTCCGACAAGGATTCCACTGACCGACGGCGGTGGCCGACGCTACTAGAATTGTCCGCACCTACGAAGGGTGTCAGTTCTACGCGAGGCAGACCCACCTGCCCGCTCAGGCTCTACAGACCATACCCATCACCTGGCCATTTGCTGTGTGGGGTCTGGACCTCGTTGGCCCCTTGCAGAAGGCACCCGGGGGCTACACGCACCTGTTGGTCGCCATCGACAAATTATCCAAGTGGATCGAGGTTCGACCCCTAAACAGCATCAGGTCCGAACAGGCGGTGGCATTCTTCACCAACATCATCCATCGCTTTGGGGTCCCGAACTCCATCATCACCGACAACGGTACCCAGTTCACCGGCAGAAAGTTCCTGGACTTCTACGAGGATCACCACATCCGGGTGGACTGGGCTGCCGTGGCTCACCCCATGACGAATGGGCATGTGGAGCGGGCCAACGGCATGATCCTGCAAGGACTCAAGCCTCGGATCTACAACGACCTCAACAAGTTCGGCAAGCGGTGGATGAAGGAACTCCCCTCGGTGGTCTGGAGTCTGAGGATAACGCCGAGCCGAGCCACGGGCTTCACACCGTTCTTTCTAGTCTATGGGGCCGAGGCCATCTTGCCCACATACTTGGAATACGGTTCCCCGAAGGCGAGGGCCTACACCGACCAAAGCAACCAAGCCAACCGAGAAGACTCACTGGACCAGCTGGAGGAGGCTCGGGACGTGGCCTTACTACACTCGGCGCGGTACCAGCAGTCCCTGCGACGCTACCACGCCCAAGGGGTTAGGTCCCGAGACCTCCAGGTGGGCGACCTGGTGCTTCGGCTGCGACAAGACGCCCGAGGGCGGCACAAACTCACGCACCCCTGGGAAGGGCCGCTCGTCATCGCCAAAGTTCTGAAGCCCGGAACAAACAAACTGGCCGACAGTCAAGGCTAGGGTTTAGTCATCAAGGAAGGGTCGGCCTTGCCTCGGCAGAGCCCGACCCTCCCTCGGGGCTAAAAGGGGGGAACCCCCTCTGCGTCAAAATTTTCAATCAAAAAGGCTTTTGCGTTCCCCTGGCTATGTCGGAAGCAGAACCCCAAGGAGCAAACGCGGGTGCATGTAAGTGGCAAGGCTGACTGAGCCAAGGGACTCCTACGCCTCTGGGTTACAGATACCTCACTCGTCACCCACCACGAAAAGTGGCTCCTACTTGGGGAAGCCATCCTGCTACTGACGGACGGGGCCGGACACGCAAAATGGAAGGAAAAGGGGCACGACTTTATGCAACGGTAACAAAGTGTTCAGGCCTCAGCGGCCACAAAAAGACACACGTGCATCCAACAGAAACTGCTCCGACAGAGTTAGGCGTCGCCCGGGGGAGGAGCCGCGCCTTCGGCTTCGTCCTCGCCCTCGACAAAGTCCACCTCGGCTTTGGACGACGGTGCAGGCGAGAAGATCTCTACCTCAAAGGTGGTCGCCAGCACTGTGCTCGGACCCGCGGCGGCCGCGTCGAGCCTCTGGATTTCTGCCAGGGCGGCTTCATCTTCGTCAGGAAGGCAATACCCCTCCCTGACCCGCTCCAGGTCCACGACGTAGTGGGAAGCGAGCACGGCGAAGGCCCGCCTGACGCCATGGTGTAGCGCCTCACGGAGTCTGCCGCGCACATGATCGCCCAAGGCCTGCAGGCGACTTTGAGGGGAGCTTCCTGAGGGGATGTCGCCGAAGCCAAAGACCCGGCAGAAGTCCGAGATGGCCTCGGACATGGCCACGTGGTCGGCCTCCCTTTGCTCGGCCGCCCCGACAAGCGCCCTGGTGGACTCATCAAGGGCGGACTCAAGCTCTACGAACAGCCAGAACGCAAGGCCTCAAACACAAGCGGAGGAAACAAGCTGAAACGAAAACCGAAAATGGCCAGGACATACCTCCAACTCGGGCACGCTGCTCCGAAGCTGCGGCCTGGGCTACGGCTAGGTCCGCTGCAAGGGCTCCAGCCCGGCTTTCGGCCTCGGCAGCCCGACCCCGGGATTGGTCTCGCTCATCGACGACCTGGTTGAACTCCGACTACCGTCGCTGCATCTCTGCGCGTACCGCTGCCGCCTCTGCGCGGGCCGCTGCCGCCTCTGCTCTCAGATCGACGCAGAGCGACCGAAGGTCCGCCACTTTGGCGCCCTGCCGGGAGAGGCGCGCAGTAGCCCCGGCAAGCGAGGTCCTCAGGGATCGCAGCGAGCCCTAGATATCGACCTCGTGGCGGATGAACGACGACTTGGCGGCGCTCAGATCCGTCAGATCCTAAGGGAAGGAAGCGGGGCGTCACAAGAGACGCCTTGGTCACAAAAAGGTACGCCTGAAACCATTACCTAGAGGATTTCGGGGATATCCCTGCAGAAGACCTCCAGCGACGACCGGAGCGACCCCACCGTTGCTTCGGCGCACTTGCGGAGCTTGTCCCAAGACTGCTCCTCCCGCTCATCGTCGAGAACGAAGAAGGGATCTGAAGCCCCACAGGTCCGGAATCGGAGCAACTGGGGCCGCCCCTCGGAGCTCTGCCGCGCAGCGACAAGGTAGCCGCTCAGTGGGACGGATCACGCTTCCATGCCCCCCTCCTCTGAGGCACCGAGCGCTGACGCCTCGGCCATCTCAGCGTCGGCAGCAACGGGTCGCTCCCCGACGGGGACGGCAGCGGCTTCAGCAGCAGTAGGCGCCGGCACCGGCGGCATGTTCGGTGGGCCCGGGGCTACGTCTGTGCCAGCCGCCTCCTCCAGCATGATGGCCGCCTCGGCGGAAGAGCCGGCCTCGGGAACTCGCTCCACGACGGCTGGTGCCGCCAGAGCCCCCCGCTGTGGAGCGCCTTGCGAAAAGGCCGGCTGAACAGCGAGGCCCGGCGCGACGCTGGCTGCGGAAGCCGACGCCGTCTTAAGGGCCTTCTGGGGAGCCAGATCGGTCAGGCCGTGGCTTCGCTTGCTGAGGAAGAAGGGAAAGTCGCGGTCGGGACATATGAATGAGAAGCTAAGACGAAGACGCTCCAAGATACTTACCCGCTCCGGGCCATGACCAACCGCGCCTGAGGGGAGGTCTCCCGGATCTCGACCCCCGAAGACACCGCCGAGGTCCGCCTCGCTGCCAGCTTCGGCATCACCCTCGCCTTGGGCACCTTGGACGCCCGGGAGACGGACTGCCCGGGCGTTGCCACGGCGACCTGAGGGTCACCCTCCTGCGCTGACGGCGTGGCCGACGGCTCCCGAGAAACGGACGCCTCGGCCTGACTCCCCGGGTCACCTCGACTTCCCCGGCCGAGGGGTCAAGTACCCCCTCGGTCTGCCCCCGCTCGTCGGGCCGGGACCTTGGCGTCCTGACTCCGGGAACTGACGGTGCCAGCTCGCTCGGGGGCTGGCTTGACGACTCCTGGCCTAGCCTTAAACCCGGGCTGAGGCTGAGGCGGGCAGCCATGTCATCGTCCTCGTCATCATCTTCATCGTCGTCGTCGTCAGGCGTCTCCGGCGACGGCTCCCTCGGGAGCCCCTCCCTCTCCTGCCGACGACGGAGCTTCTCCAAGGTGTCTCGGGCCCGCGTCCGCTCGCGGGCCCGGGCTTTCTCCGTGTCCTTCTTCTTCTTCTTCTCCTCCGTGGCAACCCGCCGCGCTGTTCGGTCCACCGCGTCCTCCGGGACCCGTTGCCGGGAAGGCTTATGCCACCCTACCTCCTGGAGGCGAACGGAAATCCCGACTGTAAGGACCAAAGGCAACCTGACACAAGGAGAAGGAAGGAGCGGATACTCACCAGGGTCACACACCCGTGGTCGGGGCGCATCAAGGGCTGAGAGAAGGCACTGGCATCCGGTTTTCCCAACGCGATGGCCACCTGCCCGTGGAGAACGTCGATGGGAAGAGGATCCGAGGACATCCGCGAGCCCTCCAAATCAGCCTCCGGTGTCATCTCCCAAAGCAGCAACCGCCGCTCCGCCAAGGGAAGCACCCTACGGCGATGAATGACAGCAATCACTCCCACGGCAGTAAGTCCTCCTTTCCACAACACCTCTAGGGCCTTGAGAAGGGGCTCGAGGTTTTTCTGCCTGTCATGCGGGGTCCCGTAGCGCCAGGTATCGGCAGCGGCGGTGATCACCCGTTGAGAAAACGGTGGAAGCATTTCGCCGTCATTCCGGAGGTAGAACCACCGGCGCTGCCACCCTTTGTTCGAGGACGCGAGGATGGCGGGGATGTACAGCGATGCCCGCGACTGCCTCAGCTAGAGAATGCAACCGCCGGCCCACACTGCCGCGCGGACCCTTCTCTCTCCCGTCGGCGAAGCGAAAAGCTCCACGGAGAAGAGATGAGTCCACAAGTCCCAGTGGGGGGCGATTCCCAAGTATCCTTCGCACAACGCTGCGAAGATGGCGGCCTGCGAAATGGAGTTGGGACTAAGGTTGTGCAACTCCACCTCATAGTTGTACAGGATCGCCCGCATAAAGCGGCTCGCCGGCACACCGAACCCCCGCTCGTGGAAGGAGACGAAGCTCACGACGTACCCCGATGGCGGGGACGGGGCGGTTCCGCTCGCGGGAGGGATCCACTCTGGCTGCCTCTCATCAGCGAGAGGGCGAAGTAAACCCTCGGCAACAAGATCTTCCAGGTCCTCCGCTATGACTGTAGAGAAGGGCCATGGATCGCGCAGCGAGATGATGGTCACCCGGTCGGCCATCACCGAGCAAAAGGGGTGGCGGCGGAAAGGACTGGGTGGGCGGTTTCCTTTTCTTCGGCTAAACCTTTCGGGTTGCGAAAACCTAAGAAGGGGGCAAGAAGCGGAGCAAAGGCCGTCGCCAGACCCTCCCCCGAGTATATAAAGACCAAGGCGAGACCCGTTCAACGTTCCGTCCGGACCCGTCGCGGGATTCAAAAACCCAAGGCGAGACGCCCGTTCCTCGAACGGCTTGCACACGCGCAACGATCGCCTCGCGAACCACTCGCCCCGTCGCATTAACTCCGCGGCGGGATAGGCGGCGCCTCAGGCGGGAGGAGCAAGCGACGCTTCGCCTTCGCCGTAATGACCGCGTCGAAAAAGGTACGCCACGTCGTTCGACTTCGCATCCTTTTCCTTTTCCTCTTTCTCTCCCTTACAACAGGGACCAAGAAAGGGGGATACCCCAAAAAGGACCCTTCTCTGTGAAGGAAACAGGCTCCGAGCCTCCCTACTGATCAGAGGTTCGAAGGCTGGCCCCTCGGAGGGGTTCAACAGCCGCCTCAGAGCACGTGGGCTCCACACCCACTACTGGTCAGAGGTTCGATGGCCGGCCCTTCGAAGGGTTCAACGGCCGCCTCAGGCCACTCGGGCTCCGCGCCCACTACTGATCAGGGGTTCGTAGGCTGGCCCTCGAAGGGTTCACAGTCGCCTCAGACACAGAGCGAGGGATGACCATGGGTACGTTCGATACATAACCAAGGCTCGGGCTACGCTCTCGAGGTACCCTAGGACGTTTCCGAGACCAGCGGGAATGATCTTGTAACGGAATCCCATCAGAGGGAGGCATCGAGCCCTCGGACCCCGTCGACAGGGGACCGGGTCCGGCAGATCACCCGCAGGTACTTTTGGGCGCGCCTCTGGGCCTCTAGCCGACCCCTATCAAATGGGGCACGGACGTCCGCTCGGATTACCCGCCAGCAGCTCACCGGAGACACCATGTTCGACGCCACCCGAGGGCAATATGGCGCTTTCCCCCCCCCTCCTTGCGGAAAGGCGATGCAGGGGCGTATGTAAAAAAGTCGAGTATGTCCCTGACCGTCCTCTCGCCCCGTGCAGAGGCTCGGGGGCTGCTCTCGCAAACCCGGCTCCGGCCAAACCGTTGACAGCGTCAACATACCAGCCCGAGAACTTGGGACCCGACCGTGCACTCGGGCTACGGCCAGCTCGCATGAGGGAACAACTAGACCAGCCAAAGTGTTGCGAAGCGCACTAAGACCTCGAAGGAGTAAAACTACTCCTCCGAGGCCTCGGGGGCTACACCCGGCGGGTGCGCTCGCGCGCACCCACCGGAACAGAATGCAACCGAAAAAGGCTGGTCCCCTTGCAAAAAAGTGCGGCAAAAGCCTCCAAGCAAGTATTAGTACTCCCTTGGAGGCTCGGGGGCTACTGTCGGGGACCATAATTAGGGGTACCCTCAAGGCCCCTAAATCTCAGCTGGTAACCCCCATCAGCGCAAAGCTGCAAAGGCCTGATGGGTGCGATTAAGTCAAGGATCGGTCCATTCAAGGGACATGATCGTGCCTAGCCCGAGCCTAGCCTCGGGCAAGGGAAGCCGACCCTGGAGAACCTACGTCTCGCCCGAGGACCCCCCTCCAGCAACGGGCACACTATCGGCTCGCCCGAGGCCCAGTCTTCACCGAGAAGCAACCTTGGCCACATCGCCACGCCGACCGACCAAATCGCAGGGGCATTTAATGCAAAGGTGGCCTGACACCTTTATCCTGACGCGCACCCTCCAGTCGACAGAGCCGAAGTGACCGCAGTCACTTCGCCGCTCTACTGACCGGCCTGACAAGAGGACAGCGCCGCCTGCGCCGCTCCGACTGCTGAGCCACCTGACAAAGTGAGGCTGACAGCAGCCAAGGCCGGCCTCGGGCGTCATAGGAAACTCTGCCTCGCCCGACCCCAGGGCTCGGACTCGGGCTCAGCCCCGAAAGACGGCGAACTCCGCTCCGCCCGACCCAGGGCTCGGACTCGGGCTCAGCCCCGGAAGACGGCGAACTCCGCTCCGCCCGACCCAGGGCTCGGACTCGGGCTCAACCCCGGAAGACGGCGAACTCCGCTCCGCCCGACCCAGGGCTCGGACTCGGGCTCAGCCCCGGAAGACGGCGAACTCCGCTCCGCCCGATCCAGGGCTCGGACGTGGGCTCAACCCCGGAAGACGACGAACTCCGCTCCGCCCGACCCAGGGCTCGGACATGGGCTCAGCCCCAGGAGACGACGAACTCCGCTCCGCCCGACCCAGGGCTCGGACATGGGCTCAGCCCCAGGAGACGACGGACTCCGCTTCGCTCGACCCCAGGGCTCGGACTCAGCTCTGGCCTCAGCCGACGGTCTCCGCCTCGCCCGACCCAGGGGCTCGGACTCGACCACGGCCACGGGAGACAGACTCGACCTTGACCTCGGAGGAGCCTCCACATCGCCCAACCTAGGCCGTGGACCGACCACGTCGACAGGAGGCGCCATCATTACCCTCCCCGAGCTGACTCAGGCTACGGGGAACAAGACCGGCGTCCCAACTGGCTCGCTCCGCCAGATAGGCAATGATGGCGTCCCGCGCGCTCTGTGACGACGGTGGCTCTCGGCCCCCTTACGGAAGCAAGAGGACGTCAGCAAGGACTCGACAGCCCCAACAGTTGTCCTCTCGCCAGGCTCCAGCACTCCTCCGACGGCCACGACACCACACGAACCGGGTGCCAAACACCTCTTCGGCTGCCACGACGGCGTGTACTTAGGGCGCTAGCTCTACTCCGCTAGACACGTAGCACTCTGCTACACTCCCCGTTGTACACCTGGATCCTCTCCTTACGCCTATAAAAGGAAGGACCAGGGCCTTCTTACAGAGGGTTGGCCTGCACGGAGAAGGACAGGACGGCGCTCGTGCAAGGCCGCTCGCTCCCACTCCCGCGTGGACGCTTGTATCCCCCTACTGCAAGCGCACCCGACTGAGGCGCGGGGCTAACACGAAGGCCGCGGGATCCACTCTCTCACGTCTGCCACCCTCCGGTTGCTTCTTTTCCCCCCTTCGCGTTCCGCCTTGCGTCGACCCATCTGGGCTGGGGCACGCGGCGACAATTCACTCGTCGGTCCAGGGACCCCCGGGTTTCGAAACACCGACAGAACTAGTTCCGTCCATATCCACCAGACAAAAGACTGAAAGTACATTACAATAAGACCCACAGAAACACGTATGGACTCGAGAAAAGGATCCCCCGAATATTAGGTAGCCGTTGTTAAACCAGGTCGAATACTTTATGAAATGAGCGGAGTATCCGAAACTGTAGCTAAAGCAGCTATCTCTATAGCTGCCAGTAAAATGCCCATACGAAGTCAATTTCTTCGATTAGAGATATAAAACCCCAAAAAGGAATATTGAAGATAAAAAACCCATGATTTTTCTTTCTGGAAAGATAATATTTCTTTCATCTTTTGTTGAAATAGTTGTCTGTTCATGTTGTTTGAAAAAAATTATCTAAAATTTATTTTGAAAAACAATATACAAGCCATGTTGCTAAACGATTTTTTTGATAAGGGCTTTGGCTCCACAGAAAAGCTACACGCGCGAAGAAGCCAGGGCCAAAAACTATTTTTTACAAAAGCTAAAGTCCTGACGAATTCTTTAAATTAGTTCATTTTTCACCATCTTCTCTAACGTAGGTGAGGATTTAAATTTCCAAACTAACTTTAAGGCCTCTTTGACATTGTTTTTTTAGGGGTTTCAGCTCCAACTCACCGTGAAGCCCTACCAAACGATAAAAAAATGATTCATGAGAGCACTTTAAAAGCCAAAATTGTTTTCTTGTTAGGAGATAGAGCATAAAAAATATGGTTTCTAGGGGCTCTTTTCACATTTTTCTCATACATCACTAGAAAACAAAAGAGAAGTTATTTTGTCAAATGAAATGTAAAACAACGCTGTCTCCTCTGTATAAGTCATTTGCACATAACGCAGAGCCGTACCAAAAGGGCCGAGTTGTAAACATAAAATTTTTAAAAAGGAAAAACTAAAATACACAATGAAAGAAAAATCGGCCGCCGCCCTTTGCGTCACCTTTTCTCCAGCTCATCCTCCCTGCCCCCGATCTCGGGAGCAACTGAAGCATGTCATGGCGGTGGGCTTTCGCGCGCCATGTCGCCCAGGCGCAGAGGCTCCTGCTCACCTCGTCGGCCGGCGGTGACACTGGTCTCCTGGGTCGGCACCACCACCACATGCCCCTCGCCTCCCAGATTCGGAGCAAGGTCCACTCCCCCGTTCCCTTCCCATACTTTACCCTGTGCAGCTGGTGCCTGCTGGTGCTGGTTGGCGGCCGAGCTGCCAGCCACAGCCCGCTTTGTGTTTGCGTTTGTGCCGCGCCCCGGTAGGAACCGTTTGGGGTTGCGCTTCTAGTGATCGCATTGGTGCGAGTTTGCCCTCGTTAATACGCTCTCTAGTCCCGTAAATCACAAGGAATAGCAACCGGTCTTTCATATGTGGCCATGCAGTTCGTGGTATGGGAAAAGTCCGGCTTTTCGGTTGCGCTGATACAGGCCCTGTACATTTTGTATCGTTTAGAATGTGGCTGGTTGCAGAGGTGTTGCTCTCGTAAGCTCTAGATGGTTGCATGATGCCCAATACCAGGTTCGCCAGAACGGGGCTTCCATGGATCAGGAAGTTGAGGCATTATCTTTGTAATCATTCGTTTTGTGCTTCTCATTTAGTGTGAAATGATCACTTCTGCCTTTTTCTTTCAAAGGGTTAGGGTAGGGCATAATTTTAAAATGAAGTATGAAATGATAGTTGAACATAAATTCACACTAGTTAGTTGCCCGTCATGCTACGATTTCTATATATCATATGAGTAGACTTTGTTTTAATAAGACATAAAAATATATGTATTCTATTTGTTAGGTGGTTGTGAATGTGAAGACAACAACCAAGGTTCAAATCCCCATTTTACACAATTTTACTTTGTTTTTGCATTAAGCGGGAAGGATGACGCGAAACAACCATTGAAACTGATGTTTCAATATAGTAGAGAAAGTCATTGTGTGTCACATTATTTAGTTGACTGCATCTTGTTGCTATTACATCTCTTGTCTGTAGCACTGTGGGTATCTTTTTTCTAATGCACTGTCAATCGATGGCTTCTCATCTTAAGCCTATCTTGGATATTATCACCCTACATTAGTTATCATATGAGAAAGCTTCTATAAAGATTATATACCCAATATGATTCCTTTTTATAGATATGCTGTTTGTCCATCTCCAGATCAACAAAGGTGTGAAATGACTTTCAGTTGTTAATTCATAAAAAACATGTAATGCACCCAGGTACTAGGATACTGTTCCTGGTTTGAGTTTGACTATGCTAATATGGCAAAGAACACATTGTGCTTTATATATCATCTGAAACTTGTACAGGATTAATTGATTTTCTTTTCATCATTTGAACTGTTTTATTTGATGTTCCCAATTTACCATCATGTTGTATGGACTTGAAAGAAAGTTTCATTCATATTGCAACAATAAGGCTTTGATGTTGTTTTTGGCATTAATCAAAGATTATCTTAGGGTGAGTTTGGCAGAGCTCCCAAAGCAGCTTCTAGGCTGAATCCAGGAGAAGCTCTGCCAAACAGTTTTTTTAATGAGGAGTGATTCTTTACTGGTTCTGTTAAGTGATTCTATGAAATGAACTAGGAGGCTGGGCGCTGAAAAAATTAGCTTCTCCTGATTCAATTTACACACACAGGATTTTTTGTATAAGTAGAGTTTATCCTAGAGAATCATAGAGAATCAGTTTCAATCAAAGAATCACTTCTCACAGAGAATCAGCTTCCGTCGAGAATCTAGAGGAGGAGCTCTACCAAACTGGCTCTTAGGGGCTGTTTGGATGGTGCCCTACCAGGAAGCTAGCTGGCCAGGCAATGGTCTCAGCCCTAGGCGACTGAAATCCAATGCCTGAGAATCGTGTCTGGCCAGGTAAGTGCATGGGGAGACAACCAAACAAGCCTTTAATCTGTTCTGAATTTATCCTCGGCCTTTTATTTTGTTTGAAATGTGGAAGTTTTTTTACTGTAATATAGTATGAAGAGTCTAATTTTGTAAATGTTCTCAGGAACAGCAAGATCCATTTGAATTAGTCGCCGATGAGGTATCACTTCTTGTAAATCGGTTACGATCCATGGTGTCTGCTGAGGTCAGTAAGCAGTTGATCCTGTTCAGCAGAACTCGTCTATTCATCGGTGTAGTACTCCTATGGACTACTGGTAGAAAAGATGTAGTGGGAACCCTAACTCTAAATGAGGGTAGGCATGTGTATATATATTAATAGAGTATGAGTTAGGTCAAAGTCCAACTACATAGACACAGATACAATAATCCAACATCCCCCGCAGTCACAACTCTAGCCTGCACAGACGTTGAGATTGGACAGAAACTCCGAGATCATCATGGATGGTAGCCCCTTGGTGAAGATGTCGGCGAACTGTGAAGTGGTTGGGACGTGGAGGACACGGACATCACCGAGGCGGACGAAGTAAAGATCTATCTCCACGTGCTTCATGCATGTTGGAAAATAAACACGTCATGTGTGTGATGTACGTGAGTGCGTAGCGCGTAGAATGTTTAGGTGCAACTCGTGTATGTACGTGTGTGTCACGTACGGGTCTCTAGGAGGTACTGGTGTGCGTGGTGCCGATCTGCATGTAGGATGCCGAGTCTCCAGGTGAGTGGGTGGCTCATGGAGGTGTCGAGCGGGTCATGCGGCATGGCAAGAAGGCCGGACGTGGAGACGTGCTCTTGGCAGTCCGTGGCCTATATGTAGCCCCTATGCTCTTCTGTATTCGTTGCCAAGCCCAGTGAATAAAAGTGCTAAGAAACAGGCGTTCGTCGCCGGAGAAAACTACTGCTCATCTTCTTTGCATCTGTGAGCGAGGGAGGGAGAGTGTCCTTTGGCAGGGGCCAGTTCCAACATTTGGTATCGGAGCTAGGATGGAGACGCCGCCGGCAAAGGATGGCCTCAAGATGTTCGACGGCGTGGGCTCGACGAGTGTCACGATGGAGCGCGTCATCAACACCAGCTCCATTGAGCTCCCGCTGCTGACCAAGGCGAATTACCACGAGTGGGAGTTGGTTATGCAGGTCTCGCTGGAGGTGATGGAACTGTAGAGGCCGTGTGCAAGGAGCGTCCCAAGGATCGGCGGGCAATGGCCGCCATCCTGTGCGTAGTGCCGCCGGAGATGAAGGCGGGGCTCGCCGTGAAGAAGACGGCGAAAGAAGCGTCGGAGGCGGTGAGGTCGATGAGGATTGGCGATGACCGGGTGAAGGCCGCGAGCGTGCAACGCTTGTGGAAAGAGTACGAGAACGTCGGCTTCCGCGATGGTGAGAGCGTCGGCGACTTCGCGTTGCGGATCAACGACCTCGTCGCAAGCCTTCGGGAGATGGGCGAGACGCTGGAGGACCACCGCGTCATGAAGAAGATCCTCCGCGTCGTCCCAAGCGCCTCAAGCAGGTGGCCGTGGCGATCGAGATGCTCACCGACCTCAACACGACGACGATTGAAGAGCTCGTCGGTCGACTCCACGTGGCGGAGGACGCAGACAACGACAACGCGAAGTAGGCTATTGCAGAGGGCATTGAACAGCTGCTACTCACGGAGGAGCAGTGGGAGGCACGTCATCGACAACGCGGGAAGGAGCATGCACGCGGCGGAAATGGGCGTCGCGGGAATGGCGGCGGTAATGACCATGACAATAGTGACAACGACACCAGCAGCACACTCTCGGGCATGAGCAGGCGTGGCAAAAGACGCTATCGCGGGCGCTGCTTCGAGTGCGGCGAGCGGGGGCACATGGCGCGTGACTGTCGCGCGAAGAAGAAAGAGAAAGCACTCCTTGTCAACGTGGAGGACGAGCCGACGTTGCTGTAATGGCAGAACACGACTTGTCATGTTTAGGGGGAGTTTGTTGTAAAATAAACACGTCATGTGTGTGATGTACGTGAGTGCGTAGCGCGTAGAGCGTTTAGGTGCAGCTCGTGTATGTACGTGTGTGTCACTTACGGGTCTCTAGGAGGTACTGGTGTGCGTGGTGTCGATCTGCATGTAGGATGCTGAGTCTCCAGGTGAGTGGGTGGCTCACAGAGGTGTCGAGCGGGTCATGCAGCATGGCAAGAAGGCCGGACGTGGAGACATGCTCCTGGCAGTCCGTGGCCTATATGTAGCCCCTATGCTCTTCTGTATTCGTTGCCAAGCCCAGTGAATAAAAGTGCTAAGAAACAGGCGTTCGTCGCCGGAGAAAACTACTGCTCATCTTCTTTGCATCTGTGAGCGAGGGAGGGAGAGTGTCCTTGGACAGGGGCCGGTTCCAACAATGCACTGGTGTTGCACGAGATTGGTGGAGAGGTAGACCGTGCTGATGTTGTCGCAGTAGACGAGTGTGGCGCACATGAGGCTGTGGAGCTCATTGAGCATCTAACTGAGCTAGGATGCCTCAGCCACGCCGTTGGCCATAGTGTGTTACTCGGTCTTGACGCTGGAACAAGAGACAACAGGATGCCGCTTCAAGGACTAGGAGACAAGGTTGGTGCTTAGGAACACGGTGTAGCCAGACATGGACTGACGCTTGTCAGGGCAGCTGACCCAATCAGCGTCGGTTTAGATGACCAGCTTAGAAGTTGAAGTGGGCTGAAGAAGGGTGTAATCGAGGGTGTCGTGGAGGTAGCGAAGATTCCGCTTGACACCGGTGAGGTAGGCCTCCCACGAGGTGTCCATGTGAGCAACAACCATTCAACTGGTCGAAGAACACCGACCAAGTGGCGAGTGACCATCGGTTGGACGTGGCGGGGGTCGTTGTCGATGGCGATAGGGTGGTGCACCAGTGGCTCGTCACAGGAGCGGGCCAGGGCATGGGGTCGGTTGTCGTTGGAGAGGACTGGTGGATCAGGCTAGACATGCCGTTGTTAGACGAGGGCGGGATCGGTGAAGCGAGCCAAAGGTGCTCAGACAAGCGAGATCGCGTGTGGCACGGGTGAAGATGACGATGTTGTTGGGCTGCATGCGGCATGAGCAGAGGTAACGGGGCCGCGCATGGTGCAGGCAAAGGCGATGGGGTCACGCGTGGTCATGGCGCAGGCGATGGGGCCATGTGTGGCACGTAAGAGGGCAGGGGAAGAGAAGGTACATTGACAAAATCAGCATCAATTAGGGGTCGAGGTCGAGAGGTGGGGAAGAGTCATCGAGGGAAAAGACAACCTCGAATTAGGGAAAAGCTAGAGGAGTTGGCAACACAACATATTGGTGGCAGTGCGAATCATGCGCTCGGTCCGGCCGCTCTAAGGGGAGGTGGGAAGACATGACATTCGCAGCTGCACACCGTGGGTGAGAAAGAAGGTACGAGATGTGGAGTTATCAAACTCTCGCCCATTATCACATTGAACACTCCGGATGACGTGACCAAACTAAGTGGACACCCATACAAAGAAGGGAGATAGACTGGTGAAGGTGTCAAACTTGCGGCGGAAGGGAAAGGTCCATAGGTAGGGAGAGAAGTCATCCAGGATGACTAGATAGTACTTGTAACTGGAGACGTCCAAATTCACAGTGGACGAGGTCGAAGAGTTGAGTAGTGCGAGACATGGAATAAGGGAAGGGTAAGCGAGTGTGACGGCCAAGTTAACAGGCATGGCAAAGCGAGACATCGGTGCTGCCGGGGCAGGTGATGGCTGAGGTGCCCGAGAGTCTGGAGAGGACGTCGAGACCAGGGTGGCCAAGACGACGATGGCAAGTGTAGGCAGAGGCAGTAGCAGCAGGGGCGTAGGGTGTTGGAACACGAGATAAGGGAGGTGGAGCAGGAAAGAGAATAGGATATAGTTGTTCAGAACTATCGCATTGGGCAACCATGACAGGAGTGGTAAGATCCCCTTTGGTGAGTCCCCAGGAATCGAACTCCATAGAACAATGGTTGTTAGTGGGAAATCCTAAACCCTAAACCCTAAATCAGGTAGACATGTGTATATATACTAGTCAGTTGCCCGTACATTGCTACAGTTTCTATATGTGAGAAAACCTAACCCTAATGAGGGGTTGGGTGATGTATTAATAGACTGTGTTAGGTGGGCATGGCCCATTACAGGGGTGAGATGGTAAATACACGGGTAGAACCCCAAACCCTAAATGGGTACACTAACACCCCTCGTAGTTAAAACTCTATCTTGTACAGATGTTCAGACTGGATCGAAAGTCTAGAAATACACTCGACGGAAGCCCCTTGGTGAAGATGTCGGCAAACTGCAGCGTGGTGGTGGGGACGCTGAGAACCCAATTATCGCCAGCGGCGACCCGCTCGCAGATAAAGTGTAGGTCGATCTCCACGTGCTTTGTGCGCTGATGTTGCACGAGATTGGTGGAGAGGTAGACCGCGCTGACGTTGTCGCAGTAGACGAGGCTGGCGCGCTGGAGGGGGCTGTGGAGCTCGTGAAGAAGCTGGCGTAGCCAGGAGGCCTCTGTCATGCCGTTGGCCACAACGCGGTACTCGGCCTCCACGTTGGAGCGAGAGATGATGGGCTATCGCTTGGTAGCCTAGGAGACGAGGTTGGCGCCTAGGAACACGACATAGTCGGAAGTGGACCGGCGCGTGTTGGGACAGCCGGCCTAGTCAACGTCGGTGTAGACCACGAGCTCCAACGTCAGGGATGGACGGAGGAGGAGGCCATAGTCGAGGGAGCCGTGAAGGTAGCGCAGGATCTGCCTGAGAGCGGTGAGGTGGGGCTCCCGTGGAGTGTGCATGTGCAGGCACACTTGTTGGACGGCGTGGGCAATGTTGGGCCTGGAGAAGGTGAGGTACTGGAGCGCGCCGGTCAGGCTCCTGTAGGACGTCGCGTTGGCGACCGGGAGCCGTCGTCCTCAGAGAGCTTCGCTTGAGTGTCGACAGGCGTGGAGCAGGGCTTGCAGTCGGACATGTCAGCCCGCTCCAGGATGTCCATGGCGTACTGGCGCTGGTGAAGGAAGAGCCCCTAGGATCGGCGTTCGGCAGTGATGGCGAGGAAGTGGTGGAGGGGCCCCAGGTCCTTCATCGCGAACTCCCCCTGAAGGGCGATGATCGTGCGCTGTAGGAGATCGGCGGTGGATGCCGTGAGCACAATGTCGTCGACATAGAGCAGGAGGTAGACGGTGTCGTCGCCACGTCGGTAGATGAAGTGTGACTTGTCCGACTTGGCCTCAACGAAGCTGATGGAGTCCAAGGAGGTGAAGCGACTGTACCAGGCCCGCGGCGCCTGCTTGAGGCTATAGAGGGAGCGGTTCAGCCGGCAGACCAGATCCGGGCGAGCGGCGTCGACGAAACCGGCGGGCTGGCTGCAGTAGACAGTCTCCGACAGAGAGCCATGGAGGAAGCCATTCTTGACGTCGAGCTGATGGATCGCCTAACCCCGTAGGACCCAACGAGCCTTGTAGCGGTCGAGGCAGCCGTCCAAGGCCAGCTTATGGCGAAATAGCCACTTGCCGGTGACCACGTTGGTGCCGGGAGGACACGACACCAGGTCCAGGTGTGGTTGGCCAGCTGGACCGCGTACTCCTCTTTCATAGCCCGACACTAGTGTGGGTCTGCGAGGGCGGTGCGAACAGAGGAGGGAACTGGGGAGGTGTCCGGTGGAGTGGCGGTCGTATCAGCGGCCAGAAACAACCGATCGACAGGGCAAAGAACGCCGACGGCATGGTGAGTCACCATCGGGTGGACATGCCCGGGGTCGCGGTGGATGGCGACTGGGTGATACACAGGCGGCTCAGAGCGAGCCACTGGGACGATGGGGGCCGCGACCGTGGTCGGCTCGCGGCGGTGATAGACAACGAGGGGGGTCAACAAAGCGAGCCGCGCTTGTCAACGGGCCTGGGTCCGTCCAGCGATGGTGGTAGATGAGGGCGGGGTCGACGAAGCGAGTTGCGCTCGTTGACTGGGCCACGCATAGCGAGGGAGGAGTCGATGGGGCTGGGTGTGGCTTAGGCGCGGTAGACGTGTAACACCCACTTTGTAAATTGCTAGAAATAATACCAATAGAGAAAACAATTTCTCTTTATGTGAGTTTGATCTTTATGCATCGTCCCATGTGAACACCATATTCAAAAACAAATACTTAATAAAAGAATATAGGCCATTGAAAGTATGCATCATGCTGGATATTATTTTTGTGGTGTGCATTCTAGGACAACATAAAACAATGAGAGAAGAATCACATTAATACCCAAATGGGAAATTAAGAAAAAGATACTCTAAAATTTGAGAAAGAAAGCACTACTTACCATGAAATAAATGCCAAACTTGGACAAATTTATTCATACCATGTCCAAGATGAGTCTTTAATGAGAGAACAAATTTATCATGAAATTTGAGTTGGAAAGGGAAGTTTAAGTTTGAAAGAATAAAAAGAAAACAAAACAGGAAAAAGAAAAGAGAAAGAAAAATAGAAAACGGGGTCCTGGGCCCAATCCCACTCGGCCCATTCATCCCCTCCCTCTGTGCGGCCCAGTAACCCCCTCACGCCCGCACGCGGCTGACCGGCGGGTCCCGCTTGCAGGTCGTCCGACCCGCGCGCTCGCCCGGTGTTCGGTCCCTTTGACGCGTGGGCCCGGGTTGTAAGAACTCGTCTTCAACCATCCCGCCGCGCATGGCGGAGCTTCGCCGTGGAATTCGGAGCTGGTTGTTGCGTGCGCTTGTGCCGGAGCTGGGGGATAAATAGGCGACTCCCCCGCTCCCTCCTTCCCTCCTTATCCGCTTGCGCCGACAGCCTTGCGCCGCCGTGATCCACACCGAGGGAGGGAATTCGAGAGAGAGAGTACCGCGCCGGTGAATCGCTTGACCACCGTCGTTTCGGGGTCGCTGTGGGGTCTTGGCATCTCGTTTGGGTACGGCGAGTACAACCGAGGCCTCCACGTGCGGAATCAGTGCTCGCCGCGCGACCAATTCCTCACCGACGTCCGCATAAAGCTCGGGTCCGCCGTGCGCCGTGGGCCAACTACCTCGGAGCGTCAATTGTCGGTAAGAACACCTCCTCCAATCTCGCCATCCTCTGAATTTCATTTTGCACCCGAGTTTCATGGGGATTGTGTACGGATTGGGTGCGGCGGGTGTCTCAACCATGGCGCCGCCGCGGGTTATTCGCCGCCGTCTTGAGTATAGGATGGGGGAAGGAGTTGGTGCCGTGGCCATGGATCCGTGAATGAACGGCTGTGATTAGACAGGGTGATACCCGTTCGCGCAATCAAACGGGCACCGTAGATTCTCCATCCTTCGGCTCAGGCAAGCTCTAGATTCATTAAATTGTGGCCGTCGGTTTCTGATCCGGTGGCTACTATTGTATACCGATTCGCCAGATAATAGATCTAATCCGTACCGTTCGTTTTTAATCCAACGTCTGAAAGCATCCCATACCCGTTCCACCGAGCGCTTATGCAAAAGAGCCCTCAGGCTTCCAGAGAATCAACCCGCCGTCCATACAGGTGTAGTTCTCGGTCTTAGGAATATTTACCCCGAGCCCCCTGGACTTTTATGAATTTGACGCCCAGTCCAGTGGTGTGATAAAATGAATAAATGAATTAGAAAATAGGTTTTTATTATATAAGTGAGTGCTAGAACTTTAATAATCCATAGAAAATTCATTTGAACTCCAAATTACTCCATTCCAGTTCCTAAAATTTTGTAATTTTATTCTCTAACACCTAGAGCCTCTGTTATGTCATGAAAACAGTAATAAATTTATTTATCACTTAATCTTATTTAAAGCACATGAAACCTTTGAAAATGCATAACTTAAAATCTATAACTCCAAAAATTATGATTTCTGTTCTTAGGTTTTTATTTTAATATGTAGAATATCTCTGTGTATTTTATTTATATGTTTGGTGTAATGTTAATTTCTCTATATGCACTGTGCTTGTTTGTATTGTGGCGAGTAGAAGAGCCCGTGACCGAGGATCCTGGTGAGCAGCAGGTTGAAGTAGCTGAGCAGGAGCTCATTGAAGGCAAGTTGTGCCCTTGACCACTTTTTACCCAATAATGTTCTTTAATATCACTTATCCATGCATAGGTTAATTTTGATGGGACCCAATAGGTAACCCTAGATTGTTTATCTCATTACCTTGTTTACCCCTGAATCACTTGGGTAGTTTGCTATTGCTTTACATGGTTTTGGGATAATCATTTATTATATCTATGTTCCAATTATTCTTGTTATTCTGTTTATGTTCATGTTGAGATCATTAATGTTAATTGGAACATAGAGCTTAACTTGAGAACCACGTGCCACCACAAGGGAGGAATGGGACCCCTTGGCTGACTAATTAGGAAAGCTAGTGGAAGACTACCTTACCCGAAAGGGGCAAGGGCAGTAGGGGAGTGGTCAGTGTAGGGAGGTCCCTGGTTGATTTTGCTGCGATGGCGGTCAGCCAGGAACCCTGCATTGGAACTTCCTATAAACTGTAGCGGGTTTTCGGAAGCTAGTGGAACTTTGTAAAGGCCTCGTAGTGTTGCCCTGCCGCGCTTCCTAGGTAGAGGTGTATGGGATTCGCGACCCCTTGGCAGATGGGTAACATGACTTGTGGGTAAAGGGTACAACCTCTGCAGAGTGTAAAACTGGTATACTAGCCGTGCTCGCGGTCATGAGCAGCTCAGGACTCTCTGATGTTTAAATTATGGAACTTAAATTCAATTTTGTCATATGCATTGCATGGGTTTATTATTAATTTTGTTCTATTACTTTACTTATGGTTTGGTATTTACTTACACTTAGTAATTGCTAATAAAATTTTGACCAACTACTTAAAAGCAATGCTTAGCTTTAACCCCTATCATTGATTAGCCTTACACATCACATGAACTCACACCTTTGTGAGTTTATGTCCACTGGTTCCCCACAACTTGTTGAGCTATGATCATGTGTGAGCTCACCCTTGCTGTCTCACACCCCCCCACAGGAGATGATCAGGTGGTTCAGGAGGAGCCGCCTAACACTGAGGAGTTCGATCTGATCTAGGTGGCGTTTCCCAGTCGACATTGGCGCCGACGATCCTTAGTTTGTTCTATCTTCATTACTTTATTTTGTAATAAGTCTTCCGCTATGTAATAAATACTCTGATGTTTTATGACATTTATCTCTATACACTCTGTTATTATATGTGTTGTCTTCTTGGCGCATGTATGAGATGCACCTGGCTTTGTTCCTTAAAGCCGGGTGTGACAGAAGTGGTATCAGAGGAAATGTTGACTGTAGGACGAGACCTAGATAGAAATGGACAAACCCTCTCCTACTTACCTTACTCTGACTCATTCTATACTCATCTCATCTTGATCTTGTCTCACCTTCTACTGTTCTACTCTGATCATTCTTACCTTTTCTACTCTAAGACAAGATGGATTTCACACCTTGGAATCCTATGACTATGATCTTTCTAAGAGATAGGGAACCTAAGACAAAATTAAAACTATTTTCTCTATTTAAAAATGTTGTTTGATTGTGCTGATGCTAAATGCCTGATTTGCTTCTTTGATTGATTGAATTATAGATGGACATCTTAGCATGTACCAACATAAGGTGTTGAATTAGCTCTGGTAGGTAAAATATTAATCTGCTTAGCTAATAAAATTCCCCAAAGTAACCTGATTTGTAAATACCTGCCTTGTCTGCTATTCTCTTACCATATGTATCTAACTCAGATGGTCAATACCAGGCGGGGTGGTGGAATTGACTTGCCTCCTAACCAACACACTCGGAGAATATACAGACAACCCCAGCCACAACCTGCAGAGATGAATCCTCCCAATCCTCCACCAGGCGGAGTTGACCCACTGGTTGCTGCTCAGATGGCGGTGATGCAGCAAATGGCAGACACTATGGCTGATATGCGTGCTCAGATGCAGCAAGAACGCCAGGAGATGCGTCAAGAAAGAGAAGATATACGCCAGGAGTTACGCCAGGAGCGAGATGAGATACGCCAGGAAAGGAGGGTACAACAACAGCAGCTGCAACAGCAAATGCAACAACAACAGCAACAAGTACCACTGCCTCCACCTCCACCACCACCAGTTCCACCCCGAGATAAGCATAGAGAGTTTATGAGTCATAAGCCACCTACATTCGCTAGCTCACCTGATCCACTGGACGCGGATGATTGGCTGAAGTCCGTTGAGAAGATGTTGAATATTGCACAGTGCACGGACCGGGAGAAGGTTTTATATGCTTCTGGACGTCTGACTGGTCCTGCTGCTGACTGGTGGGATTCTTATACTGCTGCCCATGATGCTGCGGATACTATTACCTGGGCAGAGTTTAGTACACAATTCAGGAACTACTATATTCCAGCTGGTATGATAAAGATCAAGAAGAAGGAGTTTCTGTCGCTGAAGCAAGGAAGTATGTCAGTCAGCGAGTACCGCGACAAGTTTATTCAGTTATCCAGATATGCCCCTGAAGAAGTTGCTGAAGACGAGAGGAAGCAAGAGCATTTCATTGAAGGACTTAATGGACCACTGCAGTATGCTCTAGTGGCACACACATTTCCGTCATTTCAGAGGCTGCTTGATAAGGCACTGGCTATTGAACACAAGCGTGTTCAACTGGGAGATTTGAAGAGAAAGGCCATATCTCAAGGACAAGGAAGCAGCAGTGTTCGTCCTCGCTACAGTTCACCCCAGGGTACACCGACTCGACCAGGAGGACCACGCCCAGTTCAGCAATCACCACTGAGGACTCCACCTCCTCGACAGGCTACCCCTACTGGCACCCCGACGAAGTTTTCAGGACAGAGTCCGGGCACTCAATGTTTCAAGTGTGGGAAGATTGGTCATTATGCAAATGTCTGCCCACAAAGGATTGCTACTACTCCAGTTCAGAACAGGCAGCAAACTCCAAGTTCTGGCAAGGGATATTCTATTGCCAAGGTTAATCAAGTCAGCGTCGATGCTACTCCGGATGGAGGGGACCTCGTAATTGGTATGTTTTATGTTAATGCAATTCCTGCAACCATATTATTTGATTCTGGTGCTACACATTCATTCATGTCTGCTAGATATGCCAACACAAATGAAATACCACTGCTAAATATGAGAAAACCCCTGATAGTAATTACACCTAAAGGGCCGGTTGAGGCGAATCAAATGACACGTAGATTGACATTGACCATTATGGGTAGAGAATTTGGAGCTACTGCTATAATATTGGAGTCAAGCAGTATAGATTTGATCCTTGGTATGTCATGGCTAAGAAAGGCAAAGGCCGTTATAGCATGTGGTAGAGGTACCGTAGAACTCACTACTACTAAAGGAGAAAGGTTTCAAGTTAACATTGCAGTAACCTCCTCATCCATACGTGCAATGTTCTTTATGCCTGAGGAGTTTGTTGGTGACAATATCCGGGTGGTTAGAGATTTTCCGGATGTCTTTCCAGAGGAGTTACCAGGAATGCCACCTGATAGAGAAGTTGAGTTTGTTATTGATCTCTTACCTGGAACCGCCCCTATTTCTAAACGGCCATATAGGATGTCCGTAGAGGAGTTGAAGGAGCTTAAGAAGCAGTTAACTGAGTTACAAGAGGCTGGGTACATTCGTCCGAGTTCCTCACCTTGGGGAGCACCGATACTGTTGGCACAGAAGAAGGATGGATCACAAAAAAAATGTGTGTGGATTATAGATCACTTAATGATGTTACCGTGAAGAACAAGTACCCGTTACCCCACATTTTGGATTTATTTGATCAGATGAGAGAAGCTAGAGTATTCTCGAAGATTGATCTTCGATCGGGTTACCATCAAATGAAGATTAGGCCATTGAATATTCCTAAGACGGATTTCTCGACCCGATATGGTTCATACGAGTTCACCGTCATATCATTTGGACTAACTAATGCACCAACCTATTTTATGGATCTGAAGAATAAGGTGTTCATGATCTGGACAGATTTGTCGTGGTTTTCATCGACGATATTTTTATTTTTATTCCAAGAGTGAGAGTGAACATGAGGAACATCTGAGATTGGTGCTACAGAAGCTACGAGATAATCAACTCTATGCCAAGTACAGTAAATGCGAGTTTTGGGTTGACGAGGTGCCATTTCTTGGACATATCATTTCTAATGGAGGAATTTCAGTGGATCCTGCTAAAGTTAAGGAGATAATGGAATGGAGAGTACCCACTACAGTTACGGAGATTTGGAACTTCTTAGGACTTGCTGGCTATTATCGGAGATTTATTGAAGGATTTTCTAAGATTGCTAAACCTATAACTTCGCTTTTGGAGAAAGGAAAAGAATTTAAGTGGGACGAGAAGTGTCAAGACAGCTTTGATCAATTGAAGAAAAGATTGATGTCGCCACCCGTATTGGTTATGCCAGACCTACAGAAAGGATTTGATATCTATTGTGATGCATGTGGCCAAGGCTTAGGATGTGTGCTCATGCAGGAAGGTCATGTGATTGCATATGCTTCTCGTCAGTTGCGGAAACATGAATTGAACTACCCCACTCACGACTTGGAATTAGCAGCCGTTGTGCATGCGCTCAAGATTTGGAGACATTATATCATGGGGACCAAGTGCCAAGTATATACGGATCATAAGAGTTTGAAGTATATATTCACTCAGAAGGATCTCAACCTTAGGCAACGCCGTTGGTTGGAGCTTATTAAGGATTATGATTTGGAGATTCACTATCACCCGGGCAAGGCGAATTTGGTCGCAGATGCCTTGAGTCGGAAAGAACATGTTCACTCCGCTTTTGTTGCCCAGCTACCCGATGAGATTGTTAAGGATTTCAGGAGACTTAACCTGGGGATAGTTGCTCATACTGAGGGAGTCACTATTGATGTGGAACCTACCTTGGAGCAAGAAATCCGCAAAGGTCAAATTGGTGATGCCAAAATAAAAGAGATTAAGGATCTGATTACCGAAGGTCGAGTTCCGGAATTTACAGAAGATGAGCAAGGCACTGTATGGTTCAAGGACAGGATGTGTGTTCCTGATATTAAAAGCCTACGAGAGACTATTTTAAAGGAGGCCCATGATTCGGATTATTCTATTCATCCTGGTAGTACTAAGATGTATCAGGATTTGAAGCGGAAATATTGGTGGTATGGATTGAAAAGAGATGTAGCTGCACATGTGGCTATGTGCGATGTATGTCAAAGAGTTAAGGCTGAACACCAGAGGCCAGCTGGATTGTTATATCCACTGAAGATACCCGAGTGGAAGTGGGAAGAGATTGGTATGGATTTCATTACTGGATTGCCTCACACCCAGAAAGGATATGATGCTATATGGGTGATTGTGGATAGATTGACTAAAGTGGCTCACTTTATTCCTGTCAAGACTACTTATAAAGGTTCTCAACTAGCAGAGTTATATATGGCTCGGATTGTGTGTTTACATGGAGTACCAAAGAAGATCGTGTCTGATCGAGGTTCGCAGTTTACCTCAAGGTTTTGGAGAAGCTTTCATGAGAACATGAGTACAAAGTTGAATTTTAGTACAACTTATCACCCTCAGACTGATGGACAGACTGAAAGGACAAATCAAGTTTTGGAGGATATGTTGAGAGCATGTGCCCTTCAGCATGGAGGAAGTTGG
Source organism: Zea luxurians (assembly GCA_029449295.1). Lineage (NCBI taxonomy): Eukaryota > Viridiplantae > Streptophyta > Magnoliopsida > Poales > Poaceae > Zea > Zea luxurians. The sequence goes on along the minus strand of JAOPSE010000205.1, from coordinate 1,079,221 downwards.
GATAAAAGTTTACCTTATGCTGAGTTCTCGTATAATAATAGTTACCAGGCTAGTCTGGAGATGTCACCTTTTGAAGCTTTATATGGGAGGAAGTGCAGGACTCCTCTATATTGGGATCAGACTGGAGAAAGACAGTTCTTTGGTCCTGAACTGATTCAAGAAGCAGAAGAACAAGTCCGTATAATTCGAGAGAATTTGAGAGTGGCTCAAACCAGGCAAAAGAGCTATGCTGATAATAGAAGAAGACCACTGGAATTTGAAGAAGGAGATTATGTGTACCTCAAAGTGTCACCACTTCGTGGAATGAGGAGATTTAAAGTCAAGGGAAAATTGTCCCCTCGCTATATTGGACCATTCTTGATCTTTAGAAGAGTTGGGGAGATGGCATACCAACTCGAGTTACCTGCTAGTCTATCGGATGTGCATAATGTGTTCCATGTGTCTCAACTTAAGAAGTGTCTCCGTGTTCCTGAGGAACAGCTACCAATGGAAGAGCTCAGTGTTCAGGGTGATTTGACTTACACGGAGTACCCGATCAAGATTTTGGATACATTGACTCGAGTTACAAGAAATAAGGTGATAAAGATGTGTAAGGTGCAATGGAGTCACCACGGTGAAAATGAAGCAACTTGGGAAAGAGAAGAAGAGCTTCGTATAGATTTTCCCCACCTTTTCCCTCGTTCTTCTTAAATCTCGAGGACGAGATTATTTTTAAGGGGGGTAGGATTTGTAACACCCACTTTGTAAATTGCTAGAAATAATACCAATAGAGAAAACAATTTCTCTTTATGTGAGTTTGATCTTTATGCATCGTCCCATGTGAACACCATATTCAAAAACAAATACTTAATAAAAGAATATAGGCCATTGAAAGTATGCATCATGCTGGATATTATTTTTGTGGTGTGCATTCTAGGACAACATAAAACAATGAGAGAAGAATCACATTAATACCCAAATGGGAAATTAAGAAAAAGATACTCTAAAATTTGAGAAAGAAAGCACTACTTACCATGAAATAAATGCCAAACTTGGACAAATTTATTCATACCATGTCCAAGATGAGTCTTTAATGAGAGAACAAATTTATCATGAAATTTGAGTTGGAAAGGGAAGTTTAAGTTTGAAAGAATAAAAAGAAAACAAAACAGGAAAAAGAAAAGAGAAAGAAAAATAGAAAACGGGGTCCTCGGCCCAATCCCACTCGGCCCATTCATCCCCTCCCTCTGTGCGGCCCAGTAACCCCCTCACGCCCGCACGCGGCTGACCGGCGGGTCCCGCTTGCAGGTCGTCCGACCCGCGCGCTCGCCCGGTGTTCGGTCCCTTTGACGCGTGGGCCCGGGTTGTAAGAACTCGTCTTCAACCATCCCGCCGCGCATGGCGGAGCTTCGCCGTGGAATTCGGAGCTGGTTGTTGCGTGCGCCTATGCCGGACCTGGGGGATAAATAGGCGACTCCCCCGCTCCCTCCTTCCCTCCTTATCCGCTTGCGCCGACAGCCTTGCGCCGCCGTGATCCACACCGAGGGAGGGAATTCGAGAGAGAGAGTACCGCGCCGGTGAATCGCTTGACCACCGTCGTTTCGGGGTCGCTGTGGGGTCTTGGCAACTCGTTTGGGTACGGCGAGTACAACCGAGGCCTCCACGTGCGGAATCAGTGCTCGCCGCGCGACCAATTCCTCACCGACGTCCGCATAAAGCTCGGGTCCGCCGTGCGCCGTGGGCCAACTACCTCGGAGCGTCAATTGCCGGTAAGAACACCTCCTCCAATCTCGCCATCCTCTGAATTTCATTTTGCACCCGAGTTTCATGGGGATTGTGTACGGATTGGGTGCGGCGGGTGTCTCAACCATGGCACCGCCGCGGGTTATTCGCCGCCGTCTTGAGTATAGGCTGGGGGAAGGAGTTGGTGCCGTGGCCATGGATCCGTGAATGAACGGCTGTGATTAGACAGGGTGATACCCGTTCGCGCAATCAAACGGGCACCGTAGATTCTCCATCCTTCGGCTCAGGCAAGCTCTAGATTCATTAAATTGTGGCCGTCGGTTTCTGATCCGGTGGCTACTATTGTATACCGATTCGCCAGATAATAGATCTAATCCGTACCGTTCGTTTTTAATCCAACGTCTGAAAGCATCCCATACCCGTTCCACCGAGCGCTTATGCAAAAGAGCCCTCGGGCTTCCAGAGAATCAACCCGCCGTCCATACAGGTGTAGTTCTCGGTCTTAGGAATATTTACCCCGAGCCCCCTGGACTTTTATGAATTTGACGCCCAGTCCAGTGGTGTGATAAAATGAATAAATGAATTAGAAAATAGGTTTTTATTATATAAGTGAGTGCTAGAACTTTAATAATCCATAGAAAATTCATTTGAACTCCAAATTACTCCATTCCAGTTCCTAAAATTTTGTAATTTTATTCTCTAACACCTAGAGCCTCTGTTATGTCATGAAAACAGTAATAAATTTATTTATCACTTAATTATATTTAAAGCACATGAAACCTTTGAAAATGCATAACTTAAAATCTATAACTCCAAAAATTATGATTTCTGTTCCTAGGTTTTTATTTTAATATGTAGAATATCTCTGTGTATTTTATTTATATGTTTGGTGTAATGTTAATTTCTCTATATGCACTGTGCTTGTTTGTATTGTGGCGAGTAGAAGAGCCCGTGACCGAGGATCCTGGTGAGCAGCAGGTTGAAGTAGCTGAGCAGGAGCTCATTGAAGGCAAGTTGTGCCCTTGACCACTTTTTACCCAATAATGTTCTTTAATATCACTTATCCATGCATAGGTTAATTTTGATGGGACCCAATAGGTAACCCTAGATTGTTTATCTCATTACCTTGTTTACCCCTGAATCACTTGGGTAGTTTGCTATTGCTTTACATGGTTTTGGGATAATCATTTATTATATCTATGTTCCAATTATTCTTGTTATTCTGTTTATGTTCATGTTGAGATCATTAATGTTAATTGGAACATAGAGCTTAACTTGAGAACCACGTGCCACCACAAGGGAGGAATGGGACCCCTTGGCTGACTAATTAGGAAAGCTAGTGGAAGACTACCTTACCCGAAAGGGGCAAGGGCAGTAGGGGAGTGGTCAGTGTAGGGAGGTCCCTGGTTGATTTTGCTGCGATGGCGGTCAGCTAGGAACCCTGCATTGGAACTTCCTATAAACTGTAGCGGGTTTTCAGAAGCTAGTGGAACTTTGTAAAGGCCTCGTAGTGTTGCCCTGCCGCGCTTCCTAGGTAGAGGTGTATGGGATTCGCGACCCCTTGGCAGATGGGTAACATGACTTGTGGGTAAAGGGTACAACCTCTGCAGAGTGTAAAACTGGTATACTAGCCGTGCTCGCGGTCATGAGCAGCTCAGGACTCTCTGATGTTTAAATTATGGAACTTAAATTCAATTTTGTCATATGCATTGCATGGGTTTATTATTAATTTTGTTCTATTACTTTACTTATGGTTTGGTATTTACTTACACTTAGTAATTGCTAATAAAATTTTGACCAACTACTTAAAAGCAATGCTTAGCTTTAACCCCTATCATTGATTAGCCTTACACATCACATGAACTCACACCTTCGTGAGTTTATGTCCACTGGTTCCCCACAACTTGTTGAGCTATGATCATGTGTGAGCTCACCCTTGCTGTCTCACACCCCCCCCCACAGGAGATGATCAGGTGGTTCAGGAGGAGCCGCCTAACACTGAGGAGTTCGATCTGATCTAGGTGGCGTTTCCCAGTCGACATTGGCGCCGACGATCCTTAGTTTGTTCTATCTTCATTACTTTATTTTGTAATAAGTCTTCCGCTATGTAATAAATACTCTGATGTTTTATGACATTTATCTCTATACACTCTGTTATTATATGTGTTGTCTTCTTGGCGCATGTATGAGATGCACCTGGCTTTGTTCCTTAAAGCCGGGTGTGACAAGACGGGGCCGCGCGTGGCGCTGGCATGGTCAACGGGGCCGCGCGTGGCATGGGAAGAGGCGCGAGCGGAGGCGTCGAGGCCGCACGTGGAGTGGGCAATGGCGCGAGCGGAGGCGCCTGGGGTGGAGGGGTAATCGAATCGAACTCAAGGGGGAGTCGATATCAGTGGGTGGGGAGGAGCCAGCAAGAGGAAACACATCTTCGTCGAAGACGACGTGACTGAAGATGATTATGCGGTGTGAGGCGAGGTCAAGACAGCGATACCCCTTGTGTTAGGATAGAAGCAGAGTCGAACACGTGAAGGTGGTCATAGGAGGGGGCTGTGTCGTATAGGGTGAAGTGGGGAGTAGGGTGGCTCACCGCCTTCAATGAGAGGCGGTTGAGGAGGTGGGTGGCGGTGTGCAGAGCCTCTGCCCAGTAGCTGACAGGGAGAGACGCCTAGAAGAGAAGGCAGCGGATCATATTGGTGGTGGTACGAATCATGCGTTCGGCCCAGCCGTTCTAGGCAGAGGTGTAGGGGCACGAGAGACGCAACTGAACACCATTGGTGAGAAAGAAAGAACGGGAGGTGTGGTTGTCGAACTCGCGACCATTGTCACACTACAGGGCACAGACCGGGCGACGGAACAGGGTGGATACCCAGGCGAAGAAGTGTGTGAGGGTGGTGAATGTGTCAGACTTCAACCGAAGAGGAAAAATCAAAAGAAAATGGGAAAAATCATCCAAAATCACTAAATAGTATTTATAACCAGAAAGACTTAGTACATGGGAGGTCCAGAGATCACAATGAACTAGGTCAAAAGCCTGCTCAGCCCGAGAAGTAGTAAATGGGAGACGAGTATGTCAGCCTAACTGACAAGCATGACAGATGCCCGCAAAATGTCCCCTGCTACAAGAAGAATCTAGACTGTTGGTAAGCTTGGTCATGAATGCAGGGCCTGGGTGGTCGAGACTAGGACGGGAGGTGGAGACGCGCCGGTGGAAGAAGGCCGAAGCGTGTAGAGGAGCCCAACGCTGTCACCACTGTTCTTAAGGCGTCGCCTAGGCGTCCGGGAGGTGGTCAAATGCCTAGGCGCCTTGCCCGCCTACCGTCGCCTAGGCGCCGCCTAGGCGTCCAGGCGGTGCTCCAACGCCTTGGACCGCCTTACCGCTTTAAAAACCATGGCTGTCACATCGGGTGAGAGGGGTCTTAGTGGCCATATGCTTCACAGAAAAATCAGAAGGGTCAAACTCAATGGAACAAGAATTGTCGGTGGTGAACCGACAGACATAAAGGAGATTACAGGAGATATGAGGGGCTACAAGAACATCGTTGAGATAGAACGGTCCAGGGGAGAACCGAGGCACCTACCGAGGTGACTGGCAGAGTGGAACCGTTTCCAACGACGATCGAGGTGGGGTGGGAGGAACAAGGTGGTTGGGAGCGAGATAGCATGCCTGAAGAGGGGGTGATGTGGTAGGAGGCACCGGATTCGACGACCCAGTCAACGGAGGGTCGAGCCAACGCCATGGCGAGGGAGGTTAGGTCCCAGCCTCCAGCAAGTGGGGACCAGAGAGTCGTTGTGGGGGTCCCTGGAGGCGGGAGTGGAGGCAGAGCCTGGTTCGTCGGGCGCACACCTTATGGAGGTATGTCGTAGGCAGGCGTCTGAGGTGCGCCGTAGGGGAGCGCAATGAGGAGAGCCGGCACAGGAGGACGGGGAGCACTTGGGGCCTGACCTGGCCACATGGAGATGATTCCGGTCCAGGGGTTGTAGAACGACGGCCAGCCCTGGCTGCCACCCCGGCCGGTGGAAGCTCCACGGGTGGAGCCGCCACCCCGCATCCGCCCTTGCGGGGGCGACGACCTCCGTCGGTGGTGGCAGCCTAACGACGGGTCGTAGGGGCCGCGGGAGGAGGGCTGGCAGGGGCCCCGGTCGACGAAGGGCGAGGGGCCTGCCCCCCGGAAGACGCCTGACCGTCGAGAGGAGCGTTGTAGAGTGATGAGGCCGGAGCGGGTGCCTCAATCGTCATGGTGAGCTCCTCAAGGAGAAGCTCGTTCCGCATGACATGAAAGGTGGGAAATGGCACGTTCCTCTTAATGAGAGCCTTCAGGTGGCCGTAGCGGGGGCTGAGGCCACACAGAAGTTTGAGCACCAAGGTAAGGTCGGCCACTGACTCGCCGAGGTCACGGAGGGAGTCTGCCAGACCTTTCATCTGGTGGCAGTACTCCCCCACGGAGATTACCCCCTGAGAGAACTGATGGAACTGGGCGTCGAGGTGAAGGGCCCGAGCGTCTCGGTTCTCGAGGAACTATTCCTCGAGGGCGAGCCACGCCTGATGGCCCGTGTCTGCCTGGTCGCAGATGATGTCTTGTAACTCGACGGTGATAGTGCCATGGAGCCAGGAGAGCACCATGTTATCCATCAGGCACCAGGAAGGAGACGGCGAGACGACGATGTCGTCGAGGACGTGGTCGGCGAGAGCATACCACAAAGTGTGAGGAGGACCTGCCCCCGCCAACGAGGGTAGTGGGAGGATGCCGGGTCCAACACGATGGACACGAGGGACCGGACGTTGTAAAGTCCGGCGGCTTGTGTGTGGAGGGCGGCGATGTGGTCGACGTCGAGACCAGGCGCGAGGGGGGCCTCGGGTTGCGTCGGAGCCTCATGGACGACCGCAGGATGGTCGAGTATGAGGGGCTGCGCGGTGGCCATCTGGGCGGTCAAAGCGGCGCCCATGGCACGTTCGTGCTCCAGGGTGATAGTCACGGCACGCTCGCGGTCCCGGGAGGCAGTGACGACAGCTTGGATCGTGGCAATAGCCATAGCCAGAGCCGAGGAAACCGGCGGAGGAGCGGACAGGGAAGCAACGACGTCGATCCATGTGGGGACAACAAAGGCGGGGAAGCCCGGAGGGGAACCTCGACGTCGTTGAGTGGCGACGATCCCGTCGAGGAGGGGTTTGAGACCGGTGATGTAGGGGGCCGCCCCAGCAGCGAGGTCGCAGGGCGGAGAGCCGACGAGGGGCGGGGAGATGCCCAGGGCTAAGCTGAGGGCGACGCACGCAGCGGCGACTGCGCTAGTGGATAGGGGCGTCAGGGCGATGGCAGCGGTGGTGCTGGGGAGCTGGGGCGCCGCGCCGAGGGGGGCTGTGTTGGCGGCGGCCGCGCCAGGCCAAGGCGCCGCGCTAGGGAGAGCCACACCGAGCTGGGGCATCGCGCTAGGGAGGCCCGTAGCGGCCAGGCTAGGCCGAGGGCCCGCGCCATGAGGGGAGGGCTGGCGGCGACTGCGCCAGGACGGGAGAGGGGGGGAGTCGGTGCCAGAGGGGTGTGGCTCCATGCCGAGCTGGCGGTGACAGGGGGCGGCGGCCAGCAGCAGGCAGGGGGCGGCGACCGACAACAGGGTAGGAGTGGGATGGGGCGGCGACAGGGTGAGAGAAGGGGAGGAAGGAAAGAAAACCCTAGCTCTATACCATGTGGGAAACCCTAACCCTAATGAGGGGTCGGGTGATGTATTAATAAACTGTGTTAAGGGTCCTGGCCATTACAGGGGTGAGATGGTAAATACACGGGGTAGAACCCCAAACCCTAAACGGGTACACTAACACTATATATCGTATAGATAGACCTTGCTTAAATAAGATATCTCTCCTATCTGTAATGCACACAGACATATGGTGCAGTGGTAGAGGTTGTTTGTCTCCTGCTCAAGGTGTAGGGTTTGATCCTCCACCAACACGTCCTATTTTTAACAGCGTGTGCGGGAATAGCGACGCGCATGGGGAGGCAGCGCATGTGCGGGAATAGCTAGGGGAGGACGCATGACGAATCTCACACTTAAATAGTAGAGAATATAGTAGAGATTGATAGATGGGTTGGGCCAAAACCCAATTACAAAGACACAGATACAATAATCCAACAAGATGATTTGATGTTTTATTGATCTATTGATGGACAAAGTTTCATTGTCAGAGCCCTACATCTGCATTTGCAGGTCCCCAAACTGGCATCAACAGCTGAGTACTTTTTCAAGGTGGGAATAGAGGGAAAAAGATTCCGACCTACGGTAACTCCTCAATTTTTGGATTGTTTTTGAACAAATGACTACATTGTCATTTTATTCTTGGTTGGTGCCTCCTCTCTTCTTTTTTTTCGAAAACGCGCAGGAGAGCTGCGCCCCTTTATATATTAAGAAGATAGGAAAAAGGTCTAAAATAGACCAAACAACAGCAGGCCTCCTCACAGGGGCCAGAAAATAGCATACAGAAAAGAACTCATCTAACAACACACCACTCTAGGGAGCAGCTGCAGAAGCAGCCAGAGAACATAGGGCCTTCGCCCCAGCTGCCTCCCAACGACTTCTCTCCTCGTCTGCCCAAGCAAGGATATAGGTGAGGCAAGGAGACAATCCATCAAAGACATTTGTTTCGATGAATCCAAATAGTCCAAGCACCCAGAATAATGAGGGAGTTAAGGCCTTTTCTGGTGACACCTGAGACCACCTCTGAAACCTCCTCCCACCAATTCAAGAAGGAGGTGACCGCCGGCTGGGGAGCTAGGGAATGAAGGCCAAATTTCCGGAAAAGCTGGTACCAAAAGACTCTCGAGAAGGAGCAAGCCACCAGAAGATGATCAAGGGTTTCTTCAGCTTGGTCACAAAGCAGACATTTCCTCATGGTGGTTTAGGCCTTTCTTAGCTAAACGATCTGCTGTCCAACATTTATTATGGGCAGCAAGCCAAATGAAAAAACGACACTTTGGCGGGGCCCAGGTTTTCCAAACCCTTGTGAAGTGTCCAAAGGAAACTGAACCCATGAACAGTCCATTATAAGCAGATTTTGCAGAATACATTCTATCTGGGGCAATACTGAAAATATGTCTGTCTTCAACTTCAGGCTGCAGCTCAATGGCTGAGAGCATCTCCCATAGCTGAAGGTAATCAATCAACACACCCACTGAGAGAGCCCCTTTTATATCAGCAATCCATTTTCTGTTAGTCAAAGCTTCAATCACAGTTCTGCTGTTCACAATCCGCCTAGGAATTGTAGCTAGGAGTCTAGGTGCCATGTCTGCAATTTTCTTTCCATGTAACCACTTGTCTTTCCAGAATTTGGTGCTGGCCCCGTCACCAACTACAGTGAGCACTACCTCATTAAAGAAGGAAGTGGCCTTTTTTGGGATTTTCATTGGGAGACCAATCCAGGGCCTAGAGGGGTGTCTCTAATGCTCGAAATTTGTATTGACAGGTTTTGTTGCTCATGGCATCAGCTGTGAAATTCTCTTTGTCAGAATCAACAGAAGGCAAAGTTCTCAGTATATTGGCAGATAAACTCCGCTCACAGCAGCAGAACATTGCCGAGATAACTGAAATGATTCATGTTAGTATTGTGGCTATCCTTCAGAGCCACACATTGCTATTCTGTTTTTCTTTCCTCAATCTTTTATGTCTGCAGGTTGCCAGCCTTCTGCACATATGATGATGTTCTTGACAATGCCGATACTAGGTGTGGCGTCAGATCATTGAATCTCATCAAGGGAAACAAGGTATTTACACTTGCAGTGTAATAACCGTATCGTTCCTATGCATTGAGACTAACTACTTGAATAGTAATTCGAAACTATGAAAAGTTTTAGCTTCCAGTGAACTGGTATGCATTTGTAGTCTAGCAGGCAAATAAAAGCTTCTTCATTTGGTTACAGGTTAATATGTGTTGAGCACCAAATTGAGCGCGCGGACGGTCCGGCCCTGAGGCCGGACGGTCCGCAGTCCGGACGGTCCGCGCCTATGGGCCGGACGGTCCGCGCGGGCGCAGAACAGATTAGGGTTCCGAGTTTTGTGCTACAGTTGTTAGCTAAAATCATGGGATAAGCTCGGAAATTAGTTTGTAAAGGGTCCAGCCCCCCTCCTCTATAAATAGAGAGGTATACGGCCGATTAATCATCAACAATCGAATCAATACAACTTCTATTTCGCATTTATCTTAGGAGTAGTTCTAGTCTAGTTTAGGTTTAGCCTCTCGATCCCCAAATTCTTCGTCTCTCTTCGACTCTACGTCGATTAGAGGAGTCTAGGTCGGCCGGCCCGAGCCTAGACACCACCTAGGATCTCTACTCCCCGACGGGGTCCCTCCCGGGAGCGAGATCCAGGCGCCGTCGGCGATCTTCCGCCGTCCCTGCGTACGCGCGGACCGTCCGGCCCCAGGGCGCGGACCGTCCGGCCGTCAGGCAGGAGCCCTAGCCGCGCACCAGGTCGCGGACCGTCCGGCCCCAGGCCGCGGACATTCCGCCCTTGCGCAGAGAGCACCACCGCGCCTCGCACCAGGCCGCGGACCGTCCGGCCCCTGCGCGGGGACCGTCCGCCCCTGTGCAGAGGGCACCGCCACGGTTCTTGTTGAGTGTTTGGCGCTCCAAAAAGGCGTCAACACACTTTTTGGTGACTCCGCTGGGGTTAACACATCTAAGCTCATCAAATCGGCCCTCAATGGCCGGTTCAAAGGATAGCTCCGAAGTTTCCACCAGCAATATCATCACACCGATATGGGAAAATTTGCCGGCTGAAGAACAGCTCCTGTTCGAGGAGCGCCAGGAGCGGCTGATCCAAGAAGCAAAGGCGAGGTTCCTGGCCGACTTCAAAGTGGACAGGAACAACAAAGTCGTTCGACATCGGGCGACGGATCCGGCTTCGCTCCAACCCACGCCAGACATCCCCGATGTAAGTAATACGAACGAGCTGCAATCTCTTAAGAATTATGTAGATGAACAGCGCGAACAGATGCAAAATATCATAGGGGTTATGCAAAACGATTGTAGGAGACTAGTACGTGCATTTAATAAATCTAGTATAGCAAATTTTCCTTCACCCGAGGTTGAATTAGGAGATAATACACGTAATACATCGGTTAAAGGTTGTCACGACCAGTCACAACCCCCTTATGGGATGCCGATGGACACGTACCCTGAGCAGACGCAAATCGGCAGCAAATCAGCCGATCTGCACATGCCCGGACCGTCCGCACGTGAGCGCGGACCGTCCGGGCCAGCAACAGTCGGACCTATTTTTAATGAGTTACCTAGATATGCGCCCGAGCCACCACATACGGCACAAAATCTAAACTACCAAGTCGGACCGTCCGCATACAACGACGGACGGTCCGCATATAATCACGGACGGTCCGGGCCAATGTCCGGACAGTCCGCGCATGACCTTTTTGAGGAGGATTGTTACCTGAATCCTCACCCGTCCCAGCGACACGTCCCATCGCGCTATGCAATGCACCAGCCCATTAATTCAGGATCCAGAGCCCAGGAAAGCTTTCCGGCCCCACCTAGAAGGCCGGAAAGAAACGATCAAACATATGAGCCATATAGGGCAAATGGAAATGCACCACGTAGCTCAAACCAATGGGGGAAACGACAACATACTAACATGCAACCAACCCCACCTATGTTTGACCAGAGAGCCGGTGGTCTTGCACCGGCTGCAATTGGTATAGTGAGGGAAGAAATAGCCGGGGCGTTCCGAGATAAGCTCGGAGTAAGCATGATCCCTGGGGGGCAATCATACCGGAAGCCTTATGACAGCCGATTTGATCGCCACCCATACCCACAGGGAACCAGGATACCCGAGTTTGCAAAGTTCTCGGGTGACCAAGGGAAGAGCACGCGTGAGCACATAGGCCAGTTCCTAGCACAATTAGGAGAATTGGCCGACACCGAAGCATTCCGTGTGCGTTTATTTTCATTATCCTTAACAGGGACTGCATTCACATGGTATGCCACGCTCCCTCCTAATTCCATTTTGTCATGGGGAGACTTAGAGCAAAAATTTCATGAACATTTCTTCTCTGGTGATTATGAGCTAGATTTAGTAGACTTAGTGACCCTACGACAAGAAAGGGATGAATCGGTTAGTGATTATATCCGGAGATTCCAAGATACGAGAAACCGATGCTTTCAAATTCATTTAACAGATAAACAACTGGCGGGAATAGCCTTTGATGGATTGCGCTATTATTTAAAAGAGAGATTAGAAGGCATCCAGTTCTTTACTCTAGCACAATTACATCAGAGAGCTTCGGCTTGTGAAAGCCGAAGCAAAGAACTAGTCAGAACGGTTCATCATAATGTCCCTATAGTAGAACACAATCAAAGTAGTTCGGACGATGAACCAAAGAAAGTTTACACTGCCGAAATAGTCTGGCCCGAGCAGGCCAAATCTTCGGCTTGCTACTCCTTGCAGTCAATTCAAAAGGAACGACAGGAGGAGGTTAAGTTTACATTTAATGTCGGCAAATGTGATAAGATATTCGATGAATTACTAAAAAATGGTAACATTAAAATTGATTATATCGTTCCACCTGCCGACGAACTAAAGCGTCGCGCATACTGCAAGTGGCACAACTCATTTTCCCATGCCACTAATGATTGTAATGTGTTCCGACGACAAATTCAATCGGCCATTAATGAGGGACGATTGAAATTTCAGGAGGACACGGAGCCCTTCCCAATGAATGTGATCGACTTTAATGGCAAAAAGGTCCTAATTCGGCCCAACACAGCCGATAAGGGCAAAGACAAAGAAGTCATCATCGGCAACGCACGGGAGGCCGATGGAAACAACAAAATTTCTTGCAGGAAAGTGATGGCCGAGAAGACTCCTGATGGAGGGGAGACACTGAAGGTAACCATCACAAACTCCAGCGCTGGGGGGCAAGCACAGACAAAGGGATATGCGCGAGAACCCATACTACGCATCGCGGACGGTCCGGTGTCTAGGCGCGGACGGTCCGTAACATCACCGGACGGTCCGAAGCGTTCCGACGGAAGGTTCGGCAACGTCGAAGAGCCGCGGCGACCACGTACCTTCAAACCACGACGACCAGAAATAGGTACGTGGAAAACTAACACGTTCAAGGCAACTGGTCGGTTGGTAAAATCTAGCCCGACCTTTGATCAATTATTGTCTAAATATGTGAAAAAGAAGGCTGGCCCCAGCGACCGGCCACCAAAGGGACCTCGCTTACCCACCCAGGTGCGACGGCAGGTTAGGCCGATTGGACCACCACACCAATCGGAAAAGACGGGAGGTCATAATGTTCAATTAAGACCTAACGTACCTGCATGGACACCTCCACCACCATATCCACCTATGCCATATCCATACACATACATATCTCCACCATATGTCCCAAATCAAATGTGGGGCATGCCACCATACTCATTTGGGATGCCACAGTACCCCGCTTGGGGGGCACCCCAAACATCTGTATTCAATAGGTTGACACCTCCAGTACAAGACCGATTGAGAGCCCCTCAATCCGGTCCACGAGCACATGCCCAGCAAGATTGCCGAACAACTCGGCCCCAAAGGCTGACTAATCCGGCAAGGGGGCATACAACTACAACCTCCAACAGTACGAAAAAGGAAGATGTCATTAAAATAGGAACGGCAGATGTCGTCGTACAACAAAATAACGAAGGGCCGATGATTTTTGGTGAATCGGCCAACACAAACAAAAAAGAAAGTACGACTGTCAATAAAATAGCCGATCCAAAATACTCCATGCCCCGATGGTGCCCATCGGGATTGACACGATCGCAAAAGCGAAAATTACAGCGCCTTAGGGCAAAGGAGAATCAGGAGAAGGAGGCGGAAAAAATATTCAATGACACACATCCGCAATATCCGCCACCACAAAAGAGATGGAGACCAAAGGCCGTTGAGGAAAATCAAACGGCCATAAAGACAGAAAATAAAACAGCAACTGTGCAGCTCTTTGCAGGTATAGCAGACAGTCCGACTATAAAGACCGGACCAACCGTACAGGGCACGGACCGTCCGACCCCTGAGGCCGACTCATCTGCAATAAACCATGACACCTCCGACGACGTACCGACGCCCATGGAGGAAGACGACCTGCAAGGAGAAGACCTGGTCGACTATGGAGCTACGCCAGAACACTTAGAGAATTAGGAAGGCAATGTGACGAATTGGTCAGGACCAGTATGACGCTCGGCGATGTTGGGACTGACAGTTCGATCAAATCTAAAGGGATCACGTCCGTTGAGTCAACCATCGAGACCAAGGCCACTGCGTACCATCCTAGTAAGTGGCAAGATGCCTAAGAAAACCGATGTGATAACATCGAGTTAGTTGCTTTTGGTTCGCTCAGCTCCACCAAAAGGCAGGGGGGCATATGTTGAGCACCAAATTGAGCGCGCGGACGGTCCGGCCCTGAGGCCGGACGGTCCGCAGTCCGGACGGTCCGCGCCTGTGGGCCGGACGGTCCGCGCGGGCGCAGAACAGATTAGGGTTCCGAGTTTTGTGCTACGGTTGTTAGCTAAAATCATGGGATAAGCTCGGAAATTAGTTTGTAAAGGGTCCAGCCCCCCTCCTCTATAAATAGAGAGGTATACGGCCGATTAATCATCAACAATCGAATCAATACAACTTCTATTTCGCATTTATCTTAGGAGTAGTTCTAGTCTAGTTTAGGTTTAGCCTCTCGATCCCCAAATTCTTCGTCTCTCTTCGACTCTACGTCGATTAGAGGAGTCTAGGTCGGCCGGCCCGAGCCTAGACACCACCTAGGATCTCTACTCCCCGACGGGGTCCCTCCCGGGAGCGAGATCCAGGCGCCGTCGGCGATCTTCCGCCGTCCCTGCGTACGCGCGGACCGTCCGGCCCCAGGGCGCGGACCGTCCGGCCGTCAGGCAGGAGCCCTAGCCGCGCACCAGGTCGCGGACCGTTCGGCCCCAGGCCGCGGACAGTCCGCCCTTGCGCAGAGAGCACCACCGCGCCTCGCACCAGGCCGCGGACCGTCCGGCCCCTGCGCGCGGACCGTCCGCCCCTGTGCAGAGGGCACCGCCACGGTTCTTGTTGAGTGTTTGGCGCTCCAAAAAGGCGTCAACAATATGAAGTTAGGATATTTGGAAATCAAAATCTTTTATAAGCATTAAATTAGGTGGCACTCTCATCTTGAAGTTACAGAATAATAGAAGCACCATTTTTTTGGTTACGGCAGCAGTGTTAAAATATGTTCTCAAAACTGCTTTCGTTGTGGTTCTCTATTTCTAAACTGGAGAGCTTCCTACAGTTGAGATTGTTTGACAGCAGTATTCATCGAATGTTCTGTCTGCAACTTTCTATGCTGGCTGGTGACTTCCTGCTGTCTAGAGCATGTGTGGCCCTTGCAGCACTTGGGAACACAGAGGTCAATTGACATGTCTTATTCATTTGTTTTTAGCAATCTTCAAGAATGGGCAATTTGTTTACTTTATTTGATCTTTTTTTTTCTCGAACACGTGGGAGAACCACGTATCATTATATTAAGGAGACAAGAGAAAAAAGGTCTAGAAAAGACCCAGTACAAAGGTGCCAAGAAAGCACCCTAGGAAATAAAAATAAAAAATCAAACTACAACCAAACCTGCCTAAGAGCAGCAGCCCCACCAAGACCCCGTAACAAGGCCTCATCATGGATGGTCAGCAAAATTGCGTGAATGTTTGGGGAAGCATTATCAAACACACACGCATTTCTATGCTTCCAAATCTGCCAAGCTACTAAAATTACAATAGAGTTGAAACATTTTTTCTTATGCTTAGTCCACCAATCTTGAAACCCTGTAGCATCAGACGTAGGAGCAAGATGTTGCAGACCCAGCCTGCTTAGCGTTCTAAACCATACTTCCCTCGTAAAGACATAAGCCACCAGCATGTGATGCACTGTCTCGTCCTGCTAATCACACAAGGGACAACTATCTGGGTGATCCATTCCATGACGTTCTAGTCGATCAGCCGTCCAACATAGGTTGAGAGATGCAAGCCAAATGAAATACTTGCAACGCGGGGGGGGGGGGGGGGCAAGTCTTCCAAATTCTTTTAGCAGGTTCAAAGGTCGTTGCACCATCATGGAAGTGCATATAAGCAGAGCTGGTTGAATACAGCCCCGAGAAAGATGGCAGCCACCGATGCTGGTCCTCAACATTAGGATGAGCTGCACCTCTTGGAGTACATCCCAGACCAACAAAAACTCAAACAGCACCTGCGCCGTAAGGCTTCCAGAGATATCATGCACCCATCCATTGGCTGTTAAGGCTGCTTGGACTGATCTGCGCCTCCTTATTTTCGTGGGCACCCGATTTGTTAGAGCGGGAGCAATCTGGAGCAAAGATTGGCCCTGAAGCCATTTATCTGTCCAGAAGAGAGTGTTTGCCCCATTACCAACCACCGAACACACAGAGGCTGCGAAGAGAGCTGAAGCAAATCTGTGCACCTTTATTTTAAAATCCACCCAAGGCCTATCTGGTTCAGTTTTCTAGAGCCAAAGCCATCTCAAATTTAAAGACCATCCCATCACTTCCAAATTATGAATTCCCAACCCACCAAGAGAGGGGACGGCAGACCTTGGACCACCCAACGACACAATGTCCTCCTCTAATGTCAGTTCTTCCTTTCCAAAGAAAACCCCTGCGAATCTTGTCTATTGCCTTGATCACCCACCTTGGACATTGCAAAGCAATGAGGTGATAAATGGGAATAGCAGTGAGCACAACTTTAACCAAAGTTGCCCTTCCGGACGGCTTAAGGTTAGCAGCTTTCCAGCCAGGGAGCTTTGCTGCAACCTTGTCAATAAGCTCCAGAATGGAACTTCTAGGGAGCTTTTAAACAGAGAGAGGAAGACCTAGGTATTTACATGGGAAAGGAACAACATTGCAGGGTAACATCTGTTGAGTAGCAGCAATGATATGCTCGTCGCACTGAATAGGTGTCAAACTGCATTTACTTATGTTTGTGATCAGCCCTGATGCCTTGCCAAACACCCTCAACAGCTCCTTGACCACACTCAGCTCATTACTGTTAGGCTGAACAAATAACACAACATCATCTGCGTAAAGAGAGACCCGCTGACCCCCTCCCCTTCTTAACAAAGGTCCCAGGAGCCCAACCTCATTTGCTTTCTGAAAAAGAGAGTTCAGCACATCCATCACTAATATAAAGAGCATTGGGGAGAGAGGATCTCCCTGCCGCAGGCCTTGCTGGTGACAAATGAGATCTCCGGGTTCCCCATTAACTACCACTCGAGTAGAGGAGGAACACAATAGCTTAGCAATTAAATTACGCCAGAGTAGACCAAATCCCACATGTTCAAGAACTTCAAGGAGGAAAGGCCACGAAACTGAGTTGAAGGCCTTGTCAATGTCTAACTCCAACAAGATTCTAGGAATTTTCTGCCTGTGAATAGCTTTTGCAGTTTCTCGTACCATCATAAAATTGTCATGAATACTTCTTCCCTTAATGAATGCACTCTGATTGGGGGAGACCAAATTAGGAAGGATTTCAGCAAGCCTATTAGCCAGAATCTTGGTGAGAATCTTGGCAAAACTGTGAATTAAACTAATCGGTCTGAAGTCCTTTACCTCCACAGCCTCAGCCTTTTTTGGTAAGAGAGTCACATACGCCGAGTTAAGGAGATAAAGCTTGGAAGAGTCCCCCTGGAGAATAACTGACAGAGCTGCCAAGAAATCCCATTTGACAACTGTCCAAGCACACTTATAGAAA
The DNA here is from genome assembly GCA_029449295.1 of Zea luxurians. NCBI lineage: Eukaryota > Viridiplantae > Streptophyta > Magnoliopsida > Poales > Poaceae > Zea > Zea luxurians. The sequence continues at coordinate 1,061,735 of JAOPSE010000205.1, read as the reverse complement.
CGCTCAGTAAAACCATCTGGGCCCGGGGCTTTGTCCGAAGGAATAGACTTGATAGTATTCCAGACCTCTTCTTCACTAAATCCATGATCTAGCACTTCAAGGTTGCTGGCTGGTCTGTGGAAGACTCCTAGATTGAGGGTAAATTCCCTAGAAGCAGCAACCCAAGGAGATTATTGTAGAAATTCCAAACAGATTTTTTCTTCTCTGCTTGATCTACCACGATCCGATCCTCTACTTTCAATTTGCCAATAAATTTTTTTCTCTTTCTATACCTTGAATGGTGATGAAAATAAGCGGTGTTGGCATCTCCCTCCTTCAACCAGTTCAGACCACTCCTATGTCTGGCCATTGTTCTCTCTAATGATGCCAGCCCCAAAGAGTGGTGTTTTAGCTTACGACACAACCATTCTTCATGATAGGAAAGATCTCTTGAGTCTCTAGCAACTTCCAGCCTATTCAGAATCTCATTAGACATCACAAGCTGCTGTTTAACATGCCCAACCCTTTTGCTACTCCAAGATTGGAGGTGTTTAGATAGCCTTTTTAACTTATCTGCCATCCGCTGCAAAGAACAAACCGCAACAATTGGTTGACACCGGGAATTTTCTACTTATGTCATGAAACCTTCCAACTTAGTCCAATAACTTTCAAAATGAAAACAACATTTGCCTTCAGTGAACTCGTGCAAACCCACCAACAGTGGACAGTGATCAGAGATTGAGGAAGAGGAACTTTGCATCAAACAATCAGGAAATAAATCCTCCCAGTCCCTGGAATAGAAAAATCTGTCAAGACGCACAAGGGTGGGGGATGACCTTTCGTTGGACCAAGTGAATTTCCTTCCCAAGAGCGGGAGCTCAATTAACTGCAGATCATTGATAATCCTCTGGAATCTCCCCATCATTGCCCTATCAAGGTTGTTGTTATTTTTGTCTTCAGCCCGGTAAATTAGATTGAAATCCCCCCAACTGCCCATGGCCCAACACAAACAGACCGGACCATGCGGAGCTCCTGAAGAAACTGCAACTTTTTTTCATCAGATTGTGGTCCATAAACTCCAGTAAACTACCAGGGAAGATTACTATCATGATTGAACTGAACTGAAACTGAAAATTCATCCACCCTTGTCTGGAGAACAGAGCACATCGACCCTTTCCACGCAAGCAGGATACCCCCCGGGTGCCAATGGCCGGTAGAAAGGTGAACTGATCAAACACATTTCCAAGGAGGGAGAAAACCATAAATCTGGATATAGATTCCTTCTTCGTTTCTTGCAAACACACTATGTCAGGGCGAGTAGACTCAACCATCATACGCACAACATCCCTCCTAGCTTTCCTATTAAGACCTCTGACATTCCAAATGAGAATTTTTGACAGATTCATCGATAACAGGAATACAACCAAAACAATGCGAGGCTACAGAAAGCCATCAAGCACACGCTTCAAGGCTTAACTCTCTAAGCAAAGGAACATCCAAGCATTCTTGCACATTATCTGGGACCGACCATCCAAACAAAGCTGCCAGGGCCTTGATGTGTGAGTTGGAAAGGGGCTTGTTAAACAGCTGTCCAAATTCCTCCAGCAATTCATCAGTAACAGCCACCTGTGAATTTGTGATGTTCAACTTCATCATGAGCTCCGCCTGGACCTGTCTGATTGTTGAATTTAAGCCTTCCCTTTTCTTTGACAAGCGGCTTCTGCGACGTGGGACAAAATCTGGCGAAAGCTGTTTAATTCTTCTTTTTTTGAATTGGAGGTTGCGGAAGCAAGCAGTCAATGTTCCTGGTGATATTAGCCACCAGCTTCATAACGGGGGTCGCCTCCTCCAACTGAGAAGAAACAACAACAGGTACCAGATCCAAAACTGGTGTCGTCACCTCCATCTGAGATGAAACCGATGCAAGTACCTCTTGCCTGCCCTTTTTCAATCTTGAATACACCTTCAATCTGGAGCTCTCAAGGACCAGAGCATCAAGTGAAATTTTAGCGTGAGAGTTCCTGTCCGCCTCCAACGACCCAACCAAAGATTGAGTTGAGGTCAGCCGAGGGACCAACTCGATCCCGACATTGAAACTGTTGCGGGGTGAAACGGTCTTAGTCAGCCTCTGCAACCCGACAACCCTCTGTTGAGGAGAGCCCGACCCAAGCGATTTCAGCGACCCAGCCAACCTTGTCCACATGGGCCCCCACGCCCATCCATCTGCAACTGTTGCACAACCGGAGCATCAACAGCACAGCCCACAGGACCAACGTTCGAGCAGTCTATCCCGAGACCTGTGCCCCACGTCTGCTGCCGCGAGTTCCATGTGAACAGCCAACTGATCCCTGGCAGGAACGGCCACATTTTTCCCAATGTGTGCCTCGGCTCCTGTGCCTGCCGCCAGCAATGAAGGAGAATAGTCCGCCCGCCACATTAAAGAGGCCACCTCCTCGACTCCCGCCACAATATCATTAGCTCATGTGCCTGCCGCCGACAACAATAAAGGGGGAGCAATCCAGCCGCCGCACAGGGGAGGCACCTCCTCGACCCCCTCAGCAACCAGCAATAAAGGGGGGTGATCCAGCCGCCACGGTGGGGGAGGCGTGATAGAGCTGGAGTGCCCGATCTTTTGGTGAGTGGAGATAATTCCGATTTGGTGGAAGTAGACCCTCACGATCTGATTACGACGAGCGAACCCGAAGCGCCAATGCAATCGCTGAACCAACTCCCAATGGTTACCGACCTTGCTGATGCGAGATCGGCCTGATCACGAAGATCGTTTCCTGTGCGCAATCGAAGAACGAACAAGAAAAAGATGCGAACAATCTTAGTATCACTCGAGGTGGAGTTCTGAATCACAGAGGACAGCACATATTTGTGCGTGTTCTGGGGTAGCTAAAGCTAGATGTAAAACAAAACTCATGTTCTAAATGAAACAGGACTCTGACTAAATAGAGGAGAGGCGTGAACAGTAGGGCCGGCGCTACAGTACCGCGGTTACTGTTCACGACTTCCCTAGGCGCCCCATCCGGGCCTTCCTGTTGGGCCATCTTCTAATCTTCTGGGCCTTCGTTCTTTAACAACATGATGTAGTTCAATTCTCTTGCACGGGCCCGAGTCACTGGCCCAGGTGGAAGGGGTGGCGCCTGGACTGGGGAAGATGTGCTTGGGCTGGAGAAGGTGCTGCTGGTGTAGACGTACTCGTGTTGGTGTTGATGTCCTCATCATCCTCCCCTTCTTGAACTGAAGTCGTCCTCGACGGCAACTCCTCATCTTCTCTCGCATACGGTTTCAAATCTGCAACATCAAAACTAGTGGAAACACCAAACTCCGCAGGCAGGTCAAGGATATAAGCATTAGCATTAATCTTGGTTAGTATCTTAAAAGGACCAGCAGCACGAGGCATCAATTTAGAACGGCGCAAAGTAGGAAAACGATCCTTTCTCAAATGCAACCAAACCATATCACCAGGTTCAAAAGTAACTAGTTTCCGGCCTTTACTACCAGTAATCTGATATTTAGCATTAGCAGCAGCAATGTTTTGTTGAGTTTGTTCATGGAGGTTAATCATTTGTTCAACATGTGCAACAACATCTATGTGTGGGGCATCCGCAACATCAAGCGAAAACAAAGCAATAGGCTGTGGGGGACAGATATCCCCCGGGTCCATTAGAAGGATAAAAGACCTCACGAAAAGCCCAAGGGCCCGATAGATCGTAAGGTCACTCCTTCATGGGCCTGGGGAGGAGCAATCAGTAAAGCAGATCGATGTGAGGCCGGGTCGGTGCAAGCCCGGATGACTCCGCAACGTCGAGCAAGTGACCACCACAGAAGATCCGACTTTCCCGCGCTGGAGCCCCGCATAACGGAACCGGGCGAGGATAAGTCGGCCAAATCATAGGAAGATAAGCTCAAACAGTTCACTATCTTTTAGGTGCACGTTGCTATCATATCAGCTTGTATTGCCTCACGGTCAAATATATAAGGCCTAGGGGGCACCCCTTCAAGACGATCGATCCCACTACTCAGCCATCCACCCCAGCTCTCTACGCTCTAGCCTTAGAGAATTCCTTTGTAACCCATTACATAACGCATACTCGGCAGGATGTAGGGTGTTACGCATCTCAAAGCGGCCCGAACCTGTAAACATTGTCCATCGTTCCTCGTGCATCTGGCACGAACCATTTAGCTACAGTCGGCGACACCGTCCTACTCCTAAAACACCTTGAGGGGCAACCCCGGGTGTGCGGTCGGACCCAAAACACCGACATAGGCGCCCTAGGAATGTAACCATAAACAATTTGAAAAGGGCACATCTTTGTAGAAGAATATGTTGCATGATTATAAGCAAACTCAACATGAGGCAAGCAATCCTCCCAACGTTTCAAATTTTTGTCTAAAACAGCCCTAAGCATGGTAGACAAAGTTCGATTAACTACCTCAGTTTGACCATTAGTCTGAGGGTGACAAGTGGTGCTAAACAGCAATTTAGTTCCCAATTTATTCCACAGAGATCTCCAAAAATGACTGAGAAACTTAGCATCACGATCCGAGACTATTGTATTGGGAATACCATGCAAACGAATAATCTCTCTAAAAAACAATTCAGCCACATTGCTAGCATCATCAGTCTTATGACAAGGTATGAAATGAGCCATTTTGGAGAATCGATCAACAACCACAAAAATGCTATCCCTCCCCTTCTTAGTTCTAGGCAATCCCAAAACAAAATCCATCGAAATATCAATCCAAGGGGAAGTAGGAACAGGCAAAGACATATACAAACCATGGTTGTTCAATCGTGACTTAGCTTTCTGACAAGTAGTGCAGCGTGCAACAAGACGCTCAACATCAGCGCGCATCCGAGGCCAAAAGAAGTGGGCAGCCAACACCTCATGTGTCTTGTAGACGCCAAAGTGCCCCATGAGACCGCCTCCATGCGCTTCCTGTAACAACAAAAGATGAACCGAGCTAGCTGGAACACACAGCTTGTTAGCGCGAAACAGGAACCCATCCTGTATGTGAAATTTGCCCCATGGTTTCCCATTAATACAATGGCCGAAAGCATCTTTAAAATCAGCATCGTCAACATATTGATCTTTCACAGTGTGCAAACCAAAGATTTTAAAATCTAACTGTGACAGCATGGTATAGCGACGAGACAAAGCATCAGCAATAACATTGTCCTTCCCGTTCTTGTGTTTAATAATGTAAGGAAAGGACTCAATGAATTATACCCATTTAGCATGACGACGGTTCAGATTTGTTTGGGTACGAATATGTTTTAAAGCCTCATGATCAGAATGAATTATGAACTCACGATGCCAAAGATAGTGCTGCCATGTATGCAAAGTGTGCACTAAAGCGTAAAGCTCCTTATCATAAGTAGAATATTTCAGACTAGCACCGCTTAATTTTTCACTAAAATAAGCAACTGGTTTTCCTTCTTGTAACAAAACAGCACCTAGCCCAATACCGCTAGCATCGCATTCAAGCTCAAACACTTTATTAAAATCAGGCAATTGCAATAGGGGAGCTTGGGTTAACTTATCTTTCAAAGTGCTGAACGCTACCTCCTGCGAATCACTCCAAGAAAACGGCACATCTTTCTTTGTAAGCTCATGTAGAGGCGCTGCAATGGAGCTAAAATCACGAACAAATCTGCGGTAGAAACCGGCAAGTCCAAGAAAGCTTCGAATTTGTGTGACCGTCGTTGGTGTAGGCCACTCCCGAATGGCAGCAATCTTGCTGCTATCCACCTCAATGCCCTGTGGAGTAACAACATAACCAAGAAATGAGACACGTCGTGTGCCAAAGATGCATTTTTCCATGTTAGCAAATAACTGGGCAGCACGCAATGCATCAAAAACAGCAATTAAATGTTCCAAATGCTCTTTCTTAGATTTGTTGTAAATAAGAATATCATCAAAATAAACAACCACAAACAATCCTATGAAGGGCCTCAGAACTTCATTCATCACTCGCATAAAAGTGCTAGGAGCATTAGTCAATCCAAACGGCATAACCAACCATTCATATAAACCAAATTTCGTTTTAAAAGCCGTTTTCCATTCATCACCCAGTTTCATTCTAATCTGGTGGTAACCACTACGCAAATCATTCTTAGTGAAAATAATGGCACCACTAAGCTCATCTAGCATATCATCAAGGCGTGGTATAGGATATCGATAACGGATAGTGATGTTATTAATAGCACGACAACCTACACACATACGCCATGACCCATCTTTCTTGGGAACAAGTAACACTGGAACAGAGCAAGGGCTAAGAGACTCACGAATGTATCCCTTGTCAAGCAACGCCTGTACCTGGCGCTGAATCTCCTTCGTCTCATCCGAATTTGTACGGTACGGTGCGCGGTTCGGAAGCTGTGCGCCGGGGATGAGGTCGATCTGGTGCTTAATGCCACGAAGCGGTGGGAGACCCGGTGGTAAGTCTTTGGGAAAGACATCAGCGTACTCCTGCAAAAGGTTAGCAACCATAGGAGAAATAGCCAAAGCTGGTGCATCATCAAGTGAAATGAGGACACTAGAGCATACAAGTGCATAGCATGGCAAATGAGCACCGTGTAGATCATCAAAATCAGCACGTGTAGCAAGTAAAACAGGAGCCTTCAACTTGATTTCAGAAGGAACAGAGGGCGATGGATCAAGTTGTTTAGTAGTTATAGCAGCTCGGGCAAGATCATCTTTAACAATTTGTTCAGGTGTCATTGGATGTATAATTATTTTTTGACCCTTAAAAATGAAAGAATAATGATTCGAACAACCATGATGCAAGCTATCAGTATCATATTGCTAAGTCGACCAAGTAACAAAGAGCATGCTTCCATGGGAATAACATCACAATCAACAAAATCAGAATAAGCACCCATGGAGAAAGGAACACGCACGGAACATGTGATTTTTATTTTATCACCATCATTAAGCCATTGCATGTGATATGGGTTTGGATGCTTACGAGTGGGTAACGACAACTTTTTGACCAGCATGGTACTCGCCAAATTGTTGCAACTGCCGCTGTCGATAATGATGCGAATTGACCGCTCCTGCACAACACCCTTTGTATGGAACAGAGTGTGTCGCTGATTCTTCTCGGGCAAAGCGACCTGTGTACTAAGAACACGCTGCATAACAAGACTTTCATACCTATCAGCGTCGCCCGGGTTGACATGTACCTCCGCCTGAGCTGCATGGTTAGTGGCAAGTAGTGCATGTTCAATTTCTTCAGAATCACTAGCGGAAGAGTACTCACCATCGTCACGAATGAGCAAAGTGCGCTTGTTTGGGCAGTCCCGAATCACATGGCCAAATCCTCTACAACGATGACACTGAATATCCCGTGTACGACCTGTGGGTGGGGCAGTGCTGGCTGGTTTGGTCGTCTTCTCGCGTGGAGTAGTGGTGGACGTGGATGGCGCAGGGGGAACTAGTGCTGAGGTGGATGTCGAGCTTCGTCCTGCAAAAGGGTTAGAATATGGCTTCGAGTGGCGTCCCTGCACTTCACGTTTAGCTTTGCAAGCATATTCAAATAAAGTAGTCATATCATAATATTCCTTATAATCAAGTATATCCTGGATTTCGCGGTTTAAACCACCACGAAAACGTGCCATAGCAGCGTCGTTGTCCTCCAATATCCCACAACGAATCATACCTTTTTGTAACTCCTGGAAATAGTCCTCAACAGATTGAGAACCTTGCTGAAAACGCTGCATTTTATTAAGCAAATCACGAGCATAATACGAAGGCACAAATCGATGTCGCATCACAGCTTTCAACTGATCCCAAGTGGTTGGAATGGCAGTGGGATGTTTTATTTTATACTCACTCCACCAAATTAAAGCAAAATCAGTAAATTCACTAATAGCAGCTTTAACTTGAGAATGTGTAGCAATATCATGGCATGAAAATTTTTGTTCAACCTCTAACTCCCAATTAAGATATGCAGCAGGATCATATTTGCCATTAAAAGGTGGAATTTTAAATTTAATCTTAGAAAATAAGTCATTAGGGGGATGACGAACCACACGGCGTGCACGATCACGGCGGTCTCCATCGTCCTGCTCAGTGTCACCACCGTAGTCCTGCTCCATCTTTGTGGTCAACGCATCAAGGCGTGCCAGGATGGTGTCGAGTGTGGTGCGAGTCGCCTTTTGAGCAAGGTCAAGCTGGTTGAAACGCTCGGTCGTCGAAGTGACCGTTGAATCAAGCCATTCATGCATCGTCCTAATGTCAGCAGCAAGTCCATCAACTTGTCCCCTTCCAGCAACTGGGCATCCACCGTGTCGTGTACTCCTGCCATAGTTAGCGCAAACACCAAAACACCAAAAGGAGAAAAACCGACGACAACAGGGAAATGGTGGTGACAACTCGCTCAATGGAATGCTGTTATCAAGTTCTTATCTGTTCTTACCAAGCCACAGTGGTGAACTGCAACCAACAGGTGGGACCGGTGAAAGATTGGATGAGCGATTGCCTGGAGAAATAGAAACCTTCTCGTCATAGAAATATGTGGAGTTTTGGGTAGGCTGCACTCAAGTCAAGGATTAGCACGATCAAACAATAATGCAAAGTTGAATTATAGTGCAAAACACGAAACTATATTGCTGGCCACAAGTGCAAAGGACGGATGGAACTAGCAGAATGGCAGTACCGTAAATATTGTACTAGCGAGGCCAAAAAGGCACTAGTAGGAATCACAGGTGATTTTGTTTTTCTTTTTGTATGATTTTTTTGATATTTTTCTCAGCACAAGGAGCAACAAAATAGGAGCTACACGAAGTTTCACCTAAAATAGAGTTCAGATGTGGTCTACAGAAAATCAGGAAGTTCTCTGAAAAGCGTGCGAGAACTTTGACGATTTTTTTTCTTTATTTTCCTGAATTTTTTGACAATTTTATTGAAACCAAACAGTCCGTAGGCGAGTTTGGCCTGCCTCAGAATGGTGTCAACAAGCTCCTGTAAAAATTTCAGATTTTTTGAACAACCGAGCGAAAAGTTATGTCCGGTTTAAGGAAGGTATGTTTAAAACGACCGAGATGAGACAACCGCTTTGTATCCTTTCTCCTTCGTTTTCTTTTTTTTGTTTCTATTTTTTTACGTAACCGAAGGAGAAAAACAAGGAAGCGGTGTTGACTCGGTTTTTTTTTCTGTTTTTTTGACGTAACCGAAGGAGAAAAATAAGGAAGCGGCGTTGACTCGGTTTGTGGCGTGATCAAACGGAATATGGTGGCGGCGCGCTAGGGTTTGAATGGTGGAATAACACAATGCAACCAGCAACAAATGACGTGAAAGCACACAAATTCAACATTGCAGATTATTGAAAGAAAGTGCGAGGCTCAAAAGGGTGCTGGGATAAGGTCTAACCTAAATTTTTATGTGGTTTTGTGGACTGTAGGAGAAAAAAAACACTCGATAAACTCACCGATCAACCTGGAAATCTGATACCACTTGATAGAGCTGGAGTGTCCGATCTTTCGGTGAGTGGAGATAAGTCTGATTTGGGGGAAGTAGACCCTCACGATCCGACTACGACGAGCGAACCCGAAGCGCCAATGCAATCACTGAACCAACTCCCAATGGTTACCGACCTTGCTGATGCGAGATCGGCCTGATCACGAAGATCGTTTCCTATGCGCAATCGAAGAACGAACAAGAAAAAGATGTGAGCAATCTTAATATCACTCGAGGTGGAGTTCTAAATCACAGAGGACAGCACGTATTTGTGCGTGTTTTGGGGTAGCTAAAGCTAGATGTAAAACAAAACTCAAGTTCTAAATGAAACAGGAATCTGACTAAATAGAGGAGAGGCGTGAACAGTAGGGCCGGCGCTACAGTACCGCGGTTACTGTTCACGACTTCCCTAGGCGCCCCATCCGGGCCTTCCTATTGGGCCATCTTCTAATCTTCTGGGCCTTCGTTCTTTAACAGCATGATGTAGTTCAATTCTCTTGCACGGGCCCGAGTCACTGGCCCAGGTGGAAGGGGTGGCGCCTGGACTGGGGAAGATGGTGCCTGGGCTGGAGAAGGTGCTGCTGGTGTAGATGTACTCGTGTTGGTGTTGATGTCCTCATCAAGGCGCCTCCTCGACCCCCGCAACAAGGTCTTCATCGGCTCATGTGCCATTCGTCAGCAGTAAAGGGGATCCTTCCAGCAGGCGCGGTGGGGAGGCCACCACCTCGACTCCTACAACCGGCCCCGCAACCGAGATAGCACAGCGTTGGAACGAAGCACCACGGCCACCAAACGTTGACTGACCCCTCGGGCCCAGACGCTGGAGAATTGGGCGCTGATGCCGCCCACCGCCCGGACGTGGAGAATTGGGGTCGTCCGAATGCCACCCGCCGCCATCCTCATGCCGATCCCGTCCATCAGCCGAAGGGGACTGAGCTGGAAGGGGGTCGAGATTCATAGGAAAGACATCTTTTCTCCTGCACATCCGTCCCCGGCTCAACAATGAGGAGCTTCATCGACCGAGGGAACAAATCTGTGTTCGAACACGATGCATGAAGCCTGAAGGAAGATAGATCATTCTTCAATGACGTGCCCGGATGAATGTCTGTGATAATGCAAGAGTCACGGAGCATATACTCCGCCGTAGAACGATCCCATGCGTGGGCAGGGATGCCGTGAAACTCAACGTCCACCAGAGCTGGCAACCTAGTCGCCTCTGCATGAGCCAACCTCAACCATCGCCTGAATTGAAGGTTGAAAAGAGGGCCCCTAAACATGTTTCCTCCGTTGAAAACTCTATTAGCCGAACTTTCATCAGGTAACAACAATAGGAAATCTTCTGGCAAGGACTGGTGAATCGATGTTGCATTAACGTCAATTCCAAAAGCCCGAGCCACTTCATCCCGCACTTTAGCTCCACTGATCTCCGGCCTACTGCCAACAATAGAGACGAACAAAGCCCGGCGAAGAGCCGCCTCCTCCCGAGCCATAGCAGTGGAGAACTCGATCACGCAGGTCTTCATTCTCGACTGTGTCCCTATGCCTGGCGAGGGTTCCAAGGCCGTAGCGGCACCCTCAGGAACTGTGGACTGCCAAGAAACCTCCCTGTGATGTTTAGCCCGCCTCCTCTTCTTCTTACCAAAATGACTCGAGACATTGCTCTCCACCAAGCTTGCCTCTGCTGCCGGAGAATGAGAAATCTTCGACGGCGGCAGCTGCGGGCCAATTCTCTGCCACACGGACATCCTGTGATTGAACACAGAGGATGAAACCGGTGGTTCCAGCCGCTGCCAAACCTGAACACGCCCGCCTTGCACCCTTGGTGGCTTCCCTGACGTCCCTTTCTCTACCGGGAGAAGAGAGGGACACCTTCTTGCTTGGTGGCCAAGAAGACGACAATGGAAACAACGAGTAGGGCGTCTGCACTCGGCAACGAAGTGGGTGCTGGATAGACAGTTGAAACACTTCCCACGGATGTCCACCGGTCGACGCGGAGCTTGCTGAAAACGCCGCCTATGCCACCTATCAACGGTTGCCACCTGTCGACTTCTTGTCGCCGAGGAGACGGGGCTGGGAATGATGCACCGCACCTTCTTGACGTCGCCCAGAGGCTGCCTGCCGGAGGTCCTCGACGTGGGCCGCCTGCTGGAGGACCTCGACGTGACCCCGGACTACCACCTCCTTCGCAGACCTCAACTGTGATCCCCGGGAAGGAGGGGGTGGTGCTGCACTCAACTAGATGAGTGTAGCATCTTTATAGGAACATGGCTCACCGGAAATTGGACCACCACCTCCATCATTCCACCTCTGGAATTTGGACCGTCCTACCTGAGAAGATGCACCATGGTGCCTGGGTTCTGACGCCTGGCTATATGTGGGTGTGGTCGCCGAGTTCACGGAGAAGGCCGGCGAGGGGCTAAGGTGGTAGGGGGCATCAGGACGTGGTGGGGAGGGCTGGCGCAGGGGTGGGATGGCGTCATTCTGTTGATAACCTAGTCATTCTAATGGTGAAGAGAGTTGTTACATGCTATATGAGTTGCTTCTACGCATGCCATTAGACTCAATTCATGGATATCATTCATGCACTTGTTCTGATCTTAAATTCTATTTCCTTGGTATTCAGTAGCATAACATGCTTATCTTGTGCTGTCATTCTAGATCTATCCATCTGGATATCGTGCCCATGTGCTCTTTTCTTGCAAGTTGTCTATATCACCACCAACTGATTTCTACCTTGTCTATGCAGGTGGCTTCTATAATGGCAACTGCTGTAGAACATCTAGTTACTGGTGAAACTATGCAGATCTCTACAAGCACAGAGCAACAACGAAGGTTTAACATGCTCTCCCTATCATGGTCTCAATTGCTTAGTCAGATCTAAAAATTTTATACCAAGAGTTGTAGTGTGAAATTCTTGCACATTATTTCTACTTTCGTTTACTCTTCCGTCCACTCAACGATGTCTTTAGCAAATTCTGATATAGATTCTTCCAAATGCAGCATGGAGTACTACCTGCAGAAGACATACTACAAAACATCATCATTGATATCAAATAGTTGCAAGGCGGTTGCTATTCTTGCAGGACACACAGCCGAGGTCTCGGTGCTTGCATACGAATATGGTCGAAACCTGGTTTGTGGAACATTTCTTGTTCCTTTTTCTTGAATTCATTTCCATGGAAGTTATTTTTGTAAACTTGGCGATAACTTAGCTAATTTGGTACATGCAGGGTCTAGCCTTCCAGTTAATTGATGATGTACTTAATTTCACAGGCACCTCTGCATCCCTTGGGAACGGTTCATTGTCTCATATTCGCCATGTGAGAATAACAACTTGACTTTTTCATTCTATTTACTTTGCAGTGACTGAAAATGTAATCATGTCTATTATCTGAAATATATATTTATACTAGTTAGATGCTCGTGTCTTGTTACGGTTTCTATATATATCACATATTTAGACCTTGTTTATGAGATAATTGTTCAAACATATTCCAAACCTTTACAATAATTTGTATTCTATTTGAACTCGTTGTTGTGCCTGATCTCAACACATCTACTGTTAGAGGAGTCAAGGGCCTATTGGGCCTTAGCCCATTAGAGTTAATTAGTTGCTTGCTTAGGGTCCAAGTAAGACCTCTCTATATAAAGAGAGGAGATGTATCAATCTAGGGCAAGCAAGAGATTAGAAGGAAATCCCTTCTCTCTTGTTGGCCATGGGCAAAGCCCTGCGGCTGGCCTCCCAGCGCCCCTAACCCTAGTTGTCACTCTCTAACCCTCGCAGCCCCATCCAGTGAACAGTACTCGCGACACTGTAGCACCACAGTCATCCGCCACCCTCTCAACTCTTTCTGCCCTCAACACTAGGAACCACATAACATCAGCCTCAAACGGTGTTCATAAAATCTGGTATCATGAGTCAGGGATCCTTTCCCATGACTTCTAATGCAGATGATCTCTTCACCTTGCGTGAGGAGCTCGCTCATGTCAGGGCAGATCTGGAGTAGGACCGGTCGGCTATCCTCCAGTTTCGTGATCTATTCGTGGCAAAGGTGGAGTTTGACCATTGATCAGCGGTGGCGACACGACTACAGTCGGCTGCACGTGGCTTCCTGGCATGCCATCCAGTGCAGCAAGTTGCGGCAGCGTCACGACTGTAGGCAATGGCTTGCCGTCTTCAGGCTGCGGCACACGACTTCCTGGCACGACATCAAGCATGTGAGAGCACCTAGAGGAGGGGGGGTGAATAGGTGATCCTGTAAAACTTAAAACTTAAGCCACAAAAACTTGGTTAAGCGTTAGTACAATAATCGCCAAGTGGCTAGAGAGGAGTCCCAACAAAACACAATAACCACAAGAGATCAATCACAGAGATGGCACGATGGTTATCCCGTTGTTCGGCCAAGACCAACGCTTGCCTACTCCACGTTGTGGCGTCCCAACGGACGAGGGTTGCAATCAACCCTTCTCAAGCGGTCTAAAGACCCACTTGAATACCACGGTGTTTTGCTTGCTTTTCTTAATCCCGTTTGCGAGGAATCTCCACAACTTGGAGCCTCTCGCCCTTACACTTGAAGTTCACAAAGAAGCACGGAGTAAGGGAGGGATTAGCAACTCACACAAGACATAAAGATCACAGCAAATACGCACACACAATACCCAGACTTAAGCTCAAAAGACTAGCACACTAGAACAGAGCTTAAATCACTAGAATGTCGAACAAGTGCGCAAGAATGGAGTATGAGTGATCAAGAGTGCTCAAGGAATGCTTGGTGTTCTCCTCCATGCGCCTAGGGGTCCCTTTTATAGCCCCAAGGCAGCTAGGAGCCGTTGAGAGCAATCCTGGAAGGCAGATCTTGCCTTCTGTCGACTGGCGCACCGGACAGTCCGGTGCACCACCGGACACTGTCTGGTGCAGATATCCTTCCTTATTTGGCGAAGCCGACCGTTGGAGTCTGAGAGCCGTTGGCGCACCGGACACTGTCCGGTGCACACCAGACAGTCCGGTGCACCAATTTGACCGTTGGCTCAGCCACGCGTCACGCGCGGAATCCTCGGCCGACCGTTGCCCCGGCTGACTGTTGACTCACCGGACAGTCCGGTGCACCACCGGACAGACCGGTGAATTTTAGTCGTACGCCGTTAATCATCTCCCGAGAGCGACGAGTTCGCCTGTGAACAGCTCACCGGACAGTCCGGTGCACCACCGGACAGACCTCTGAATTATAGCCGTACACCGCCGTCGAAGTCCCGAGAGCAGCCTGTTCGCCAGAGCCAGCCTGGTGCACCGGACACTGTCCGGTGCACCACCGGACAGTCCGGTGCACCCAGACTGAGCAGACTTTGGCTGAACAAAGCCATCTCATTTCCAATTCAATTTTTCCTGTTTCCAGCACTTAGACACAATACATTAGTCCATAAAACAATGTACTAAGTCTAGAAACATACCTTTTGACATGATTTGCACTTTGTCCACCACTTTGCATAGATTAGCACAAAAGCACTTGTGTTGGCACTCAATCACCAAAATACTTAGAAATGGCCCAAGGGCACATTTCCCTTTCAATCTCCCCCTTTTTGGTGATTTATGCCAACACAACATAAAGCAACTAGAACAAGTGCAATATCAATGCAAATGAATACTCAAAATTGTTTTGATTCAATTTTGACATATATGGATCATACTTTGCCACCACTTGGTTTGTTTTTGCAAATCAAACTCAAATTACTATCTCTAAGTCAAATCCACATGTAGAGACATAAAGAGAGGTATTCCAAAAGAAATTTATCAAGGATTTCAAAAACTCCCCCTTTTTCCCATAATCAACACTTCTCCCCACAAGAGGCCAAATTTTGACAAAAGAGACAATAAAAGAGTTTTGACAAACCAAAAGCTCTAATCTATTATTTTCAAAATTTCTCAATTTCTCAAGTGGTAGCTGATCCATTTATTGCTTTGGCCCTTTATTTTCTCCCCCTTTGGCATCAAGCACCAAAACAGGATCAATCTTGGCCTTTACACCCCATTGCCTCACCAAAATCTTCAAGTAAGAACACAAAGGCAATAAGAGTACGTGAGATGAACTTGGAATAAGTTACCCTCTCATCGGAGTGCAGTGGAAGTCTTTCATGGTCCAAGTCCACCTTTTCCCTTTCAAACCTCCTTTGAGACTAAATCAAGCAAACTCAAGCAAACGGTTAGTCTCAAAGGGTCAAGTTGTAGCACAACTCCCCCTAAATATGTGCATCACTTGCACAGGGACTTGTGAGGTCCGGGGAGTGATTATACAACTTAAGCACCACAAGTAAGCAACAAAATGCATAAGGAACATGATCAAAGGCATAAACACATGTATGCTGTAAATCAATCCAAGTTCCGCGAATCTAGGACATTTAGCTCACTAGGCAGCCTGCAAAAGGTCTTTTCATCTAAAGGCTTAGTGAAGATATCAGCTAGCTGGTTCTCGGTGCTAACATGAAACACTTCGATATCTCCCTTTTGCTGGTGGTCTCTCAAAAAGTGATGCCGGATGTCAATGTGCTTTGTGCGGCTGTGCTCAACAGGATTTTCCGCTATTCGGATAGCACTCTCATTGTCACATAGGAGTGGGACTTTGCTCAGATTGTAGCCAAAGTCCCGGAGGGTTTGCCACATCCAAAGTAGTTGCGCACAACACTGTCCTGCGGCAATGTACTCAGCCTCAGCGGTGGATAGGGCAACGGAAGTTTGTTTCTTAGAGTTCCACGACACCAGGGACCTTCCTAAGAATTGGCACGTCCCCGATGTACTCTTCCTATCGACCTTACATCCAGCATAGTCGGAATCTGAATATCCAATCAAGTCAAAGTTAGACCCCTTTGGATACCAGATCCCGAAACAAGGAGTAGCGACTAAATATCGAAGAATTCGCTTCACAGCCACTAAGTGACACTCCTTAGGATCGGATTGAAATCTAGCACACATGCATACGCTAAGCATAATATCCAGTCTACTAGCACATAAATAAAGCAAAGAACCTATCATTGACCGGTATGCCTTTTGATCAACAGACTTACATCCTTTGTTGAGGTCGGTGTGTCCGTCGGTTCCCATCGGAGTCTTTGCGGGCTTGGCGTCCTTCATCCCAAACCGCTTTAGCAAGTCTTGCGTGTACTTCGTTTGGGAGATGAAAGTGCCGTCCTTGAGTTGCTTCACTTGGAACCCAAGGAAGTAGTTCAACTCGCTCATCATCGACATCTCGAATTTTTGCGTCATCACCCTGCTAAACTCTTCACAAGACTTTTGGTTAGTAGAACCAAATATTATGTCATCGACATAAATTTGGCACACAAAAAGATCACCATCGCAAGTCTTAGTGAAAAGAGTTGGATCGGCTTTCCCAACCTTGAAAGCATTAGCAATTAAAAAGTCTCTAAGGCATTCATACCATGCTCTTGGGGCTTGCTTAAGTCCATAGAGCGCCTTAGAGAGCTTACACACGTGGTCGGGGTACCGTTCATCCTCGAAGCCAGGGGGTTGCTCCACGTACACCTCCTCCTTGATCGGCCCGTTGAGGAAAGCGCTCTTCACATCCATTTGGTACAACCTGAAAGAATGGTGAGCGGCATATGCTAGCAAAATACGAATTGATTCTAGCCTAGCCACAGGAGCAAATGTCTCCTCAAAGTCCAAACCTGCGACTTGGGCATAACCTTTTGCCACAAGTCGAGCCTTGTTCCTCGTCACCACCCCGTGCTCGTCCTGTTTGTTGCGGAACACCCATTTGGTTCCCACAACATTTTGCTTGGGACGAGGCACTAGTGTCCAAACTTCATTGCGCTTGAAGTTGTTGAGTTCCTCCTGCATGGCCAACACCCAGTCTGGATCTAGCAAGGCCTCTTCTACCCTGAAAGGCTCAATAGAAGAGACAAAGGAGTAATGCTCACAAAAATTAACTAAGCTTGAACGAGTAGTTACTCCCTTGCTAATATCACCCAATATTTGGTCGACGGGATGATTCCTTTGAATCATTGCTCGAACTTGGGTTGGAGGTGCCTGAGGTGCTTCTTCCTCTTCAACTTGAACATCCTGTGCTCCCCCTTGATCATGCGCCTCCACTTGAGGTACCTGTTCGTCATCTTGGGTTGGGGGATGCACCATAGTTGAGGAAGAAGGTTGATCTTGCTCCAATTATTCCTGTGGTCGCACATCGCCAATCTCCATGGTGCGCATTGCGGCTGTTGGAACGTCTTCTTCATCTACATCATCAAGATCAACAACTTGCTCTCTTGGAGAGCCATTAGTCTCATCAAATACAACGTCGCTAGAGACTTCAACCAAACCCGATGATTTGTTGAAGACCCTATACGCCTTTGTATTTGAGTCATAACCTAATAAAAACCCTTCTACAGCTTTGGGAGCAAATTTAGAAGTTCTACCTTTCTTCACAAGAATGTAACACTTGCTCCCAAATACACGAAAATAAGACACATTGGGTTTGTTACCAGTTAGCAGCTCATACGAAGTCTTCTTGAGGAGGCGGTGAAGGTAGACCCGGTTGATGGCGTGGCAAGCCGTGTTCACGGCTTCCGACCAAAATCGCTCGGGGGTCTTGAACTCTCCAAGCATAGTCCTTGCCATATCGATGAGCGTCCTGTTCTTCCTCTCTACCACACCATTTTGTTGTGGTGTGTAGGGAGCGGAGAACTCGTGCTTGATCCCCTCCTCCTCAAGGAACTCCTCCACTTGAAGATTCTTGAATTCGGACCCGTTGTCGCTCCTTATCTTCTTCACTTTGAGCTCAAACTCATTTTGAGCTCTCCTGAGGAAGCGCTTGAGGGTCCCTTGGGTTTCAGATTTATCCTGCAAAAAGAATACCCAAGTGAAGCGGGAAAAATCATCAACTATAACAAGACTATACTTACTTCCTCCTATACTTAGATAGGTGACGGGTCCGAAGAGGTCCATATGAAGCATCTCCAAGGGTCTTGATGTGGTCATCACATTTTTGGTGTGATGAGAGCCTCCCACCTGTTTCCCTGCTTGACAAGCTGCACAAGGTCTATCTTTTTCGAAATGTACATTGGTTAGACCTATCACGTGTTCTCCCTTTAGAAGCTTGTGGAGGTTCTTCATCCCCACATGTGCTAAGCGGCGATGCCACAGCCAGCCCATGCAAGTCTTAGCAATTAAGCATTCATCTAGACCGGCCTCTTCTTTTGCAAAATCAACCAAATAAAGTTTGTCGTCTAGTACACCCTTAAAAGCTAGTGAACCGTCACACCTTCTAAAGACAGACACATCTACATTTGTGAATAGACAATTATATCTCATATTGCATAATTGACTAACAGATAACAAATTATATCCAAGCGACTCAACTAAAAACACATTAGAAATAGAGTGCTCGGATGAAATAGCAATTTTACCTAACCCTTTTACCTTGCCTTGATTCCCATCCCCGAATATTATTGAATCTTGGGGATCCTTGTTCTTGACGTAGGAAGAGAACATCCTCTTTTCCTCCGTCATGTGGTTTGTGCATCCACTGTCGATAATCCAGCTTGAACCCCCGGATGCATAAACCTGCAAGGCAAATTTAGGCTTGGGTCTTAGGTACCCAACTCTTGTTGGGTCCTACGAGGTTAGTTACAATTGTCTTAGGGACCCAAATGCAAGTTTTATCTCCCTTACATTTGGCCCCTAACTTCCTGGCAATCACTTTCTTATTCTTTCTATAAATGGCAAAAGAAGCATTGCAAGCATGATATATTGTAGAAGGTTCATTAACTTTCCTAGGAACATTAACAACATTTCTCCTAGGCACATTATGAACAACATTTCTCCTACCAACATTTCTATCATGCACATAGGAAGAACTAGAGGCAAACATGGCATGAGAATCAAAAGCATCATATGCATTACAACTCCTATGAGTATTTCTAGATTGTCTCCTATCATGGTACATAAAAGCATGATTCTTTTGCACACTACTAGCCATAGGGGCCTTCCCTTTCTCCTTGGCGGAGATGGGAGCCTTATGGCTTGTTAAGTTCTTGGCTTCCCTCTTGAAGCCAAGACCATCCTTAATTGAGGGGTGTCTACCAATTGTATAGGCATCCCTTGCAAATTTTAGTTTGTCAAATTCACTCTTGCTAGTCTTAAGTTGAGCATTAAGACTAGCTATTTCATCATTTAGTTTAGAAATGCACTCCAGGTGTTCATTACAAGTATCAACATTAAGATCTTTACACCTAGTGCAAACATGTTCTACACAAGAGTTAAATTTACTAGCTACTTCTAGTTTAGCATTTAAATCATCATTAACACCTTTTAAAGTAGAAATGGTTTCATGACAAGTAGATAGTTCATAAGAAAGCATTTCATTTCTTTTAACTTCTAAAGCATAAGATTTTTGTGCCTCTACAAATTTATCATGTTCTTCATACAACAAATCCTCTTGCTTCTCTAAAAGTCTATCCTTTTCATTCAAGGCATCAATCAATTCATTGATTTTATCAATTTTATTTCTATCCAATCCCTTGAACAAGCTAGAGTAATCTATTTCCTCATCGCTAGAATCATCATCACTTGAAGAAGCATAAGTGGTATCCCGAGTACATACCTTCTTCTCCTTCGCCATGAGGCATGTGTGATGCTCGTTGGGGAAGAGGGATGACTTGTTGAAGGCAGTGGCAGCGAGTCCTTCATTGTCGGAGTCAGAGGAGGAGCAATCTGAATCCCACTCCTTTACGATATGTGCCTCGCCCTTGGCCTTCTTGTAATTCTTCTTCTTCTCCCTCTTGTTTCCTTTTTCCTGGTCACTATCATTATCGGGACAGTTAGCAATAAAATGACCAAGCTTACCACATTTGAAGTATGAGCGCTTCCCCTTTGTCTTGGTCTTGCTTGGCTGTCCCTTGCGACCCTTAAGCGCCGTCTTGAAGCGCTTGATGATGAGGGCCATCTCTTCATCATTGAGCCCTGCCGCCTCAACTTGCGCCACCTTGCTAGGTAACACCTCCTTGCTTCTCGTTGCCTTGAGAGCAACAGGTTGAGGCTCATTGATTGGACCATTCAGTGCGTCGTCCACGTACCTCGCCTCCTTGATCATCATTCGCCCGCTTACGAATTTTCCAAGGACTTCTTCGGGCGACATTTTGGTGTACCTGGGATTCTCACGAATATTATTCACCAAATGTGGATCAAGAACGGTAAAGGACCTTAGCATTAGTCGGACGACGTCGTGGTCCGTCCATCGCGTGCTTCCAAAGCTCCTTATTTTGTTGATAAGGATCTTGAGCTGGTTGTATGTTTGGGTTGGCTCCTCGCCCCTTATCATCGCAAATCTTCCGAGCTCGCCTTCCACCAACTCCATCTTGGTGAGCAAGGTGACGTCATTCCCCTCATGAGAGATCTTGAGGGTGTCCCAGATTTGCTTGGCATTGTCCAAGCCGCTCACCTTATGGTACTTGTCCCTGCACAAGGAGGCTAACAACACAGTAGTAGCTTGTGCATTTCTATGAATCTGTTCATTAATAAAAATAGGACTATCCGAGCTATCAAACTTCATTCCATTCTCAACAATCTCCCATATGCTTGGATGGAGAGAAAACAAGTGACTACGCATTTTGTGGCTCCAAAATCCGTAGTCCTCCCCATCAAAGTGTGGAGGCTTGCCGAGAGGAATGGAAAGCAAATGTGAATTTGAACTTTGAGGAATACGCGAATAATCGAAAGAAAAGTTTGAGTTAACCGTCTTTCGTTTGTCGTAGTCATTGTCGTCGTTGTCCTTATAGGAAGAAGAGAACTCATCACTGTCGTCGTAGTAGACGATCTCCTTGATGCGTCTCGTCTTCTTCTTCTTTCCATCTTTGCGTCTGTGGCCCGAGCCCGAGTCGGTAGGCTTGTCATCCTTAGGCTCGTTGACGAAGGACTCCTTCTCTTTATCGTTGATCACGATTCCCTTCCCCTTAGGATCCATCTCTTCGGGCGATTAGTCCCTTTGTGAAGAGAACGGCTCTGATACCAATTGAGAGCACCTAGAGGGGGGGTGAATAGGTGATCCTATAAAACTTAAAACTTAAGCCACAAAAACTTGGTTAAGCGTTAGTACAATAATCGCCAAGTGGCTAGTGAGGAGTCCCAACAAAACACAATAACCATAAGAGATCAATCACAGAGATGGCACGATGGTTATCTCGTGGTTCGGCCAAGACCAACGCTTGCCTACTCCACGTTGTGGCGTCCCAACGGACGAGGGCTGCAATCAACCCTTCTCAAGCAGTCCAAAGACCCACTTGAATACCACAGTGTTTTGCTTGCTTTTCTTAATCCCGTTTGCGAGGAATCTCCACAACTTGGAGCCTCTCGCCCTTACACTTGAAGTTCACAAAGAAGCACGGAGTAAGGGAGGGATTAGCAACTCACACAAGACACAAAGATCACAGCAAATACGCACACACAATACCCAGACTTAAGCTCAAAAGACTAGCACACTAGAACGGAGCTTAAATCACTAGAATGTCGAACAAGTGCGCAAGAATGGAGTATGAGTGATCAAGAGTGCTCAAGGAATGCTTGGTGTGCTCCTCCATGCGCCTAGGGGTCCCTTTTATAGCCCCAAGGCAGCTAGGAGCCGTTGAGAGCAATCCTGGAAGGCAGATCTTGCCTTCTGTCGACTGGCGCACCGGACAGTCCGGTGCACCACCGGACACTGTCCGGTGCAGATATCCTTCCTTATTTGGCGAAGCCGACTGTTGGAGTCTGAGAGCCGTTGGCGCACCGGACACTGTCCGGTGCACCAATGTGACCGTTGGCTCAGCCACGCGTCACGCGCGGAATCCTCGGCCGACCGTTGCCCCGGCTGACTGTTGACTCACCGGACAGTCCGGTGCACCACCGGACAAACCGGTGAATTTTAGTCGTACGCCGTTAATCATCTCCCGAGAGCGACGAGTTCGCCTGTGAACGGCTCACCGGACAGTCCGGCGCACCACCGGACAGACCGGTGAATTATAGCCGTACACCACCGTCGAAGTCCCGAGAGCAGCCTGTTCGCCAGAGCCAGCCTGGCGCACCGGACACTGTCCGGTGCACCACCGGACAGTCCGGTGCACCCAGACTGAGCAGACTTTGGCTGAATAAAGCCATCTCATTTCCAATTCAATTTTTCCTGTTTCCAGCACTTAGACACAATACATTAGTCCATAAAACAATGTACTAAGTCTAGAAACATACCTTTTGACATGATTTGCACTTTGTCCACCACTTTGCATAGATTAGCACAAAAGCACTTGTGTTGGCACTCAATCACCAAAATACTTAGAAATGGCCCAAGGGCACATTTCCCTTTCAGCATGGCAAGTGGCAGCAGCGGCGTGGCTGCAGGCTGCGGTCCGTCATTCCCTGGCACAATGACTTGCATCGATATTGCGCGTTGAACAACACACATCACATGTGGTGGCAAGGCCTTCGGCATGTTTGGCCGATCCTCCACTCCAGTTCCCCATCCTTATCTATAGCCATGTGGACAACAAGAATACGTTTGGTTGGGTGGCTCTCTCTTCACTGGAACTCGCGGCAGCTCATGCCGTAGGAGTGGTGAGCTGCCACGTCTTCCTTTGCAGCCTGGACGGGGTTGTTCCCATGGGTTCCAAGTGCCTGCACATGTGCAGGTCCAATGCGTGGAGGGTGTTCGCTTTATCTTAAGGGGTCAAAAATAAAGAATCGCATTCTAATTTAGGTTCAGAATAATAAAATAAGCCATGATGTAAAAGGCTTATTTTTAGGTGTTAGATTTGTTTCTAGCGGAGTCATTTTTAGGTTGTCCTCGAGCTACATGTCCAGGTGGGGTGTAGTGTTAGAGGAGTCAAGGGCCTATTGGGCCTTAGCCCATTAAGGTTAATTAGTTGCTTGCTTAGGGGCCATGTAGTACCTCTCTTATAATGAGAGGAGATGTATCAATCTAGGGCAAGCAAGAGATTAGAACGAAATCCCTTCTCTCTTGTCAGTCGTGGGCAAAGCCCTACGACCGGCCTCCCCAACGCCCCTAAACCTAGCCGTCGTCTTCTAACTCTCGCAGCCCCATCCAACGAACAGTACCTGCAGCACTGTAGTACCACGGGTACTGTAGCACTACAGCCATTTGCCACCCCTCAACTCTCTCTGCCCTCAACACTAGCAACCACGTAACATTAGCCCCAAATGTTCATAACATCAACCATGTTACCTGCTGTTGGGGCGAAGGCGAAGACGCTACCCTTCGCTCCAGGCCTTCGTCACCTCGCCGCACCAACGGAGGCAAGATGACCGGCACGGCCCACCCTTCATCCTCCTCACTGCAAGGCGAAAGCCTACGATGAAGTCTCTCCATCCCACGTCCTCACCCGACCTGGAGGCCCACGCGGGATTCGACCCACTGTAACAGGCCCTGCATGGAGAGGCGTGTTACGGGCCTGATCTGTAATAGCTTTCTGTAATGATGGTCTGTAACCCTCCCTTATGGGAATATTCTGGGGATAGTCCAGGTGCCCGAGGGCATAAACGTCCTTACAATGGGACGTTGGGCACTCGTGCACCTATAAATACCCCCGTATAGTGCCCTTGAGAGGCCAGATTAACAGAGCAATTGCCATCTCGAGTTAAACCTTGCTTGCACTCTTTTTACTCCCCCGTTGGATCAACTTGCCTAGGAGAGCAAGTTCCAACATTGGCACCCAAGAGAGCTAGTTCGAAGGCAGCCCCATCCGTCGACGAAGCAGCGAAGGCAGCACTGCTAGCTGAGAAAAAGGGCAAAGCCCTCGCAGACAACACCCCCCAAGAAGCCTGCGAAGACGAAGTTCTCAGCAAGAGACAACGCAACGATCCACCCACTCCCGAAGGCACCCTCCGCACCTGCAGCTCTGGAGGACAACCACAAGTACCGCCCCCAGGCTTCGCTCCACCAGAGGGCGAAGACGCAACAGAGGACGGCGAGGTCATCGGCATCTCAGCCGAAGAATAGCTACAACTACGGGCCCTGCGCATCAAGAACCGCAACCTCCAAAAGCAGAAAGACATCCTCGAGGCCAAGCGCCAACGTGTCACCGCGCAAGCCAAAGTGCGCCAGATGATATGAGACGAGGAGCAGAAAGCCCGAGAACTCGAGCAAGAGATTGCGCTCATGCAGAGCGAAGGCTAGCACGATCTGCAGCATGGCCCACCCCTCCAACAGCACGCGCCAGCCGGAGACTTATTCATTCCCCAGCGCGGACCCTTCATCCCGCACGCCGCAGCTTTTCAAGGCATCAACTACCTTGATGAGCGAAGCCCCCTAGCGCCGCAACTCTAAGTGTCACCATGGCTCGCCAACTTCAGGGCAGGGACCTACCCCAAGTAAAACGGTAGCACCGACCCAGCACAATACATCATGAGCTATCAAGTCGCCGTTGCATCGTCCGGAGGGGACGATGCCACAATGGCCAAGTCCTTCATCATCGCCCTCGAGGGTCCGGCCTTGACCTAGTACTCCAGGTTGCCCCCATTGTCCATTGACTCCTGGAGAAGTCTCTGAGACAAGTTTCTGCTCAACTTTCAAGGGTACCGCCCAGACACCGATGCCTTGGCCGAGCTGTCACTCTGCAAACAGCAAGAGAAGGAAACCCTACGGGAGTACTACCGCAAGTTCTTGACTCTCAAGTCACAACTGCCTTTGGTCGACGACCAAATTGCCATACACTATGCCATTAGTGGCCTTCGGGCTGGCGTCCTATACAGTCACTGCATCAGGGACCCACCCAAAAATCTCCAAGAGCTCTATCAGTCGTTCGAGAAATACGCCAGATTTGAAGAGCTCCATCAGCGCAAGATCGAGTCTCAGAGAAAGCCCAAGGACCCTTCGTAGTCCACTCGAACCTGGACAAGGCCTTCACAGTCAGACTCCGGATGGGACAACCGCAGTCAGCAGCAAGTGCATAACATAGCCAACCAGCAACCCGCTGGCAAAGTCGCTCGCCGTCAAGACTATCCCCCCCAGGGCCGCGGTAATGGCAAGCGTGGCTGGGGACGGGCACAACAGCCACACAGATATTACTGCATGTTTCATGGCGAAGACTGCGCGCACCCAACAAGGGATTGCCCGGAAACAAAGTCCACCAGGGACAGGATGTCTCGGGCGCAACCAGCCGACAATCAAAGAGTTGTCGTGCACACCTATCACCACCATCAACCATACAACAACGTTCATATCCAGCACCCACCCAATCACGCATATCAGCGTCATCAGGAAGTACAAGTCCTCCCACCCCCGCTTCCGCCTCCGCCTCCGCATCACCCAAACCCACACCACCAAAATCACCCACTAGCGCCAAAGCAGGAAGACTTCGCCGATCAGCCATATCGCGGAGTCATCCATATGATCACCAGAGGTCCAGCGTTGACTTCGAGACGAAGCGGCAAAAGAGGGATCACTACCGAAGCGTCAACCACGTCGCCCTCACCGGCCCAGTCATGCAGACGAAGTGGTCACATGTGCCACTAACCTTCGACGCCAGAGATGTCGATCTGCGCAGCGCACCCCATGTCGATGCCATGGTAATCAACTGCAGTGTGGCAGGCTATGACCTGCACAAAGTCCTAGTTGACAACGGCAGCCAGGCGGATATCATCTTCCTGCACGCCTTCGACCGCATGGGCATCAGCCACATCTTACTCAAGCCTTCGAACAACCCCCTATATGGCTTCGGCGGCAAGGGTACTTTCCCTGTGGGCAAGATAGAGCTACCCCTGTCATTCGGCGTAGCACCCAATGTGCGAAGCGAACAGGTCACCTTTGACATCATCGACATGGTCCACCCCTACAACGCCATAATGGGTCGGGGCTCCATCAACAAATTTGAAGCGGCTATTCACGGCCTGTACCTCTGCATGAAAATCCTGGGCCCGCAGGGTGTGATAACGGTTTACGGTAACCAGCAGACTGCGCGCAACATTGAGAGAGACTTCGTTCCAGGCCAGCAGAATGTACACTGCCTTACAACGCAGCGCGAAGTCTCCAAGGCGACCCGACCAACCACCAACGAAAAAGTCAAGGCACAGCTGCAGAGCAACGACGGTACGAAGACAGTCCCCCTCGACCCGGCAACGCCCAAGCAGACAGTCGTAATTAGCGAATACCTAACTTCGCAGGACGAGGAGAAACTCATCTCCTGTCTTTCCAGAAACAAGGACGTCTTCGCCTGGTCCACCCACGACCTGGTCGGAGTCAGTCGCACACTCATC
The DNA here is from genome assembly GCA_029449295.1 of Zea luxurians. Lineage (NCBI taxonomy): Eukaryota > Viridiplantae > Streptophyta > Magnoliopsida > Poales > Poaceae > Zea > Zea luxurians. Next base: position 1,035,041 of record JAOPSE010000205.1, on the reverse strand, counting down.
GAGCACAGTCTGGGCATCGACCCTTCGGTGCGCCCAAAAAAGCAGCGGCTATGCAAAATGTCCGATGAAAAGACGGAAGCCGCCAAAGCCGAAGTGCACCGCCTGCTAGAGGCCAATTTCATTGAACCAATCGCCTATCCTACGTGGCTCGCCAACGTAGTCATGGTGCAAAAGAAAAGCGGCAGGTGGCGGATGTGCATCGATTTCACCAGCCTCAACAAGGCCTGCCCCAAGGACAATTTCCTGCTGCCACGGATCGACAAGATAGTCGATAGTGCTGCCGGATGCGAAGTCATGTCACTTCTTGACTGCTTCTCCGGCTACCACCAGATATATATGAAGGAGGAAGACAAGGCCAGCACCAGTTTCATCACACCCTTCGGCACGTACTGCTTCATCAGAATGCCAGAGGGACTCAAGAATGCCGGCTCAACCTTCTCTCGCCTCACCAAGACGGTGCTCGAGAGCCAAGTGGGCCGCAACATTTTCACGTACGTGGACGACATCGTCGTCGCAAGCAGAAATAAAGAAGACCTTCGTCCCTATCATCCTCCGCCACCTCAAACGGTGGGAATGCCACATAGTAGTGGGAGCACATCACAGCCACCGGGAGTCCTGGGAGTTCTTCGACTTTGCCTCCCGACACGTAAAACCAATAATCATACTAGTTGCCCCATTTGTTGCGGGCGCAGGGAACCAGTTCCACAACTTCCACCGAAGTCTTCCCAGTCCTCGGTGTAAAGGTGCACGATCCAAACTGTGCAATCTTGCTTCCAATTTTTCTCTTCTGCCAGTGCAGACAATAATTTTTAGTGAAGACCTCTACGGAGGGCTGACCGCCATACGAAGTCACTGCCCAGACATACTTCACCAGTGCCACCACGACATTAGGTGTCAATTGGTGGATCTGCACGTCAAACCTCTGCAAGACCTCCGCCACAAAGCGATGTGCAGGTAGGCGAAGGCCGGCGGTAAAGAACGCCTCGAACACAACTATCTCACCCTCCGGCTCAGGAACCTCTTCTGCCCCCGGAACTCGTCCAACTCCATTCCCAAAATACCCCAACTGCTGCATGTCTTGCACGCGAACCGAGGAGATCCTCGAAACGCCAAACTCTACCGTGTGGCCCGGGTGTAGCTCCACCGCCGCCAAGTTGCTCAAGGTATCCTCGGGCGTCGATTCGCCCAACGGCGTATTCGCAGCGGATGAAGAAGAAGACGACATTGCTACGTACCGTCGTCAGCAGTGCGCGGTTTGCTTGACGCGGGCCAGATCTCGGACGAAGAGGAACAAGGAGGGCAGGCGAGCGGGCGAACGATTTCGAAATGTTAGGGTTTTGCGGCGCACAGAAAGGTAAGACAGCCTGAGCCGCGCCGCCCCCTTTTTATACACAGGGCGCGACGCTTCGGGAAGCCCGCAGTCCAACAGTACCACGTCCATCAACGGTCACATAAAAAACGCCCGCGGAACCACTTCGAGTGAGGGCAGCGTCTCCACCATCTAGCGACGTCTTCGGCACCAGATGACTCAGTCGAACTGGTCCCTCGGAGGGCAAATGTTGGGGCAAAGGCGAAGACGCTACCCTTCGCTCCAGGCCTTCGTCACCTCGCCGCACCAACGGAGGCATGATGACCAGCGCGGCCCACCCTTCGTCCTCCTCACTGTAAGGCGAAGGCCTACGACGAAGTCTCTCCATCCCACGTCCTCACCCGACCTGGAAGCCCACGTGGGATTCGGCCCACTGTAACAGGCCCCGCATGGAGAGGCGTGTTACGGGCCTGATTTGTAATAGCTTTTCTGTAATGACGGTCTGTAACCCTCCCTTATGGGAATATTCTGGGGATAGTCCAGGTGCCCGAGGGTATAAACGTCCTTACAATGGGACGTTGGGCACTCGTGCACCTATAAATACCCCCGTACAGTGCCCTTGAGAGGCCAGATTAACAGAACAATTGCCATCTCGAGTTAAACCTTGCTTGCACTTTTTCACTCCCCCATTGGATCAACTTGCCCAGGAGAGCAAGTTCCAACACCTGCATAAATGCATTTCATATGTCGAGTGAGAAAGCAAAATTCTAATCCACACGCTGTCTCCTATGAGGTGGCTCGGGCGGCATCAAACCCTAGCCGCTACCGCCACCGGTTCCTCCTCCCCCTTTCCGCCTTGTCGGCACTAGAGTAACTAGCCAAAAGACTCGAGTGGCTTGCGAGGATAGTGGCGATAGGCAATGGTGGAGGACAAAAGAAAATTAAGGTATGGCTTGCTATTAGGAAAAAAAGAAAAAAGTACACATAGGGCTAGATGGTAGGGGAAAAAGAGATGATATTGCGCATAGCCGCACAAAGGAATTAAACACGTAATCTAATGTCTTAAACGCTAAATTTTAACCACCGCAACACAAATGTCCTAGTATTTATAAAAGGTATCATAATTTAAAAAATTTAGGTATGGCTAATGCCATAATCAGCCATAACGACTCCTTCATCACTGGCGGCAGGGTTCTCTTTGCGTGGCCTGGCATGGTTTAGCTCGGCCTGAGCATGGCCCAACCCATTGTTCATCGGGCCCATGCTAGCCCGGTTCGATCACCGTGTCGTGCCTGGGCCTAGACGTAGCACGACAAGCTAGGGCTTGCACGACCCAGTTTTATTTTTTCCTATTTTTTCATAAAAATCTCAATATTATGCTTGAGTAGAGTATAAACCCCATAAACATGTGTGTTCTATTGGGTAGGTGGGTGTGAATGTGTGTTTGGAGCCAACAACCATGGTTTAAACCCTCACTTGTGCACAATTTAGCTTATTTTTACCATTTACACTATTATGTTGTAGAGATTTTGAACAATCCCATGTCTAGTATGGTACATGACAGACAACATACTTTATCATAACAGAATATGTTCTCCTGGAGGATGTGTCTAGCAACAATTGGATCAGATGGTACATGCTAGACAACATACCTTATCATAATAGAATGTGTTCTCCCGAAGGATGTGTCTAGTAACAATACGGTCAGAGACGACAAGAAATGACATGGGCCCAAAAGCAAGCTTGTAGACAGCCATAATGCGAATTAAGGCATCATAACATGTCAGTGTTGCAGGAGCTGCCCTTGTAGTTTCTGAATTGAATTTTCCTATACGGTAAACTAAAGAAACAAACGATGATTGTGGGAAACCCTTACCCTGGAATAGGGTTGGGTGTTGTATTAATAGAGTTGGGATAGTTGGGCCAGGCCCATTACAAGGGGGCGAGAGGGTAAATACACAGGGAAGCCCCTAAACCCTAACGGGTATTCTAACACCCCTCGCAGTCGCAACTCTATCCTGTACAGATGTTGAGACTGGACCAAAAGTCTAAAAATACACCCTATGGTAACCCCTTGGTGAAGATGTCGGCGAACTGCAGCGTGGTGGGGATGCTGAGAACCCGAACGTCACCGGCATCGACACGCTCGCGGACGAAGCGCAGGTCGATCTCCACATGCTTCGTGCGCTGATGTTGCACAAGATGAGTGGAGAGGTAGACGACGCTGACGTTGTCACAATAGACGAGGGTAGCACGTTGAAGGGGGCTGTGGAGCTCATGGAGGAGCTGGCGCATCTAGGAGGCTTCCGTCACGCCGTTGGACGCAGCGCGGTACTTGGCCTTTGAGCTGGAGCGGGAGACGACGGGCTGCCGCTTGGTGGCCCAGGAGACGAGGTTGGCGCCCAGAAACATGATGTATCCGAAAGTGGACCAGCTCGTGTCGGGGCTACCAGCCCAGTCAGTATCGATGTAGACCACGAGCTCCGACGTCGGGGATGGTCGGAGGAGGAGGCTATAGTCGAGGGAGCCGCGGAGGTAGCTCAGGATCCGCTTGAGAGCGGTGAAATGGGGCTCCCGTGGCGTGTGCATATGTAGGCACACCTACTATATGGCGTAGGTGATGTCAGGCCGGGAAAAGGTGAGGTACTGGAGCGCGCCGGTCAAGCTCTGGTAAGACGTCGCGTCGGTGACCGAGGGCCCGTCGGCCTCAGAGAGCTTCGCCTGAGTGTCGACAAGCGTGGAGGAGCGCTTGCAGTCAGACATGCCAGCTCGCTCCAAGATATCGATGGCGTACTGGCGCTGGTGAAGGAAGAGACCCTGGGGCCGGCGTTCGGCGATAATGCCGAGGAAGTCATGGAGGGGCCCCAGGTCCTTCATCGCAATCTAGCGCTGGAAGGCGATGATCGTGCGCTGCTGGAGATCGACGGTGGATGCCGTGAGTACAATGTCGTCGACATAGAGGAGTTAGACGGTGTCCTCGCCATGTCGGTAGATGAAGAGTGACGTATCTGACTTGCCCTCGGCGAAGCCGATTGAGGCCAAGTAGGAGGCGAAGCGACTATACCAAGCCTGCGGCGCCTACTTGAGGCAGTAGAGGGAGCAGTTCAGCTGGCATACCAGATCTGGGTGAGAGGTGTTGATGAAGCCAGTGGGCTGGCTGCAGTAGACAGTCTCCGTCATAGTGCCATGGAGGAAGGCATGTTTGACGTCAAGCTAATGGATCACTTAGTCCTGGGAGAGGGAGAGAGAGAGGACGACGCGAATGGTGGCGAACATGACAACGGGGCTATCGTAGTCTACTCCGGGGTGCTGGGTGAAGCCTCGAAGGACCCAACGGGCCTTGTAGCGGTCGAGGGAGGCATCCAAAGTCAGCTTGTGGCGAAAGAGCCAATTACCGGTGACCACATTGGTGCTTGGAGGACACAGCACCAGGTCCCAGGTGTGGTTGGCCAGCAGGGCTGTGTACTCCTCCATAGCCCGACGCCATTGTGGATCAGCGAGGGCAGTGTGTACGGAGGAGGGGACCGAGAGGCGTCTGGTGGAGTAGCGGTCGTATCAGCGGCCAAAATCTGCTGGTCGATGGGCCGAAGGACACCGACGGCGCGTCGAGTCACCATCGGGTTGACGTGCCTGGGGTCGTGGTTAATGGTGACCAGTGGTACATCGGCGGCTCAGAGCGGTCCATCGGTGGTCGGCTCGCGGCGGTGATAAATGACGGCGGGGTCAGTGAATCGGCCCGTGCTCGTTGAGGGGCCCAGGTCCGTGGGCACCGAGGGAGGGGTGCTCCCGCGACGGTAGTAAACGAGGGAGGGGTAGGTGAAGCGAGTCACGCTCATCGACAGGGCCGCGCGTGGCGTGGGCATGATTGACAGGGCCGCACGTGGCGCGGGTAGAAGTGCAAGCGGAGGCGTCAGAGCCGCGTAGGGCACATGCGGGGTCGACAGGGCTGCACGTGGCGCGGGCAACGGTGCGAGGCGAGGCGCCTGGGGTGGATGGGTAATCGGGTTGCACTCAATGAGGGAGTCGAGATCTGTGGGTGGGGAGGACCCAGCAAGGGGAAACACATCTTTGTCGAAGACGACGTGACGGGATATGATGATGTGATGGGAGACTAGGTCAAGATAGCGATACCTGTTGTGGTCTGGGAGTAGCCAAGGAAGAGGTAGCGGGTGGAGCAGGGAGACAACTTATGAGGAGCAGTAGCGGGAGTGTTGGGATAGCAGGCACAACCAAACACACAGAGGTGGTCGTAGGAGAGGGATGTGCCGTATAGGGCGAAGTGGGGAGTAGGGTGGCTCACCGGCTTCGATGGGAGGCGGTTGAGGAGGTGGGTGGCGATGTGCAGGGCTTCTGCCCAGTAGCTGGCAGGGAGAGACGCCTGGAAGAGAAGGCAACAGATCATATTGGTGGTGGTGCGAATCATGCGCTCGGCCTGGCCGTTCTAGGTAGAGGTGTAGGGGCACGAGAGACGCAACTGAATGCCACTGATGAGAAAGAACGATCAGGAGGTGTGGTTGTCAAACTCGCGGCCATTATGGCACTGTAGGGCACGGACCAGGCAATGGAACTGGGTGGAGACCCAGGCGAAGAAGTGTGTGAGAGTGGTGAATGTGTCTGACTTCAACCGAAGAGGAAAAGTCTAGAGAAAATGGGAAAAATCATCCAAAATCACTAAATTGTATTATATCCAGAAAGCCTGAGTACAGGGGAGGTCCAGAGATCACAATGAACCAGGCCAAAAGCCTACTCAGCCCGAGAAGAAGAGATAGTAAATGGAAGATGGGTATGTCGGCCTAAATGATAAGCATGACGGAGACCCTCAAAATGTCCCCTACTACAAGAAGAATCTAGACTGTTGGTCGAGACGATGACGCCAAGTGGTGGAGGTGGTGGCGGAGACCAGAACGAGTGGTGGAGACGTGCCAGTGGAAGAAGGTCGGAGCGTGTAGAGGGCCCGGCGCTGTCACTGTGGGCGAGAGGGGTCCTGGTGGTCAGATCCTTCACAAAAAAACCAGAGGGGTCAATCTCAATGGAACAAGAATTGTCGGTGGTGAACTGACGGACAGAAAGGAGATTGTGGGTGATATGGGGGGCTACGAGAACGTCGTTGAGATAGAACGGTCCAGGGAGAACCGAGGCACATACTGAGGTGACCGACAGAGTGGAACCATTTCCAACGACGATCGAGGCGGGGTGGGAGGAATGAGGTGGGTGAGAGCGAGATAGCATGCCTGCGGTGGGGTGGTGTGGTAGGAGGCACCAGAGTTGATGACCCAGTCAGGAGAGAGTGGAGCCAACGCCATGGTGCTATAGGCGGTGGCTAGAGAGGCTGGGTCCCAACCTCCAGCGAACGGGGACCAGGGAGTCGTGGTGGGGGTCCCCGGAGGCGGGAGATGAGGTGGGGCCGGGTCGTCGGGGGCACGCCATAGGCAGGCGGCAGAGGTGCACTGTAGAGGGTCGTAGTTAGGAGTGTAAGCAGAGGGACTCTAACTCTTATCCAGATGATGACACTACGAGTTGGGGCAATTTTCATTTATTTCTCACACACTACTCAAATGTCATACCCATTTAAGGGTTGGTGGCACATATTTGTAGCCCTAGAGGCTGCACTACCACACTTTCTCACACACACTACACAACAGGATTGTCCTCTAGATGCTAAAAGCTAAAAGAGACTAAATAGGACAGTCAAAAAGCTCTTGCTGTCCTCTAGATGCTAAAGAGACTAAAGAGGACAGTCAAAAAGCTCATGTTGTCCTCTAGATGCTAAAGAGACTAAAGAGGACAGTCAAAAAGCTCCTGCTGTCCTCTAGATGCTAAGATGCAAAAAGAGGACATTCAAAAAGCTCTTGTTGTCCTCTAGATGCTCAAGACTTATTCCATCATTCTCTCCCTAAGTCTTCGGCGTCGTCTTGTGGGAAAGTTGGGTCATTCCGGACCTAGAGCAAAGCTCAAGAAACTTGATCCTCCCAAGGGGCTTGGTGAGCAGGTCTGCAAGCTGATCCTTGGTGCTGATGTAGCGCGCCTTGATGCTCCCTTCTGCCAAGCAGTCTCGGATGAAGTGGTATCTCACCCGGATGTGCTTGCTCCATTCATGGAACACGGGGTTCTTGGCCAATGCCAGAGCGGACTGGTTGTCCACCCTGAGTTCCACCGCTCCAATGTCTCTCCCGAGGAGATCACCGAGCAGTCGAGCCAGCCAGAGCGCCTGAGTCGAAGCAGTGGAGGCCGCTATGTACTCGGCCTCGCAGCTGGACATGGCCACCACCTGCTGCTTGACTGACTGCCAGCTAATGAGGCACTTGCCGAGGAAGAAGAGGATCCCGCTTGTGCTCTTGCTAGTGTCGATGTCACCGGTGTGGTCGCTGTCGCTGTACCCGACAAGGTGTGCCTCCTCAGGGCACCTCAGGTAGTAGAGACCATGGTCGAGAGTCCCCGCAACATAGCGGATGATCCTCTTCACAGCCTGCTCATGCTCCGTCGTAGGTCGCTGCAGAAACCGACTAACGTAGCCGATGGAGTATGCCAAGTCAGGCTGTGTGTGGACGAGGTAGCGAAGGCTCCCCACAAGACGCCGGTACTGTGTAGCGTCCACCTCCTCCGTCGTGCTGTCGTGACTCAGCTTCAGCCTCTCCTCCATCAGAGTGAGAGCTGGGTTGCAGTCGGTGAGCCCTGCCAGCTCAACAATGCGTTTGGCATAGGCGGTCTGGTGAAGTATGATCCCGGAGTCTCCCTGGTGCACCTCCATCCCCAGGTAGAAGGAGAGATGCCCCAGGTCACTCATTTGAAAGGTGGCCTTCATCTCTTCCTTGAATGTTGCCACCTCTACATCCTTGGCACCGGTGATCACCAAGTCGTCGACGTAGACACCCACCAGCAGGCTTGGCGTGAAACCCATTCCTATGAGCGTGGAATCCAGCTTGGCATTCCACGCCCTCGGTGCCTGTCGCAGGCCATAGAGAGCCTTGCGCAGGCGCAACACCTTGCCCTCCTTGCCAGGGATCGCAAAACCTAGCGGCTCGTGTGCGTAGACCTCCTCCTTTAAGTCATCGTTAAGAAACGTCAACTTGACGTCCATGTGATGAACGTGCCAGTCCTCCTGGGCTGACAACGCAAGGAGGAGTCGCACGGATTCCATCCATGCCACGGGGGCGAAAGCATCGTCGAAGTCGATCCCCTCCTGTTGTAAGAAATCGCGTGCCACCAAGCGAGCCTTGTGCTTAACGATGGCAATGAGCACCCATTTAAGGGTGATCGCGCGATGACCATGAGGGAGATCAGTGAGCTCCAAGTGCGGTTCGTCTCAACCGCGTCCATCTCTGACTGCATCGCGGCACGCCAAGCCACGTGTTTCTCGGCCTCCGCGAAAGACCGAGCCTCGCCATCATCGCATGCAAGATGCAACTCTCCTGCTAAAATGCGAGACGCCGGGCCCGACACCGACGGGTCGATGAGAAGGCCCTCCACCTTTCGATACCGCAACGGCTCGTCGTCGTAGCACGCGTCGACACACTCCTCGTCATGGGAGAGCGGGGTCACGAGCTCCACTAGGTCATGTTCGACATGAGCTGGCGTCAGAGAGGATGTTCTAGGGAAGAGTACCGTCGACGCTAGAGTACGTGGTGACGGAGAGCTCGCTGGAGCCGGAGTCGTGGCTGGATGGCGTGGTGGCGAAGAGCTCATTGTAGCCGGAGCTAAAGTGCGTGGCGTTGTAGTCGATGGAGACTTGGGGGCTGGAGTAGGCCTACTCGAAGAAGGGTCGCCTACTCCCCTGGCTCTCTCAAAGTGGACGTACTCGATGGTGAAGTCGTCGTATGTCGGAGTCATGCCGTCGTCCACCGCCTTGTCCTAGGCCCATCCTCGCCCTTCGTCGAACACTACGTCGCACGCCGTGCGCACACGCAGTGTTCCTGGGTCAAGGATGCGGTAGGCCTTCGAGCCCTCCGCGTAGCCAATGAACACCCCTGGGGTGCTCCTGTCGTCGAGCTTGCCGATGTGGCCAAGCTCCTTGGTGAACGCGAGGCAGCCGAAGACCTATAGGTGAGAGACCGCCGGCTTGCGCCCATGCCAAGCCTCATACGGTGTCATCCCTTGAGTGCCTTGGTGGGCGAGCGGTTGAGGATGTAAACCGCTGTCACCACCGCCTCTCCCCAGAAGGCAGCCGACATTCTCCTCTGTTTGAGGAGAGCCCGAGCCATCCCCACAACCGTCTGGTTGCGTCGCTTGACGACGCCGTTCTGCTGCAGGCTGTACGGCGCGGAGTAGTGGCGCTGAACGCCCTCATCCGTGCAGTACGGCGTGAACTCAGCCGCCGTGAATTCGCTGCCGTTGTCGGTGCGCAGCACGCGCAGCTTGCGGCCACACTCCGCCTCCGCAGCGACCTGCACACGTCTGATGGCGTTCGCAGCCTCTCCCTTGCTACCAAGGATCATCACCCACATGTAGCGGGAGAGATCGTCGACGAGCAGCAAGAAGTAGCGTCATCCTCTTGGTGTGGCTGGTGTCACCGGGCCACACAAGTCCCCATGCACGAGCTCGAGCCTCTCTTTGGCTCGGAAGCTCGACTGCTGGGGAAAGGGGAGCCGTCTCTGCTTTGTCAACACGCAGACATCGCAGAATTGCTCCACATGGTCAAGGCACGGCAGGCCTCGTACTATCTCCTTAGCACTGAGCCGCTTCAGGGCCTCAAAGTTAAGATGTCCGAAGCGCTCGTGCCACTGCCGTGTCCCGTCGTCTCGACGAGCAGCAAGGCAACAAGGTTGTGCCACCTTCACGTTGAGGATGTAAAGCCGATTTGGACTCCTGCGTACCTTGGCAAGAAGGCGACGAGAGGTATCCTAGATCCTCATGACTCCATGCTCGACCTCCACGCACGAACCGTTCTCGTCCAGCTGTCCCAAGCTGATGATAGAGTTCCTCAACGCGGGGATGTAGTAGACTCCGGTGAGCAGCCTGTGCCCACCAGACGTGGCGGTGAAGACGACTGAGCCGGTGCCCTTTATCTCTACGCCGGAGGCGTCCCCAAACTTGACGGAGCCTCGGACGCTAGAGTCAAGCTCGGTGAAGAACTCCCGTCGGCCGGTCATGTGATGAGTGGTGCAGTGTCGAGGCACCATCCTTCGATCATGTCTTTGCTGGAGCCGTCGCCGAGGAAAGCGCGTGCTTTCGACTCATTAAGGTGGAGGAGTGCCGCTGCGGCCGGTGCCGTTGGAGATAGCTCGATGCTTGCATGTGCTAGGAGCAAAGCCTCCTCCTCCGCCTGTGCGACGTTGTTGTGGCCACATCGTAGCTGTCGACAGTCCCTGGCCCAGTGGCCAAGCTTGCCACAGTTGTGACAGTCGTCGTCTCGTGCCTGCTTCTTGTTGCCGACGGCGCCGCCTTGGGCACCTCCATGGGCACCACCCTCATCATGTCCTCGCGCCCCGGCCTGGGTGCCTCCACGCGTCTTGCCGCGTTTGCGGCCTCGTGTCGAGGAGGACTCCCCCTTCTTCTTGTCACCCTGCTGTAACACCCTAAATTTGGGGGTATAAAATTTCTTTGCTCATATTCACAAATTCAGGTGTTATTTCCCTTTTCTCATCCTTCCCCAATCTTTTCTTTCTCATTTCTATAGGAGAAAAGTGCTTATTTTATTTGTAATAATAGTGTGATAGGTTAAACCCTAAGGGAGTATGAATTGTTGCATCATGTTGAACCCTGGATTTCACTTTTGTTTGGTGCATAATTCTCAAAAGGTCTAATTTGAATTTGTGGCTCATTTGAATTTGAATCAAATGGAGAAAATAAAAAGAAAAGAGAAAGGAAATTCCAAAATAAAAGAAAAAAGGAAAGCAGCCCACTACCCCCGCCCCCTCGGCCTTTCGGCCCATCAAGCCCAACCCGCGCGCGCGCCTTTCCCCCCTTTTCTCTCTCTGCCTGGCGGGCCCCACCTGTCGGCGCTCCCGCTTCACCGCGCGTGCGCCATCTCTCTCTCTGCTCGGCCGGCCCCGCCTGTCGGCGCAGCCGTTCCCCGCGTGCGCCCGCTCCCTCGCTCTCTCTGCCCGTGGGCCCGGCCCGTCAGCCCCGCTTTTCTCGCGCTCGCTTTCTCCTCTCTCTCTGCGCCGCGGGCCCGAGCTGTCAGCTCTCTCGTCCTCGCGTAACCGCCGCCGCGCGTGCCGCGGTCTCCGCGCCCACGTCGCGCGAGGGGCTCGCCCCACCTCGCCCTCGGCCACTTGAGCCCCGAACCTCGCTCGCCATCTCCCCCTCCCTCATTTGCGCACCAACCGGCCCTCTCTCTCGCCCTCTCCCTCGCTGCGCGCACGCCCAAGCGCCATCGCCGCGAACCGCCGCCGCCCGAGCTTGTTTCCCGGCCGCCGTTGGAGCTCCGCCGTGTCCTTTGCCACGGTGAGTTTCGCCCCGACGTCCGCAACCCAGAACGCGCTCCGATTTCCCCTTCCCCTCCCTATTTCTCTCTGCCCGTGCTCACCCGCCGTCCGCCGTGCAGCCGCCACCGTCGACCCGGGCCACCGTCGCGTCTCCGTCGCCGCCGAGGAGTCCCCGGAGTTCGCCGTGAGGTAAGGAACCTCTCCCGCCCCTATTGGCCCTTGTCTTGCACTCTGTCGCGCTTAATTCCTCGCCGGAGACCCTTAGCGCCGCCGTCGAGCCGCTTCGCCGTGAGCTGCCCTCCTCCGGTGCCCCTGCCCCGACCCAGACCCCACCAATAGGTTTCCCGTGCCCTCCCCAACCTCCCCGGCCACTCAGGTCGCCCCGGGAACCCGCAGGGCCCCCGCTCCCCTCGTCTCCGGCGAGCTCCTTCGCCGCGGGGGCGAGTGCCGCCGCCCCAGCTAGCTGAAGGAGACGGGAGCCAGCCACCCCATCCCCACCGTCTATCTCAGATCGGACGGCACGGATTCAAATAACCCGAACCCAACCTCAACCGTCCGCCCAAGATCCAACGGCCCAGAGCCGTTTCCCCGCACCCCGCCTCTCTGCCAACTGGGCCCCGCCTGTCAGCCGTTCACCCGCGCGCTCGCTCTGCCCGCCCGGTCCCGCCTGCCAGTCGCCTGCGCCCCGCGCTGCTCGCCCGGTCCCGCCTGTCAGCCGTTCGCCCCGCGCTGCCCGGCCGGTCCCGCCTGTCAGCCGCCCAGGCCGCCGCGCGCCCGCGCGCCCGCCGCAGGATCTAATCCTGGCCGTTGATCTGAGATCTAACGGCTGTAAGCGCCCGATACCCCTTCGCCCGCGCGTTTTCTTAAAGAGACCCCCGATTTTCTGGATTTTGCACCCGCCGTCCCTGGTTTCTTGCAGTTAGGTCCTCGGGCCTTTCATTTAATTCAAAATAGGTCCTTAGGGTATATTTTTAACCCCTAAACTTGTAAAATTCATAACTTTGCCATATGAACTCCAAATTAGGTGCTTCAAATTGCAAAATGTTCATAAAATTATTATCTATCTGTTTATGCAATGTTTCCCTGCTGTTTCTATGTCCCAATTAATGGTTAATCATTAGGATAGGATTAATGTTATGGGAACCCTATTTGAGATAAATAAAAGATAGTAGACTTTAATAAAAGTTGGAGCACTTAAGTTTATGGACTCAAACCCTTAAGTTTAGGAACTTAAAACCAGATAATGATTTAATCCCACCACTGACTTAAACCTGATTAGTGGATAATGAATCACTTAGTATAGTCCTCTACCCCAGACCTAGAGAACACCAGAGTGCCTATCCCTTTTCTATTATGAACTTGTGACCTCTCTCTGCTGCATATGTTTGGTATATTGTTTTTGTTTGTTATTTCCCAAGTGCATAGTGTGAATGATTGCTTTACGTAGACCACGAGCAGTCTGTGTTTCCCGAGGGAGTTGCAGAGGAAGTCCCTGATCAGCAGTTTGGTGAAGGCAAGTGTCCTCGGTCCCATTATGTCCCATTTACTTTATAATATACTGTCCCGCATTACTTACTTGAAACCTAAGGATTGACTAGCTTTACACTTTACTTTATCCTTGATGACCTTATGGGTTATTATGGTTAGCATTCTGCTACTGCCTTAACTTAATCAATGAACATGATGCGAATATTTATGATACTGTTATCCTGATGATGTTGATGATCTTGTGATACTCTAGGGGGCTCAGGCTGTTTCCTGAGTACCTCTCCGTAAGGACCTGTTCGTTGAGAGACCACCCGGGATAACAGTGCAACCATGAGGGTGAAATGGGGTGCCCTTAGCTAATTAATTAGAGGAACTAGAGGTGTAGTTGCTTCGCCGTCGTGCCGTCAATGGGGTCCAGGCACAGTGCTTGCTCTGCCGAGGCTGAGTGCCGAGGTTCTTTCGTTTTGCTTTTTGTTAGTCACTCTCCTGCGGGGAGGGGTACTGTGTTTATCAAACTGGAGAAACCTAACGGGCAGCTATGATCTCTAGGGAATCTTTGTAACAGCTACGTAGTGATACCCTGCCGGACCACCTAGGTAGTGGTCAATGGGGACTAGCTCTCCCCGGGTAGAAAGGGAATCATGACTCATGGGTAAAGTGTGCGACCTCTGCAGAGGGTAGTGAAACTGATATATCAGCCGTGCTCACGGTTAAGAGCAGCCTTGGGATCCTCTTTGATTAGAGATACAGATGGTTCGAGATACGAGGATTATGTTATGGTTTTGGTTCGAATATGATGATGTTGTTCCTCGATGAGGAAATGGTTCATGGGTTGGTTAATGCTAAAATCTGGCTATTACTAATGATAAATACCTGACCAACTAAAAGCAACTGCTTGAGCTTAGCCCCACATAAAGCTAGTCCACTTCAGCCAAACGGGACATTTGCTGAGTACGTTGATGTGTACTCATCCTTGCTTTACCACAAAACACCAGGTTGTCCGCATTGTAATCACTGCTCAGGAGGAGGCGAAGCCGTGGAAGGAGACTTCCAGGAGTTTCGGGACTACGACGAATTCTAGGTGTGGGTTGGCGGCAACCCCCAGTCAGGTGCCTGTGAAGGCCTTATCTTTACTGCGTTTCGCTAGCACTTTGATTTAACTGTTAAGTCGATGACTATGTGGATGTCTATGACTCTGTGATGTAACAAGTTAATACTCTTTTATGTTATTATTCGAGCATTGTGCGATGATGAGTCATTTATGTAATCGCTGTGTACGTGAATTACTGATCCTGGCACGTACATAGTTCGCATTCGGTTTGCCTTCCAAAACCGGGTGTGACATAAGTGGTATCAAAGCCGTGCTGACTGTAGGACCGCTGACCTAGAGTAGCACTGGTCGTACTAAGGACTATTGACCTTCCCTCTCACCTTGACCTCTGATGTTACTTCAAAAGTCGGTCACCTCGACCAACCCTATGTTTTACTACATATATATATACTATATTATACCTTGTTAAAATTTTTATCTTATTCTGTCTATGGTTTATTCACTTGTCATGTTAGTTCTGCTCTTACTCTTATGCTTACGGTGTCTTTTGTAGATGGCTCGTCTTAGACACACTGCACGTAAGTCGGTGATTCCTTTCCTGCTGTCTCGACTTGCGGAGCGTCCTCTGCACCGCACCGTGTCCGGTCAGTCGAGTCACCTGGAGAGACTGCACCACCGCCTGTGTGAGGAGCAGGAACGCCGGCGCCAGCACAGAGAGCAGCAGGGCTCTTCCTCCCCATCCCAGCAAGAGGTGGAGTCTGTGAGGCCCTGTTCCTCTGTTGCCCAGCTGGAGGCGCCCCCTGCACCACCGCGGGACGCCCCGGCTGTTGGAGGAGCTACTGGAGGAGACCCCGACGACGACTCAGACCACAGCACGGAGTCCTCTGAGCCGCAGGAGGCGGAAGGATGGGTCGCCCGACCCATCACCCGTGACACCGCTCGCGGTTGTCACTTCCACGACGCACTCGACACCTTGCTGTGCCAGGCTTTTGACCGGCACACCTGGTCGATCGAGTATCGTTGTGTAGTCTACCAGCACAGTCGCGGGAGGTACCCGGACCGCTGGGAGGCTACCTGCCTAGTTCGCCGTTCGGAGGATGACCTCCGGGGTGCAGAGGCCGTTTCGGAGCACTATTCCATCTCCGAGAGGGACACTGCAGAGGCGGCTATGCAGGATGCAGCACGACGTGCACTCTCCCAGTACTGTTCTTTGTTCGGTGGGGTGGCCGACGGTCTTAACCTTCGGTACTACCCCCGCCGCCCTACTGGCAGCACAGAGAGTGTGGTTGTCTCCCCTGTTGGTGAGGCTAACCCTAGGTTGAGCAGCACAGTCAACCTAGTCGCAGTGCTTAACACTGAGCTGGATCACTCTCTGGACGAGCTGAGTAGGGCTCGAACGAAGATTGCGGAGTTGCGTGCTGAGCTGGCAGAGCGCCATCACCAGGAGGGTGGTTCCCCCGCTCCTGTTGGGACTCAGCACCCATACCGCTCGCCGCCACGTGGTCACCACACTTATGGTTCCCCTGCCTGTAAGACCAGGATAGATCTGGATCCTTAGATCGTTAGCATCGGAGTTTGTAATAATTCCTAAGACAGATGTCTCAGTCTTAGATAGTCAGTTTAGTTTGCTTATCAGTTGCTTCCAATTAGCTTAGTTTGCTTATCAGTTGCTTGCATGCTTGTTATGATGAACTTGTGCTGGATTCGAATCTTTGTAATGACTGTTGCCGACCTGTGGGTTTCCCCTGCAGTTTGGCCTAGCTATAATGTTAATAAAGTCAGTTATTTAGTTGGGAAGCCATTTACTTCTACTTTCCTTCTTATCTGAGAAGCTGTGTTGAATCATTATGAGGATCAGTGAAGCTCTTTGTTCACTCAGTGTCATGAAGAATTCTGTATTTCCTTTTCTTATGCTGGAGGGTTGTAAGATCAACGCTGATGTATGAATGTCTTCCACAGATGTCTGACAACAGGCGCCGATGCAACAGGCTTGCTCAGCAAGAGCAGCATGACCAGCAGGAGGAACAACAGAGGCAGCCTCCCCCACCACCCCCGATGACAGTGGAGCAGATGTTCTTGATGCAGACTCAGGCAGTGCAGGCCATTGGGCAGACTCTGGCAGCCATGCAGCAGGCTCAACAGCAACCCCAACCCCAATTGCAAGTGTAGATGCCACGGGATAAGCGTGGTGAGTTCATGAGAGGGCACCCTCCTACCTTCGCCCATTCTGCCGACCCCATGGATGCAGAAGACTGGCTGCGCGCAGTGGAAAGAGAATTGCGCACCGCTCAATGTAACGACAGGGAGAAGGTTCTGTATGGTCCCCGTCAGCTAAGGGGAGCAGCCCAGTCCTGGTGGGAGTCCTACCTCGCCACACATGCTGACCCCGAAGCCATCACCTGTGAAGAATTCAGCGAGAGTTTCCGCAGGTACCATGTGCCAGAGGGACTGATGATCGTGAAGAAGGAGGAGTTTCTGGCTCTGAAGCAGGGACCCCTGTCTGTTAGTGAATACAGGGACAAGTTTCTGCAGCTATCTCGTTATGCACCTGAGGATGTCAACACTGATGCTAAAAGGCAGTACAGGTTCATGAGAGGTTTGGTGGATCCCCTGCATTACCAGCTGATGAATCACACCTTCCCCACCTTCCAGCACCTGATCGATAGGGCGATCATGACCGAGAGAAAGCGCAAGGATATGGAAGATCGGAAGCTTAAGATGAGTGGACCCCAGACCGGAAGCATCAGCCGTCCACGTTTCTCAGGCAGTTCATCTCAGCAAGGCAGGCCCGGTCACCCACAAGGATATCAGAATCAGAACCAGCGTCCGCATCAGCAACAGTTTCAGAGGCAGTACCCACAGCAGCAGCAGCAGTATCGTCAGCACAGCCAGCAGGGAGGTAATCAGTATCAGAAGCAGAACAACCAGGCACCTCGCCTTCCTGCCCCAGCAGCAAACCAGAGCAACCAAGCAGCCCCAGCACAAGGAGGAGGCAGAGGATGTTTCCACTGTGGAGAACAAGGCCACTGGGCGATGCAATGCCCGAAGAAGATGGCACAGCAGCAGACCAACCCCAACGCTCCAACAAGGCAAGGTGTACTGCAGCCGACAGCAGGCAATCGTAACCAAGCGTACAACCGTGGAAAGGTGAACCACTTGGAGGCCGAAGCGATCCAGGATGCACCAGATGTGGCAGTAGGTATGTTCTCAGTCGAATCTCATCCCACGAAAGTGCTATTTGATACTGGTGCAACTCATTCATTTGTCACTGCAACCTGGGTAGAATTGCATAACATCTTAGTAGAGGCAATGATGCCGCCCATGAGGATTAATTCAGTTGGTGGCAAGGTGCAAACAGATAAAATATGCTCAAATATAAGGGTGGAAATAAGGGGGATAGGGTTCCCCAGTGACTTAATAGTAATAGACACCCCTGGGATAGATGTCATTCTAGGGATGAATTGGTTAATGAGGTATGAAGCGAATATTAGTTGTGACAAGAGGACCGTAACATTGAAGTCCCCGTCAGGAGAAGAGGTAGTGGCCGAGCTAAGGATGCCTAAATCGGCGGAGGGTGTCTGTCACCAGATTTCAGTTGATAGTAAGGAGCCCAACCCGCTCGAGGCTATCAAGGTTGTGTCGGACTTTCCGGACGTATTTCCCGAGGAGCTAACGGGCATGCCACCCGAGAGGAAAGTCGAATTTGCCATAGAGCTTATCCCTGGTACCGCCCCCATTTCCAAAAGAGCCTACCGAGTGTCTGGACCAGAATTGGTGGAACTCAAGAAGCAGATAGATGAGATGTTAGAGAAGGGTTACATCAGACCAAGTACCTCGCCTTGGGCCGCTCCAGTGTTGTTTGTAGAGAAGAAAGATGGTACCAAAAGGATGTGCATAGACTACAGAGCCTTGAATGAAGTCACTGTCAAAAATAAGTACCCCCTGCCAAGGATAGAAGATTTGTTCGACCAGCTCAGAGGTGCCAGCGTATTCTCGAAGATAGATCTGAGATCAGGTTACCATCAACTCAGAATCCGACCCTCGGACATACCGAAGACAGCATTCATCACCAAGTACGGGTTATATGAATTCACAGTTATGTCCTTCGGTTTGACCAATGCGCCAGCCTTCTTTATGTATCTGATGAACAGTGTGTTCATGGATTATCTGGACAAGTTTGTGGTAGTGTTTATCGATGATATTCTTATATACTCTCAAAGTGAGGAGGATCATGTAGAGCATTTGAAGATGGTATTGCAAAGACTTCGAGAGCATCAGCTGTATGCTAAGCTGAGCAAATGCGAGTTCTGGATTCATGAAGTCTTGTTTCTGGGTCACATCATAAATCAAGATGGGTTGGCAGTGGATCCAAAGAAAGTAGCAGATATCCTGAACTGGAAAGCACCGAAGGATGTTCGTGGGATCAAGAGCTTCATTGGAATGGCTGGGTATTACAGGCGTTTCATCGAAGGCTTCTCAAAGATTGCTAGACCAATGACAGCGTTGCTAGCGAAGAAAGTTGAGTTCAAGTGGACCCAAAAGTGTCAGGAAGCATTTGAAGAACTGAAAAATAGATTGACTACAGCTCCGGTGTTAGTCCTGCCTGATGTTCACAAGCCATTCTCAGTGTATTGCGATGCTTCTTACACCGGATTGGGATGTGTGCTAATGCAAGAAGGAAGAGTGGTAGCATATTCATCTCGACAGCTGAAGATTCATGAGAAAAATTATCCCACACATGACCTGGAGTTGGCAGCAGTAGTTCATGCTTTAAAGACCTGGAGACATTACCTGTATGGGCAGAAGTGCGACATTTACACAGATCATAAAAGCCTAAAGTACATATTCACCCAGTCAGAGTTAAACATGAGACAGCGAAGATGGTTGGAATTGATCAAGGACTACGAGTTGGAGATACATTACCATCCAGGCAAAGCCAATGTGGTTGCAGATGCTCTGAGCAGGAAGAGTCAAGTCAATATGATGGCCACGTACCCAATGCCATATGAGTTAGCCAAGGAGTTCGACAGACTGAGTCTCGGTTTCCTGAACAGTACGCAAGGAGTAACAGTGGAATTAGAGCCCACCCTAGAGCGGGAAATCAAAGAAGGGCAGAAGGATGATGAAAGTATCAACAAGATCCGGCAGCTAATCTTGGAAGGAAGAGGCAAAGACTTCCGAGAGGATGAAGAGGGAGTAATATGGTTCAAGGACCGATTGTGTGTCCCCGACCTCAAACCTATTCGGGAGCTGATCCTAAAGGAAGCTCATGAGACAGCCTACTCCATACACCCGGGAAGTGAAAAGATGTACCAGGATTTAAAAAGGAGGTTTTGGTGGTATGGCATGAAAAGAGAAATCGCAGAATATGTCGCAATCTGTGATAGCTGTCAAAGGACCAAAGCAGAGCATCAAAGGCCCGCCAGATTGTTGCAGCCATTGCGGATTCCTCAGTGGAAGTGGGATGAGATCGGGATGGATTTTATAGTTGGCCTACCCCGTACCCGGGCCGGTTATGATTCCATCTGGGTAGTTGTGGACCGCTTAACAAAGGTGGCCCATTTCATACCTGTGAAGACCACATATACCAGAGCAACGTTAGCTGAGTTATACATGTCACGAATAGTCTGCCTTCATGGTGTGCCGAAGAAGATAGTGTCAGATCGAGGAACGCAGTTCACCTCTCATTTTTGGCAGCAGCTACAAGAAGCTTTGGGCACCCATTTGAACTTCAGCTCGGCTTATCACCCGCAGACAGACGGTCAGACTGAAAGAACTAACCAGATCCTAGAAGATATGTTGAGAGCCTGTGCGTTGCAAGACAAGTCAGGATGGGACAAAAGGTTACCTTATGCAGAATTCTCCTATAACAATAGTTACCAGGCCAGCTTGAAGATGTCACCGTTTCAGGCACTCTATGGACGGAGTTGTAGGACTCCGCTGCATTGGGACCAGCCTGGAGAGAGACAGGTGTTTGGCCCCGACATTTTGCTTGAAGCCGAAGAGAATATCAAAATGGTTCGGGAGAACCTGAAAATAGCCCAGTCAAGACAGCGAAGCTATGCGGACAGAAGGAGAAGAGAACTGAGTTTCGAAGTGGGGGATTTCGTCTATCTGAGGGTGTCACCGATCAGGGGAGTCAAAAGATTCGGAGTTAAAGGCAAGTTAGCACCCCGGTACGTTGGACCATATCAGATCCAAGCCAAGCGTGGAGAAGTGGCCTACCAGCTCAACCTACCAGAAAGTTTGTCGGCAGTGCACAATGTGTTCCACGTGTCGCAATTGAAGAAGTGTCTGCGAGTACCAGAAGAACAGTTGCCAGTGGAGGGTTTGGAAGTCCAGGAGGATCTGACATACATAGAGAAGCCAACGCAGATTCTGGAGTTTGCAGACAGAGTCACCCGGAGGAATACCATCAGAATGTGCAAAGTCAGATGGGGTCACCACTCCGAGGAAGAAGCAACCTGGGAACGAGAAGATGATCTGAAAGCCAAATACCCTGAACTCTTTGCTGACCAACCCTGAATCTCGGGGGCGAGATTATTTTAAGGGGGATAGGTTTGTAACACCCTGAATTTGGGGGTATAAAATTTCTTTGCTCATATTCACAAATTCAGGTGTTATTTCCCTTTTCTCATCCTTCCCCAATCTTTTCTTTCTCATTTCTATAGGAGAAAAGTGCTTATTTTATTTGTAATAATAGTGTGATAGGTTAAACCCTAAGGGAGTATGAATTGTTGCATCATGTTGAACCCTGGATTTCACTTTTGTTTGGTGCATAATTCTCAAAAGGTCTAATTTGAATTTGTGGCTCATTTGAATTTGAATCAAATGGAGAAAATAAAAAGAAAAGAGAAAGGAAATTCCAAAATAAAAGAAAAAAGGAAAGCAGCCCACTACCCCCGCCCCCTCGGCCTTTCGGCCCATCAAGCCCAACCCGCGCGCGCGCCTTTCCCCCCTTTTCTCTCTCTGCCTGGCGGGCCCCACCTGTCGGCGCTCCCGCTTCACCGCGCGTGCGCCATCTCTCTCTCTCTGCTCGGCCGGCCCCGCCTGTCGGCGCAGCCGTTCCCCGCGTGCGCCCGCTCCCTCGCTCTCTCTGCCCATGGGCCCGGCCCGTCAGCCCCGCTTTTCTCGCGCTCGCTTTCTCCTCTCTCTCTGCGCCGCGGGCCCGAGCTGTCAGCTCTCTCGTCCTCGCGTAACCGCCGCCGCGCGTGCCGCGGTCTCCGCGCCCACGTCGCGCGAGGGGCTCGCCCCACCTCGCCCTCGGCCACTTGAGCCCCGAACCTCGCTCGCCATCTCCCCCTCCCTCATTTGCGCACCAACCGGCCCTCTCTCTCGCCCTCTCCCTCGCTGCGCGCACGCCCAAGCGCCATCGCCGCGAACCGCCGCCGCCCGAGCTTGTTTCCCGGCCGCCGTTGGAGCTCCGCCGTGTCCTTTGCCACGGTGAGTTTCGCCCCGACGTCCGCAACCCGGAACGCGCTGCGATTTCCCCTTCCCCTCCCTATTTCTCTCTGCCCGTGCTCACCCGCCGTCCGCCGTGCAGCCGCCACCGTCGACCCGGGCCACCGTCGCGTCTCCGTCGCCGCCGAGGAGTCCCCGGAGTTCGCCGTGAGGTAAGGAACCTCTCCCGCCCCTATTGGCCCTTGTCTTGCACTCTGTCGCGCTTAATTCCTCGCCGGAGACCCTTAGCGCCGCCGCCGAGCCGCTTCGCCGTGAGCTGCCCTCCTCCGGTGCCCCTGCCCCGACCCAGACCCCACCAATAGGTTTCCCGTGCCCTCCCCAACCTCCCCGGCCACTCAGGTCGCCCCGGGAACCCGCAGGGCCCCCGCTCCCCTCGTCTCCGGCGAGCTCCTTCGCCGCGGGGGCGAGCGCCGCCGCCCCAGCTAGCTGAAGGAGACGGGAGCCAGCCACCCCATCCCCACCGTCTATCTCAGATCGGACGGCACGGATTCAAATAACCCGAACCCAACCTCAACCGTCCGCCCAAGATCCAACGGCCCAGAGCCGTTTCCCCGCACCCCGCCTCTCTGCCAACTGGGCCCCGCCTGTCAGCCGTTCACCCGCGCGCTCGCTCTGCCCGCCCGGTCCCGCCTGCCAGTCGCCTGCGCCCCGCGCTGCTCGCCCGGTCCCGCCTGTTAGCCGTTCGCCCCGCGCTGCCCGGCCGGTCCCGCCTGTCAGCCGCCCAGGCCGCCACGCGCCCGCGCGCCCGCCGCAGGATCTAATCCTGGCCGTTGATCTGAGATCTAACGGCTGTAAGCGCCCGATACCCCTTCGCCCGCGCGTTTTCTTAAAGAGACCCCCGATTTTCTGGATTTTGCACCCGCCGTCCCTGGTTTCTTGCAGTTAGGTCCTCGGGCCTTTCATTTAATTCAAAATAGGTCCTTAGGGTATATTTTTAACCCCTAAACTTGTAAAATTCATAACTTTGCCATATGAACTCCAAATTAGGTGCTTCAAATTGCAAAATGTTCATAAAATTATTATCTATCTGTTTATGCAATGTTTCCCTGCTGTTTCTATGTCCCAATTAATGGTTAATCATTAGGATAGGATTAATGTTATGGGAACCCTATTTGAGATAAATAAAAGATAGTAGACTTTAATAAAAGTTGGAGCACTTAAGTTTATGGACTCAAACCCTTAAGTTTAGGAACTTAAAACCAGATAATGATTTAATCCCACCACTGACTTAAACCTGATTAGTGGATAATGAATCACTTAGTATAGTCCTCTACCCCAGACCTAGAGAACACCAGAGTGCCTATCCCTTTTCTATTATGAACTTGTGACCTCTCTCTGCTGCATATGTTTGGTATATTGTTTTTGTTTGTTATTTCCCAAGTGCATAGTGTGAATGATTGCTTTACGTAGACCACGAGCAGTCTGTGTTTCCCGAGGGAGTTGCAGAGGAAGTCCCTGATCAGCAGTTTGGTGAAGGCAAGTGTCCTCGGTCCCATTATGTCCCATTTACTTTATAATATACTGTCCCGCATTACTTACTTGAAACCTAAGGATTGACTAGCTTTACACTTTACTTTATCCTTGATGACCTTATGGGTTATTATGGTTAGCATTCTGCTACTTGCCTTAACTTAATCAATGAACATGATGCGAATATTTATGATACTGTTATCCTGATGATGTTGATGATCTTGTGATACTCTAGGGGGCTCAGGCTGTTTCCTGAGTACCTCTCCGTAAGGACCTGTTCGTTGAGAGACCACCCGGGATAACAGTGCAACCATGAGGGTGAAATGGGGTGCCCTTAGCTAATTAATTAGAGGAACTAGAGGTGTAGTTGCTTCGCCGTCGTGCCGTCAATGGGATCCAGGCACAGTGCTTGCTCTGCCGAGGCTGAGTGCTGAGGTTCTTTCGTTTTGCTTTTTGTTAGTCACTCTCCTGCGGGGAGGGGTACTGTGTTTATCAAACTGGAGAAACCTAACGGGCAGCTATGATCTCTAGGGAATCTTTGTAACAGCTACGTAGTGATACCCTGCCGGACCACCTAGGTAGTGGTCAATGGGGACTAGCTCTCCCCGGGTAGAAAGGGAATCATGACTCATGGGTAAAGTGTGCGACCTCTGCAGAGGGTAGTGAAACTGATATATCAGCCGTGCTCACGGTTAAGAGCAGCCTTGGGATCCTCTTTGATTAGAGATACAGATGGTTCGAGATACGAGGATTATGTTATGGTTTTGGTTCGAATATGATGATGTTGTTCCTCGATGAGGAAATGGTTCATGGGTTGGTTAATGCTAAAATCTGGCTTCTACTAATGATAAATACCTGACCAACTAAAAGCAACTGCTTGAGCTTAGCCCCACATAAAGCTAGTCCACTTCAGCCAAACGGGACATTTGCTGAGTACGTTGATGTGTACTCATCCTTGCTTTACCACAAAACACCAGGTTGTCCGCATTGTAATCACTGCTCAGGAGGAGGCGAAGCCGTGGAAGGAGACTTCCAGGAGTTTCGGGACTACGACGAATTCTAGGTGTGGGTTGGCGGCAACCCCCAGTCAGCTGCCTGTGAAGGCCTTATCTTTACTGCGTTTCGCTAGCACTTTGATTTAACTGTTAAGTCGATGACTATGTGGATGTCTATGACTCTGTGATGTAACAAGTTAATACTCTTTTATGTTATTATTCGAGCATTGTGCGATGATGAGTCATTTATGTAATCGCTGTGTACGTGAATTACTGATCCTGGCACGTACATAGTTCGCATTCGGTTTGCCTTCCAAAACCGGGTGTGACACCTGCCAGGCCTCCCACCGTTCCCGAGTGAGATATAGCTTCCCGTCGATAGTGATAGGCCTAGAGGGAGCCTGTGGTTCGTCGCCGTCGACCACCTTGAGATGACCTATCGCCTCTTCGATTGTCATCGTGGAGAGGTCTAGCAGAGACTCCATCGAGCGAGCAATCTACTTGTACTTCTCGGGGATGCAACGGAAGAGCTTCTCAACAGCTCTCTCCTCATCGTAGGTGTCGTCGCCGAACTGCACCATCTTCTGCAACAGAGTGTTGAGGCGGAGAGCAAAGTGATCAACATCCTCACCTGGCTTGAAGGCTAGGTTCTCCCACTCCTTGCGAAGTGCCTGCAGTGTGGTCTTGCGGGCACGGTCACTGCCGATGCGGGTCGCAGCGATGGCGTCCCAGGCCTGCTGGGCAGTCCGCTTCTGGGAAAGAGAAAATTGCATCTCAGGCGAGACTGCAGCAATGAGGGCATCCAGCACCCGCCGATCCTCGTGGTAGTCGACATCGCCGTACCGAACTGCTTCCCACATGTAGCGAACTTGGAGTCGTACCCTCATCATCGTGGCCCACTCGACGTAGTTGGTCTTGGTGAGGGTAGGCCACCCACCGCCGAGACCGATGTCCCTGACAATGGCCTGGGCCATGCGGCGACCATGGTACCGATCCGGGGAGGGAGAGCCGCGCCGCCTGTAGAGGCCGTGATCTCCATCGACTCGGTCGCCGCAGCCGGGAGCACCGCCGGCGTGTCTACGCCCGTCTAGGCTGCCGCCGCGTGCGCCCTCGCCCGGAGCGCCGTCGGCGCATCGGCGCCTATCTGGGCTGCCGCCACGCGCGCCCCCATGGGGATGCGCGGCTGCCCACTGAGTCGCCTGCTTTCGCGCTGCTTCCCTCGCCAGCCTGAGCTCTTCGTCGGTGTTATCATCGACAGAAGCAGAGCTGCCAGCTCTACCGCCGCGCAGAACCTCGAGCTCTGCTGCCACTGCACGTGCAGCATCCGCCGCCTCCACTGCTTCTACTTCCGCTCTCGCTGCTGCCAATTCCGCCGCCGTCAGCCATGCTGCCCTCGCCTCTGTCGTTGCAGCTGCTGCTGTTGCTGCTCGCTCACGTTCTTGTGCCACGATGACCTCGGCCTCTTGCTGGCGCCGCACACTCGAAGTGACCGAGCGTAGGGACATGGTGGGCTAGTGAGGGGTCGTTGCGTGTGGAAGAGGCTGTATCAGACGAAAGGCTGCTCGTTTGAGCAGGAGAGGAAGGAACAGTCGGAGCTCTTGCTGCCGACTAAGTGTGGGGAGAGGCGTGGGAAGTAGATGAGCAAGAGATGTTTAGGCTGCAGGATAGTTTGGCTCCGATACCAATTGTAAGCAGAGGGACTCTAACTCTCATCCAGAGGATGACACTACGAGTTGGGGCAATTTTCGTTTATTTCTCACACACTATTCAAATGCCAAACACATTTAAGGGTTAGAGACACATATTTATAGCCCTAGAGGCTGCACTACCACACTTTCTCACACACACTACGCAATAGGATTGTTCTCTAGATGCTAAAAGCTAAAAAGACACTAAAGAGGATAGTCAAAAAGCTACTGCTGTCCTCTAGATGCTAAAGAGACTAAAGAGGACAGTCAAAAAGCTCCTGCTGTCCTCTAGATGCTAAGATGCAAAAAGAGGACAGTCAAAAAGCTCAAGTTGTCCTCTAGATGCTCAAGACTTATTCCATCAAGGAGAGCTGGCGCCGGCGCCGGCGCCGGCGCCGGCGCCGGAGGATGGGATGCACTGGGGGCCTGGCCCGACCACATGGAGATGGTTTGGTCCAGGGGTTGTAGAACGATGGCCAGTCCTAGCTGCCACCCCGGCTTGTGGAACCTCCATGGGTGGAGTTGCCAACCCTGTGTTCGCCCTTGCGGGGGCAACGGCCGCCGTCGGTGGTGGAGGCCCGACAAGGGGTTGTAGAGTGCCGGGGCCGGAGACGGTGCCTCAATCGCCATGGTGAGCTCCTTGAGAAAAAGCTCATTCCGCACGACATGGAATGTGGGAAAGGGCACGATCTTCTTGAGCAGAGCCTTTAGGTGGCCGTGGCGGGGGCTGAGGCCATGCATGAGGTTCAGCACCAAGGTGCGGTCCGCCATTGTTGGGGGCCTTCGTCCTCCGAAGGTCCTCAAAAACATGATTTGACAATGTTTTCCAAGTGAATTATATGAGCAGCTATCTTCGGACTCAGATTATGAATATGGAGTACGATCAGAACGAAGCCTAAGCCAGACGAAGGGGGATTGAGATGAAGGACGGGCTGATTACCAAGCTGTACGAAGGATGGTGCACAGCCGAAGCTATGCGCAGAAAGCTTCGTCGCGATAGCAGAAAGGGGAACCGACTTAAAGATGAAAAGACTATTTAGGCCTTAATAGATTCCCATAAGTCATTAGCAAATGTAATGGGCATGAATATAATTTTACATGGGCTACGTCCCACGCTTATAAATAGATGAACAGTACTCCCGTACTGTTCACGCTGACTTGGCATTTGCTTTTGCGTCATCCTTATACTTTTGCCTTCCTACAATTCGAAGGTACACTTGTAATCTGAAGTCATTTCTATTTTTCTATGATAATAAAATAGAAATGACGTTGTGACAATATTTAAATGTTTATATTACTTCTTATGTTACATATAAGTTCTTCATCATCGTTTATTGTGCTTACGAAGATATGTTGTTTGCGACCTTCGTCCGGAATACATTATATCCCGAAGGGAAATAATGTTCCAAAAGGACGAAGGACTCTATCATTTAACACTTTTCATGTTGCCTTGTTCTTAATTCGAAGCATTTGAAAACAAGTCCCCAACATTGGCGCCCACCTCCGGTGAACTCACTTCCACTCTTTGAGTTTTTGAACACCTTCGGAAGCCATAAACCTTCGCTATGGCGCCGAAGAAAGCTTCAGCAACTGGGGCTGCAGCTCTGCAACCGCTGGACCCCAATCAGGAGACTCTCTCTCTTCGGGAGGCCCGAAGCCAGAAGAGGAAGGCTGTCAGCCCGACGCCTCAAGAGGATGAGCTAGACCAAGAGATCAGAGATATGGAGATGCTTCATCAACAGGTGCAGAGGAAGAAGGAAAAGATGGCCAGGCTAGCTGAACTGCAAAGGCAGATAGACGAAGCTTCTGAAGAAGTTCGCCATCTTACTCACGATTAGCAGAACCGAAGGCCTCAACAAAAAGACCTTCATCAGGAGGGTTTCTTCAACGAAGATGACTGGTATGACAATTTCCATCATGGAAATTTTGTTTTCGATGATGCTTCTCCTCTGTCCGCTGAGCTGCAGGCTACACCTTGGCCTCCGTCCTACAAGCCGCCCCAGCTTCCCATATTCGATGGCCATTCAGACCCGAAGCAGTTTTTGATGAGCTACGAAGCAACAGTATCTTCGTATGGTGGCAATGCTGCAGTCATGGCAAAGTCTTTTGTTATGGCTGTCAGGAGTGTTGCTCAAACCTGGTATTCCTCCCTTCGACCAGGAACGATCACTTCATGGCAAAAACTGAAGGACATGTTGTTAACCAGCTTCCAAGGGTTTCAGACGAAGCCGGTCACTGCTCAGGCCCTGTTCCAGTGCACTCAGGATCACGAAGAATACCTTCAGGCGTATGTCAGAAGGTTCTTGCGTTTGAGGGCACAGGCACCAACGGTGCCCAACGAAATTGTCATTGAGGCCATGATCAAGGGACTTCGGCCTGGACCTTCAGCTCAGTACTTTGCTAGGAAGCCTCCTCAAACTTTGGAGAAGCTGCTCCAGAAGATGGACGAGTATATTCGTGCCGACAATGATTTTCGCCAAAGAAGGGAGGAGGCTTTCAGGTTTTCTGAAATGACCAGGGGCTTCGGAGGAAGATTCTATCCGAGGCATGTCAGGTCAATCCACAACTCTACTCAAAATGATGATAAGGGGAGTCAGCAGCACAGGCCGCAGTGCTCCTCACAGGCTTCGGGGCAACAGCAAAGCTTCTTCCGGCCACCAGCTCCAAGAGGCAGAGGCGCCAGGGGCTTCGGCGGAAGATTTGGAGATCAACCAAGGAGAATATTTTGCTTTTTCTGTGGTGAAAACAAGGGCCATACCACCAGGATGTGCCATGTTACCATCCAGAAGCAAAAGGAGATAGCCGAAGCTGCAGCACAACAAGCTCAGCCGAAGCAGGTCATGCATACTGCTTCGTACCATCTGCCTTACATCCCAGAATGCGTAGGCAACCACCCTGTAGTTTCTGTTGCTTCGGCGAGTCAACCTCAAGCTTCCTGGCAACAGCCTCCGCCTCCACCACCGCTGCAACAAGGCCAACAGCCAGAAGGGAGCCAATATGCTCCACACCAAAGGGATTTCAGAGAACAATCCGAAGCTCGCACAGTCAATAGCACTGTGCCAGAGTCGAAGCACATCTATTGACAAATATCCTACCTTGATAGCAGTCTTTTCCATTCAGTTCTATTTTCTGTGTAATAAAGGGCATTTTTTAGTTTTCATGTAATAGTTTCGTTGTTTGCCACAAGGAAAATGTATTTTCTCCACAGGCTTAAGTTGCTGAAGCTTAAGGATTTGCGATAACAAGGAGGACCTTCGAATTATCAAAAATCCTTCGAAACAACGAAAAGTCGTTCTAAGGAACGCAGAGTAAGTTTGCTGAAGTCACAAAAAGCCGTTCCAAAGGGAACGCAGTGTAAGTTTTCTGCTCCAAAGTCGTTCCAAAGGGAATGCAGAGCATACAGCGAAAAGTCAACGCTGATACCGTCTAAGTAAAAGGCGAAGAAGCTCCAAAGTCGTTCCTAAGGGAATGCAGAGCTTACAGCAAAAAGTCAACGCTGATACCGTCTAAGTAAAAGGCGAAGAAGCTCCAAAGTCGTTCCTAAGGGAATGCAGAGCTTACAGCGAAAAGTCAGCGCTGATACAAAAATATTGTGTGTTTTACGGGGATATGTGTGTATCTTCGGAACAAATGTCATCTACATAACATAACATCATCACATCATTTTGCATAGCATAAGCATCATACATCATGTTGCATATGGCAAAAGAAGGGGACACAGCATCGACCTTCGGAAGGATGCTTTGAGAAAGTGAAAATCGTGCTAAGTCACAAGGGGATACAATATTGATCTTCGAAATATAGCTTCGGAGAATGTTTTCACGAAGCTTGGATATTCTTCATCAGAACACTATGGACGTTGTTGTGATGCATA
Organism: Zea luxurians; assembly: GCA_029449295.1. Lineage (NCBI taxonomy): Eukaryota > Viridiplantae > Streptophyta > Magnoliopsida > Poales > Poaceae > Zea > Zea luxurians. The sequence goes on along the minus strand of JAOPSE010000205.1, from coordinate 1,005,341 downwards.
AAAGTTTTTCTATCTTCACGAAGCATGAAAAGAAGGGAAGGTGTTTTTTCGCCGAAGGCTCAAAAACGGTACGTATGTAAAGTTTCATGCATCGTAAAGAATTGAATCATTAAAAGCAAACATATCACAGGGTTACAAAATGTTACACATATTTCATTTCAGAAGTTTTTACAATAGTGCCTAATCTTCTCTCAAAACAACTTCTGCAGCTTCGTTCAGGAGTCGGTTAACAACTTCATCCATGATAGCTTCAGCCATCTTTTTAATTTCTTCGTCTCCTTTCGGGTGAGGGCCCGGAGACGCTTTAGTAGGATCTGAAGGAGGACAGGATACGGCCACATTGCTATTACAAATTGCGAACGAAGTTTAAAATAAAAAATTACAACACAATAAAAACCATTAGCTAATACCTATTTGCCCTTCGGGCTCTGAGCTTTTGTCAGCGGCCTTAGCTACTTCTCTAGCGTCGTGAATGCCCTTCTCACTTTTCTGAATAATTTCTCGGGCCATTTCTCAGCCACCATTGTCCCAGACGTCGGTGAAAAATTTTCCACCAGCCTGGCTAGCTTCGGCCGAGGGGTCTTTAATATCTTCAGGGGATAAGCTAGCTTCGGATTGTGCAAGAACCTTAACATGATCGCAGCCTTTTTTCTCCAGCATAGTAGCAATCCCCCTGGCACCCGAGAAGGCGCAAATGTCTCCACGACTGTTTAGAATTTCTTCGAAGGCTTCCGCTTCGTGGCTGATCCATTCGATTGGTCCTTCTGGGTTACCTCTCACAAAATCTTCTTCACTCGAAAATGCGCCAACACTGGCGAAGCTGGTTTTTATCTTCTTTACACATTCCATGGATTTTTCGTAGCACCTTTTCTTAGAAGACCGAAGCTCTTCAACGGTTCCTTCCAAATGATTGGCCCATTGGTCGCTACATTCCCGCCTCGTTTCTTCAAGTATGCGTTCTTCTTTAGCCCGGGCCAATTGCTTCCGAAGATCGTCAATCTCGTGCTTTTGAGCTGCAACTTGTGCTTTAGACGCAGCTTCGTTCTCCTTTATTTTATCCACCAATGTAACTAGAATTTTGTCCTTTTCCAGGGCTTCGTTCCTTAGTTTGATAACCTCTGTTCGAAGGTTGTTGAAAGCAATTTCATAGCTCTCGTCTTCGGCATTCTTTTGCGCTCTCAGCGCGTTGCTTAGTATTAAACCCTATATGTAAAAAGTTAGTATAAGAATAAAACAATAGATTTCAAATCATAAAGTTTCCAAATGCGCAGATCTCGTACCTTCAGGCTATTATACGCAAGGCTATCCACAAGATCGTCCTTTGTCATCGCGCAGAGGCCAGCCTCCAGCTTCGGAAACCCCATGCTTCGGGCCATTTCCCGGCAGACAAGTAGTTCTTTGTTATCTGGGAGGCAGTATAGGAAATCTTCTTCATTTGTACCATTGAACACTAGTGCCCCCTTCGGATATTTCAATTCTTTTGCATAGTAATTAGCTTCAAAAATTTCTTCTTCTGTTAACTTCTTCCCCGAAGCATGTCGAACAATATAATCAAGGACTTTGGAGGATGCTTCGGGGGCAGCAGTACCGATCTCTTCAATTAAAATTGGCTCCATTTTTTCTTCCTCGGTTTCCAAGGGTTTTACCTTCGTGGGCTCTGAAGGTCCAGCTTCAGTTTCAGATTGTTGCCTTGGAGCTTCAGCAGCAAAGATTTCAGTTTCCGTTTTCAAAGTTTCAACACTCTTCGTCGGAGTTATGCTTGAAGACTTAATTGTCTCCAAAACATCTAGCACGTTCACCATTCTTTTTCTTTTCGGGGTCACCGATGGGCCCTTTTGATTTTTTATTGTCTCAACACTTGCTGAAGGACTTAAGATTTCCAATATTTTTGGTCCTTCAATTCTCGGTTTTTCTGCCTTCTCTGCTGAAGGTGCTTCAGTTTTTTCTTCGATCTTCGGCACTGGAGCTGGTTCTGTAGTTTCAGTGGCCAAAGAGACTTCACCGATAAGCTCAGGCACTGTGGCTAGTTCAATAAAACGTGCCCGGTGGGTGAGCACCTTTATCTTTTTTCTTTGCGGCGCTGGTTCACTAGAAGCACCTGAGGCAATTTCTTTTGCAGGAGAAGTATTTTTTCTTTTGCGGCCTGGCACCGGATAGTGATAGTCAGGGTAGACAAACCCGATTGCATCAAATACCCGGTTGAGCCTCTTCTTCTTTCGGCCTCCGAAGGCTGCTGATAATGCAGTATTTTCGGCCTTCGAGTATACCCCAAGCAGTTCGTCACTTAAGGTTTCAATGCTTTTTAACCAGTCGTCATCCGGTTCAACAAACTTATCTCCGTATTTGAATGTGTATTTTAGTCTGACCAGTCCACCTTCGTCAGACTCTTTGATGGTCTCCTTCGGCATTTCCCACTTTCCTGCAAGTGGCCAAACTCTGAAGGCAATATGCTCTTGGACCAAATCCCTTGTCCCAATAAAAGAGCAGATTACGCCAAAGGCTCTTTGGCATTCTTCGGCCGCTTCATCCATTTCAACCTTCGGCTTTCGGAGTCCGAAGCGTTGCCAGATAGGGCGCATAATGATACTCTTAACATCTTCCTGCGCTGTCAAGTCATTCTTTACATAGAACCATTCCGTCATCCAGGCACCGGGCCACCTTTTCCGAAAGGTTGGCACGGGGCAGCTTGACCCGGACCGGGCACCGAAGCTGTAACAACCAAAGTTGTTGTGATATTGTTCTTTCCCCCAGGGCTTCGTCTCATATACCAACTCATGAATTTTGCAAAAGCTTTTAGCATTTGGTTCTAAACCTTGGCTTCTCACAGCCCAGACAAAGATTCCCATTCTTATGATAGCTTCGGGAGTAATTTGGTGGAGGTAGATTTGAAATGTCTTCAGGACTTCGACAACAAAGCTGCTTAGGGGGAACCGAAGCCCAGCCTTGAGAAAGCTTCGGAAGATCACGACCTCATTTTCTTCGGGGGTAGGAGAGGTTTTTTCTCCAGCATCAGCCCTCACAATAGATACATCTTGAAAATATCTCCCCCTCATATTGTCAATATGACTCTGCTTAATAGTGGTTTTCCCGAAAACCGAGTGACATGGCCGCCATGGTCGATCTTCGGACTCTCCCCCGCCGCTTTCTACATCATAACTGTCGCTGTCATCAGTATCTTCAGATAAACCTTCTAAAATCTCTTTGGTGATCTTTTCTGTATTGGTCTTCGACATTGCTTCAAGAAAGCCCAGGTTCTTCTCTTCAGAGAGACTTAGCTTCATTTCGACAGCAGTCTTCTTCTCCTCAGACATCCCTTCGGACATCTTACTTTTCGCTTCCGAAGCTTAAAACTAGGAAAGAAAACAAATATTTTTTGGACAGAAAGCTTTATAAGCAGGCAAAACAGATGGCAAAGAGAGCGTGCCAAATCAAATGTGGCGGGCTCCTATTTATACACTCGATATGATGGAAACTGTGTGGTCCCGCGTGTTAGTGACTTTTGCTATTCTAGCAAAGGGAAGGTGTTTTTTCGGACCTTCGGCTTAAGGCCTTCGTCCATATCGCAATCTGAATTTATCACTAACAAATTAATATTGCGAGGGGCTACTGTTGGGGGCCTTCGTCCTCCGAAGGTCCTCAAAAACATGATTTGACAATGTTTTCCAAGTGAATTATATGAGCAGCTATCTTCGAACTCAGATTATGAATATGGAGTACGATCAGAACGAAGCCTAAGCCAGACGAAGGGGGATTGAGATGAAGGACGGGCTGATTACCAAGCTGTACGAAGGATGGTGCACAGCCGAAGCTATGCGCAGAAAGCTTCGTCGTGATAGCAGAAAGGGGAACCGACTTAAAGATGAAAAGACTATTTAGGCCTTAATAGATTCCCATAAGTCATTAGCAAATGTAATGGGCATGAATGTAATTTTACATGGGCTACGTCCCACGCTTATAAATAGATGAACAGTACTCCCGTACTGTTCACGCTGACTTGGCATTTGCTTTTGCGTCATCCTTATACTTTTGCCTTCCTACAATTCGAAGGTACACTTGTAATCTGAAGTCATTTCTATTTTTCTATGATAATAAAATAGAAATGACGTTGTGACAATATTTAAATGTTTATATTACTTTTTATGTTACATATAAGTTCTTCATCATCGTTTATTGTGCTTACGAAGATATGTTGTTTGCGACCTTCGTCCGGAATACATTATATCCCGAAGGGAAATAATGTTCCAAAAGGACGAAGGACTCTATCATTTAACACTTTTCATGTTGCCTTGTTCTTAATTCGAAGCATTTGAGAACATGTCCCCAACAGCCATCATCTTGCCGAGGTCGCAGAGGGAGTCTGCCAGACCCTTCATCTGGCGGTAGTACTCCCCCACGGAGAGGTCCCCTAAGAGAATTGGTGGAACTGGGCGTCGAGGTGAAGGACCCGAGCGTCCCGGTTCTCGAGGAACTGTTCCTCGAGAGGGAGCCACGCCTGACAGCCCATGTCTGCCTGGTCACAGATGATGTCTTGGAGCTTGATGGTGATAGTGTCGTGGAGCCACGAGAGCACCGCACTGTCCATCAGGTACTAGGACGGAGACGGCGGGGCGACGATGCCATCGAGGACGTGGTCGGCGAGAGCATAGCGCCGAAGAGTGAGGAGGACCTACCCCCGCCAACGAGGGTAGTGGGAGGACACCGGGTCCAGCACGATGGACACAAGGGACACGACATATATATAAATATATTATAAAAAATATAAAGAATATCTAAAAATATTCAACATAGAAAAATATTGTGCTATTTGTTTTATAGTTTGATCAAATGTATATGTAAATTTTAAATGACATAACCTACAGTCACTACCGGAATCAATGGCTTTGCCGAGTGCCTAAAGCACTCGGTGAATCCTTAAAAACACTCGGCAAAGGCTTTGCCGAGTGTTACACTGGGCAAAGAAGGCTCGGCGAACAGTGCATCGGCAAAGCCTTCTTTGCCGAGTGCTTTTTCTCGGGCACTCGGCAAAACTCTTTGCCGAGTGCCAGACAGCACTCGACAAAGAAAAGCGGCCGTTACGGCGCCGAGTGACGGAGACGGCGGCTTTGCCGAGTGTCCCTTGTGACACTCGGCAAAGAAGTTAGCTTTGCCGAGTGTCTTCCAGGCAGCACTCGGCAAAAAATCCATCTTTGCCGAGTGCCACGTGGGACACTCGGCAAAGAACCCGCCAGGGAGGGTCCCCATGTCAGGTTCTTTGCCGAGTGTTCTGTGCGGCACTCGGCAAAGCCGACCTCTTTGCCGAGTGCCAGCGACATAACACTCGGCAAAGAACCTAAGCCGGTGCCCAGGTCTGTGCTCTTTGCCGAGTGTTATGACCATGACACTCGGCAAAGAGCCTCTTTGCCGAGTGTTACACTCGGCAAAGTGACCAGTATATACCTTTTTGATTTGTTTTTTGTATTCCATCCACACAAACAGAAGATATCACATATATATCACATATATACATCACAGATATCATCACAGACATAAATAGCCAACACAAACATAAAACCGTCACCACAAACATAAATATCCATCACAAACATAAGTGTTCAACACAAGTATTAAACACAAACATAAGTCTCAAACATCGCAAGCTCTCACATAAGTATCAAACACAGACATAAGTATTATACATAAGTTCTGAAGTCTAAAACAATGAAAACACAACACTCATGGAGGTGGGCGGTTTGACCGGGGCTGCGTTGGGCTGAACCCTTCCGGAGGGTTGTTGGATGCCGCCCCAGATTGGCCCTGCACAGAGAAGAGATTGCATGTGTTATACCAGATGCATTACAAACATCTAACTACAATTTTGATACTCACAGGAGTGTGAAAGAGAGTAGGGTCAACTGGGGGGAACAATGGAGGTGGCGGAGCGATGCCCTATGCGGCGCCAACGCTCTGCATGTACTGCAACATCTCTGCCATCCTCTGATCAACCGCCGCCCGCTCCGCCATTATCCTCGCCTCCATCTCTTGACGTTCCCTCCTCTCTTCTTCTAGTTGGGTCTGTAATATTACAAGCCAATGTTATAGTAACTCAAAGAGAAGGTATATAACTCAAGAAAGGACGAGTTACAGAAGCACTAACCTCGAGTTGCTGTATGCGATGCTGTGAGCTGTCGTGCCGAGGTCGTATGGCTGGACTCGAGCCCGTGCTCCTTGCTCTCACCTGAGACAGAGTGGGAGTGGAGGACGAGTCGATTGCCCCGTCGGCAATCCAGTACCGCCCATGTCTATTGCCTCCTCCGACCCTCATGAGCACATCGGGGTCGATCGGCTCGGTGCTCGGATCATAGTCTGGGCCATGGACCTCCTGCGCCATGGCGGTGTAGTCATGGAGGCGGCTGTAGACGGCAGGGTTGGTGTAGGCCTCGGGCCCATCATCCGGGTTGTAGGTGACGTCGGACGTTGCCTTACCCTTATGGGCCATAGCATAGGCCGAGAAGGTGGAGCAAGGCCTGCCACCATGTGACGCCGACTGCAACGAAAACCAACAAGATAGTTAGAAATAATATCTAACTTAGTGCTATATATCTAAATAAAAAAGGTGGCATACCCATGCTTCGGCATATTGGCCCAGGCTCTGGCTGCCTTGGTGGTGGGAGGGGCCTTGCATCATCAAACACCGTTCCCGGCTAGCTGTGTGCGCCTCGTCCCACTCAGCCGAACACCACCTATCCACCATCTGCTCCCAGCACAGAGGATGTGCGGTGCACCAATGTGGAATCATCTGCAAAGTAAACACGTAAAGTGCATATCAGAAGATAAAATAAAATTCATGCATGGAGTACTGGTACCAAACATGCATGACTTTACCTGCAGGTACTGCTCCCTGGTCAACGACATGGTTCGGGCTTGAGGTTTGGTCACCTTCTCCCCAAGGACGGAGTCGTGGTAGGTGATGATGGCCTGGATGCGGGCCTCATAGTGCATGTCCACGACGAGCTTCTTACAGCTCGTGGTGGCCACCACATCAGCCCTAGCCTCGTATCCAGCATCGCATCTGAAGAAATCCTGCATACAAAAACGATGTATCCATACATTATTTCAAGAATTTGCAACGAATGTGACATATTTTACATTATACTAAGACTTACCCACAACTCTTGCTTCACCCGCTCCGCCTTGTTATTGAATTCCCTGCCGTCCCGGTCTACAGCATCGGGGGCGACGGCGTAGTGGTCGAAGGTGAAGGCTGGGCCCGTCACTCCGGCGTACTCCACAAGTCCAGGGAAGTGTTCCCTGCACAGCAGGCCGAGGATGTTATTGGGGGGGCGACGATGACCCCCAGCATAATCCAAAACCGTCCAAGACCTGTCCAAGTGATAAATAAAAAGCATTAGTTTATATTATGATTTTGAACACATAATATGAACAAGAATGAAGAACATAAAGTTACATACCTCTCCCCTTCCGGCCGAATCAGCGGCCGTCTGTCCCGAACACTACAGGAAACACCTAAATTTTCGTGGGCCAAAAGCCCACGAAAATAAGCCTAAACCGACGAAAATAGACTATTTTCGTCGGCAGACCGACGAAAATAGCCGCCGAAAATAAGTTCGACGAAAATAGGCACCTATTTCCGTCGGTACCGACGAAAAATACATATTTTCGTTGGCTCTCCCAAGGCCGACGAAAATAATTGGTCGACTGACTATTTTCGTCGGCCTTGGGAAAGCCGACGAAAATACGTGCCCAGGCTATTTTCGTCGGCCAGGTGAGGCCGACGAAAATATGTTCCCAGGATATTTTCGTCGGCCACCACCGAGGCCGACGAAAATTGATGGTTCCCCCCCCCCAAAACAGATTTTTCTGCACCTATTAATAATTCACAGCAAAATACACAATATCACAATTCACATATATACAGATTCACAATCAAAATACATAATTCACAAAACACATTGACATATACATATCACAAAACACATTCACATATACATAAATAGTCCATAGTCCATAGTCCATAAGTCCATAGTCCATACATAGTTTCAATACCATAAGTCCATAGTTTCAAACAAACTCACTACTCACTAATCAGTCCTGCGGGCTGTGGGAGTTTTGGCCACTCCCTCCTCCACCACCAGGAAGGTGGCCACTCCCTCGAGAACCATGGACGAGGAAGTCGTGGACGTTGACAGCACCCTCCTGAGCATGTGACGCTGAACCCTGCAATTCATCAATCATTCAAATAAGGCTGTGTTTTGCTATCCCTATACCTATACTGGCTATGTTTGGTCACTATTTGCATAAAACTAAACATGGAACATCACCTGTGATCCATGGTGATAAGGAGGCTGTGCATGCATCCACGGGTACTGTTGTGCTGGCCACCCCTGAGGTGGTGGCACCCACCCCGTCGGTGGCGGTGCCATCCACGCTTGAAATGGCTGCGATCCTTGGGGTGGTGGAGGCGTCCAAGTGCCTGGAGGTGCCTGCGTCCACCCAACACCGGTCCACTGTGGCTGCGACGCTGGAGCTTGTCCTGGCCATTGTCCCCATCCTTGTGCCTGCGATCCATTTTTGATAATAAAAAAAGAGTTGCTATGGAATTGAAGTGTTCAGATAGTGTTACCTGGGGAGGGCGAAAAGCGGGCAAGTTCATATCAGGGCCGAGTCGAGTAGTCATTTCCTGCAAATGGATGAAACGTTAGAATCGCAACACTATACTTTGAATTCAATGACACGTGATGAGATAGACGAATTACCTGAAAATAAGAAGTCATATACTGCGTCAGCTGTCCGACCTGCTCCTGCGCTGCTCGAGCCTGCTCCTGTGCGAGTCGAGCCTGCTCCTGTGCTGCCCGAGTCTCCTCCTCCAGCTGAGCCTCTCGAGCAGACTTGGAGCGAGAACTCCCTGCCAAAGACGATGCCTTCCCTTGACCTATGGTCCTGTTGTACTCCACAACGCCGGTGCCAAAGGCAAACCTGCATGATACACATAGTTGAGCCATTAAGTGGACACATTCTTGTTAATGAAATTGTCGAATCAAAGACAACCACCTCACCTGCCATGCTTTCTACCCCCACCACTGTGGTACAACGCCGAGGCATCTAAGTCTGAATGCATCCAGTCGAAATCAGGCCCATGGCGTTGAGTCATTTCCTCCCCATATGCATTCTGCAAAGAAAGTTAGAGTTGGAGTTAGACACAAATCATGCAATTTAATTCGTAAATACAAACTTGTTTACCATTTTCTCCCTTGCCGCCTCGCTGCATAGCTCATCAGGGTTCGCTGGATCAGGGCCACGGTGACCACGGACGTAAACCTCCATAAAACTTGGAGCAACTCCACTTTCAGCTTCCTGCATGAAAAAGAAGAGTTAAACCATAGAATTGTAATAGATGTAACATACAAGTTTGATTTATACACTTACCATGCGGCGTGCGGTACCAAGGTGTCCATCGGCGCCGTACCTATGCCCCGGTCCTTCAGTGCCACGGTTGGCACGGTGCTTGTTGGACTCTGCAATCCACTCAGGCGACGCCCATCTCTTAGCCAACCACCTCCAGGCTTCCATGTCCTTCGCCAGCCAATCCACAACGCTCTCCAAGTACTGCTCCTCTGTGAGGTAGATCTCATTGGCCCCTAATGCTTTGCTCATTTTCTGCCCCTTTATCTTCTTGTAGTAGTAGTTGACGGCCGCGATGCGAGCATTGTACATGGCATCCTTGATGACCTTATCAGCGCACTTCCGAAAGTGTCTCTTCACACGTGCCCACTGAGCCTGATCCGCCTCGATGTCATCCGGCAATTGGAACCTCCCCTACATATCAATGGAGAAGTTAAGTTAAAGTAAGATTAGGAGAAGCAATAATGCAGTGAATTGCTTATATACGAAAGTAAACTCACCCAGAACTCGTCCCACACAGCCACCTGACAAGTCCTTGGTTTTTGTTCTGAACTTCCCCCTCCGCTACTGCTTTCCCCTGGCTGGACATAGTCCTTCAGACCCCAGTCGGCCCACTGCATAGCCGCGAATCTCTCGCCATTGAGCTCCACCATGCCAGGGTAGTAGAAGCGACAGAGGCTACCCAACACCGCGTTCACCTTGGGACGTCTGCCTGTACCATCCCAAGTCAAGTCTTCCCATGACCTACAAACATTAATAAAACAAGTAAACCAGTGCAATCACGTTCATATTAAAAAATTAACACAACAGAAATAAGCCCCACCATTCTCCATGCGGCCGGATGAGCCTCCTCTCAGCAGGCCTCGGACCAAGCGCATTGCTCTTCTTATACCTAAGTATACAAGTAAGTTAAATATGATGAAATGATTTAAAACTAATATCAATTAAACTAATATGCATAATAATACCTGAAGGATGTAGAACCATCTGACGCGTCGCCCGCGCTGCCTGCCCCCATAGGGTCAACCTCCTCATCCTGCTCACCCTCCTCATCTTGCTCACCCTCCTCACCCTGCACATGAGCATCCTGCTGAGGAGCCTCCTGCTCACCCTCCTCACCATGCACTTTATCTAGACAGTCGAGAAGTTGCTGCTGCCTCTGTCGGCTCTGTGAGGTGCCCTGAAAAAGCCCACTGCCCGAGCTGTCCTCGCTGGCCGCGCTGCCCCCACTCCTCCTCGATCTCCTATGCTTGAACATGTTCAACTGTAGATAAATTAATGTCAAACCACAGTATATGAAACAAATAATATGAAAATTAATAATGTGAAAATTGGAATACATTGCTTAATTGATTAAATAAAAGAAACATACTAATCAAAAGTCATCCGCATCCGATGATGCTTCTTCGGCTCGTTGTTTATTCATACGCTCTTGATTTCGTTGGATCCTTACTGATCTTCTAACGACGACAGGTCGTTTGCGCTTTGACCTAGGTTCTTCAATTAAGTCGCTTGAATTGTAATAGAGATTTTCAAGGCCTTCTCCATTGGTCACATGGAATCGGTGAGCTATGTCTTGATTCGACACCGCTTCTGGTTGAAAAACAGCGTCATCGTTGTCCCTGCTCGTATTCACGTAGTCAGCACTCTCTGGAGCGACGACTTGTGGGTTGACTTTGATTGCAACCCACCAAGCCCTAAGGCTTGGGTGAGGATATGGCAGGTAGTACACTTGTTTTGCCTGATTTGCAAGGACAACATCGCTCATACTGCTCGGAATCCTAGAGCTATGCTTCACCTCGACATTACCATACTTGTCGACACGAGTCCCACTATGAGCATCAAACCAGTCGCACTCGAAAAACACGACTTTAAGTTCCTTGGGGCCATCGAAAATCAACTCTACAATGTTTTGAAGAACACCGTAATAGTCCACTACTTTGTCATCGTCAACATATGAACTTGCCAACACACCACTATTGGTGGTGGCTGCCAATGGTCGACTCTTCTCCAATTTCGCGGTTCGGAAGCGATATCCATTTACATCATAGCGAGTATAGTTCCGGACGGACACAGAGGTATGTGCCATTTGCTGCAAGTCCGGGTGCATAGAGTTTTTGGAAACCTATACAAGGAATTAGTATATGCATTATATCTTCGAAGTCCAAAATTCAAAGATTAAGTATGGACAATGAGAGAACGACAATTACTAACATAATTACGAAACCACTGCACGAAGTTTGGTCCACCTTTCAACCCATCACGTCGAAGATTTTCTAATTGGATGCCCGTAGGTTTACTAGTAGATTTCCAACATTCTTCATCAAACATGCTGGACATATTAGAAACATGGAGATTACAAACTATAGAAATTATGAGATGAGAAAATGGAAGTAACTATGAGGAAAACTTACTCGAACGCCTCCTGTGTGCTGTCAATATTGCTATACATATATAGCATTAGCGTGTTCAAATCTGATCCTTCAATGTGACGTACACTCCCTTTTCCAACTGCTTTACCCGGATTCGCAAAAATTTGAAGGGTGCTTTGGGGCGATTCATTTTCGACATGAAGTCGCACTGAAGGAGCAAACACATTGTTGGCTCGAGCGAAATACCTGGTTGAGAATTGAGATATCTCCTTAAGGGCAAAAGCCTCCGCAATACACCCTTCGACTCTAGCCTTGTTGCGAACAGACGCCCTGAGCTTTTTCAACGCCCTTTCTATAGGATACATCCACCTGAATTGCACTGGTCCGCCTACCAAAGCTTCCCAAGGCAAATGCACAATTAGATGTTGCATCACATTGAAGAATCCTGGCGGGAAAACCTTTTCAAATTTACAAATAAGAATTGGAATTTCTTTCTCAAATTTCTGCATCAACCTCTTCGATACCATCTTTGCGCATACTTCCCTATAGAAGTAACTCAGCTCTGCAAATCTGCTCCAAAGCTCATCCTTAAAATAGCCTCGAAACATCACGGGCATCAGCCTCTCCATAATAATATGGTAGTCATGGCTTTTCAAACCGATCAATTTACCGGTCTTCAGATTGACTGCCCGTTTCAGATTTGCCGCATATCAATCTGGAAATTTCAGATTCTTCAACCACTTAAATATTTCTTTCCTTTCATCTGGCTTGAGGCAGTAATCAGCTCGCGGCCTACTCTCATGCCCTTTATCGCTTACTTTCAACTCGAGCATCGGTCTCTTACAAATTTCAGCCATGTCTTTTCTTGCCTTCATATTATCTTTCGTTTTATCAGTCACATCGAAACATGTGCTTATGATGCTTTCAGCAACATTACGCTCTTGGTGCATCAAGTCTATGTTGTGCGGCATGATCAAGGCTTTTGCATACGGAAGCTCCCATATTGATGAAATATGGGTCCAGTTGTGGTCCTCCCCGTAGCCTTGAAACCTATCATTTTCTCCTTGCTTCAGACAAGCATGCCATGCCATTATCTGCGGTGCAGTTTGCCTCTTTGGTGGCCCATTTCTGATTTTGGCTCCACTTCTGAATGCAGTAAGCGAATTCCTGAAATCATGCTTGAATGGAGTCCAACGTCGATGAGCATCAAAGAATGACACTTTCCCACCATGCTTCAATCTGAATGCATCCGTATCATTCATACATATGGGACAGCACAACCGACCATGAACACACCATCCAGACCAATCTCCATACGCCAGCAGATCATGCACTGACCACAAATAAGCAGCGCGCATGGTAAACTCCTTTTCAGTATGGCTGTCATAAGCCTTCACACCTCTCCACAATTGTTTCAGCTCTTCAATTAAAGGGCGAACAAACATATTCAGCTTTGGCCCTGGATGCTCGGGGCCTGGGATGACTAGTGCAAGGAACATGAACTCTTCTTTATTGACCAACTCAGGAGGAAGATTATATGGCACAATGAAGACAGGCCAACACGAGTAAGGGCTTGCACTGGTATTAAAAGGTGTGAATCCGTCCGTCGATAGACCAAGCCGTACACTCCTAGGGTCGTTTGCAAATTCGGGATCAAACTCGTCAATTGCCTTCCACGCATCACCGTCCGACGGATGGACCATTATGTCTGGATCAGTGACGAGACGTACACCATTCTTTGGCCACGTCATATGCAGAGCTATTTCCTTGTTGAGGAACAACCTTGAAAGCCGAGGAATGATGGGCAACCGACGAAGTTGCTTAGCTACGACCTTCGTAACTACCAATTCACCCTCATCATTTGTCACCTCGACATATCTAGAAGCTTCGCAATGCTTACAACGGTCCAGCTTGTCATCCTCCTCAAAGAATAGCATGCAACTGTTGGGACACACGTCGATCTTCTCATATGTCATCCCAAGACCAGCCAACATCTTCTTTGCGAAGTACATATTCTTTGGCAACTTATGATTCTCCGGGAGAACCTCGCCCATCAGTTGGACGATGTCGTTGTAAGCACTGTTTGAAATGTTGTGCTTCGACTTTATCGCCATTAGTCTTGTGAGAGTCCCAAGAACTGACATCTGAGTGTGCTCGTGCAATCTCTCTTCTCCCGCGGCGAGTAGCCGAAAGAATTCCTGAGCATCGCGTGGAAGCTGCCCCGGCTCCTCAGTGTTCATTTCAACCTCCCTACCAAGATCATGCAACATGTCATCCATCCTATCATGATCGTCATCAAGCTCCACCTCCGCGTCAACGTGTCTAATAGACTCTCCATGCCGGTACCATACAAGGTAGTTCGGCATAAACCCACTTTTGCAAAGGTGTTTCTCCATTTCTTCCTTCTTCTGAGGCCACTTGTTCTCGCAGCGATTGCAAGGACACTTCACTAGACGACCAGTTGCATCTTTGAAAGCGTGCTCAAGAAAAGCCTTTGTTACAACCATCCATTCATTCGAATGTGCCCCATCTTTTCTCCACCCGTCATACATCACCATCCGATCACCGTCCATTTCAAAGGCTAAACAAAAGACAAAGAACATCAACGATCGTCCGTGGCTTAGGTGAACTCCCTATTAGGTAAAGGCCCTAAACCCACCCAAGAGTGTAGACCGATGCTTGTGATTTATGACGTGTAGCCTACGATTGCCACGAAATTTCGGCAGCATAACCCCGCTGCTCTCCAAGCACACGCCCGAACATGGTGTGTTGGAGAACAACTGGGTTACACAACCGAAATTCCACGTCAATCGTAAGGCACATGTCATAAATCACAAGCATCGACCTACACTCTCAGGCTGTCCAAAATACGTGGACAATTCCGGAACGACGAACCTCACAATCCAATGTGACGTTCGCCGTTCCCGAACGGGTGACGCATACGGTTCGCTACAGTTAACGATTAAAACTAAACTCTAAACATTAAACTAAACTCTAAAATTAAGATAATAGAATGAGACATTGAGGATAATCAGGCACTGATCACTGATGATCACTGATCACCACTGATCTAGCATGCACTCTTCACTATACAAAACCAATTAAGCAACTGTATCACAATGAGATTACTAATGAAGAATGATGCACACTGCAATCAGAAAAACAAAACCAAGAAAAATATAATAATTGTTAGCTAGCTGTAAATCAAGCGATACATTGGATAAGAAAAGCTAGTTGTAAATCACCAGTTCACCACCGCCTTAACAATCTGTATAACGGTTAACGACCGCCACGGCATGCGCACGGCACGCCATGGCCGCCATGTGCATCAAATGAAGAAGGGAGACGTGGAGGCTCACTGCGAGGAACGAGGGCGGCGTCGACGGATGTCGGGCGCGGCGTGGATGGACGGCAGGCTCCCTTCTTCGCGACGACGGCCACAGTCTCCCTTCTTCGCGGGCGGGCGTGTTGCTGGCGGCGCGGCGAAGGCGCGTGGGCTGCGTGCGGCGGAGCGCTAACTTCTTCGCCGGCGGGCGGGCGCGGGCGGAGCGCGTCAAGGGCGCGAGGACCGCAGGCGGCGCGGCTAGCGCGGGGCGAGGGCGGGCGGGCGCGGCGCGGGGCGTGCGAGGCGAGCGCGGGGCGAGGGCAGGCGGGCGTGGCGCGGCGAGCTCGGGCGGGCGGGCGGGCGGGCGCGGCGAGCTCGGGCGGGCGGGCGGGCGGGCGCGGCGAGCTCGGGCGGGCGGGCGGGCGGGCGCGGCGCGGCGAGCTCGGCGACGGCGGTCGGGCGGCGGCGCTACTAGAGATGGACGAGCGAGAGAGAGCGAGAAGATGCGCGCGGAGGCCGGATGGACGATTAACGTACTCTATTTTCATCGGCCTCAGTAAGGCCGACGAAAATAGAGGTCGGTTACTGACATATTTTCGTCGGCCTGGCTGAGGCCGACGAAAATAATCCACGTATTTTCGTCGGTCTGGCTAAGGCCGACGAACATATCTCACATTTTCGTCGGTCTTGAGGCCGACGAAAATATCTTTCGTATTCCCGTGGGCCTACCGACGAAAATATTCACTGGCCCACGAAAATAGACAACATATTCGTCGGTCACGCTGGCCCACGAAAATACAATGTTATTTTCGTGGGTCGGCCCACGAAAATTTAGTCGTTTCCTGTAGTGGAAGTATGGGACGCGGCGGGAGACTCGCGGGGCCTCGCAGGTAGATGCTCCTCGAACTAGAGCCGCCTGAACCTGAGGCGTCCTGCTGCTGGTCGTCGTCGTCCTGAGGCGCCGCCTGCTGCTGCGCTGCCTGCTCTGCCTCGTCCTGCTGCGCTGCCTGCTCTGCATCGTCCGCCGTCCTACTCCTCCCCCTCCTCCTCCTCAGGAAACCGCCCACCATATTTGTCCAACAACCTGCAATTAAGAGTAAACAAATAAGCACATATAAAAAGATGTATTTAAAAACAGGTGCGAAATAAAAAGTCATATAGCATTACATCGATTAAAAATAATCTTCATATGTGTCGGGGTTAGCCGGATCATAACTCTCATCATCACTATCAAGCATTTCAATCTCAACACCATCGGAAGACGCAAGTTCGTCATTAATGTCATTGCCTTCAAGGATTACTAAGTCATTATCATTTTGCACCTCATCATCCTCCTCATCAACAAACATTTCAATATCTACGTCCATTCCGATAGCTTCGGTTAAGTCTATCTCAAATCGCCCATCTAGCCCATCTTCTTGGAAGAACTCTCCATCATATGTGTCTGGGTCTAAGTTGTAATCTTCATCGTTAGGAACAGGTAACCTCCCATGCGGCGATACCTTATACACAACATCCCAACCCTTAAGATGTTCTTTCGTTTGACACGCATATGGGAGATAATACACTTGTGTGGCCATTGGGCCACGATATAGACATCGTCTCCTGCTAAGGTGGAATCTTGTCGAATTTCGACTATCCCAAGATTAGAATGTGTCTGTCTCGTCACTTGAGGGTCAAACCAATGACATTTGAATATCACTGGAGTAAGAGGTTTGGAACCATAAAAATTGAGCTCATATATTTCTTCGATTCGTCCAAAATAATCGACATTGTCAAGGCCCGGCGTAAAGACTCCAGAACACGTTGTTTCCGATTGGGCCGACTTTTGTCGTAGTGTGTTGTGCGAAAACGGTATCCATTGACGTCATACCCAGAATATTTCTTGACCCTATAAGCAAAGCCGTTGGCTACTTGTCTCAACTCGGCACTCATAGACGGATCTCTTTGGCCCTGCAAGTATTCGCAAGTTAAAAGACGCTAAATTGAGTTTAAAGACGTATCTCTTTTACAAACTAAGCACGTACCTTACGTTTGAACCAGGAAATGAAATCGGGCAACCCATTTCTCGCACCCTTTCTAAGAAGAGCGTCATATTCCTGTGGAGTGGGGTCCCTTGATCGACGCCAGAATTCATGAAGAAATTGTTCCATGTATGGTGTCACCTCTTCAAGGTTGGTCAATACGTATAGCATGATATGCCGCCACTCTTCATGTGTCAGGGTCTTGGTGGTCGAGCCACTTGCGCTTCTGAGTTGGCCTCGAAATATGCTAAGGTTCGATTCATTGTCGCCATCATTGTAACGAGGGGGTGGATTATGCACGCTCGGTAGTTTGTCACCATAATAAGTTGTTGTGAAGTTTGAGACCCCCTCTAGAATGTATGCCTCTGCAATGGAAGCCTCGATTTTGCATTTATTTCTACATTTCTTTCGAATAGTCTTTAGACATCTCTCGATTGGATAGCACCAACGTCCCTGCACGGGCCCCCCATTCGTGCCTCATAGGAGAGATGAAGAATCAAATGCTGCATTGGATTCAAGAAGCCGGGTGGAAATATCTTCTCAAGCTTACACAGTAACACGGGGACCAATCTTTCCAAGTCTGCAACCACGGTCCGAGATAACTCTTTTGCACAAAGCTGACGGAAGAAATAGCTCAACTCTGAAAGCGCTAGCCAGACATGCTCAGGGACATAGCCTCGAACCATCGCAGGAAGAATCTGTTCAATCCATATGTGGAAGTCATGACTCTTCATCCCTAAAACTCGCATAGTAGATAAGTTCACCCCCCTACTTAGGTTAGCTGCATATCCATCAGGGAACATCAACATCTTGATCCACTGAAGTACTTCCTTCCTCTGGGCCCTGCTTAGGACGAAATCGGCCTTAGGCCTTCTCCACGTCTTTCCGCCACTTGGCGGCTTCATCTCTAGTTTTGGTCTATCACATAACGCTGCCAGATCCACTCTTGCCTTCACATTATCCTTTGACTTATCAGGAATGTCCATAATTATTGCCCATAGTGCCTCGGCAACATTCTTTTCAGTGTGCATCACGTCAATGTTGTGTGGAAGGAGCAGGTCGTCATAATAGGGGAGCCGAGTCAAGCCAGACTTATGTGTCCACATATGCTGCCCACCATATCCCACAAAACCACCTTCTGTATTGGCCACGAGCCCATCTATCTGTTGACGAATTTCGGTACCAGTCATCGTTGCAGGTGGGCGGTCTGTCACTACGACACCTTTCGTAAAGTTCTCGATGTCTAGGCGGAATGGATGGCCAGCAGGAAGAAATTGTCGATGTTTATCGAAGGACGAATATTTGCCACCCTTTTTCAACCAAATGAACCTGAGAGCTTCCTTGCAAACTGGGCATGGGAACTTACCGTGAACACACCAGGCACAGAATAGCCCATACGCCGGTAAGTCATGCATGGAGTACTAGTACCAAACATGCATTCTGAAGTTTGTCTTTGTAGCTCGGTCATATGTCCATACCCCTTCCTCCCAGGCACGTACCAATTCATCGATCAAAGGCTCCATGTACACGCCCATTTTGTTCCCCGGGTGTCTGGGAATTATCAACGACACGAATATATTCTGCCTTTGAAAGCACACACCAGGGGGGAGATTGATTGGGATAACAAACACGGGACAACATGTGTACGGGGCAGCGCTCATTCCATAGGGATTGAACCCATCTGTGGCCAACGCAACACGTACATTACGAGCCTCTTCGGCTTTCTCACGGTGAATGTCATCAAAGTGTTTCCATGCTTTACCATCTGATGCGTGCACCATCTTGTCAGGATTGTATCGTTTTCCATTTTTGTGCCATGTCATCTGTTTCGCGGATTCCTCTGTCATGTAAAGACGCTGGATCCTCGGTATGAACGGAAGGTGTCGTAGGATTGTCAAGGGGATGTCGAGCTGCCTCTTCTGTCCATCACCAGAGTCTACCTCCATAAACCTAGACGAATTACACTTGGGACAGTACTTTGCCTCCGCGTATTCTTTCCTAAATAGCACGCAGCCCTTCGGACAAGCATGAATCTGCTCATACGTCATCTTGAGTGCACGAAGTAGTTTCTGTGCCTCGTACATGCTCTTTGGCAGAACGTGATCATCCGGAAGCAGACTCCCAATAACCGTCAACAAGCCATCGAATGCGTCTCTACTCATGCTGTACTGCGACTTGAACGCCATTACACGCCCAATGGCATCCAGTTGAGAAACCTTTGTCTGGCCGTGAAGGGGCTTCTGTGCCGCGTCGAACATGTCGTAGAACGCCTTTGCAGTCGGCTCTGGCTCGTCATCCATACATCCTCCCGTGTACTGTGCCTCATGATAGTCGTTCAACATATCCGCTACCCCCGCATCCGCGTCATAATCCTCGACACGTTGTCTCAGCACCTCCTCTCTCGTACGATGCACTTCGCCATGAAATATCCACCGAGTATAGCCCGGCATAAATCCATTCTTCCAAATATGTTCTACCATGGTCTTTTTTGGTTTTCTTTTCCGGTTGTCACATTTGCTGCACGGGCATGGGACTAGACTCGCTCCTTTAGCAGCTTCGCCATATGCCCGTTCCACGAAATCATCGGTCTTTCTAATCCATTCAGTGGTGACATCGTTCCTTCCTCTACGGCCCGTGTACATCCACTCACGGTCCTCCATCCTCTAACAGAAGCCTAGCAACAGAAAATTTCGGCAGCACCTCCCCTGCACGGAGAGGTTTCAAAATCCTGCAAATAAAATTATCAACACGCTGGCTGACATCCACGCATAATTCAACGGCACGATGGCCGGCAATCAACAATACTACATATTAACCTAACCATACACGTATATAATTAACTCAATATTAAAACTAATCATTTCATATAAATCATACACGTATAACATAAATAAAGCAATCACCTTGGAGGTTTCGTCGCGGGCGAGGCGACGGGGCGCGGGCGAGGGCACGACGGGGAAACGGCGGGGGCGAGGGTGAGGGGCACGACGGGCGAGGGCGAGGGCGCGACAAACGAGGGGCACGGCACGGCGAGCGCGGGCACGGCGGGCGCGGCTGCGGCGTCGCGAGCGCGAGGGCACGGCGGGCGCGGCTACGGCGAGCGCGAGGGCGAGCGCGGGCACGGCGGATCACGGCACGGCGAGCGCGAGGGCATGGCTGCGGCGCGGGCGCGGGCGGGGGTGCACGGCGGCGGCGCGGCGCGGGCGCGAGGGAGGGCACGGTGTCGGCGGCGACGGCGAGGCGACGGCGAGGGCGCGGCGGCGGCGGCGTTTGAGTGAGTGAGTGACAGAGAGAGTGAGGAAGAAGCCTTCGGCCGTTGGTATGTAGGGCGCTTTGCCGAGTGCCCGTGATCTGGCACTCGGCAAAGTTTTTTTTTAATTTTAAAATACGCTTTGCCGAGTGCCAGATCGCTGGCACTCGGCAAAGCTGTCTTTGCTGAGTGTCGCCCAGGGGACACTCGGCAAAGACTCTTTCCCTATTCTTTGCCGAGTGCCACGCAGCTGGCACTCGGCAAAGCTGTCTTTGCTGAGTGTCTAATTCAGACACTCGGCAAAGTATATTTTTATTTTTTTATTTTGTCTCCCAAACTTTTTGTGGTATGTTCCTTCACTATGTAGACCTACATGTATCATTTGTGGACAATTATAACAGAGTTTTCAATCGTTAGTAGATTTAGTTCGTTTATTTGAAATTCTTCGGAAAATTCAAATTTGAACTGCAGGTCACTCGAAACTTAGAAAACCGTGCATGAAAAAATGATATTCATGTTACTTAGCATAAGTTACGACCGATTTCAGAAGCGTACCGGAAACTTCGAGCAACATGCTCACTAAACATGGCCGTGAACTTGGCATCCACATGTTTAAAAATTGTATAAAACACAAACAAAGCCAGAAAATCATGAAACTTGTCCACGTGTCATGATATCATATGTACAGGCTGTGATAAAAATTTTAGAATGTTTGGAGAAAGTTGTGAGACACTATGTGTAGAAACCTAGAGGACTACACATGAAATCATAGAGTTTCAATGTGGATCTCTTAGGTTTCTACACATAGTGTCTCACAACTTTCTCCAAACATTCTAAAATTTTTATCACAGCCTGTACATATGATATCATGACACGTGGATAAGTTTCATGATTTTCTGACTTTGTTTGTGTTTTATACAATTTTTAAACATGTCGATGCCAAGTTCATGGCCATGTTTAGTGAGCATGTTGTTCGAAGTTTTCGGTATGCTTCTGAAATCGGTCGTAACTTATGCTAAGTAACATGAATATCATTTTTTCATGCACGGTTTTCTAAGTTTCGAGTGACCTGCAGTTTAAATTTGAATTTTCCGAAGAATTTCAAATAAACGAACTAAATCTACTAACGATTGAAAACTCTGTTATAATTGTCCACAAATGATACATGTAGGTCTACATAGTGTAGGAACATACCACAAAAAGTTTGGGAGACAAAATAAAAAAAAATAAAAATATACTTTGCCGAGTGTCTAGAGATGACACTCGGCAAAGCCTCCTTTGCCGAGTGCCTACTATGTGGCACTCGGCAAAGAATACTCTTTGCCGAGTGCCAGCCGTTGGCTCTCAGCAAAGACTGACGGCCGTCAGCTTTGGGACGGCCGCTGACGGCCCTTTGCCGAGAGCCCCCTTTGCCGAGTGTTTGACACTCGGCAAACTTGTCTTTGCCGAGTGTCGTCTTGTGCCGAGTGTTCAGCACTCGGTAAAGGGGCTCTTTGCCGAGATCCTAACTTTACCGAGTGCGGCACTCGGCAAAGCCTTCTTTGCCGAGTGCCTGACAAAAGGCACTCGGCAAAGAATACAAGACTCGGCAAAGCCTAGGATTCCGGTAGTGAGTAAAATTCTGGATTTGCCACTAGGAGAGGGTGTTAGATTAATTATGTTATAGGGCTTTCAAGTATAAGCTTCGATGGGCCATCTCCTGCGTGATATTGGCCAAGTATGCCGGCAGTATCTTTTATTGCAGTCGGCCGTAGCCTAAGTCCTAGTACTGCTAGACTCTATAGTGTTTTATATATATATATATATATATATATATATATATATATAGTATTTAGAGCCCTGGGCTCTCTCTAACTAATGGAAGCCCCGACCAGACCCCGACCAGGTGCTCTGACCGGCACGCACGCTTTTCTGGTTGACTGTAATACATAGTTACGTCAATTATAAATACGAGTTATGCTCAATTTTGTTACCGTTTACACTCTTTTGGTGTGCGCACGTCTCGCGGCATCCGGGCCCACGAAAAGATCGTGTCCCCGCAATCTGGGCAGCCTACGTCTACCGGGCCCACGAATCAAGGAACCGAGCTTTCATTTTCTCAGCTCATCTCTCCCGTAACTATCGCTGCCACCGAACCCTAGCCAAATCCGCCGCCGTATGCTGCTTCTCCTCCGCGCCCGGCGAACCCTAGACTAATCGCCGCCGTGAGCATTAAGATTCTCCCCCGCAGTTCCCCCACCGTCGCATTCTCCTTCACCACCGCAGAGACCCGCACTCGCCTTCTCTGCGCGCATACACGCCGTGGCCTTGTTCTTCGTCTCCGGCAAGGGACCCGGAATCGCGGAGGCAGTTGTGCCGCCCCTGCGTTCTTCTACTCGGCAGAGACCGAGACCTCGATCTTCTCCACCGCGGCGGCCGAACGCCGAGTCCCCTACGCCGTCGCGAGCTCCGTCCCCAACGTCGAGTCCCCAACGCATTTGACACAGCCCCGCGTCGCATTGGGTTGTCCCCTGCAGAGGTGTCTCGAATTCAGCCGCCCTCCAGGCCCATCTACATTCCGGTAAGCCATCAACCTTTAACTCTTACAATCTAAATCGTAAATAGAGTTCACCTTATTATTTTGCCAATTGCTTGATTTATCAAAAACCAATTCATTATAAATTTATAGTTAAATGGAGACACAAATGTATACTATGCAATCTATCACACGTTTATGCAGTTTACAATACTTTGTTTATGCTGATTTGTTGACAGAAGTATGATACATACATCAATACATTATGCCATAAAACATATTGCTGTTCAATTTGGGCCAGCTCACACGAAATAACCAGGTTATACATTAATTGGATGTCGCATATGAGCAGATTTTTTTGATCAAGTTAGTCTCACAAGTTTATGCAATTTACAATATTGTGTTATGCTGCTTTGTCGATAGAATTATGCAATTTACAATTTAGTAGTGATGCTGCACGATATGTTGGGATCTAATGGAATGCATGGTCATGAACTGAACTGAATTGACTTGCGCTTATCTTTTTTTGATCCTTTACGTATTTTATGTATATGTGTTGTTTCATTTGGCAGGAACATCAGACATGAAGAACGTAGACCGACCTCCTTCCAATCCAAAACGGATCATAATCCAGTCTACTCAGGAGTGCTTCAGCGTTGACATACCCCGTGCTCCGGCGGGGACTGTTAGACCCGAAACAAGGCAGGCTGCTGATGAGGATGATGACTTTATGCCATTATCCAAGAAGCGTAACTTGGACGACAGTCCTGGGAAAGTTTTGAAGAAGGTAGTCACTAAGCGGAGGAAAGCAGTGCCCCCCCCCCCGACAGGTTAGAGATTTATGTCTATGGCAATATATCATTTTATGCGTGAAATCATGTTGTCTTGATGTCTGAGTTAAACATTGTGTTGCGATTATGCAGATGTAAATGTTTACAATATTCATTTTATATATTTTTTTCAGCAGAGGCTTAACGTCAGATGCAACCCCCAAGATGTGTTAGTAAGCATACAGATATTAAATGACAGACAGCAACAAGCAATTGCACGTAGGGGATTTTCTAGTATTCTTGATATGAGACTGGACGCACTCGGCAGCAGATCACACTTAGCTTGGCTGATGGAAAAGCTCGACCACAATGACATGACTATTCGAGCTGGCCCTGGAAAGGAGCTGAAAATTACAAAGGATACGGTGCACCTAATTTTGGGGTTACCGAATGCTGGGGGAGGAACTGCATTGGGCATCGATGAAGCTGTTGCTGCCAACAATTTAAGAGCTGAACTTGGTCTATCGAAAGAAGATTTTGGGGTTACAGCTCTTCAAGATCGTTTGAGGAAAGGTTCTGACGATGATTTAAGCATCAGATGCTTTTTCTTGATATTGTTCAATAGGTTGTTGTTCCCTACTGCCAGCTGGGGAATAACAAACCATGAGGTTCTTTTAACCGAGGAGATGGATCGTTTCCACCAGATGGACTGGTGCCAGCTTATTTTCAATGATTTATGCCAAGCTGCCAAGAAGTGGCATACTAGGAGCGTTACGAACGTTTCTACAACCATCTATGGATGTTCCATCGTTATTCTTGTAAGCATACCCTTTTTTTGTCTGTTATATGTACCCATAATCTTGGATGCAAAATCCATATACACGTAGATTATGCTTTTGTTATGTCTTATAATGACTCATGTTATGCTTTTTGCAGCTGTATTATTTGGATCATCTTCATGACTCAGCGGCACCCCAGAACAAACGTGGAACACCACGAATCAAATACTTTGATAGGAATATTATTCAAGCCCTGACAAGAGCTGACAAGGGCAAGATACGCAAAGGAGAAGAAGCATTTGGACATTGCTCGGTATTTTTTATGTGTCAATCATTTTTTTACATGCATATGATAACGTTCACATACCTTTATGCCCGTTTGTAAGCATATTTGTCATGTTTTTTTGCATTTTCCATTAAACATATGAATCTCATTTATCAATTTAATATGTTTGTATAAGTTTTACTCCATCTTTCACGCCTTTTTTTAGTTCCGAAGCTCCTCAGAGACCTGCTACACAGCTGTACCACCCGTTGAAGCACAATTCAAGGCATGATTCTATTTATATATTTGTTTGTCATAGAATTTCAACATAATATTCAGTGATATGCTATATATTTACTTAATAATTTTCAATTTACAACAGCATAAGACCAGGACCAACACTTTTGATGTACCTCGTCCTGACCCATCTGGACAGCACTCAATTCACATCGAACTCCCGCTCATCAGGGATTTGATATCAAGCAAGCTGAATCAGCTTCCATCCCGCCACCGCCTGGGTTTCATAGAGAAGCTGTCACATTTTGATGCGGAGGTTGGTAAGGCGTGTTCAGTTATTAAACATACTCTTCAGCAGATTGTTGAGAAACAATACAATCTATCTGATGTTTTTGGCGAGTTAATTGATGAGGTCCTCCGTGCTGAGGCGGGTGACAACGAAGATGCTTATGGTGTGCAGAAAACCACTTCAAAATCAGATGATATTCTTCCCCAGACAGCTGGTTAGTCAGTTTAATGTCTTTACGTCAATATAAAAAAGTTATGCAATCATTTATCGATATCGTTTTGATGCCATTATTTTAAACAATGTTTTTTTGTTTACATGACACGTACAGAAGGATGTACGTGTCCGGCCCCCCCAACTGTACCCGATATGTCTACTCCAGTTTCTCAGCAGGATACACAGTTTACAGACACACAGGTACATGAATTACTGTTAAGGCAACAACATATTCGTGTACTATTAGAAAGTTGCCCCGATGAAGTTGATATTGATCCACTGGTTCATACAAATATAACGAAACAGAACAAAACACCTACAACCTCAGTGGTAATGTTTTTCTTATTAATTGTATTTTTTCATTATAGGGTTGTATTCATCGTTTTATTTAAATAGCATATAACCATTACAATTTTTTCAGGGTAAACATGGTGACGGTGGCAAGAACATGCCGACCAATACAAACGTCACTCCTAAAGCAACACCACATATGGATCCTGATGCGCCGATATTTGATGCGACTCCGCAAATCAAGGTATGAGTAAACCCCCTCGTGGTTTTTCTATATTCTCATTAGCAGTTTTCTAAATTTGTAATCCATTTATACCATCATCGTTAGTCTACTGGCGGCGTACAACAAGCGGCAAAAACAGACTTGCCTGACAGTGGTCCATGTTTTGATCAGACTCCATCTGAACATGTCAACTCAGTAATTTACATTTTCTTTGTAGTTTTCAACTGTTCACAGATTTTGTACAGTCATGCTTCACAGTCTAAATAGGTTATGCATCATACAAATCAGTGTTATGCATATTTGCACATACATGTATGCTAAGTAGATGTGCATTCAGTTTTTACATAACTGTTGGCTGCCTATGATAAACTACACATACATTTATGCAGTTTGCAAGAATATTTCTGTCTCTTGATCTGTATCAGTAATGTCAGCTCATTAATTTTATGCCAGTTTATGACACTTCATTCCACATACGTATATTCCACTTTATGTCAGCTCAGTAATTTTCATTTTCTTTATAGTTGTCAAAATTGTTCACAGAGTTTTATGTATATTTTCATATATATTTTTAGGTTTCTGTTGAAACCGATCCAGCTACAAACACTCCACAGGTTGGCCAGGCTTCTCTTGATTCGGAGATGCAAACTGTGTTAGCTCTACGTGAATATTTGTGTGGTCTGCAATCTGACACCGGCAGGTATGAAGTTCATACTAAATCAAAATTTGTTTATATGCTGGTAGTTTTACGCGACCTCTCTAATTGATATAAAAAATTCCCCAGGACCATAATAGATTATGGTGAATATTCAGCGACATGTTCTGACATATATGAATCTTTTGCCGATGGGAAGTGTCTCGACAATGTATTCATGCAGTGTTTCATCCAATGTGTTATTGATGATGCAAAAAATCAGCAGACTTCCATGAGTTCGAACAGTTTGATTCTTGATGTTAATGTTGGGGTAAACTATCGTAACTTACATACACCATTTTCATATACAAATTAGATGAACCCAGGTACGCTCACTCCATTTATATCGTTTATTGCAGTCACTACTCAACTTTGAGGAACAGGAACGACACAGTCGCAACCCTCAACCTTTTGATGAATCTGTACTCCACACACTTCTAGACAATTCATTGCCTGAGACAGATGAATTGGACCAATGCAAAGCGGTAACAATCGTATTTCATAATCCAAACATAATTTCTTTTAAATGGAACATATCACATTGTTATGCTTTTGTAATTTACACTGTTCATTTTATGCTTTTTTTACACGGTCAGATCATGGTCCCCATGGTAAGCAGGGGGCATTGGACATTGTATGTTGTCAACAAGGTCAAGAAGTGCATTCATATTTTAGATTCCAACCCATATGGACCAACACTTGGTGGAACTACATGGAAGGACTATCATTTTGCACATTTGGACTCAGGTGGCAGAAAGTTACCATGGGCTAAGGTTATTATGAGCAGATTAAACAAAGCAATACAACATGTACGGCCCAGGACATGCTTTCCCAAGTTTGGTAACTTCACAATTGACTTGTGCCCAAATTGTCCTAACATGGCAGCTGGATCCAATGACTGTGGGTTTTATGTCATGGGTTACATTCTATTTTATCAATGCGACGAAGGATCTTTGCGGTCAGACATAGAAGCAGTACGTACAAATTTACCAGTTAATTCTATAGTTGGCACAAGGCAACATATGGAACAGAGGTATAACTAACTCAGTGTTTTTGTATTGCAGGGCAACACCAGTGAGATACGGTCTGTTGCGCTGCATTATATCACATTCCACCCGAAGAACAAAGCATTATCGCTGCTCCAAGACATCCAAAGATTCAAGGTCTAAAGGATGTAGTTTAGTTTGGTCATGTAATAAATTTTGTATACAATGGTTCCCTAAACTTCAGATCAGTCATGTGTGTATATTATGGGCAAAGTCCGTAGACGTTTCTTAGTTTATGTCAATGACAACTTTGGTGATCAGCTAACCTCTAAACTGGAATATTGTACCAAACTGTGTTTGATAGTAATGTGTGTTTCTTGCATTTGATTCTGCCAGGTTCCTGTACAATACTGTTATGTCAATAACCTCGAATTATGCATGTTTTTTGTCCAAAGTTTACGATATAATTATTGCGGGTCTTATGCATGTTTGTCCATACACTTATGATACAATAGTCATCATTCTATGCCAATACATTATTATATACATTATCAGAGTTATATACTGCAAACAGGGTCATTTTTTGTACAGTCATGGTTCATAGGTTAACCATCTTATGCATTACACAACGCAGAGTTATGCATTTTTCACATACATGTATGCTAAGTCTATGTACACTCAGTTTGCTGCATACCTGTTAATAGCTTATGACAAATTACACATACGTTTATGCCAGTTTGCAAGTATATTTATGATACTTTCTGGAATTTGTCAAATGAACACAGGAATCACATTTACATAAGGAAATATTTGTATCTTATGGTCTTCTACTCTCTACCAGATGAATCATCATCTCCGACATCCACCGTTCGTTTTTTCGACGTTGATGTCTCATTCCATTGTGGGGTTGCAGCTATGATTTTGTTCCTTGAACCAGGAGGCCGTCCTCGCTTACGTCCAGATAGGTTAGCCAATCGAACCCTATTATCCTCGACAGTTAAACACGTACGGCTGTTGTGACCATCAGCTATACCACATTTCTGGCATTTCCTGCTCATCTTCTTAGCTCCTTTCGCACCCAATTTTAAAACTTGTTGCTCACTACTTTTGATTGTTCTTCCCTTAGGCTTGGCCTTATCTGGTCTTGCTAAGTTTACACCTTCCATATGAAATTCCAGTTTCTACAAAACAAGGATATCAAGTCAGATTTTATATTCACGTATGTCATCATATATTGTAGCAATGTTTTCACCTTTCTAGCTTCCACATCCATAGAACTACTATCAACCAGCCGAATGTCAGTGTTATGTTCCAATGTTAATATCGCCCTATTACATTGATCATCCTTAGTATTGCATTCATTTGTATTAGACCCCATTAAAATTTCCTGTGAAATAAAACAAAGTCCAGTGAAGACACAAATCTTATAGAGCAGCATATGTAATACATTATAAAGATTTGTTCCATACCTCGTTCCCATCATCTAATTTGCGTAAGTTGTCTATAGCCATTTCATCTGTTTCATACGCTTCGACCTATATCATCATTACAAACATGGATCATTATCGACAAGTAATTATGCAAAATTCATAACATCACTAGGTGCGTACCTGGATGTCATCGCAAACACTTGTGCCACAACTCTCACCAGTACCTATATCAGGCTCCACACGCATCAATAACCCTAATAATTCGTCCATCATCTCTAGGGCTTTATCATTCCTAGCTTTAGACAGACTCGCATGGTGTACTACTTTCATTGCTTTTTTAAGCAACATCTTCTGTCTATATGATCTAGTTTCTCCATCTTTTCCTTTCAAATTCCTATCGTCTCTTGAAAAAGCCACATCTTGATGCGCGGAGTATGTGTATCGTTGCAAAATATACTCACTCGGGATCCTTTCAATTTGTAGATGCATGAAAGCGCGTACAAGATGAACACAAAATAGACCTATAATTTATTAAACATACATTATGTCATATATTAATCGCAAACAGCTATGTATTCGTAATAATTTATAATTTTATATAGAAAAAATCGTTTAGTATAACATACCTGTATGCTCCCAATGCTTGCACTCACATGAATACTTTCCGGCATCCACATCAGCCCTTATCTTGAATTGATGTTGACCCCAAACAATTTTATTTGATCTTGTAGTATGTTTCACCACCCAATCATGTTCCTCACCCTCTGTATCACGGTCTATTCGGTATGCAGTTGCATATTTTACTGTCTCCTGAAACCTTGTCATCACAGTTCTAGTGTATGCCCTTGCAACTCTTATTTCAAACATATACAATGTAGTTGTATCCTTTTGACCCTGCAAATTACACAATATAGTATTAATACTGTTTTGTTTTTAATAGCATAAAACATATGTTTATTATTTTTTTCACTTACCATGCATCCTAGTGCCTCTTTGGCCTCTTTCATCTTCCTACTATGCAGGAGCTTCATCATTTGCTTTGCAAATTGATGAAGCGGTGTGTTTGCATCCACGTGGGCACTCTTCACCAACTTGTTCATGCTCTCGCTTCGTTGTGTAGAGACCATAAGACCACAATAGTCTCCTTTGAAAAATGCAGGTACCCAATCTTTGCGTATTTCATATAATCTGGCAAGGGTGTTGTTCTCGTGTAGCTAGAAATCATCAAGCATCATTTGCCAGGCAGCCTCGAACTCCATTTCATTCAATGGATGATGTATTATAGATTGGAACCTTGTTTTGAAATCCATGTCCTCAAATCTTGCATATAATTCATTCAAGAGGGGCATATACCTGTTTTGCACATGCCACAAACACAATCAATGTATTGTGTTTGGGAATACTCTGCCAAGTGCGATTGGCATGGCAGGGTCTTGATCTGAAATAGATAAATTTACATAACATCATGCAAGCCAATATGATATCATATAGTACGTGCCATAATAATTACGAGCCATTTTATTACAACATACCTGTCAACATCACTCGTGGTCCGTCACATCCCATGCATGTTTTGAACGTATTGAAGACCCACTCGAATGTATCAACTGTCTCGTCTCCTAGTAAAGCAAACCCAAATATTGTGCATTGTAGGTGGTGGTTCGAGCCAACAAACATGCCTAATGGCTTATCGTACATATTAGTCTTATGTGTAGTATCAAATGTAACTGCATCACCAAAATCAATGTACTCGGCTTGCTGGCTAGCATGGGACCAAAATATGCTTAAAATTTTCCCTTCTTTGTCCAATTGAAAGTCTGAAAAAAATTGTGGATTATCTTTCTTGCATAATGAAAAAAAAGATAACAGCTTTGACACATCATTTGCATTTCTTTCCCTTTGCCATGCCTTTTTCCTGTCAAAAAATGTAATGATTATGCACTATATCTAACTCAACACATTACGATTGTTTATGTAATATAAAATACAATTGTTGTCAATGCATAATACACTTACAGGTTACTCATGTCCTGCACGGTTATTGGAACGTTTTCTGGGCCACCATGCATTTCTGTAACAAAATCCATAATGCAATGTTGTGGAATCCTGCTTTCTTGCATCGCACTAAGGAACTCCATATATTCACGATCATGTGTTTTGTTGCATTGCAATTGCCCTTTTTCTGTATCTTTCTTCAAAAATTCATGATTATGCTCATAGTTTACCAGATCAATCCGAACGGAAATAACATTCTCTTTAGCATCATCGTAGATTTTTTTAAGTTTCATCCCAGCCTTGCACTGTGTTCGTTTCGAACATGTGTTACGTATCCTTGGATTTCCAGCTACCCTTTCAGCATTCTTTCCTTCCATTGAACAGTTCAACCATTTACAATTCTTCCGCTCCCTATATTTCTTCAACGGAAATCCTACCTCGTATGCATATTGACTATAAAAATTATACGCCTCGTCCACGTTACTAAATGTCATACCGACTTTAGGTATCAATCTTATATCAATATTGTCCGGCTGCGCACAGAAATTTAACATTTACGATTCAATAGCGACTAAATTTAACGTAATATGGGAGAACTTATGTGGCTTTGAAGAATATGAGGTGTGTCGTGTTCATGCGGCCCAATATGTCTCATGGGGATGTGCTTCTCTGCGCCGACCACGTCTGCCGTTTTTGTGTGCTCTTCGATATGTCCAGGTGCCCTCAATGCCGCCGGAGGAGTAACAGAGACACCCTCTGTGTATGGGGCGATTGCAGACGCTACAGGATGCATGTCCATTGAAACAGACGTACCTGCTGGCTTATGCACAGATGTTACAGGCAGAATGTTATCGCCAGCGCCGGTGGTGGACATCTTCTCGCCGCCCATCGCCGGCCGGACCTCTCACTTCCGCTGCCGCTAACCGCCGCCAATATTTCAGATGGACGAGCGAACATGGACGCGGCTGTAAAGTTGTATTAGTTTCCTCCCGTAACTGCGCCTTTATTTACGCGTACGAAGATCACGTCTTGCCTTATCTCAAATCTGGTGGTAAATTTTAAACGTTTGCATGGTTTACGCTATCATGTATCACAACGTTATGCAGTCGTAACCGGCAAGCACATGCAAATATTCGTTCCCGCGATTCCTGGCATGCAAAGATTCCATTTATGCATGAGTTATGCACATTTGTACACATATGTATGGATGCATATTTGCATGTCGCGTGTAAGCCGGGATACGTGGCTATCCCTATGCATAAATGGCGCAGGCTGGCGTCCAGTGGGCCGAACGCGACCCGATCGGTCTCCTGGCAGGGGCTTCGCCCACTAACGGAAGCCCGGGGCTTCCATTACCTCTTCCCTATATATATATATATATATATATATATATATATATATATATATATATATATATATATATATATATATATATATATAAGGTCTATTTCAGCAGCATCTATTTTAATAATAGCTTTCAGGAGAGACAACTTTTGGTGAATGGATTTTTGCTGATGTGTCGACTTCACATATCAGTTGGTGTAGAAAAGATTATCGTTGTCTAGATAAGTATAATATATAAAACTTTGTTGTCCATCTCTTTGTGGTAAGCCTACTGGAATTAGATGTGAGATATGGTTAGGCTAAAGCTTCTGTATCAACACAAAAATCATGGCATTCACTATGCAGGGAATCATTACTGCCCCAATGCTATATGCGATGGAGGAATTCCCGCAACTACTAGAAGTTGTTGACCAAGGTTTTGGTAATCCTGCAAACGTTGAAATTGTAAGTAGTTACTTTAGGTTGTGAGCAGGTTTCAATTTTCATTGTTCATTTACCTATAAAACAAACACATTAGGGAATAATCTTCGCTAAAAAACACACAAAGCAATTGTTTCTAGTGAAGGGAAGTGACTTACACGATGCACAAGAATGTGTTAGCAAAGAGAAGATTTTGTTTATATGGTTTGCTTGTTATTAGACATGCTAATGAATTTTGATATCTAGTGGTACAAGTACAAGACTTTTTGGACTTGACTTGAATAGTTTAGCTGGATATTGAGGAACAGCATAAATAATTTACTTGATGTCTGGCAGTTGTCATCTCCAAATATCATTGGTTCTCATGGCCAGCTAATTGCACGCGGAACATTTAATTTGTTAATTTAGCCTCACCTCCTTGCACACTTGAAAGTGGATGTTTTCTGAAACAGCGTTAGAAAAAACAGCAGGACGGGACCGTAAACTTCTTCTTTAAATTGCAGGCCCTTGACTATCTCCGGAAGAGCCATGGGATTGAAAGGACAAAGGAGCTCGCACGAGAACACACTGATCGTGCAGTCAAGGCTATAGAATCCCTCCCATATAGCGACGACAAGGATGTTCTGACCTCAAGGCGTGCTCTTGTTGATATCACAGAAAGAGTCATCACAGGAACAAAATAGCAAGGTGTTGGGCCTCTACAAGGGGAATCGAAAGCTAAACCTCACCTGTTGTGGCAGCGGCTAGGGCAAGAAGGCCGGCCAGGAAGCCTTGCAAACGGCTGAGCAAGAGGAAAAGATCCTTTTTTATTAAAAAAATCTTGTTGGATTAGATTGATACATCTTCTCTTCTTTACTTTACTACTACTTAAGACTACAATATAGGATTTAACGGTGCACGGTTCTGCCCCCCTCCCCCCACACACCTTTGACATCCTCCCTCTCTACTTCGCTCCCCATCGCGTCCTCCTCACCCTCCCAGTTGTGATCCCCGTCACCCGCAATCCCCGAAGGGGACACGCCGGCGTCGGAGCTAGCGGCCATCTTCTGGGTGATGGCGAACCTCCTCGGCGACCCGGCGTGGCCGCAGCTCCACTCGCGGCCCTGCATCGACACGTTGGTCGCCGCAGCTCCACTCGTGGCCCTGCATCGACACGCCATGGCCGGGCCTGCAGAGCGAGCTCGTGCCCGACGACGCGCACGTGCTCCGTGCCACCCTCCTCCACCTGGACCCTGACGTCGCCACCCCGCCCTGTAGGCCCGGGGGCCAAGCTCGACCCCGCCTCGCTGCGCGGCCTGCCGCACCTCCAGACGCTCTCCATCTTCGGCTGTTTCGGCGCCGCCCAGGCCCCTGTCAAGCTACCGCCCGCGCTGTTCACGTCGTCGTCCTCGATCGAGCAGATCGTGCTCAAGTCCAACCCCGGCCTCACCTCCCCCATATCGGCGACGTTGGTTATCATTGTTTTTGAGGAAAAAATGGCGTAGTAATGACACATCGCGTATCCATAGGAAGTCTCGTAATTGATTAATAACATCTTGTTGACCACAGGTGTAGCTATTAGACAATATATGTGTTTGATATATAAACATGTATGGTGTTTAGTTGCTTCTACTTTGTTCTAATTGATGAATAAAAAATAAATGGGTCTTTCCTCCTTTTCCTCCTGTCGGGAAAGCACATCTCATGAAATGATCCAAAATTAATTACTATTAATGTTTTTATCAGCGGTGTTCGTGTACCGTCACAACGCACGGGCAACTAACTAGTATATATATAAGAGAGGCTTGACCACTAAGAAAATGTTGGGCCGTTTTCCTGGCCCATATAAATGTATTGTCCCTGTGTGTGTGGTGTGCGTGTTCTAGTGTATTCAGCGGCTGCAGTTAATTTGATTAAGAACCCCTCTCACCAAGTGAGTAAGGTGAAAGGAGTTCTTTGTAAAATTGGTGCTTCTGTTAGATGTTGGATGGACATTCCAGATTTAAAATGTGCACGTGAGCACCGTACCCCTTTGAGCACCAGATATGTTCCCGGTGCTCATAGGGGTACGGTGCTCACGTGCACATTTTAAATCTGAAATATCCATCCAACATCTAACAGAAGCACCAATTTTACAAAGAACCCCTTTCACCTTCCTCACTTGGTGGGAGGGGTTCTTAATCAAATTAACTGCAACTGTTGGATGTGAGATGGATGTCTCATATCTAAAATATGCACTTGAGCACCGTACCCCTTTGAGTACCAGATATGTTCCCTTTATGTTTCCAAAAAGGGAACATATCTGGTGCTCAAAGGGGTACGGTGCTCAAGTGTACATTTTAAATCTTAGACATCCATCTCACATCCAGCAACTGCAGTTAATTTGATTAAGAACCCCTCCCACCAAGTGAGGAAGGTGAAAGGGGTTCTTTGTAAAATTGGTGCTTCTGTTAGATGTTGGATGGACGTTCCAGATTTAAAATGTGCACATGAGCACCGTACCCGTTTGAGCACCAGAAATGTTCCCAAAAAAATGGTGTTGCTCTGGCTCAAGGACTAGTGGAAAGAGGTAAGGGTATTGGAGAGTCTTGTGCTCGGTGCTGTTGTGCATAAATAGAAAAGCGAAGATTAGTTGTTGCTAGTAAGAATGTGAGAGAATCAAGGGATTGAACAAGTTCTTGGCAAGTTGGTTGAATTGATATCTCCAACAAGGGATAAAGCTCCATCTTCAACTTCAAGTAAAGAAAATGTGGTATACAGAACCAATTTAGAAGCTAGAGCTGATGCCAAATGAGATTAAGATGGAAAGGGTAAAAAATTATTTGGCATGGTCTAAAAGAGTATTGCGACTATTGAAGGCAAGGAAACTCGAGGGCTATAATGGAGTTGTTGTTGAGCTCAAAGACAAGTCAAGTGCTGAGTGGAAAGGCTGGGATGCTATAAACTCTTTGATGGTAGTATGGATGTTGAGTTCTATGATTCCAACAATTGCTAGTACAATTGATACAATTGTAAGTGCTGCAGAAATGTGTAAAGCACTTGAAGAAATGTACTCAGGAGCTGGAAATGTTATGGTTATGGTGAAGACTGAAGACCGCCTCCATAATATCAAACAGGGG
Source organism: Zea luxurians (assembly GCA_029449295.1). Classification (NCBI taxonomy): domain Eukaryota; kingdom Viridiplantae; phylum Streptophyta; class Magnoliopsida; order Poales; family Poaceae; genus Zea; species Zea luxurians. Next base: position 969,422 of record JAOPSE010000205.1, on the reverse strand, counting down.
GAGTGATCAGTGGTAGAGTATGTCCAGGAATTGCAATGTTTGTGGGCTGATGTTGATCATTATGATCCTATTGAGCTACGTCACTTAGAGTATGTTGTCTAGGAAAAGAAATGGGTGGAAAAAAGACGTGTGCTTCCATTCCTAAGGGGCTAAACCCAGAATTTGAAGGAAGACGCGCCTCTATGTTTCATCAATCCACTCTTCCTAGCCTACAAGAGGCAATAGCTGCTATATCTCAGGATGAGTCAATACTCAAAGTGATGAGGGAAAGTCCTCCAATGCCATCTCACCCCATGTTTTTAGCTATGAAAACTAAAGATGCTAGAGAGTGTTATAATTATGGTGATGTTGGACACATTACTCGTAATTGTTCAAAACCTTTCAAGTTTAATCGTGAGATAGCCAGGGATGCTCCTAGAGGTGGTAGAGGTCGTGGAGGTAGAGGTTGGCCAAGAGCCAATGCAACAACTACAAAAGAAGAACTTGAAACCTTTATGGAACATGAAGCTATGTAACACCCTGAATTCGGGGGTATGAAATTTCTTCTCTATTATCTACCAAATTCAGGTGTTACCTCATTTCCTCTCTCTATAGATTTCTTTTCACTTCCTTTTAATAGAAGTTTTGTTTATTTATTTGGGAGATGTATTATTTCTTTAGTATATTAAAACCTAGGGGAGACATGAATTGTTGCATCATGCTGAGCTTAAACTTTGCTTTTGGTTGATGCACATGCTTAAAATATTCAAATTTGAATTTGTGGTTTAATTGGATTTGAATTCAAAACAGAAAGTAAAAGAAAAAGGGATTAGAAAATTTGGAATAAAAGAAAAACAGAAAGAAGCTAGCCCCCCTTCCTCGGCCTTTTCGGCCCAGCCGACCCATCTCCCCCTCCCCCGCACGCGTCCTCTCCCTCTGCCATATGGGCCCACGTGTCGGTGCTTCCCCTTGCGCATCCGTGCACCCGCGTGCTCTTTGCTCAGCGGGTTCACCCTGTCGATGCCGATCCCCTCGCCTATTTCCCCTTTTCTCTCTCTACCTAGTTGGTCCGCGCTGTCGGCGCTACCCGCTCGCTCGCGTGCCCCCTTCGCTAACCCGTGGGCCCTGCCTGTCAATCCCGTCCTCCCTAACTATCCGCGCGCACGACTCGGCGCATGTCGCGGACTCCGCGCCCACGACACACGCTAAGGCTACGACCGCCCCACCCCGGCCATTTCTAGCGGCTCGCACCCCACTCACTCTCTCCCTCCCTTAGTCGCACCCCCCTGCAGAGCTCCCGCACTCACCTCACTCCTTGCGTGCCACCACCGTCTGCCATGTTCGCGCGCCCATTCTGCCACTGTCGTTGAGGTCTCGCCGTGCTCGTTGCCTCGGTGAGTTCCTCCTTAGTGTCCACAACTCGAGACACGCCTCAATTTACACTCTCCCCCTCTGGTTTTCTCTACTCGCGCTCACTGGTCCTTCACCACGCAGCCAGAGCGCCACCATCGTCGACCCGAGCCCTCGTCGTGCCCCTGTCGCCGTTTAAGGGTCTCGGAGTCTTCTTTCGAGGTAACCAACTTTCCCCTGCCCCTAATTTTCCCTTTCTGCCCTCGGGTGTGCGCGATTGCTCGCCAGAGTAAGGTCGTGCCGTCATCGAGCCATCCCATCGTGGACAGCTACCTTCTGGGGCCTCTGCGTTGTCGCCATGCCCACTCCTGTGTTCGCCACGTTCCACCGAACCTCCCAGAGCCCTTCCCGGTGCCCCAGGGCCCCCAGCGCGCCCGCGCCCTTGTTACCGACAGGCCTCCGCCGTGCGCGTGAGCGGCGCCATCGCTGGTGGCCAGGGAGCCCTACCCAAGCTAGCCGTTAGATCTCAGGCGTTCGTCTGAGATCAGACGGCCCGGTTTTAATTAGATCAAACCTAATCACAAAAATAGGTTTAATTTATGGTTTTTGAATTTCTAAACTTGTAAATTTCATAAGTTTTGCATATGAACTCAAAATGTTCATAATGTTATTCTCTATCTGTTTAAATTATGTTCACCCACTGTTTTCATGTCCCAATTCTATGGTAGACTCTAGGTTAGAATAAGACTATAGGAATTGTAGGAAACGGTGATGCCTAAGAGGGGGGAAGGTGAATTATGACTTCTAAAACTTTCTCTAAACTAGGCCACAAATAAAACCCTAGAGCAAAACCTATGTAAATAAACAATCTAGAATGTGCAAACTAGATTTTGTCTAAGTGTTGCTATCTCTACCGCAATGGTTAGGTTTCAATCATAAACAATCTAATTATAAAGACAAGATTGAAACATAAATACTTAATATAAATACGGAAGGTAAAGACCAATGTAGAGATGCAAACTCTCGTTGATGACGCTTGTATTTTTACTGAGGTATCTAGAACCACACAAGGTCCCGACTAATCCTCGTTGGTGCCCCTATGCAAAGGGTAGCTGAAAGTCGCCTAGAGGGGAGGTGAATAGGCGAAACCTAAAATTTATAAACTTAAACACACACTAAGGTCGGGGGTTAGCGTTAGAATTAAATCCGAGGTGAAAGATTGTTTCTCTTGCCACGAGTTGCTCAAATGATGCGGATGACGTTTAGGAGCAAACTCAAATCAATATTGGCAAGGAAACTTTAGAGAGAGGAAAGAGGGCAAACAAATCAAATGGAAATCAACACAAGTGGACACGATGATTTGTTTTACCGAGGTTCGGTTCCAAAGAACCTAATCCCCATTGAGGAGGCCACAAAGGTCGGGTCTATTCCAACCCTTTCCCTCTCTCAAATGGTCACTTAGACCAAGTGAGCCTTCATCTTAATCAATCGGGTCACTAAGACCCCACAAGGACCACCACACACTTAGGTGTCTCTTGCTTAGCTTTACAAAGCACTTAAGAATTAGAATGGGAAGGAAGAAGGCAATCCAAGCAACAAGAGCGCAAATGAACACAAAAACTCTCTCTCTCTCAAGTCACTAAGTGGTGGAGTTGATTTTGAGACTTGGAGAGGATTTTGATCTATTGAATGTGTCTTTGAGTGAAGTCTTTTGCTCTTGTATTGAATGTTGAATTCAGAACACTTGGATGGCAATGAATGAGGTGGTTAGGGTATTTATAGCCCCCAACCACTTCCTAGCCGTTGGCAAAGTCTGCTGGCGATGGGCACACCAGACAGTCCGGTGGCGCACTGGACAGTCACTGTTCACTGTCCGATGCGCGCCACATCAGCGCACCCATTAGGGTTTGGAGCTGTTGACCGTTGGAGCCCTTTGTCTTTTTGTTGCACTCGACAGTCCGGTGCCCTCTAACTTTCGTGCGGCATTATTCATCTGAACAGTCGACCGTTGGCACGCAGGGAGCCGTTGCTCCACTAGCTCACCGGACAATCTGGTGAATTATAGCGAAGGGTGCCCCTGGAATTCCCAAGAGTGGCTGGTTTGATTCCGCTCAAGCCTGGTGCAACGGACACTGTCTGGTGTGCCAATTTTGAGCACACTCTAAGTCCTTTGCTCCAAATTTGATTGTGTCCCTAACTGAATTTCTTTCTTGGTTTGTGTTGAACCTTATGCACCTGAGATAAATGATATCTATACAAACTAGTTAGTCCACATGGTTTGTGTTGGACGTCAACCACCATAATCGATTATAGGAAATGATTAGGTCCATTTCCCTTTTAGTAGCCCACGCGAGGGCCAAGCACCACGGTCGAGTAACTCCGTAGAGAGCCACCAGCCTTCTCCACGCGCAAGTGGTGCTCCGCTTTCGGCTTCTCTCGGACGCTCCACTATCGAGCTTCCTGCTGAAAACGCCGCAGGCCTCGTTCCCTCCGATACATGGTGGCGGCCGTGACACAAACGCGGTTGTCACAGTCTCGCAAGACTCTTGCCCCACTTGGTACAATTACAATGGCTCAAGCAAGAGCCGAGGGGTTGTGTGGTTTTTCTAAACTCACTCAATTAACTAGGATTCACCTAGAGCAAGCGCTAATGTGGTCTAGCTAACCTAAGCACTTTGCAAAGCACCTACGTTAATCACTGAGTGATTCTATTAAGCACTGGGGTGTATGAGTACTTGGAAATGATACTATGCCTTGGTATGCTGCTTGGGCTCCCACACACTGAAATTGCCAGTTGGGGGTATTTATAGCCTCCCCCCACAATTAAGTTTGGAGCCAAGCAAGCATTGGTGCTGCCAGTGGCGCACCGGACACTGTCCGATGCCTAGGCCGAGCACCCCACGAACTGGCTGCTCCCGGGTTTTTCCAAAGTCGCTCCGCTATAATTCACCGGACTGTCTGGTGTGCACCGGACATCTTCGATGAGCCAACGGAGCAACGGTCAACTACACCCAACGGTCGAATGCGGTTAACAGTAAAAGTGCACAGTACAAAAGTAAGAAGTCAGAGCTACAAAGTTAGAACGCACCGGACTATCCGGTGTGCCACCGGACTGCCTAGTGCTGCAAGAGGACAAGGGACTTCAATGGTCAACCGCTCCAAACCCCAATGGTCTGCTAACGTGGCAGGCACCAGACAATGAATAGTGTCATGTCTGGTGTGCCCATCGATAGCAACAGCTGGAATAGTGGTTGGGGCTATAAATACCACCCAACCACCACCATTCAAGCCATCCAAGTTTTTTGAACTCCACATTCAATACAAGAGCAAAAGCATTCACTCCAAGACACATCCAAAAAGATCAAATCATCTCCAAGTCTCAAAATCAACTCAATTGCTTAGTGACTTGAGAGAGGGTGTTTTGTGTTTCTTTTGTTGCTCTTGTTGCTTGGATTGCTTTCTCCTTCTCATTCTAATTCTTCTAAGTGCTGTTGTAAAGCTTGCAAGAGACATCTAAGTGTGTGGTGATCCTTGCGGGGTCTCAGTGACCCAAGTAATTTAGGAGAAGCACTCGACCGGTCTGTGTGACCGATTGAGAGAGGGAAAGGGTTGAAATAGACCCGGCCTTTGTGGCCTCCTCAACGGAGACTAGGTTCTTTCGAACCGAACCTCGGTAAACAAATCGCCGTGTTCATTTGTGTTGATCTCCACTCAATTTGTTTCCTTTCTTTCCTCTATCTAAAAGTTCCCTTGCTCATATTGATTTGAGTTTGCTCCCAAGGTTATCCACATCGATTGAGCAACTCATAGCAAGGAGAACTATCACTCTGAATAATTTCTAATGCTAACCCTGGGCATAGTGCGTGTTCAAAGTTTATAATTTTTAGGTTTTGCCTATTCACCCCCCTCTAGGCGACTTTCAGGTACGCACGTACAGTCTCAGACGTGTTGCATATAACCGTTCCTGTCCCACCTTCTACGAGCATAGAGAGTGTGAGAGAGCAGGCCTCCGAAATCACCGTCCGCAAAGTGACTTACACAGGTGTGCGGGCGATCAGGTTTTTGGGGAGCGTACTCGCGACTTCTCGCTTCGTTCGCCCAACCAACGCTGATCAAGTTCCTCATCATCAACACTGTTCGAGAGACTGCACTGTGTACATCTGCCGGCATCGACTATGTACAACTACATCGAACATACACATGAGTTGTCTCGTGTGTATGGAGCCACTGATGCCTTGAGCATCGGTCCCTCCGTAGGGTACACTCTATTCTTTGTATTTGTGCATATTTTACTGTTGTTTACTGCTTATGCGAGTAGTGATACACATATGCACATTGTAGAAAATGGGTGACGCCTAAGAAGGGGGGTGAATTAGAACTTCTAAAACTTTTGCTAAACTAGGCCACAAATAAATCCCTAGAGCAAAACCTATGCAAATAATCAAACTAGAATGTGTAAACTAGGTTTTGTCTAAGTGTTGCTATCTCTACCGCAAAGGCTAAGTTTCAATCTACACTAAATAAGTATGAATACAAGATTGAAACTTAAATGCTTAATATAAATGTGGAAACTTAAAGAGCAAAGTAGAGAAGCAAACTCTCGTGGATGACGCTGGTATTTTTACCGAGGTATCCAGAACCACGCAAGGTCCCGACTAATCCTCGTTGGTGCCCCTACGCAAAGCGAAGCCCACGCGAGGGCCAAGCACCACGGTCGAGTAACTCCGTAGAGAGCCACAGGCCTTCTCCACGCGCAAGTGGTGCTCCGCTTCCGGCTCCTCTCGGACGCTCCCCGCCGTCTCCACTATCGAGCTTCCGTCCGAAACGCCGCGGGCCTCGTTCCCTCCGGTACACGGTGGCGGCCGTGACACAAATGCGGTTGTCACGGTCTCGCAAGACTCTCGCCCCACTCGGTACAATTACAATGACTCACGCAAGAGCCGAAGGGTTGTGTGGTTTTACAAAACTCACTCAACTAACTAGGGTTAACCTAGAGCAAGCGCTAAAGCGGTCTAACTAACCTAAGCACTTCGCAAAGCACCTACGCTAATCACCGAGTGATTCTTTTAAGCACTTGGGTGTTTGAGCTCTTGGAAATATGCACTATGTGTCTTGGTATGTTGCTTGGGCTCCCACACCTTCAAATGGCCGGTTGGGGTGGTATTTATAGCCTCCAATCCCCAAACTAGCCGTTGGACAGAAAGCAGCAGCTTTCTGTCGTCGGGTGCACAGGACAGTCCGGTGCACCACTGGACAGCCACTGTGCAGTGTCCGGTGCACGCCACATCAGCCGACCGTTGGCGCCTATAGCAGTCAACCGTTGGATCAGACCGTTACTGTCTGTCCGGTGCACACCGGACAGTCCGGTGCCGACTGTCCGGTGCTCCACCGGACAGACTGGTGCTACAGCCAGAGAGCGCCTGTCTGTGGCCTCTCTGCGCAGACTGTCCGGTTGTCCCACCGGACAGTCCGGTGCACACTGGACAGCACTGTCCGGTGCGCCACCAGGCGCTAGCTGACAGCCCGCTTCTTGGATTCCTTCGCTGATTTCTTCGGGCTTCTTTTGTTCTTGAGTATTGGACTCCTATGCATCTTTTTATGTCTTCTTTTGAGGTGTTGCATCCTCATTGCCTTGGTCCAATTCTCTTCGCATCCTGTGAACTATAATTATAAACACTAGCAAACATATTAGTCCACAGGTTGTGTTAATCATCAAACACCAAAACTCAATTAGCCAAAAGGCCTGGGGTCCATTTTCCTTACAATCTCCCCCTTTTTGGTGATTGATGACAACACAACCAAAGCAAGCAAATAATACAAGTATTTGAATTAAAATATGCAATCTACTTGCTAAGATGCATGATTGTCCCCACAATGTGATATTATGGACTTAAGCCTCCCCTAACTCCATAATTCACTTACTTCCTATTTATGGACCAAATAACCAAAACCACTTGAAAAACCATTTGTAGTTATAAAATTTTAAATTTGTGGTGTTTGGTGTTTGATATAGCTTTCATTGCTTTGGTCCCTAAACTTCTCCCCCTTTGGCATCAACCACCGAAAAGGAAGACATTAAAAGCATGTAGGAAGAAAATAAAAGCTTGCCCTCATAAGAATTTTATCAGATGATACCACATGAAGGATACTAAATTTAAACCACATGAATGGTACCAGTTGAAAAGGTTACTCCCCTAAACGAGTGTTCTCTTTAGAAAGAATTTTCTCCCCTTTTTTAGAGATGAAGAAGTACTCCCCTGATAGAGATCCTCTACTTAGGAAAAAGCATGTGAAAATTAGAGGTGCAAGACAAGATTTGAAAAGACTAGCTTCCCTTATGCATAGGTAACAGAATATGAGTTAAGTACTTATGCATTTTTAGCAACATGGAAGCATATGATATGAAATAGTCTAATAAAATATTGGAGAAGACATGTAAATGATACTTAATGTAGTCTCAAAAGATACCGATTGAAATTCAATGGTGACCTTTGAGAGACATGAGAGTTCTTGCAGATTTTGCAGTGGAAGATTGTTGTCTTTCTCTGGGGACCTTATTTTCCTTACAATGAGACTATCACATGAAATAGACTTGAAAAGGTGTTAGTCTCAAAGTATTAGATTATAGAGTAACCTCCACCTAAAGGTGTGCATACAAGTTTTGAATACTTGTAGGAGACATGCACTTTGATTTGATATCAAGAGGGGCAAATTACCTATAATCCTAACTTTGGCACATATAAGTTAAATGATACAAATTGTAGAAATTAAATTTTCAATTGATGCATCATTTACTATGGAGTGATATAGAAGCTATGTGCCGTGCTTAAATAAACATTTTAAGCCATGTAGGTTTGCTTAAGTATATGAATTAAAAACAAGCAATCCTACCATATGATTTACCTAGTATGCATGATTTTAAACAAAAGTACATAACAAATGTAATACTAGGCAAGAAAGGTAAACTAGACAAAAGGTAAATAGATATGCATATCTAAAAACAAAAAAATACAATAAAACTAGTTACCTTAGTCACGGGTGGGAAATTTGGGTCCAAAATTTTCGCTAACCCACTTGGCAATAAACTTGATCCAATATGATGTATCCCATGATATTCATCCCGAATTTGCCAAGTCTCCAAATTTCCCGATGGTCTTCGGTCCACTCACTTCCCTTTCGGGATCCAAACCTTCTTGGTGCTTTTCATGGTTGAAATTATTTCCTTTGGCATCCAGATGCATTTGGCCCCTTTTCCTTTGTTGGCTTGCTTGTTGGCCTTGATTGCTATCACCTTTCCATTCTTTTTCTTCTTGATCAAATATGGTGTAGCATCCTTTTTGTTCACCTTTTTGATGTAGGTGTTGGAGATTTTGCTTGATGGCTTTTGCTTGAGCTTTTGCCTTTGTTTATCCCCGGTCATCGCCTTGCATTGGAAAGACTTGTGGCCTTCCATGTGGCATAGCCTACAAATCACAGTTTCTCCCTCTACAGGCTTGTTCACTCCCGCAGTGGTGTTATCCTGTGGAGGTCGGATTTGTTTGGCTTTGCCTTTCTTGTCATACAAAGCCTTGCCAAGGCGAGCCACTTCTTGCTTTAATTGTTCATTTTCCTTTGCAACCTCATCCGAACATGTCTCTACAACAATATTCTCAACAACGACTCGGTTGCAGGGGTTAGAATCATCAATTAAATCAAAGCAGGAAGTAGAAGCATCTTTCTTAATTATTTCAGGTATTTCAACTAAAGATGTTGTTGGGGTGCTACCAATGTTTTCAAGCTTAGTAGTTAGCTCATTATTGTGTATGCTAAGAATTTCCATTTTCTCTAGCAAATTTTCAATAGCTTCTTGGGAGCTAGCTAACTTAGCCTTAAGTTTTTCATTCTTTTTAATAAGGCTATCATCGGTAGCAGTGGATGGAGCACTAGATTCTAATAGCTCAATTTTAGTTGATAGCTCACTATTTAAGTTTGCAAAAGTTTTAAATTTTTCTAGCAAACCTTTGTAATCATTTTGAGAGCTAACCAACTTATTTTTTAAAGTTTTCAGTTGAGCTTTTTGCTTAGTGCAAACATCCTAGAAAAAATTTACGGCTTCCGCAAGCTCATCTATGGAGGGCTTTCCCTCACCTTCTTCATCACTGCTACTTTCATCACTAGAGGATGGAATGCTTTTGTTACCTCTTGCCATAAGGCATTTGTGTGATGAGCGTGATGAGGACCGGTGGCTGCGTGTCCTTGGAGGTTCATCTTCACTTGAAGAGTCATCCCAAGTTCTAACACTTGTTAGCGCCTTGCCTTTGCTCCTCTCCTTTTTGGGTTTGGCCATATTTGGACAGTTGTCCCTGAAGTGGCCCTTCTCCCCACATGCGAAGCATCCTCTCTTCCTTTGCTTTTTCCTGTCAATGTTAAAGAGAAGATCCTCGACCTGTAGGGGCACACCCATTAGATTAATCTTGCGGATCATCCTCATTACCTTTCTGACGCGTCGGATTGTTTCTTCGTCCTTGGAGGATGATGTGCATGGTTGATTATCTTCATCATCATCACTTTCTTCTTCTTCCTCTTCTTCGCTTGAGGAACTTGGAGTGGGACCCTTCTTTTTCCCTTTCCTTTCTTCACATGCAAAAGCATATGGTCTTGAGGAAGTTGGCTCCTCTCCCCGACTCATTTTTCACGACATCTCAATGGCCGCGATTTTCCCAATCACAATGGTCGGGGTCATGTTGCTCAAGTCCTCCATGTTATGAAGAATGGTGATGATGCTCCCATATCTTTGTTGTGGTAGCAGGGAGATAATCTTCCTCACAATGTCCGCATCACCTAGCTTATTAATGCCAATAGAATTGAGCTCATTGATAATTAGATTCAAACAAGAATACATGTCTCTAACAAGCTCATCATCTTTCATAGCAAAAGAATTATACTCATTTAAGACTAGGCAATGTTTTTGCTCACGGACATTAGATGTGTCGTCATGGAGCTCATGCAATTTTAGCCAAATCTCATTAGCAGTTTTCAAGGTAAATACTTGATTGAAAATATCCATGCTAAGAGATTCATACAAGCAATTTTTGGCTCTAGCATTTAAATGGATTTCTTTTTCCTCACTCGTGGTGGGTTTCTCGGGATTCTTGAGGGGTTTCATCCCGTCACAAGTGACTCTCCAAACACCTAGATCAACGGCCTCTAGGTAACAAGCCATTCTAGCACTATAATATGGGAAGTTAGTGCCGTCGAAGTGTGGTGCCCTATGGGTATCCATCCCTTCCTCTAAAAAGCGTCGACTCTTTTAGCGGTGAAGCTAAAGCGTTTCAAATGAGCCAAACCGGGCTCCGATACCACTTGTAGAAAACGGGTGACGCCTAAGAGGGAGAGGGTGAATTAGGACTTCTAAAACTTTTGCTAAACTAGGCCACAAATAAATCCCTAGAGCAAAACCTATGCAAATAATCAAACTAGAATGTGCAAACTAGGTTTTGTCTAAGTGTTGCTATCTCTACCGCAAAGGCTAAGTTTCAATCTACACTAAATAAGTATGAATACAAGATTGAAACTTAAATGCTTAATATAAATGCGGAAACTTAAAGAGCAAAGTAGAGAAGCAAACTCTCGTGGATGACGCCGGTATTTTTACCGAGGTATCCGGAACCACGCAAGGTCCCGACTAATCCTCGTTGGTGCCCCTACGCAAAGGGAAGCCCACGCGAGGGCCAAGCACCATGGTCAAGTAACTCCATAGAGAGCCGCGGGCCTTCTCCACACGCAAGTGGTGCTCCGCTTCCGGCTCCTCTCGGACGCTCCCCGCCGTCTCCACTATCGAGCTTCCGACCGAAACGCCGCGGGCCTCGTTCCCTCCGGTACACGGTGGCGGCCATGACACAAACGCGGTTGTCACGGTCTCGCAAGACTCTCGCTCCACTCGGTACAATTACAACGACTCACGCAAGAGCCGAGGGGTTGTGTGGTTTTACAAAACTCACTCAACTAACTAGGGTTAACCTAGAGCAAGCGCTAAAGCAGTCTAACTAACCTAAGCACTTCGCAAAGCACCTACGTTAATCACCGAGTGATTCTTTTAAGCACTTGGGTGTTTGAGCTCTTGGAAATATGCACTATGTGTCTTGGTATGTTGCTTGGGCTCCCACACCTTCAAATGGCCGGTTGGGGTAGTATTTATAGCCTCCAATCCACAAACTAGCCGTTGGACAGAAAGCAACAGCTTTCTGTCATTGGATGCACCGGACAGTCCGGTGCACCACCGGACAGCCACTGTGCAGTGTCCGGTGCACGCCACGTCAGCCGACCGTTGGCGTCTGTAGCAGTCGACCGTTGGATCCGACTGTTGCCGTCTGTCCGGTGCACACCGGACAGTCCGGTGCCGACTGTCCGGTGCTCCACCAGACAGACCGGTGCTACAGCCAGAGAGCGCCTGTCTGTGGCCTCTCTGCGCAGACTGTCCGGTTGTCCCACCGGACAGTCCGGTGCACTCCGGACAGCACTGTCCGGTACGCCACCAGGCGCTGGCTGACAGCCCGCTTCTTGGATTCCTTCGCTGATTTCTTCGGGCTTCTTTTTTTCTTGAGTATTGGACTCCTATGCATCTTTTTATGTCTTCTTTTGAGGTGTTTCATCCTCATTGCCTTGGTCCAATTCTCTTCGCATCCTGTGAACTATAATTATAAACACTAGCAAACATATTAGTCCACAGGTTGTGTTAATCATCAAACACCAAAACTCAATTAGCCAAAAGGCCTAGGGTCCATTTTCCTTACACACATATATGTCGTCACATACATCGTTGTGATTTTTAGATTAAATTAAAACTGAAAATGCCTATTTCTCTAACAATATAATAGAACAGAGGGAGTATTTGCAAGGACCATGCTGCCGCCATGCATGCGTGCATACATGAGCATGGTCTAGGTTAGGTGTGATGCAGGAGCACTTCGCAGTTCACACCGGTGGCGGGCTAAGGATTTAAAGGATGGATATTTAAAATTATTAAGTGGCAAAAAAATTGGTATGTACAATACCTTATAAATTCTAGCTATTTGGTATGTACTGCAATATATTACATCTTTACATAACAACAATTTCATAGCATACATTTTGAGAATAAAGTTTCAGACGAGCATAAGTTTCATAAAAAATAAAAGTATTCAATACTAGTGATAAGAGACCAATTCGAAATATATCGGGATGAAGCCGGCAACAAGAGAGCGTCGGCGCTGCGGCTGCATGCGTGGCAACCATTATTGGAAACAGTCTCTTTGCCAAGTGTCTGAAACACTCGGCAAAGCCTGGAAAACACTCGGCGAAGGCTTTACCGAGTGTGACACTCGGCAAAGGGAGCTCGACGAACTGTATATCGGCAACGACTTCTTTGTCGAGTACTTTTTATCGGGCACTCGGCAAACAAAAGTCACCGTCACGGCGATTGGTAACGGAGATGGAGCCTTTGTCGAGTGTACTAGGTGACACTCAGCAAAGAGCATCCCTTTACCGAGCGTATTAGGTGACACTCAGCAAATAGTTTCCCTCTTTGCCAAGTGTGCGCCAGACTACCTCTCGACAAAGAGGTCGCCAGTGGGCCCCTTTGTCAGTACCTTTGTCGAGTGCACTAGGAGGCACTCGGCAAAGGTTGATTCTTTGTCAAGTGCGGAGGCCACAGCACTCAGCAAAGAAGCTTTACCGGTGCCCAGGTGTGCCTTCTTTCCCGAGTGTTATGGCCTAGGCACTCAGCAAAGCACCTCTTTGTCGAGTGATACACTCGACAAAGTGACCAGTATACCCCTTTTTTATTTGTTTTTGCTATTCCATCCAAACAAACAAAAGATATCACATAATCATCACAGATATCACATATACATCACATATCTCACAAAGACCATAAATCAAATAAGTTCTCACAAAGCATTACCAACATGTTCGAACACAAATATAAGTATCCAACACTCAAGAACATAAGTCTCAAGTATCTCACAAAGCATTACCAACATCAAACAAGTTTAGACCAGGTTATCTCACAAAGTATTAACAACACTAACAAAGATAGTATCTCATCGAGGTGGGTGGCTGGACTGCTGCGGCGATGGACTGGGCGATCCATGAGGGTTGTTGGATGCTGCCTCAGATTGTCCCTGCATAGAGAAGAGATTGTATGTGTTATACCAGATGAATATATATCATGAAGAACTAGAATTTTGATACTCACAGGAGTATGGAACTGAGTAGGGTCAACTAGAGGGAACAACGGAAGTGGTGGAGCGAAACCATGTGCAGTGCCAAGGCTCTGCATGTACTGGAACATCTCTGCCATCCTCTGTTGATCTACCAAGTGGGTCTCCCGCTCCTCCATCTCCTGACGTTCCCTCCTCTCTTCTTCTAGTTGGGTCTATAATATTCCAATCCAATGTTATAATAACTCAAAGAGAAGGTATATAACTCAAGGAATGATGAGTTACAGAAGCACTAACCTCGAGTTGTTGTATGCGATGACGTGAGCTGTCCTGCCGAGGTCGTATGGCTAGGCTCGAGCTCGTGCTTCTTGCTTGCACTTGAGACAGAGTGGGAGTGGACGACGAGTCAATTGCCCCATCGGCAATTGAAAGTCGCCTAGAGGGGGGGTGAATAGGGCGAATCTGAAATTTACAAAGTTTAAGCACAACTACAAGCCGGGGTTAGCGTTAGAATTAAAATCGAGTCCGAGAGAGAGGGCGAAAACAAATCACAAGCAAATGGAGAGTGTGACACGGTGATTTGTTTTACCGAGGTTCGGTTCTTGCAAACCTACTCCCTGTTAAGGTGGTCACAAAGACCGGGTCTCTTTCAACCCTTTCCCTCTCTCAAACGGTCACTTAGACCGAGTGAGCTTCTCTTCTCAATCAAACGGGACACTAAGTCCCCCGCAAGGACCACCACACAATTGGTGTCTCTTGCCTCGATTACAATTGAGTTGATCACAAGAAAGAATGAGAAAGAAAAGCAATCCAAGCGCAAGAGCTCAAATGAACACAAGTCACTCTCTCACTAGTCACTATTTGATTGGAATGATCTTTGGACTTGGGAGAGGATTTGATCTCTTTGGTGTGTCTTGTATTGAATGCTATAGCTCTTGTAAGGTGTAGGAAGTCTGAAAACTTGGATGAAATGAATGTGGGGTGGTTGGGGGGTATTTATAGCCCCAACCACCAAAAGTGGTCGTTGGGAGGCTGTCTGTCGCATGGCGCACCGGACAGTCCGGTGCGCCACTGGACACTGTCCGGTGCGCCAGCCACGTCACCCAACAGTTAGGGTTCGACCATTGGAGCTTCTGTCTTCTGGGTCACCAGACAGTCCGGTGGTGCACCAGACAGTCACTGTATATTGTCCGGTGCGCCTTCTGGCGCTGCTCTGACTCTGGCGCGCACTGTAGCGCATTGAATGCGTTTTGCAGACGACCATTGGCACGAAGTAGCTGTTGCTCTGCTGGCACACCGCACAGTCCGGTGCTACACCGGACAGTCCGGTGAATTATAGCGGAGCGGCTCCCAGAATTCCCGAAGGTGAGCAGTTCGGAGTGGAATTCCCTGGTGCACCGGATAGTCCGGTGTGCCAGACCAGGGCACACTTCGGTTGACTTTTGCTCTCTTTGTTTGAACCCTTTCTTGGTCTTTTTATTGGTCTATTTGTAACCTTTGGCACCTGTAAAACTTATAATCTAGAGCAAACTAGTTAGTCCAATTATCTGTGTTGGGCAATTCAACCACCAAAATCAATTAGGAAAAGGTGTAAGCCTATTTCCCTTTCAATCTCCCCCTTTTTGGTGATTGATGCCAACACAAACCAAAGCAAATATATAGAAGTGCAGAATTGAACTAGTTTGCATAATGTAAGTGCAAAGGTTGCTTGGAATGAAACCAATAATTATTTCTACTAGATATGCATGGATGGCTTTCTTCTAATTTAAAATTTTGGACCACGCTTGCACCACTTGTTTTGTTTTTGCAAACTCTTTTGTAAATTCTTTTCAAAGTCCTTTTGCAAATAGTCAAAGGTAAATGAATAAGATTTTGAGAAGCATTTTCAAGATTTGAAATTTTCTCCCCCTGTCTCAAATGCTTTTCCTTTGACTAAACAAAACTCCCCCTTAATGAAATCCTCCTCTTAGTGTTCAAGAGGGTTTTAGATATTAATTTTAAAGAGGGTATACCAATTGAAATTATATCAAAAATAAGATTCCAATTGAAAAATTCTTTTCTTAACTTAAATTTTAAAGGCTACATTTTTTGAAATTAGGTGGTGGGTATACCAATTGAAATTATATCAAAAATAAGATTCCAATTGAAAAATTCTTTTCTTAACTTAAATTTGAAAGACTACATTTTTTGAAATTAGGTGGTGGTGCGGTCCTTTTGCTTTGGGCTAATACTCTCTCCCCCTTTGGTATGAATCGCCAAAAACGGATACTTGTGAGTGAAATATAAGCCCTTTTCCAAACTTTCTCCCCCTTTGGCAAACAAAAAATAGGAGTGAAGATTATACCAAAGTGGAGAACGATGCGGAGTACCGGCCAATATAATTGGAGTTGAGTGGAAGCGCCTTCTTTGCCGAATACTCCATTTCCCTTTCAATATCTATGACTAAGCATAATAATACACTTGAAAATACATTAGTCATAGACATAAGAGAGATATGATCAAAGTTATAAAAATGAGCTATATGTGCAAAGAATCAATCAAAATTCCTGGAATCAAGAATATTTAGCTCATTCCTAAGTTTGGTAAAGGATTGCTCATCTAAAGCTTGGTAAAGATATCGGCCAATTGGTCCTTGGTGTTTATATAGGCTATCTCGATATCCCCCTTTTGTTGGTGATCTCTCAGAAAGTGATACCGAATGGCTATGTGCTTAGTGCGGCTGTGTTCAATGGGATTATCCGCCATGCGGATTGCACTCTCATTGTCACATAGGAGAGGGACTTTGCTAAACTTGTAGCCATAGTCCCTAAGGGTTTGCCTCATCCAAAGCAATTGCGCGCAACAATGGCCTGCGACAATGTACTCGGCTTCGGCGGTAGAAAGAGCTACTGAGTTTTGTTTCTTTGAGGCCCAAGACACCAGGGATCTTCCCAGAAACTGACAAGTCCCTAATGTGCTCTTCCTATTAATCTTACACCCTGCCCAATCAGCATCGGAATATCCTAATAAATCAAATGAGGATCCCTTGGGGTACCAAAGACCAAACTTAGGTGTTTGAACTAAATATCTCAAGATTCGCTTCACGGCCCTAAGGTGAACTTCCTTAGGGTCAACTTGGAACCTTGCACACATGCATACAGAAAGCATAATGTCCGGTCGAGATGCACATAAATAGAGTAAAGATCCTATCATCGACCGGTATACCTTTTGATCTACGGATTTACCTCCCGTATCTAGGTCGAGATGCCCATTGGTTCCTATGGATGTCTTGATGGGCTTGGCATCCTTCATTCCAAACTTGGTAAGAATATCTTGAATGTACTTCGTTTGGCTGATGAAGGTGCCCTCTTGGAGTTGCTTAACTTGAAATCCTAGAAAATACTTCAACTCCCCCATCATAGACATCTCGAATTTTTGAATCATGATCCTACTGAACTCTTCACAAATAGATTTGTTAGTAGACCCAAATATGATATCATCAACATAAATTTGGCATACAAACAAATCATTTTCAATGGTTTTAGTGAATAAAGTAGGATCGGCCTTTCCGACTTTGAAGCCATTATCAATAAGAAAATCTCTTAGGCATTCATACCATGCTCTTGGGGCTTGCTTGAGCCCATAAAGCGCCTTAGAGAGTTTGTAAACATGGTTAGGATACTCACTATCTCCAAAGCCGGGAGGTTGCTCAACATAGACCTCTTCCTTGATAGGTCCGTTGAGGAAGGCACTCTTCACGTCCATTTGGTAGAGCTTAAAGTCATGGTGAGTAGCATAGGCAAGTAATATTCGAATTGACTCAAGCCTAGCTATGGGTGCATAGGTTTCACCGAAATCCAAATCTTTGACTTGTGAATACCCTTTGGCCACAAGTCGTGCCTTGTTCCTTGTCACCACACCATGTTCACCTTGTTTGTTGCGGAAGACCCACTTGGTTCCTACAACATTTTGGTTAGGACGTGGAACTAAATGCCATACCTCATTCCTCTTGAAATTGTTGAGCTCCTCTTGCATCGCCAGCACCCAATCCGAATCTTGAAGTGCTTCCTCTACCCTGTGTGGCTCAATAGAGGAAACAAACGAGTAGTGTTCACAAAAATGAGCAACACGAGATCGAGTAGTTACCCCCTTATGAATGTCTCCTAGGATGGTGTTCACGGGGTGATCTCGTTGGATTGCTTGGTGGACTCTTGGGTGTGGCGGTCTTTGATTTTGCTCATCCTCCTTGTCTTGATCATTTGTATCTCCCCCTTGATCGTTGCCGTCTTCTTGAGGTGGCTCATCTTCTTGATCTTCTTCTTCATCATCTTGAGCGTCATCCTCATCTTGAGTTGGTGGAGATGCTTGCATGGAGGAGGATGGTTGATCTTGTGCTTGTGGAGGCTCTTCAACTTCCTTAGGACACACATCCCCAATGGACATGTTCCTTAGAGCGACGCATGGAGCCTCTTCATCATCTAATTCATCAAGATCAACTTGCTCCACTTGGGAGCCGTTAGTCTCATCAAACACAATGTCACAAGAAACTTCAACTAGTCCAGTGGACTTGTTAAAGACTCTATATGCCCTTGTGTTTGAATCATATCCTAGTAAAAAGCCTTCTACAGCCTTAGGAGCAAATTTAGATTTTCTACCTCTTTTAACAAGAATGAAACATTTGCTACCAAAGACTCTAAAATATGAAACATTTGGCTTTTTACCGGTGAGGAGTTCGTATGATGTTTTCTTGAGGATTCGGTGTAGATACAACTGGTTGATGGCATAGCAAGCGGTGTTGACCGCCTCGGCCCAAAACCGATCCAAAGTCTTGTACTCATCAAGCATGGTCCTTGCCATGTCCAATAGAGTCCTATTCTTCCTCTCCACTACACCATTTTGTTGTGGCGTGTAGGGAGAAGAGAACTCATGCTTGATCCCTTCCTCCTCAAGAAAACCTTCTATTTGAGAGTTCTTGAACTCCGTCCCATTATCGCTTCTAATTTTCTTGATCCTCAAGCCGAACTCATTTTGAGCCCGTCTTAAGAATCCCTTTAAGGTCTCTTGGGTTTGAGATTTTTCCTGTAAAAAGAATACCCAAGTGAAGCGAGAATAGTCATCCACAATAACTAGACAGTACTTACTCCCGCCGATGCTTATGTAAGCGATCGGGCCGAATAGGTCCATGTGGAGGAGCTCGAGTGGCCTGTCAGTCGTCAAGATGTTCTTATGTGGATGATGAACACCAACTTGCTTCCCTGCTTCGCATGCACTACAAATCCTGCCTTTCTCAAAATGCACATTTGTTAGTCCCAAAATGTGCTCTCCTTTTAGAAGCTTGTGAAGATTCTTCATTCCAACATGGGCTAGTCGGCGATGCCAGAGCCAACCCATGTTAGTCTTAGCGATTAAGCAAGTATCGAGTTCAGCTCTATTGAAATCAACTAAGTATAGCTGACCCTCTAATACTCCCTTAAAAGCTACTGAATCATCACTTCTTCTAAAGACAGTGACACATGTATCCGTAAAAAGACAGTTGTAGCCCATTTTACATAATTGAGAAACAGAAAGCAAGTTGTAATCTAAAGAATCTACAAGAAAAACATTAGAAATAGAATGGTCAGGTGATATAGCAATTTACCCAATCCTTTGACCAACCCTTGATTTCCATCTCCGAATGTGATAGCTCGTTGGGGATCTTGGTTTTTCTAGTAGGAGGAGAACATCTTTTTCTCCCCAGTCATATGATTTGTGCACCCGCTGTCAATGATCCAACTTGAGCCCCCGGATGCATAAACCTACAAAAAAAATTTAGTTCTTGATTTTAGGTACCCAACCGGTTTTGGGTCCTTTGACATTAGATACAAGATTTTTTTGTACCCAAACACAAGTTTTTGATCCCTTGTGTTTGCCCCCAACATACTTGGCAACTACCTTGCCTGATTTGTTGGTTAGCACATAAGAAGCATCAAAAGTTCTAAATGAAACATTATGATCATTTGATGCTTTAGGAGTTTTCTTTTTAGGCAATTTAGCATGGGTTGATTGCCTAAAACTAGATGCCTCACTCTTATACATAAAAGCATGATTAGGGCCAGAGTGAGACTTCCTAGAGTGAATTCTCCTAATTTTGTGTTTGGGATAACTGGCAGGGTATAAAATGTAACCCTCGTTATCCTGAACCATGGGAGCCTTGCCCTTAACAAAATTGGACAATCTTTTAGGTGGGGTTTTAAGCTTGACATTGTCTCCCTGTTGGAAGCCAATGCCATCCTTAATGCCAGGGCGTCTCCCACTATAGAGCATGCTTCTAGCAAATTTAAATTTCTCATTTTCTAAGTCATGCTCATTAATTTTGGCGAGCTATGTGATCATTTTGTTGTTTAATTAAGGCTAGGTGATCATGAATAGCATCAACATTAATATCTCTACATCTAGTGCAAATAGTAACATGCTCAACGGAAGATGTAGAGGGTTTGCAAGTATTTAATTCAACAATCTTAGCATGCAAAATAACATTCTCATCTCTAAGATTGGAAATAGAAGCATTGCAAACATCTAAATCCTTAGCCTTAGCAATCAATTTTTCATTTTCATTTCTAAGGCTAGCAAGAGAGGTATTCAATTGATCAATCTTAGCAATTAAATTGGCATTATCATTTCTAAGACTAACAATTGAATTATCACAAACATCAAGCTTCCCAACCTTAGCAATTAAATTGGCATTCTCATTTCTAAGGTTGGAAATAATATCATGGCAAGTGCTTAGCTCACTAGTTAATTTTTCACATTTTTCTACTTCTAGAGCATAAGCATTTTTTACCTTAACATGCCTTTTGTTTTCTTTAATTAGGAAGTCCTCTTGGCTATCCAAGAGTTCATCCTTATCATGAATAGTGCTAATCAATTCATTTAATTTTTCCTTTTGTTGCATGTTTAAGTTGGCAAAGAGAGTAAACAAATCATCCTCATCATCACTAGAATTGGCCTCATCACTAGATGTTGCATACTTAGTGGAGGATTTGGATTTTACCTTCTTTCTCTTGCCGTCCTTTGCCATGAGGCACCTATGGCCGACATTTGGGAAGAGGAGCCCTTTGTTGACGGCGATGTTGGCGGCATCCTCGTCGGAGGAGGAGTAGGTGGAGCTCTCTTCGGAGTCCCACTCCTGGCAAACATGGGCATCGCCGCCCTTCTTCTTGTAGTACCTCTTCTTTTCTCTCCTCTTTCCCTTTTTGTCGTCGCCCCTGTCACTATCACTAGATAATGGACATTTTGCAATAAAATGACCAGGCATACCACACTTGTAGCATACTTTCTTGGAACGGGGCTTGTAATCCTTCCCCTTCCTTTGTTTGAGGATTTGACGGAAGCTTTTGATAATAAGCGCCATCTCCTCATTGTCGAGCTTGGAGGCGTCGATGGGGATTCTACTTGGAGTAGAATCTTCTTTCTTCTCCTCCGTTGCTTTGAATGCAACGGGTTGTGCTTCGGGTACGGAGGAGGATGCGCCTTGCTCGATGATCTTTTTGGAGCCTTTGATCATTAGCTCAAAGCTCACAAATTTACCTATCACTTCCTCGAGAGACATTATTTTGTATCTAGGATCACCACGAATTAATTGTACTTGAGTAGGATTAAGAAAAACTAGTGATCTTAGAATAACCTTGACCATTTCATGGTCATCCCACTTTGTGCTCCCGAGGTTGCGCACTTGGTTCACCAAGGTCTTGAGCCGGTTGTACATCGCTTGTGGCTCCTCCCCTTGGTGAAGCATGAATCGACCGAGCTCCCCCTCGATCGTCTCCATTTTGGTGATCTTGGTCACCTCATCTCCTTCGTGCGCCGTTTTGAGTACGTCCCAAATATCTTTGGCACTCTTCAATCCTTGCACCTTGTTATACTCCTCTCGACTTAGAGAGGCGAGGAGTATTGTGGTGGCTTGTGAGTTGAAGTGCCGGATTTGGGCAACTTCGTCCGAATCATAGTCCTCATCCCCTACAGATGGTACCTATACACCAAACTCAACAACGTTCCAAATACTAGTGTGGAGTGAGGTTAGGTGATGCCTCATTTTATCACTCCACATGTTATAATCTTCACCGTAAAAAACTGGTGGTTTGCCTAATGGAACGGAAAGTAATGGAGTATGTTTAGAAATGCGAGGGTAGTGTAGGGGAATCTTACTAAACTTCTTGCGCTCATGGCGCTTAGAAGTTACGGACGGCGCGTCGGAGCCAGAGGTTGATGGCGATGAAGAGTCGGTCTCGTAGTAGACCACCTTCCTCATCTTCTTCTTCTTTTCGCCACTCCGATGCGACTTGTGTGAAGGGTATTCTTTCTCCTTCCCCTTTGTTGCGGGACTCTCCCGATGGAGCCTTCTCGTGGCTTGTAACGGGCTTATCGCCGGTCACCATCTCCTTCTTGGCGTGATCTCCCGACATCACTTCAAGCGGTTAGGCTCTAATGAAGAACCGGGCTCTGATACTAATTGAAAGTCGCCTAGAGGGGGTGAATAGGGCAAATCTGAAATTTACAAAGTTTAAGCACAACTACAAGCCAGGGTTAGCGTTAGAATTAAAATCGAGTCCGAGAGAGGGCGAAAACAAATCACAAGCAAATGGAGAGTGTGACACGGTGATTTGTTTTACCGAGGTTCGGTTCTTGCAAACCTACTCCCCGTTAAGGTGGTCACAAAGACCGGGTCTCTTTCAACCCTTTCCCTCTCTCAAACGGTCACTTAGACCGAGTGAGCTTCTCTTCTCAATCAAACGGGACACTAAGTCCCCGCAAGGACCACCACACAATTGGTGTCTCTTGCCTGGTTACAATTGAGTTGATCACAAGAAAGAATGAGAAAGAAAAGCAATCCAAGCGCAAGAGCTCAAATGAACACAAGTCACTCTCTCACTAGTCACTATTTGATTGGAATGATCTTTGGACTTGGGAGAGGATTTGATCTCTTTGGTGTGTCTTGAATTGAATGCTATAGCTCTTGTAAGGTGTAGGAAGTCTGAAAACTTGGATGAAATGAATGTGGGGTGGTTGGGGGGTATTTATAGCCCCAACCACCAAAAGTTGTCGTTGGGAGGCTGTCTGTCGCATGGCGCACCGGACAGTTTGGTGCGCCACCTGACACTGTCCGGTGCGCCAGCCACGTCACCCGACCGTTAGGGTTCGACCGTTGGAGCTTCTGTCTTCTGGGTCACCGGACAGTCTGGTGGTGCACCGGACAGTCACTGTATATTGTCTGGTCCGCCTTCTGGCGCTGCTCTGACTCTGGCACGCACTGTAGCGCATTGAATGTGTTTTGCAGACAACCGTTGGCGCGAAGTAGTCGTTGCTCCGCTGGCACACTGGACAGTCCGGTGCTACACCGGACAGTCCAGTGAATTATAGCAGAGCGGCTCCCAGAATTCCCGAAGGTGAGCAGTTCGGAGTGGAGTTCCCTGGTGCACCGGACACTGTCCGGTGGTGCACCGGACAGTCTGGTGTGCCAGACCAGGGCACACTTCGGTTGACTTTTGCTCTCTTTGTTTGAACCCTTTCTTGGTCTTTTTATTGGTCTATTGTGAACCTTTGGCACCTGTAAAACTTATAATCTTGAGCAAACTAGTTAGTCCAATTATCTGTGTTGGGCAATTCAACCACCAAAAACAATTAGGAAAATGTGTAAGCCTATTTCCGTTTCAGCAATCCAGTATCGTCCATGCCTCTTGCCTCCTCCGACCCTCATGAGGACATCTCCATCGATGTCCTCAGTCCTCGGATCATAATCTAGCCTATGGACCTCCTGAGCCAGGGCAGTGTACTCACTTAGGCGACTATAGACGGCGAGGTTGCTATACGCCTCGGGTCCGTCATCCGGGTTGTAGGTGATGTCGGATGTCGCCTTGCCCTTTTGGGCCATAGCATAAGCCGAGAA
Source organism: Zea luxurians (assembly GCA_029449295.1). Taxonomy (NCBI): domain Eukaryota; kingdom Viridiplantae; phylum Streptophyta; class Magnoliopsida; order Poales; family Poaceae; genus Zea; species Zea luxurians. The sequence continues at coordinate 946,013 of JAOPSE010000205.1, read as the reverse complement.
GATGGAGCAAGGCTGGCCACCATGTGACGTCGACTGCAAGAAAAACAACGAGATAGTTAGAAATCATATCTAATCCAGTGTTATATACCTAAATAAAAAGAGGGTGTACCCATGCTTCTGCAAATTTGCCGAGGTTGCGGTTGCCTTGGTGGTATGAGGGACCTTGTATCATCAGACACCGTTCTCGGCTAGCGTTGTGTGTCTCATCCCACTCAGGCGAGCACTACCTATCCACCATCTGCTCCCAGCACTGAGGATGCACGACACACCTAGGGATAAAAACAGCACGGGTATCGGATACGGGTACAAAAATGGGACAGAATTTCGGATGCGGATACAGGTATTTTGTTTGTCGGGACGGATACGGGTATTACCCAGATATTGAACCTCGGATACGGGTAGGATACGGAATCACCAATACCTAGTCAGTACCCGAAAATCCCGGGTAGGATATGGGTACTATTCGGGCGGGTACCCGGGATTGGGCCTGCTCCATGTTGTCTGCATCTGCTTTATTGGCCCATCGGCGGATCGGCCCAATTCTAGTCATGAATCACACTGAGTCAGCCCAACCGTGAACCGTCACTACTGAGTCCTAGCCCCGTGACCCGAGTCCCGCTCCCATCAGCCCTCAGCGCCGCGCTGCCGCCTCAGTAGCTCAGGCTGCTCCGCTGCTCGTGCTCAGCCTCACGCCCTCACCGCCCTCACCCACCCTCGTCCAGTCGTCCGGCGGCCGGCCTAAGCCAGCGGCCCAGCGCCCAGCAGCCGTGACAAACCAGCGCCCAGCGCCCAGCGACGGAGCCACGACGGAGCTAGCGGCCCAGCGCCTAAGCCCGCGACGGAGCCACTCGTGGCAACTGTGGACCTCGTCAAGCTGGTGCTCGAAGTTCCGGTTTCTCGCCTTCGTGGTAAGCTCATCCTAGATAAGAACATGCATTGTCCTGTCATAGTCACGTTTCGTAGCTAGCTCTTCTTGCTATTCATTTCCAGATGATTGGATCTCGTCTTTGTCATGTTGTACCCATCGACAAGTGGTGAGAACATGCATGCACTTTATCTCCTCACTGGTCAGCATTGGAGATCATAAATACTACATGATGCACAAAATGACCAGGTAATAAAAATCTACAATAATCCCAGGTGGTCCTTTAGCAATTCTCCCGTAAGATCAATATTCAGTTATTGAGTCTTCATATTTATGTACTGCTCCAAGGAACACAATATTTAGTTATTGACACTGTCAGATCAACTTTAAAAAATGTACAAAGCAGAAAAATATTAAACTATTTCAGGTTACAAGCAGTGGAGTTTCTAATTATGCTCCCACGGCACAGAAGATTCACTTCACATGCAAACTGAGACTTGGCTACTTAGAGACTGAAATTGGTTGTGGTTTTGGAAACAAAATTCTAGAGAAAGTAATGGTATGGTACTGCTGTATGTTCACATGCTGCCGAATTTTTTTAATATTGTGTGTTGGGGCGAAGGCAAAGGCGCCACCCTTCGCTCGAAGCCTTCGCTGCAGCAGCTGAGCTAACACAGACAAAGCAGGCAGGGACACCCTTCACATGTACCGCGCCAGACGAAGACCAGCGACGAAGGGCATCCCACAGTGCGGCCTCGTCCAGCTCAGAGGCCCACGTGCGATCCGGCCCATCGTAACGGGCCCCGCGTGGCCGCTGTGCGTTACGGGCCTAATTTGTAAAAGCATCCCTGTAATTACGGTCTGTAACCCCGCTTTATGGGAATATTCTGGGGATAACCTAGGTAGCTGAGGGCACATGCGTCCTTAGCTCAAGGCGCTGCGCGCTCAGGTACCTATAAATACCCCCGCACAGTGCCCGTGAGAGGCCAGATGAACAGTGCTTTTGCCATCACGTGCTAAAACCCTGTTTGTGCTAACATTCCCCCCACTGTTGGATCGACTTGTGCCCGTGTGCAAGTTCCAACATTTGGCGCCCACCGTTCGTGCTACGAGAAAACCACCCGCGATGGCACCCAAGAGAGCTAACCCGAAGGCTGACGAGGCTGCGAAGGCAGCACTGCTCGCCGCAAGAAAGGGCAAGGCCCTCGCCCTCACCCAATCCACCCACCAAGAGGCCACTGAAGACGATGTTCCTCGCACCTGTGAAGATGACACTCTCCGCACCTGCGGCCCTGAGGGACAACCGCAGCCACCCTCAGGCTTCGCACCACCGGAGGGCGCGGACCTCACCGAGGACGGTGAAGTCCTCGGCGTCTCAGCAGAAGAGCAGCTACAGCTGCGCGCCCTGCGCCTCAAGAACCGCAATCTCCAGAGGCAGAAGGAGATACTGGAGGCCAAGCGCCAGCGTGTGTCCGCACTAGCCAAAGTGCGGCAAATGATACGCGACGAAGAGCAGAAGGCCCAGGAACTCGAGCGGGAGATTGCGCTAATGCAGCGTGAAGGCCACCTCGGCCTTCAGCACGAGCCACCCCTCCAGCAGCGCGCACAATTCGAGGACACGCGCGAAGGCCACCTTGGCCTGCAGCATGGGCCACCCCTGCAACACCGCGCGCAACCGGAGGACCCGCGTTTCCCACAGCGCGACCACACCTTCCCGCACGCCGCGCCATTCCAAGGAGTCAACTATCTCGACGAGCGAAGTCCCCTGGCGCCACACCTGCAAGTGACGCCTTGGCCAGCTAACTTCCGGGCAGGGACCTATCCCAAGTACAACGGCAGCACCGACCCGGCGCAATACATAATGAGTTATCAGGTCGCCGTTGCATCCGCCGGAGGGGACGACGCCACAATGGCGAAGTCTTTCATTATTGCCCTAGAGGGCCCAGCTCTCACCTGGTTCACCAGATTGCCTCCACTGTCCATTGATTCCTGGAGAAGTCTCAGGGACAAGTTCCTGCTCAACTTCCAAGGGTACCGCCCAGACACCGACGCCTTGGTCGAGCTCTCGCTTTGCAAGCAGCTGGAAAAGGAGACTCTGCGGGAGTATTACCGCAAATTTTTAACACTCAAGTCACAGCTGCCCTCCGTTGATGATCAGATAGCTATCCACTATGCCATCAGTGGCCTTCGCGCTGGCGTCCTCTACAGCCACTGTATCAGAGACCCGCCCAAGAACCTCCAGGAGCTATATCAACTCTTTGAAAATATGCCAAATCCGAGGAGCTCCACCAACGCAAGGTTGAGTCACAGCGGAAACCCAAAGATGCCCCACAGTCCAGCCGCACGTGGACGAGGACTCCGCAGCCAGACTCCGGTCGAGACAGCCGCAATCAGCAGCAAGTGCACAACATCGCCAACCAGCATCCCGCTGCTGACCCCCCTCGTCGCCAGGAATATTCCCCCAGGGCCGCGGAAATGGAACTCGTGGTAGGGGCCGAGGGCGTGCGCAGCCGCCGCGCCGATTCTACTGCCTCTTCCATGGCGAAGATGGCGCCCACCAAACCAAAGACTGCCCCGAGACGAAGGCCACTAGAGAAAGAATGGCACGGGCGCAGCCGGCCGACAACCCCAGAATTGTCGCGCACAATTACCAGCAACCCCCTCCACCATATATCCACGCTCCCGCCCCGCATCCACCACACCACGCTTACCAACACCATCAGGAAGTACAAATCGTACCTCCTCCACCCCCACCACCACACCATCAAAACATCCCCCACGCTCCAAAGCAGGAAGACTTCGCCGATCAACCATATCGCGGAGTCATCCACATGATAACTGGGGGGTCCAGCACTGACTTCGACACCAAGCGGCAGAAGCGGGACCACTACCGCAGCATAAACCACGTCGCCGTCACTGGCCCAGTCGTGCAGACAAAGTGGTCCCATATACCGCTAACCTTCGACGCACGAGACGTCGACCTGCGCAGCGCCCCCCACTGCGACGCCATGGTTATCAATTGCAGCGTGGCAGGCTGGGACCTGCACAAAGTCCTAGTTGACAACGGCAGTCAGGCGGACATCATCTTCCTCCACGCCTTCGATCGCATGGGCATAAGCCACAGCCTGCTTAAGCCTTCGGACAACCCGCTGTATGGCTTCGGCGGCAAGGGCACCTTCCCCGTCGGCAAAATACAGCTGCCTCTCTCCTTCGGTGTAGCACCCAATGCCCGAAGTGAGCAAATAACCTTTGATATTGTGGATATGGTATATCCTTACAATGCCATCATGGGCCGGGGCTCCATCAATAAGTTCGAAGCAGCCATTCACGGACTGTACCTATGTATGAAGATACCAGGTCCGTTAGGCGTCATCACAGTCTTCGGCAATCAACAGACTGCACGCAACATAGAGCGGGACTTCGTGCCCGGTCAAAGAAACGTGCACTGCCTCACGACCCAACGCGAGGTCCCCACGCCCGCCAGCCCAACCAATAAGCAGCACGACAAGGCACAGCTGCAAAGCAACGACGGGACCAAGACTGTCCCCCTCGACCAGGCCACGCCCAGGCAGACAGTCATTATCAGCGAAGACCTTACTTCGCATGAAGAAGAAAAGCTCCTCTGCTGCCTGTCCAAGAACAAAGATGTCTTCGCCTGGTCAGCCCTCGATCTGGTCGGTGTTAGCCGTTCAATAATTGAGCACAGCCTGGGAATCGACCCCTCGGTACGGCCGAAAAAGCAGCGGCTTCGCAAGATGTCCGACGAGAAGACGGAGGCCACCAAGGCAGAAGTGCACCGCCTCCTGGAAGCCAAATTCATCGAGCCGGTGGCTTACCCCACATGGCTCTCCAATGTCGTGATGGTGCAAAAAAAGAGCGGGAAGTGGCGAATGTGCATCGACTTCACCAGTCTCAATAAAGCCTGCCCAAAGGACAATTTCCCGTTGCCGCGGATCGACAAAATAGTCGATAGCGCGGCCGGATGCGAAGTCATGTCCCTCCTCGACTGCTTCTCCGGTTACCACTAGATATACATGAAGGAAGAAGACAAGGCTAGCACCAGCTTTATAACACCCTTCGGCACATATTGCTTCATCAGAATGCCGGAGGGACTCAAGAACGCCGGGTCCACCTTCTCCAGGCTCACCAAAACAGTGCTCGAAGGGCAAATTGGCAGAAACATATTCACATATGTGGACGACATTGTTGTCGCCAGCAAGAGCAAGGAGGACCACCTCGCCGACCTCGCCGAAACATTCGCGAACATGCGAGACGCACAACTCCGCCTAAACCTGGAAAAGTGCGTCTTCGGCGTTTGCCAAGGCAAAATATTGGGCTACCTGGTATCACACCGTGGCATCGAGGCCAACCCAACCAAGATTCAAGCCATCATAGACATGACGCCTCCGCAGTCCGTCAAGGACATCCAGCGCCTGACAGGCAGATTGGCCGCTCTCAACAGATTCATCTCCAGGTCCGCCGAGCGAAGTCTCCCCTTCCTCAAGACACTCCGTGGTGCAAAAGACTTCGCCTGGGGACCAGAGCAGGCGGCGGCCTTCGCCTCATTAAAACAGTACCTGACAGAGCTGGCTGTCCTTACCAGCCCCGACCCCTCACTCCCCCTGCTGCTCTACGTCGCGGCTTCGCCACATGCGGTCAGCGCGGCACTAGTGCAGGAGCAGACTGTCGAGGGCGTGGTCCGGCAGTGCCCCGTGTACTATGTCTCCGAGGTACTGACTCCGTCCAAGTGCAACATGACAGAGCTGGAGAAGGTTGCCTACGCAGTCGTTATGTCTTCGCGCAAACTGCGCCACTATTATGAAGCTTTCAAGGTCCGAGTCACCTCTGACAGGGGACTCGGCGAATTATTCAGAAACCCGGAGGCATCGGTGAGGATTGCCAAGTGGGCAGCCGAACTATCCGGCTACCACATCAGCTTCGAGCCCAGGACAGCCATCAAGTCACAAGTCCTGGCAGACTTCGTCGTCGACTGGACTGGGCCAATAACACAACCAGACCCGTCCACAGAGAAGGTTTGGACGATTCACTGCGACGGCGCATGGTGCCATGCGGGGGCAGGCGCCGCTGCAGTCATTACCTCACCAGCCGAGGTTAAGCACAGATATGCAGCGTGCCTCAGCTTCGCTCTAGAATCCGACAGATGCACAAATAATATAGCAGAATATGAAGCAGTCATCCTCGGCCTCCGCAAGCTAAGGGCCCTCGGAGTCACCACCTGTATCATTAAAACAGACTCCAAGATAGTTGCCGGCCAGGTCGAGAAAGACTACGCAGCAAAGGACCCCGCACTTATGCAATATCTCTCGGCCATCCGAAGTCTCGAGAGGCAATTCAAGGGGTTCACCCTGCAGCATGTGGATCGGGCCAAGAATGAAGAGGCCGACACATTGGCCAAGGCTGCCGCCAGGGGCGAAACTCTGCCCTCCGACGTGTTCTTTCATGTCATCGGCACGCCAGCCGTCCGGAGCCCCGAAGGGCTCCAAATAACCAATGACAGCGAAGGCCACCGCATAGTCAACCTTATCATGACCGAAGACTGGCGGGCACCAATAACCCTGTTCCTACAGGGGTATTATCATCCAGCCGACATCAGTGAGGCCAAGCGCCTCAGACATCGAAGCCGAGACTTCGCACTGATTGAAGGCCAACTCTACAAAAAAGGGGTCAGTCAGCCAATGCTTAAGTGCGTCACCGAAGCCAAAGGCATGCAGATCCTACGAGAAGTCCACAGCGGCACGTGCGGCTCACACGCAGGACCAAGGGCCCTAGCTGCTAAGGTGATCCGCCAGGGCTTTTACTGGCCCGCAATGATCTGCGCCGCAAATCGGGTCACACGATCCTGCGAAGCCTGCCAGAAGTTTTCTCCTCGGTCAGGCAGCCCCTCGCAATACACAAAGCTGATCGCCCATACATGGCCCCTCCAGCGCTGGGGCCTGGACATTGTCGGGCCCCTGCCCACCGCTCAGGGGAACCTTAAGTTTGCCTTTGTCGCTGTCGAGTACTTCACCAAATGGATCGAGGCGAGGGCTGTTTCTACAATAACATCAAAGACTGCCCAAAAATTCTTCTGGCAGAACATTGTTTGCCGCTTCGGAGTACCGTCCGAACTAACAGTTGACAACGGCAAGCAGTTTGACAACCAAGACTTCAAGGATTTTTGTTTCTCTATTGGCACCAAGCTTGCCTTCGCCTCAGTCTATCATCCGCAGTCCAACGGGGTCGTGGAACGCGCCAACGGAAAAATCTTCACAGCTGTCAAGAAGATGCTCCTTGATGAAAAGAAGGGCAGATGGACCGATTTGTTACCTGAGGCAGTCTGGGCACTAAACACGACTGAGTGCAGGGCGACCGGGTTTACTCCCTTCCGCCTTCTATACGGATCGGAGGCCATGACCCCGCAAGAAATGAAGCATGGGTCTCCGCGAACAGTTCCGTTAGCCGTCCCCGATGTGGACGAGCCAACTTCAAAGGATCTCATTGACGGAGACCGAGTCTTCGCCCTACAGGCCCTAAACAAATACCAAGCCCAGACCAAAGCATGGCGCGACCACACAGTCATCCCGAGGGAGTTCAGCGAGGGGGACCTCGTACTCGTCCGAACAGCTCGGACGGAGTCCAAGGGCAAGCTGGAGCCCAGGTGGGAGGGCCCCTTCATAGTCAAGACAAAAGCTTCCCCCAGCGCTTACAGGCTCACAACGCCAAACGGCGAGGACCTGGAGCACTCCTGGAACATCGACAACCTCCGCAAATTTTTTGTTTGACTCCTCAGGGCTGATTTCGCCCTTGTAATTCGCAAAAACAATCTTGTACCGGCCCGCACTCTTTTCCTCCCGGGGGGTGAGGTTTTTAACGAGGCGGAGCCATGTAATATATGTGTGAAAATCCCCCGCAAAAACATGCGTCGAAAAAAGACCGCGACGACGGTCTTCGACATTCGACCAATACGAGGTCACCGCGAGGCTAAGCGCTAGCCACCCTCGCGTGCGACAAATCCGCGCAGAAGTCACCTAAGGGTGCAGCCGGACCAGCACAACAAGTGCGAAAAAATCAAAGTCTATCGCGAAGACTATCCGCGCAGAAGTCGCCTAAGGGTGCAGCCGGACCAGCACAACAAGTGCGAAAAAATCGAAGTCTATCGCGAAGACTATCCGCGCAGAAGTCGCCTAAGGGTGCAGCCGGACCAGCACAACAAGTGCGAAAAAATCGAAGTCTATCGCGAAGACTATCCGCGCAGAAGTCGCCTAAGGGTGTAGCCGGACTAGCACAACAAGTGCGAAAAAACCAAAGCCTACCGCAAAGACTGTCCGCGCAGAAGACACCTAAGGGTGCAACCGGACTAGCACAACAAAGGCAGAAACGACAACATCAAACCGTCCGTGCCAAGACCAACTATAATCACACCAGCACGGCACAACAAAACGACCCAGACAAAGTACACAACGCCTCCGCACACATATACAAGCGAGGGCACACAACTTCATCATACAAGCCTCTACATATACAGGCGAGGGCACCACACTCTACATCGGCTCAACCTTAGGAATAATTCCCATCTCCCTATAATTAAATAACATTATCCTAAGCTCCTCACCCGCAAAAAGACTTCGCAGTTCCCCTTCACCTGTATTCACGGCGGCCGGCAAAGACAACAGTTCCTGCCGGCCAGTCCCACTCACACGAAGCCGAGCCCCTCCGCCCCACTAACTCTATGTTTCGCAACCGCCCTTCGTCGTCGTCGCCCTGTGCTAGGACCTGGCACATCTCCTGCGTCCGCGACGTGCGGCGAAGCCTCCGCCGCAGCCACATCCAAGGCCGCAAAGTAGTCCAAGTCCTCCTCCGACGACTCCTCAGTCCACCCAACCGAGCTCCCAGAGTCAGCACAATCAAAAAACTCAGATGCAGACCCACCACATTCATTACCATCTTCCGCGGTCGAAGCCGCCAAAAATTTAGTAGTAGCGGTTGTGTGCGCAGGCCCAAAATCTTGAACCTGCGCAGCAACCAAAATTCAGTAACATGTACAAATTTCCCCAACCCTCTACACCCACTACGCCACCTGCGACGGCCCTGACGTTGCGGGAGCCTCCGCCGTTGGCTCCGCCGTTGCTTCCGCTGTTATCTCCGCCGCCACCGCTGCGGGATCTTCAGCACTCGGCGCAGCAGCTGCGGAGGCATCAGGTGCGCCTTCGGCGACCTCTGGGGGCAGGTCTTCGCCGGCCGCAGCGGATGCGGGGGCACCCGACGCGTCTCCCGCAGTCTCCAGGGTCGGCTCCAGGGCGAACCCAGGCACGGCCTCCGCCGGGGTCGGCTCCGGGTCAGACAGCATGTTGTTCAACGCCCCGAAGTTGTCGACCCTCTCGCCACGCGCCGCCTAAGACAAAACACACAAAACTCATCAAACACACACAACCTACATCCAACAAACACCAAACAAACGAAAACGTTACCTGAGCCCTCGCCGTCTCGGCCCGCTCTCTGACCACCTCGCGACCATGTGGACCCCACCGCCGGTCGAAGATAGCTCCGGCGGATTCCTTCACTACGGGGTCCTCAACCTTAAAGATATCTTGCTCAAAATCTTCTTCGACTTGGTCGAAGACCTCGAAGTGCCGGCACCCTTCCCGGGAGAGCGCATTCATCGCCCCTCGCAGGTGACCAGGGAGGCATACGCCATAAACCCCTCCACGACAGTGGGGAGTGCCTGCAACTCCTCCTGCACCCACTCCAGGCAGCGAAGTCTGGGCTCTCGGTCCGGCACTTTGAAATCACCGGTCCCCGCGCCCAGCCCGCGGTATGTATCTACAAGCAGTTGGCGCGTCCGTTCCGCCTCCGCGCGTGACGCAGCCTCGGCCCTCTCCACGCGGCTCTCCAGGGCGGTGAGCCGCTCCTGCAGCTGCTCGGCGCGCTCCCTGGCAAGATTGCCCTCCGCCCGTGCCAGGTTGGCCTCCGTCTGTGCAGCCTGCGCCTTGGCAACAGCCTCGTTGGTCTCCCTCCTTTCCCCCGCCAGCTGGCGCCGGAGGGCAGCCTTCTCTCCCTCCAGCGTGGCCACCTTGTCCGCTAGCTTGCGACACTTGCTGTCGGCGGCCGATTTCTCACGGACGGCGTCAGCATGTTGTGTCCGAAGTCTCTCGACTTCGGCAGCCATAGCCGCCGTGAGGGCCCCCGACGCAGTGCGGCTGGCGAAGTCAGCCACCTACAGAGCAATCGTAAGACCGCGGCCCCAACAAGCCGATAAAAAAAAAGAGGACGAAGTCCAGCTCAGCGGACCTGACTTAGCGCCTCCGTCACCTCCTTTAGCCGGCGGGACGCAACGCCCGCCTCATCCATAACAACCGCGAGGGCCGACACCTCGCCTCCGGCGCTAAGAGCCCTGCCCTTCGCCTTCGGCACTGCGGCAGCCGTCGTGATCGCCGCGGCGGGCACAACCATAGCAAGTTGGCCTTCGCCCGACCCTGCGACGTACCAACGAATAATTTAAAAAACAAAAAAAATAAAATAAATAAATAAATAAATAGAGCCAACGACTTACCACCGAGATAGTCGTCCACACTAATGTCGGTGGCGAAGTCGGCGACACGTTTGCCCGACAACGGCAACGCTCGGGCCGCCTTCGCGACCTCCGCCACTCCGCTGGACGGCGGCACCGCCTTCGCCGATTTCGAGCCTCCGGCGCCTGCCGTTGCCTCCGGCGCCTTGCTAGATGCAGGGACGCCCGACTTCGCCACTAGCGGCGGCCGGCCTCCGCCGGGGGCCGCAGCCTTCGCAGCCCCCCGCTGCCTCTTCGACCTGGCTTCAACGAGCCTGACAGCCGCTTGGCGCTTCTGAGCCGCTCCCTGGCGATCCTTGTCCATCACTGCTAACACAACAGCAGCAATATTCCGCCCGTAAGGAAAAACCCTCCATTCACGAACCATGCGAGATGTAAAAAAGTCCTCGCCAGCCGCGCGGGGGATAGGAACATTCCTAGGCCAACAACCCCCGGTAACCCTCAGCATCCGAGCCGAAGACTCCCGGAGCTCGGGCGAAGACATCCTTTCCCCCGGGGCCGCGCACGTCCTCATCAACTCTCTAGCAAAACCATCAGAAACCCCAAGTCCTCCCATAGCAGTACCTAATTTTCTCTTTTTAGAGGATGGGGCGGCCGCCGGCGCAGGGTCGTCTCCAGTCTCCACCGCCGGTTTCTTCCCGCGGCGGTCCACATCGTCTTGACCAGGGTAGCCATCATATGGCAATTGATTTAATTCAAAAACCCTGTTCAAACGGTCATTTGACCCGCGGATATCCCAGCTGCGCTGGCCCTCTGTCCTCGGCACGTAACGTCCAACGAGCCGCACCGCCCCATCCTCCGCCTCACGCACAAAGGCGGCCGGATCGCGGTTTTGCAGATTCAGAACGAAGGCGGGACTCCGCACCACTCTTTCGCCATGGAAAGGCATCTGGCGAGGGCACACTTCGCCCAACGCCCAGCCATGCGCTAAGGGTCATACCCCGTACGCCACAAATTCTTCAACCAAGTCGCGCCCACTGCTCAGGCCGGCGGCGCACCGAAGGGCCCCTTCGTCCACATCCTCCTCCGCCACTTCGAAGGGCAGGTACGCTGAGTAAAAATGAGAACACATCTCGGACTCGGGAAGTCCCTCATGGCCTTCGACGGTGCCCTCAGCAACGTAAAACCGAAATTCATTCCAGTTGCCCCACTTGTTGCGGGCGCAAGGAACCAACTCGACTACCTGCATCGTGGTTTTGCCGGTCTTCGGCGTGAATGTGCAGGACCCAAACTGAGCAACTTCGTCTCCAATCATCCTCTTCTGCCAGTGCAAACAATAATACTTCGCAAAAACTTCGACCGATGGCTGTCCGCCGTACGAAGTCGTCGCCCAGACATACTTCGACAGAGCCACTATGGCATTTGGTGTCAGCTGATGTATTTGAACGTTGAACTTGCGCAGGACTTCGCCAACAAATCGGTGCGCAGGCAAGCGGAGTCCGGCGGCGAAGAACGCCTCGAAAACAACCAACTCGCCCTCCGGCTCGGGGACTTCCTCCGTCCCCGAGACTCGAGCAACTCCGCCGCCGAAGTAACCCAACCGCTGCATATCTTGCACGCGGACCGACGACATCCGCGATACGCCAAAATCAACAGAATCGCCGGCGCGCAAATCCTCCGCCATTAAACTACTCAGCGTCTCCTCAGACGAGGCGGCGGCCGGCGGTGAGGGAACGGCCGGCGGTGTAGCGGCAGCGGAAGAAGACGAGGACGGCATCGCTACGTACCGTCGGCGGTGGTGGGCGGTCTGCTTCACTCGAGCCAGATCTCCGGCGAACAAGAGCACGGCGGGCCGACGAGCAGCAAGACGGCGGAAAGGGCGGCTAGGGTTTTCGCGGAGCGCGGAAGGTGAAGTTCAAAAAGCGCCGACCCCCGCCCCCTTTTATAGGCACGGCGCGGCGCTTCGGGAAACCCGCAATCCAACAGTACGCCGTCAATCAACGGTCATATCAAAAACCCCCGCGGAACCACTTCGAGCGAGGGCAGCGTCTCCGCCATCTAGCGACGTCTTCGGCACCAGGTGACTTTGTCGAACTGGTCCCTCGGAGGGCAAATGTTGGGGCGAAGGCAAAGGCGCCACCCTTCGCTCGAAGCCTTCGCTGCAGCAGCTGAGCTAACACAGACAAAGCAGGCAGGGACACCCTTCGCATGTACCGCGCCAGACGAAGACCGGCGACGAAGGGCATCCCACAGTGCGGCCTCGTCCAGCTCAGAGGCCCACGTGCGATCCAGCCCATCGTAACGGGCCCCGCGTGGCCGCTGTGCGTTACGGGCCTAATTTGTAAAAGCATCCCTGTAATTACGGTCTATAACCCCGCTTTATGGGAATATTTTGGGGATAACCTAGGTAGCTGAGGGCACATGCGTCCTTAGCTCAAGGCGCTGCGCGCTCAGGTACCTATAAATACCCCCGCACAGTGCCCGTGAGAGGCCAGATGAATAGTGCTTTTGCCATCACGTGCTAAAACCCTGTTTGTGCTAACATTCCCCCCATTGTTGGATCGACTTGTGCCTGTGTGCAAGTTCCAACATTGTGTTGTTGGTTCCACAATGTCTTGTGATTAGTAACTTTGAACTGCATGATGTCAATTTTATTGGTTTCTAACATATACATGATTATTTATTGCTTAATTTATGTGTTTGTTGGTTGGTTAGGAAATTAATGTCATCGGTACGTATTACCCGACAACTATCCGGCACATACCCGTGTAGTATCCGTTATCCATTTTTTACCCACCCGGATTATTACCCGGTCCCGTCCTGTATCCATCCCGATTCTTAACTACCCATATCCGAGAGAAATACATTAGGTAGGATACGGGATGACCCTCTATCCGTCTGTATCCGTCCCGTTTTCATCCCTAGACACACCTATAAGGAATCATCTACAAAGTAAAACAAGTACACTGCATATCAGAAGATAAAATTAAGGAAAAATTGTCATGAATATTAAAGTATTGTATTTACCTGCAAGTATTGGTCCCTAGTCAACAACATGGTTTGGGCGTCCTGCTTGGTCACCTTCTCTCCAAGGACGAAGCCGTGGAAGCTGACGATGGCCTGGATTCGCGCCTCGTAGTGCATATGTCCACGATGAGCTTCTTACAGCTCGTGGTGGCCACCACATCTGCCCTGGCCTCGTATCCAGCCTCGCATCTGAATAAATCCTGCATACAAAGACTTATTTCAAGAATGTGCAACGAATACAACATATTTTACAATATAATAAGACTTACCCACAGCTCTTACTTCACCCGCTCCGCGTTGTTGTTGAATTCCCTGTCGTCCCGTTCTACTGCATCGGGGGCGACGCTGTAGTGGTCGAAGATGTAGGCTGGGCCCATCACTCCAGCGTACTCAACTAGTCCAGGGAAATGTTCCCTGCACAAAAGGCCGAGGATGCCATTGGGGTTGCGGTCGTGACGCCCTGCATTCTCTACAACCTACCAAGACCTGCCCAAGTGATAAAAGTATTAGTTTATATTATGAATTTGAACACATAATATGAACAAGCAGCAAGAATATCTAAAGTTACGTGCCTCTCCCCATCGGGTCAAATCAGTGGCCACCTGTCATGAAGTATGGGACGCTAAAGGAGACTCGCGGGACATCGCAGGTAAACGTTCCTCGAACCTGAGACATCCTGTTGAGCGTCGTCGTCGTCCTATTGCACCACATCGATAGCGGCCTACTGCTCCACTTACTGCTGGACGTCGTTGTCCTGCTGTGTCTCCTTCACCGTCCTGCGGGTGCTCCTCCTCCCCCTCTTCGTCCTCATCTCACCACCCACCATGTTTGTCCAACACCCTGCAATTAAGATTAAGCAAATAAGCACATATAAAAAGATGTATTTAGAAACAGGTGCGAAATAAAAAATATATAACCTTACATCGATTAAAAATATCTTCATATATGTTAGGGTTAGCCGGATCATAAGTCTCATCATCACTATCAACCATTTCATAGTCAACACCATCTGAAGGCGCAAGTTTGTCATTACTGTCATTGCCTTCAAGTATTTCTACGTCATTCTCATTTTGCACCTAATCATCCTCCTCATCAACAACCATTTTAATATCTACTTCCATTCCAACAGCTTCGGTTAAGTCTATCTCAAATCGCCCTTCTAGCCCATCTTCTTGGAAGAACTCTCTATCATATGTGTCCGGGTCTAAGTTATAATCTTCATCGTTTGGAATAGGTAATTTATCGTGCGGCGAAACCTTATACACAACATCCCAACCCTTAAGATGTTCTTTCGTTTGGCACATATATGGGAGATAATACACTTGTGTGGCCTGTTGGGCCACGATGTAGACATCGTCTCCTAGTAAGGTGGAATCTTGTCCAATTTTGAGTATCCCAATATTAGAATGTGTTTGTCTCATCACTTGAGGGTCAAACCGATGACATTTGAATATCACTGGAGTAAGAGGTTTGGAACTATGAAAATTGAGTTCATATATTTCTTCGATTTGTCCAAAATAATCGACCTCATCAAGGTCGGGCGTAAAGACTCCAGAACACGTTGTTTTTTGATTGAGCCGACTTTGGTCGTAGCTTGTTGTGCGAAAATGGTATCCATTGACGTCATATCCATAATATATCTTGACCCTATAAGAAAAGTCGTTGACAACTTGTCTCAACTCGGCCCTCATAGACGGATCTCTTTAGCCCTGCAAGTATTCAGAACTTAAAAGACGCTAAATTGAGTTCATAGATGGATCTCTTTGACAAACTAAGCATGTACCTTATGTTTGAACCAGGAAATGAAATCGGGCAATCCATTTCCCACACCCTTTCTAAGAAGGGTATCATATTCCTGTGGAGTTGGATCCCTTGATCGACGCTAGAATTCATGAAGAAATTGTTCCATGTATGGCATCACCTCTTCAAGGTTGGTCAATACATATAGCATGATATGGCACCACTCTTCATGTGTCAGGGTCTTGGTAGTTGAACCACTTGCGCTTCCGAGTTGGCCTCCAAATATGTTGAGGTTCGATTCATTGCCGCCATCATTGTAATGAGGGGGTGGATTATGCACGCTCGGCAGTTTGTCACCATAGTAAGTTGTTGTGAAGTTTGACACCTCCTCTAGAATGTATGCCTCTGCAATGGAAGCCTCGAATTTTCATTTATTTCTACATTTCTTTCGAATAGTCTTTAGACATCTCTCGATTGTATAGCACCAACGTCCCTGCACGGGCCCCCCAATTCGTGCCTCGTAGGGGAGATGAAGAATCAAATGCTACATTGGATTGAAGAAGTTGGGTGGAAATATCTTCTCAAGCTTACACAGTAACACAGGTGTCAATCTTTCCAAGTCTGCAATCATGGTCCAAGATAACACTTTTGCACAAAGCTAGCGGAAGAAATAGCTCAACTCTATAAGCGTTAGCCAAACATGCTCAGGGACATAGCCTCGAACCATCATAGGAAGAATTCGTTCAATCCATATGTGGAAGTCATAACTCTTCATCTCTAAGACTCGCACGATAGATAAGTTCACCCCCTACTTAGGTTAGTTGCATACTCATCAGGGAACATCAACATCTTGATCCACAGAAGTACTTCGTTCCTCTGGGCCCTGTTTAGGACGAAATCGGCCTTAGGCCTTCTCCATGTCTTTGCACCACTAGGCGGCTTCATCTCTTGGTTTGGTCTATCACATAACGCTACCAGATCCACTCTTGCCTTTACATTATCCTTTGACTTATCAGGAATGCACATAATTGTTGCCCAAAGTGCCTCGGCAACATTCTTTTCAGTGTGCATCACGTCAATGTTGTGTGGAATGAGTAGGACGTCATAATAGGGGAGCCAAGTCAAGCCAGACTTATGTGTCCACATATGCTGCTCACCATATCCCACAAAACCACCTTCCGGACTGGCCACAAGCCCATCTATCTGTTGATGAATTTCGGCACCAGTCATCGTTGCAGGTGGGCGGTCTGTCACTACGACACCTTTAGTAAAGTTCTTGATATCTAGGTGGAATGGATGGTCAGGAGGGAGAAATTGTCGATGTTTATCGAACGATGAATATTTGTCACCCTTCTTCAACCAAATGAACCTAAGAGCTTCCTTGCAAACTGGGCATGGGAACTTACCGTGAACACACCAGATATGGAATAGCCCATATGCCGGTAAGTCATGCATGGAGTACGGTACCAAACATGCATTTTGAAGTTTGTTTTCGTAGCTCGGTCCTACGTCCATACCCCTTCCTCCCAAGCACGTACCAATTCCTCAATCAAAGGTTCCATGTACATGCCCATTTTATTCCCCGGGTGTCCGAGAATTATCAACGACACGAATATGTTCTGCCTTTGAAAGCATACACCAGAGGAGAGATTGATTGGGATAACAAGCATGGGCCAACATGTGTACGGTGCAGCGCTCATTCCATAGGGATTGAACCCATCTGTGGCCAGCGCAACACGTACATTACGAGCCTCTTCGGCTTTCTCACGGTGAATGGCATCAAAGTGTTTCCATGCATCACCATCGGATGTGTGCACCATCTTGTCAAGATTGTAACGTTTGCCATTTTTGTGCCATGTTATCTATTTCGTGGATTCCTCAGTCATGTATAGACGCTAGATCCTCGGTATGAACGGAATGTGGCGTAGGATTGTCATGGGGATGTCGAGATGCCTCTTCTGTCCATCACTAGAGTCTACCTCCATGAACCTAGATGATTTACACTTCGGACAATACTTTGCCTCCGCGTATTCTTCCTAAATAGCACACATCCCTTCGAACGAACATGTATCTGCTCATACGTCATCTTGAGTGCACGAAGGAGTTTCTGTGCCTCGTACATGCTCTTTGGCAGAACGTGGTCCTTCGAAAGCAGGCTACCAATAACCGTCAACAAGCCATCGAATGCGTCTCGACTCATGTTGTATTGCGACTTGAACGCCATTACACGCCCAATGGCATCTAGTTGAGAAACCTTTGTCTAGTCGTGAATGGGCTTCTGTGCCGTGTCAAACATGTCGTAGAACGCCTTTGTGGTCGGCTCTGGCTCATCCTTCATACATCCTCCTATGAATTGTGCCCTGTGATAGTCATTCAACATATCCGCTACCCTGGCATCAACATCATAATCCTCGACGCGTTGTCTCACCACCTCCTCTCTCGGATGTGCTTCACCATGGAAGATCCACCGAGTATAGTTCGGCGTAAATCCATTCTTCCAAATATGTTCTACCATGGCCTTCTTTAATTTTATTTTCCAGTTGGTACATTTGCTACACGAGCATGGGACAAGACTTGCTCCTTTAGCAACTTCGCCAAATGCCCGTTCCACGAAAGCATCGGTCTTTCTAATCCATTCGGGGGTGACATCATTCCTTCCCACGTGGCCTGTGTACATCCACTCATGGTCCTCCATACTCTAACATATATAACCAAGTATACTCTAAAGATTAACACAAGTCTTTCAACAAAAAAATTTGGCAACACCTCCCCGCATGGGGATGTTTCAAAAACCTGCAAACAAAAGTAGCAGCACGATGGCTGATACACACATAGACATCAATGCCTCGACACTTAGCCAATCATAACTACAATTAGTGTGGCTTATGAATCGACACTTAGCCAATCATAACTACATTGTAAGCATAATTGAAATGATCAATGAATCGACACTTATCGGTTGCGTAGTCTTTACCTTTGCCGGTGGCGGTGCGTTAGCTGAAGCAGGGGACCGATGGATAGGGATGGCCATAGACGGCGAGCGTGTGGGGATGGACGGTGATGACCGAAGCGGGCGCAACCGGACAGAGGTGGCGGTGTGGCGAGTGCACTGGTGGAGCTAGTGGTGCGGCAGGGCTGAGCGGCGCAGCGAGTGGCGCGGCAGGGCTGAGCGGCAGCGGCAACGAATAATGGAGTCAGGGGCTCAGATACTTGCTAAGTATATGTTCTTTCTCGAATGCCCACGATCTGGCACTCGACAAAGATTTTTTTAATTTAAAAATACACTTTGCCGAGTGCCAGTGATCTGACACTCGACAAAGATTTTTTTAAAATTTAAAAATATACTTTGCCGAGTGCTAGGTGTTGGCACTCGACAAAGAGAATACTTTGCCGAGTGTCAGCCGCCTGACACTCGATAAACAATGTTGCTTTTGCTGAGTGCCTAACTTGGGCACTTGGCAAAGTATATTTTTATTTTTTTCTTTTTCCAACCAAACTTTTTGTGGTATGTTCCTACACTATGTAGACTTACATGTTCTATTTTGGCACAATTATAAAAGTGCTTGCTATAACAATTAGATTTTGTTCTTTTAATTGAATTTACTCGGATAATTCAGATTTGAACTGCAAGTTACTCGAAAAATGGAAAACCGTGAATGCAAAAATGATATCCATGTTAGGTAACAAGATACGACTGATTTCAGGAGCAGACCACAATTTTCAAGCACCATGCTCACTAAACATGACCGTGAACTTGCCATCAAGTTGTTTAAAAATTTTATAAAACACAAGTCAGAAAATCATGAAACTTGTCCACATGTCATGGTATCATATGTAGAGGTTGTGATAAAAATTTGAGAATATTTCGAGAAAATTATGACGCACTATGTGTAGAAACCTAAGTGGCGCATTATCAAAGCGGCATTGTGCATGATGAGTCATTTATGTAATCGTTGTGTACGTGAGTTCTGATCATGGCACATATATGGTTCACATTTGGTTTGCCTTCTAAAATCGGGTGTGACACATTTGTATCCAATGCTTTTGGTGAGGTTGACTCAATCGCGACCTCGGTGATAGAAAATTAAACATGGCAGATTTCTCTATCATACATGTGAGTTTCTTAAGCTTGTCTTCTATCCCCCAATTTGTTCTTGTAACTTATTCTCTTGTAGATCTATGTATTGTTGAAGGGACTGGAGGTCGTTTGATTTACTTACATTGGGGTTTGACGAAGGTAGGAGGGATGACATCTAGATCTCTCCTTGCTTGGTGATCTTATGGTGCTACTCCATATTGAAGTGCTTCAAGTACACCTCTACATCCTTGATTTCTTGTGCCCCTCGTTGTAGCGTCTCCTCTCTTCCTTGCCTCACGTAGTCCTTGAATCGCTGTTGATCCTCAGCCGACAGACTCTCAAGGGTCGACTTCATGATGTTGTTGGGAAAACGTCGGTGTGATCCTTTGGACCGATCATCTATGGACGATCTTTGCTAGGTCCCACCTAATTATGTCCCTAGCGATTCTAGGTTGGTCCCTAGTGGAGTCACCAAAAAGTATGTTGGCTCCGATTTGAGGCCAAACATAAGGGGGTGTACCGCCTGGTGGTGCTCTCTGCGGGAGTGCGGACAGTCCGCAGCTCAGAGTCGGATGGTCCATGACCTCGTGGCAGGAGCGACTCCTTCTCTGCATGCATTGGACGGTTCGCGCCTAGAGCCCCGATGGTCCGCGATGGCGTAGGTTCCTTTTCTTCCTCGTAGGAACTTAGATCTCGCCCCATGGGGTAGAGATCTTAGGGTGCTCCGGGGTCGGCAGGTGACCCGGGGCTTCTCCTGACGATGTAGAGTCACATAGAAATTAAGAAATCAGGTTGTGCACATGCGACTATTGCATTGGCAATTGTTTAATCTCTAGCTAACTACCTCCCATAATTGTACGTCGTCAGCGTCTGACGCATGAGCTCTATTAATATATCTTTACTACAAAGTAAAAAAGCACCAAAATACAAAAAAATACCGTCAGGTTTTTTGTGTAGGGTGTTAGTAAATGATTGCTAAATTGAGGGAGAAAATGAGGTTAGATGAGAAATAGCTAAATTTATGAAGTTCATTTAGAGAGTTGTTGGAGAGGACCTTTTAGTTTAGGTATCTAAATTATTATTTTACGGGGTCTTTTAGATAAGTATTGGAGTTTCTCTAAGAGAGAGATCCGAAGAATGGACAGGGTCTATGGTTTCACTGAACTATGCTAAGGCTATGTTCGGTTGTAATGGATTAGTTCCCCAAGTGGATCTAATCCAGAGAGGGATTGAGTTGTAACACCCTGAATTTAGGGGTATAAAATTTCTTTATAACTATCTACCAAATTTAGGTGTTACTCTTGTATCTCTCTCTCTTTTTCTTTTGAGTAGATTTAGCTTAATTAGTAAGGGATTTATTAGTTATTTTTGTCAAAACAATATGACTCATGAAATCTTGCATCATGCTGAGCTTAAAATGTCCTTTGAATTGTTGTACATGTTTGAATTAGTTTGAATTTGAACTTTGGTTTGAATTTGAATTGAAAACCCTAGAGAAAATAAAATATAAAAGCAATTGGAAAATCCCTAGATAAAGGAAAAGCCATTTCGGCCCAAGCAAGCCCATCAGGCTCAGCCCCGCGCGCGCCTGCCGCCTTGATAGGCGGACCCCGCCTGTCGGCGCCAGCCCGTCCGCATGCTCTCCTCTCTCTCTCGCCCGCTGCCCAGTAGGACCGACTTGTCGGCGCCGACCTCACCCGCGCTCGCGCAACTTCTCTTGTTGTCCCGCGGGTCCCGCTTGCCAGCCTGGCTGCTCGTTCACTTATCCGCCCTCGCTGACCGGTGTAGCATCCCAAAAATTCAAATCTTGAAATTTTCTCAAACTCGCTCTAAATTCAAAATGAATTTCAAATTTCATTTCAAAATGTTTGTTTGTGAGTTGATATCAGCAAATAAATTATAGTGGTCTATATTCTCTCCAAAATCCTCCTCAAAATATCCTACAAATATTTCCTCAGTGACCCCCCTCAAATTCGTTCCAGAAATACTGCCCAGATATTTCCCTAGTAATCCCCCTCAAGTTCTTTCCAGAAATATTGCCCAGATATTCCACTGATATATCTCCAAGTATTTTCCTCTTAAGAAATACCTTCAGAATCATTTTTCAAGTCCCTATAAATATTTTCTTCATAACTTTCTTCATGCTCATACTTATACGTATGCCTCCAGTGTCATACGGTGAGCTCTACAAGCTAATCTCACTTATACAAGACAAATACATGCTAATCTCCCACTAATCCTCTCATCCTCCCACTAATCCTCTCATCCCTCCCCCTAATCCCCCCCACCATGGCTATAAATAGAGGGGCAAGGGCCTCCTCTCATCCCACCCCAAGCCATTTCATGGCAACTCTCTTCCCCCCCCCCCACACACACACACACCCACTCCATGTTCCACACAAGCACACACTAGCACAAGGATCGTTCGATCTTCGATCGTTCGTCCCCTGTTCTTGGTTCGTTCGTCCGTTCGTCCGATCGTTCGTCCAAATAATCTTTTTCCTACCGTTATGCTGCCGAAATTCCGATCGTTCATTCGTCCGATCATTCGATCGTTCGTCCGTTCGTTCTTCCAGATAATCTTTGTCCTGCCGTTATGCTGCCGAAATTTTGATCGTTCGTTCGTTCGATCATTCGATCGTTCATCGTTCGTTCATAGTCCCTATTCATCGTTCATCGTTCGTTCATAGTCCCTATTCATCGTTCTTCCAGATAATCTTTGTCCTGCCGTTATGCTGCCGAAATTCCGATCGTTCGTTCGTCCGATCATTCGTCCAAATAATCTTTTTCTGCCGTTATGCTGCCGAAATTCCGATCGTTCGTTCGTCCAATCATTCGATCGTTTGTCCATTCGTTCATAGTTCCTATTCATCGTTCATCGTTCGTTCATACGAACTATTCACCATCACTATTCACCATTACTATTCATCATTACTATTCACCATCGTTACTATTCATCGATGATATCTATAATTACTTTTCCATCGCCACTATTCATCGTTACTAATCATCGTTACTATTCATCGGTCATCTAGTCATCCCAAATTTCAACTACTCATCCATCATGTTGTCCAGTCCACCTAAGACCAGCCAGACCCATGTTCCAGTCATACGGACTCCGGTGACTGTGATTTTCCTTCCAGTAGGGAACTTCCCATCTGGTTACCCATCCCAGGTTTCTCCAAGTTGAGCATGCTTAACTTTGAGATTCCTTCGAACCAGGCTTCCAAACTCCGATTCCAATAATTCTTGTTTCTAAGTTCTTATCGAATTATTCCCTATCCAACCATGTCATCCCTTACGCATGGTTCATGTTCCAGAAAACTCCCAAAATACTCTTGTCCCATATTCTGCCTATAACTCTCCTGTTCTTACTAAGTCAGACGATTCATTCGTCACTATTCTCACCAACAGTGAACTTCACTGTGCTACACCACATACACCCAGCTATAAATACACCCAGCTACCCTCTCCCTCTCCACACACACTCCACACCGTCAGCCAAGGAAAACTCCCACCCACTCAGTTACTCCGCTCTGTCGGCTACACGCATAGTGTCGCTTCGCCTCCAGTCCACCCTTCTGGTAAGCACCTCCACTCCACCACTAGTAGTATCTCAACACCACATGACACAGATTCTACTCAATACTCTACCCATCCAGATACCGCTATTCTGACCACTATACTAAATATTTGTTGGTATACTTGCTGGTTTGTATGTTTGCTTGTTCATGTTGCATAGTTATCGGAGCGTTCGTGTCGTCTCGTGGAGGCCAGATCTGCAAGTCTACGCCAGGCGGTGGAGCCAGAAGCCAGTTCCGCGAGCTCCCCTTCCCCCTTCGCCGAATAAGCACGGCAAGCTCACTAGATCCCTTTGATGCATAAATTACCTATGTTTTACAACCACAACCCTCAGCCTGTTATTTTATGCATAATATGATTTTGAGACAAGTTATTATGGCCACCCAGCCGCTTGCCGCAATCAATCCCTGATATAATTGTTACAAATGATTTGAGGAAAGGTGTGAGTTTTCAAAAGAAAATGCTTTTCAAAATGTGTTTGATGAAGGGTTTTCACCCTTATCACCTTTGAGTAGGGATGATCAAGGACTCCCTTGTTTAGGGGAGGGCCTAAGGTGATGGCTCAGCTGGTTTAGGCGTGAGCAGAAGGATTGTCCCCTCTTATAAGGACCGGTTTGTCATCTTTCACTACCTGTACTCATGATAAGTACAACCACTCGAGACTGTGTGGGCAGTCACTCAATCTGAACTCGTATGGTCCAACCCCGGGGTTATGAAGGCTAGGGAGCACCGGGAGGATAAGGAGGGGGAATGTTTTGTCTGGTTTGGACATGGCGGTGGCCTGACTCCTTCCGGTATAACCGTTAAGGTTAGGACGTGCGAGGAAAGAAAGAGATTCGGATTCGGATCTCATCGGCCATGAGATCGCAAAGCCAGACTAGTGGGTAAAGTGTACACCTCCGTGCAGAGTTTGAAAACCTATTCGAATAGTCTGTGTCCACAGGAATGGACGAGTCTGGTGTGGTATGGTAATTAGTGTTTTGTTTTCCAAAAAAAGGGTGTGTTTGAGAAAAGTGGTTTTTAAAAGGACCGGCTGTTGAACCGTGAGCTATGGTGGACGGGAAGTCCAGTAGCTATTTTTGAAAATGAAAACCAGTGGGAAACTGCTGAAATACCTGGATGGTTTAGTCCAGGGGATTTTGTTCTAATATTGAAAAACTTCCTGCTCCTTTTGGAGAGGATGCGCTTTGCAAAATACAAAATGTTTTTCAAAACAACCCTGCATAAAATATTGTTGTTTCTGCAAATATCCTGAGCTCTACATATGCCATGCATTATATCTAATTTCCCCATTCCGTGGGTGAAGGTGGGCTGCTGAGTACGTTTGTACTCACCCTTGCTTATTTGTTGTTTTTCAGAAAAAGGAGATCGGGTAAGAGTTACGACTGTTCCCAACCTTGCCTGTGGCTGTTGGACCGCTGATTTGCTTTGCTGCGTATATCGGGCTGCTTCAGCCCCACTCTGATGATATGTCCCGAGTTGTGGACCAACTCTTAAAGTTGTTCGCCACCTTTGTAGGTTTGTCTCGTTTGAGCAGATTTGGTATCATCTGATGTATAAATGTGTTTACTAGCCTCCTGGGACTAGTAATTGTATCACATTTGAGTCCCAGAGGATTGGGGACGCTTCAGGTGGTATCAGAGCTGTTAGGTTGGCCACAGGACATAACCCTTAGCCTGATCCAAATTTTTTTTTGTCAAAACTATTTTCTTAAAAAATTCTTGCTCTCATTCCTTCATTTCAAAAATGCTTTCCCCCTTTCCTTCTCTCAGAAGTCAGATGGAGGTCCGTTGCCAAACCAGCTTTTGCCAGAATAAAGATGGTTTCCCTAAGTTGTTGAGAGCATGCACAGTCCGCCTCGGAATCAGGAGCCAGCCAGAGTATGATGGTCGTGAATTCGTCGAGCGTGGCACGGAGAAGCGTTTCGTGACTGTATACATTGGATCCAGTCCGCACAATGTGGAATGGAGTGTCACTACTGCTGGGCACAGATTCAAAGACACCTGCCAAGTCGTCGCTCACAAGGCATTGAGGACCCTGTGTCAACTTTATGAAGAAGAAGTGGCTGACACCCCGCTCAGATTCTTTCCGCCCTTTCAGAGAGACCGTCCCGTTTGGATGGTCAGGATGCGTGCATTAGAAGGGAAGCAGCTGCTTGAGGATGACCCCACAGTCGTGTACCTCACTGCATACCTACTCACCCTAGATGCACAGTATGATTTCTTGGCTCAGCACCACCGTCAGATGATTGCCCGAGCAGAAGATGCAGAGAAGCGCAACTGTCAGCTCCATGTGGATCTCACCTCAGCTCAAGCCCGTGTAGCTGCCTTGGAAAGTCATGAAGCCATTGCTGTTGAAGCCCTGAAGCAAGCCAAGGATGAGCACGTCTAGAAGTTGATGGATGCCTACTTGGTAACCCATAACCAACGTAGAGCCCTGCGGATCCAAGAGCTCGCTCCATCCAACCCAGTTCAACCCATCAGAGCTGAAGACTCCTAGATTCTTGAAGGTCACCCGGTCTCTATCAGAGGAGAGAAGAAGGCTTGGGAACTCCCGAAAGGAGCCATAGTCTTGGAAGGAATTCCAGCCTTCCCTCAGGCCATGGATAAGCAAGAGCACCCTGAGTCCTCCCAAGATCCCCCGCCAGAGTTGTTTGAGCCCCTCACCATGAAGAAGATTCCAGCACCATCCCTTAAAGTCAAGGAAGAAGCTGCAAGCACCCCGCCAGCACCGCCGCCCTCTGAGGAGCTATAAGAGCCAGTCCCGCTTGAAGAAGAGTTCGACCCCGTGTTGCCATCTCAGTCGCCGCCAGAAGAAGTCATCAACATCAGCTCCCTCTTGACCCATCCAGGAGATATCTCAGATTGAAGTTGTGCGCCAGCCTTGCCAGAAGAGAAGCTGCCTGGTCTGAAGTTAGTTATACCTAGTCCTCTGCGTGCATTGGGTAGTGAAGTTTTTCTTCACTTTAGCCAGAGCCCTGCATGTATGAGAGGTAATCGTGTAGACTCGTGTTTTGCAAAACTCTAATTGTGTGGCCCCC
Source organism: Zea luxurians (assembly GCA_029449295.1). NCBI lineage: Eukaryota > Viridiplantae > Streptophyta > Magnoliopsida > Poales > Poaceae > Zea > Zea luxurians. The sequence goes on along the minus strand of JAOPSE010000205.1, from coordinate 920,173 downwards.
TAGGGCATTTCAAAATGAATTTCGCTTGATGTTTTCTCCCCTTTTGAGTGTATATGTGATGCTTTAACGTTAGTGCTCATAAGTCGCATTTAGCATAGTTCTAAGTTCAGGAGCCAAGCAATAGTAGTTATGCTTAGCCCCCGAATCTGAGTAGTCCGTGCTTTGGAAAAACTCTATCCTTCCGTTATTCAAAACATTTGATTTGCTTGTGCTTATCATTGCTGAACTTATGTGTTTTCTTTCTTTTTAAGAATGGTTTTCTCTAAAAACATCAATCATAAATTAGATCTAATCCTCACCTTATGCTTCCATTCTCATCTTAACCCATCTCAAGAGAAAAGGGCCTTACCCAAGAAGATACCGGGAAGCTTACCCTTGAAGCCTAGAATAAGCTACAGAAGAAACCAGTCCAGCCGCTCAGTCAAAAGGACCGACCGTGAGAATCAAAGCACTGCCCCTGAGTCAAAGTAAACAGGAAAAGAGGACAAAAGGAGTTATTACCATACAGAGAGGCAAAGATTCTTGGAACCAGAGACCACAAACATCAGGGTCGTCGACCCCACCACTCACCCGTGCCCCCCTGCACGCGGCCCGCCTCCATGCACTTTACCACCGCCCCACGCCCCCTTTGCAGCGCACTACCGCCACCCACGCCCCCTTTTGCAGCGCACCCACTGCCATCGTCGCCGGCAACACCAGGCCCCCCTCCCCTTATCGCACCCGCTGCCGCGTAGCACCTACTCCATCACCACTACTCCGCAACCGGACACCCCCGCTCGCCTATAAATCCCCCCCCCCACCAGCCCCCTTAACTCCCAACTCGCTCAAAGCACACTCCAGATAAATCCCCTCTACCAAATCGCAAGCAACTCCATTTTTCCACTCCCTTGCTCCTAAGATCACAATGCTTGGTGATTCTTGGGTTGAAGACTGTTGCACATGGTTCATAGTCTTTGGTTTAGTGTATGATAGTAGTACTCTTTGATAGAATCCTCGAGTGGGAAGAGCAAAGAGAAAGAAAGAGGCAGTGAAAAGTGAGAAGATAAAAGAAGATAGTGAAGAGAAGATAAGAAGAAGGTTCTCCTAGAATCAACCCTGTGTCAGTCATCTCTCCGTAGTCTGCTCAAGCAGAGACAGCAGAAGAAGGCCCCGTAACACCCTTGTTATGAGGTACTTCAAGGAGATCAAATCCCCAAGATTAAAGAGTTCTACCCTCATTCTTTTTAAGTGGGGTAGTGTTCCAGCAAGGTTCCTGCTATGGAGAAAAAAAGAAGGCCTGTAGCAAGCTTGTGGAGGACCAGATCATCGAAGCTTATAAGTCTCTGGATGAGAAGTGGTCATCCATGTTTTGTGGATGAAGCACCACAGGACCAATCAAGGAAGGAATCCATGTGGGAGTTTGCAAGAGAAAGGTTTGTGTGCTGGCATCGATGCTTCTTCAATAAGCTAGTTGCCAAGCGAAAGCTAGAAGCCTGAAGATGATCTTGAGTAGCCAGAATCAGCGTTTGCAATCAGCAGTCGGATGCTCCGCAAGGGCCAGATTTTGTTGAAGTTCCATCTCCTCGAAGAGTTGCAAAGTGAAGATATCTAGCTAAAGTAAAGCTATACCCATAACCCTTCTAAGCCGAATCTCGAGGACGAGATTCCTTTTAAGTGGGGTAGATTTGTAGCATCCCAAAAATTCAAATCTTGAAATTTTCTCAAACTCGCTCTAAATTCAAAATGAATTTCAAATTTCATTTCAAAATGTTTGTTTGCGAGTTGATATCAGCAAATAAATTATAGTCGTCTATATTCTCTCCAAAATCCTCCTCAAAATATCCTACAAATATTTCCTCAGTGACCCCCCTCAAATTCGTTCCAGAAATACTACCCAGATATTTCCCTAGTAATCCCCCTCAAGTTCTTTCCAGAAATATTGCCCAGATATTCCACTGATATATCTCCAAGTATTTTCCTCTTAAGAAATACCTTCAGAATCATTTTTCAAGTCCCTATAAATATTTTCTTCATAACTTTCTTCATGCTCATACGTATACGTATGCCTCCAGTGTCATACGGTGAGCTCTACAAGCTAATCTCACTTATACAAGACAAATACATGCTAATCTCCCACTAATCCTCTCATCCTCCCACTAATCCTCTCATCCCTCCCCCTAATCCCCCCAACCATGGCTATAAATAGAGGGGCAAGGGCCTCCTCTCATCCCACCCCAAGCCATTTCATGGCAACTCTCTTCCCCCCCCACACACACACCCACTCCATGTTCCACACAAGCACACACTAGCACAAGGATCGTTCGATCGTTCTTCGATCGTTCGTCCCCTGTTCTTGGTTCGTTCGTCCGTTCGTCCGATCGTTCGATCGTTCGTCCGATCGTTCGTCCAAATAATCTTTTTCCTACCGTTATGCTGCCGAAATTCCGATCATTCGTTCGCCCGATCAATCGATCGTTCATCCGTTCGTTCTTCCAGATAATCTTTGTCCTGTCGTTATGCTGCCGAAATTCCGATCGTTCGATCATTCGATCGTTCATCGTTCGTTCATAGTCCCTATTCATCGTTCGTTCATAGTCCCTATTCATCGTTCTTCCAGATAATCTTTGTCCTGCCATTATGCTGCCGAAATTCCGATCGTTCGTTCGTTCGATCTTTCGATCGTTCATCGTTCGTTCATAGTCCCTATTCATCATTCATCGTTCGTTCATAGTCCCTATTCATCGTTCTTCCAGATAATCTTTGCCCTGCCGTTATGCTGCCGAAATTCCGATCGTTCGTTCGTCCGATCATTCGTCCAAATAATCTTTTCCTGCCGTTATGCTGCCGAAATTCCGATCGTTCGTTCGTCCAATCATTCGATCGTTCGTCCATTTGTTCATAGTTCCTATTCATCGTTCATCGTTCGTTCATACGAACTATTCACCATCACTATTCATCATTACTATTCATCGTTACTATTCACCGTTACTATTCATCATCGTTACTATTTATCATTACTATTCATCGATGATATCTATAATTACTTTTCCATCGCCACTATTCATCGTTACTAATCATCATTACTATTCATCGGTCATCTAGTCATCCCAAATTTCAACTACTCATCCATCATGTTGTCCAGTCCACCTAAGACCAGCCAGACCCATGTTCCAGTCATACGGACTCCGGTGACTGTGATTTTCCTTCTAGTAGGGAACTTCCCATCTGGTTACCCATCCCAGGTTTCTCCAAGTTGAGCATGCTTAACTTTGAGATTCCTTCGAACCAGGCTTCCAAACTCCGATTCCAATAATTCTTGTTTCTAAGTTCTTATCGAATTATTCCCTATCCAACCATGTCATCCCTTAAGCATGGTTCATGTTCCAGAAAACTCCCAAAATACTCTTGTCCCATATTCTGCCTATAACTCTCCTGTTCTTACTAAGTCAGACGATTCATTAATCACTATTCTCACCAATAGTGAACTTCACTGTGCTACACCACATACACCCAGCTATAAATACACCCAGCTACCCTCTCCCTCTCCACACACTCCACACCGTCAGCCAAGGAAAACTCCCACCCACTCAGTTACTCCGCTCTGCCGGCTACACGCGTAGTGTCGCTTCGCCTCCAGTCCACCCTCCTGGTAAGCACCTCCGCTCCACCACTAGTAGTATCTCAACACCACATGACACAGATTCTACTCAAGACTCTACCTATCCAGATATCGCTATTCTGACCACTATACTAAATATTTGTTGGTATACTTGCTGGTTTGTATGTTTGCTTGTTCATGTTGCATAGTTATCGGAGCATTCGTGTCGTCTCGTGGAGGCCAGATCTGCAAGTCTACGTCAGGCTGTGGAGCCAGAAGCCAGTTCCGCGAGCTCCCCTTCCCCCTTCGCCGAATAAGCACGGCAAGCTCACTAGATCCCTTTGATGCATAAATTACCTATGTTTTACAACCACAACCCTCAGCCTGTTATTTTATGCATAATATGATTTTGAGACAAGTTATTATGGCCACCCAGCCGCTTGCCGCAATCAATCCCTGATATAATTGTTACAAATGATTTGAGGAAAGGTGTGAGTTTTCAAAAGAAAATGCTTTTCAAAATGTGTTTGATGAAGGGTTTTCACCCTTATCACCTTTAAGTAGGGATGATCAAGGACTCCCTGGTTTAGGGGAGGGCCTAAGGTGATGGCTCAGCTGGTTTAGGCGTGAGCAGAAGGATTGTCCCCTCTTATAAGGACCGGTTTGTCATCTTTCACTACCTGTACTTATCATAAGTACAACCACTCGAGACTGTGTGGGCAGTCACTCAATCTGAACTCGTACGGTCCAACCCCGGGGTTATGAAGGCTAGGGAGCACCGGGAGGATAAGGAGGGGGAATGTTTTGTCCGGTTTGGACATGGCGGTGGCCTGACTCCTTCTGGTATAACCGTTAAGGTTAGGACGTGCTGTAACACCCAAATTTTGAATTTGGAATTGGTAGAAGAAATCTGAGCAAAGTATCATAATCATAATTTGGAAACTAGGAAAATAAGAAAAAGATGGGAAAAGAATTTTTCTTTTAAAAGAAACCATTAATACATCCCATGAAATAAATAACAAGGAGAATAAAACTTACATTAGTAATAATAAAATAGTATGGTTTATATTCACCTTTGAGTTTCAATTGATACATTTGAAAAATCTGAAAAACAAAAATAGAAGTATAAATTTGAATTGGGAATAGAAAATAGAAAATAAATGGGAAAGGGAGAAAAGAGAAGGGATATGAAAATATACATAAAATGTATAACCAAATATCTTCAGGTTTAGCATTTTTAATGAGTTTATAAATGAAGATCCACACAAAGTTTGAATTTGAATTTGAAACTCAAATTGGATTTGAAAATGGAGAAAAGAAAACAGAAAATAAAAAGAATAAAACGAAATCATCCTACATGGGCCGCCAACCTGAAATCGGCCCACCCTGGAGTTAACACCGCGCGGCCCATTAACCTTCACGGGCGCGCGCCGACATGTGGGCCCCACGGGGCAGTCTCTCCTCCTCTCGCGCTCGCGCCATCCTCACTCTGTCGCTGACCGGGCGGGCCCAAATTGTCAGCCTCGCTCTGCCTTCGCGCGCGCTCGCCCGCGTACTCCCTCTCTCGCTGACGTTGCGGGTCCCACCTGTCGGACTCATCCCCTTCCCAAGTCCGTAGCCAACAAACTCGCCGCAACAATCGGCGTGGAACTCCGGGCGGCCGGGCCGATTCTTGCGGGCGCGCAGTGCCGTCGTGGCAATAAAAGGGGCCCGCCGCGCTTGGTCTCCCCCGTGTTAACCAGAGACCTGCGTCGTCATCTACCACAGTGCACACCGAGAGAGAGAGAACCGGAGAGGAGGGCCGCCGCCGGGGATCGCCGTCGTTGGGGTGTCTCGGCTCTCGAAATCGGGTCGTGGAGTGTCGCATCCACCTGGGGAAGCCGTCGGTGCCATCAATTTGAGTCGAACGCCGCCAGGACTCGAGCAATTGCTCGCCGCACCTCGACTCTCCGCCGTGGGCCGCGCGACACCGTGGCCAGTCGCGGTCATCGCTTCAATCACTGGTACGTCAGCTCCTTGATGTTCGTTAGGGCCCGGACCTTGTCTAGCGCCGTTTAATTTGAATTTGGGGCGGTGTTGCGCCGGATTGAGCTCCCTCCGGCGGGGGCGCCGCCGCGCGCGTGATTCCTGGGATCGGGTGTTAGCGGGGGGAAGAAGAAACCGCCTGGGCCGTTGGATCTTATTCAACGGCCACGATTAGATCGGGCCGATACCCCTTCGTCATTTTAAATCCGAGCCGTCAGACTTCAATCGTGTGGTTCGGGGTAGTTTGGATCATGGGCATTCGTGGACCGTGGATCTCTAATCGTACGGTGGTCGTTGCGTACCGGTTCGTTTAATGGGTGATCTAATCTGGGCGGTTGGCGCGCGATCGAACGGCCCAGATCACACCATACCCCTTCGGCCGCCAGTTTTGTAAAAGAAACCCCGAGAAACCGAGGAATCAACCCGCCATCCTATTTTCACTGTGCTCTGAGTCTTAGAAGATTTACCCCGAGCCCCCTGACCTTTCTTATAATTGAGGCCCAGTCCAGTGAATAGGAAAATCATAGAAAATGATTTAGAAAATGATTTTTAGTGTTAAAATAAATCCAGAAACTTAATTAATTCATAACTAATTCATTTTAGCTCCAAATTGAGTCATTCCAATTCCTAAAATTTTGTAATAATATTCTCTACCATTTAGAATCACTGTTTTGACATGAACTCTGTCAGAAAATTTATTTATCATTTAATCATAATTTAATCACATGAAACCTTAGGAAAATCATAACTTGAATTCTACAACTCCAAAATTAATAATTCTTTTTCCTGTGATCTTATTTTAATATGTAGATTATTAATATGTATTTTGCATATATGTTTGGTGTAATGTTAATTTTGCCTATACCATGTATGTTTGTATTGCTACGACTAGCAGTGAGGTCACGAGGATCTGAAGATCATCCTGGTACCTGGATTCTCAAGGCCCAGGCAAGTTGTGCCCTTGATCACTTCTTTTTACCTACTCATGTTCTAATTAATCATAATGATCTGCATAGGTTAATTTTGATGGGACCCAATAGGTTACCCTAGTTTGTCTATCTTTATACCTTGTTTACCACTGAACTTTCTGGGTAGTACTTGCTAGTACTATATGTGGTTTTGGGTATGGAGATACACCATTCATGATTATACTTTTGTTATCAGTTGTTATTTATGGTTCATGTTAAGATCATTATGTTAATTGGAACATGGAGAACCACCCGGGAAAACAGTGCTACCACAAGGGTGGAATGGGACGCCCTTGGCTGATTAATTAGGAAAGCTAGTGGAAGACTACCTTACCCGAAAGGGGCAAGGGCAGTAGGGGAGAGGTCAGTGTAGGGAGGCCCTCGGGAGGATTTTGCTGCGATGGCGGTCCTGCAAGGGATTCCTGCACTGGATCTTCCTATAAACTGTAGCGGGTTTTCGGAAGCTAGTGGAACTTTGTAAAGGCCTCGTAATGTTACCCTGCCTCGCCTCCTCGGTAGAGGTGTATGGGATTGGCCGTCTCTTGGCAGATGGGTAACATGACTTGTGGGTAAAGATGCGCAACCTCTGCAGAGTGTAAAACTGGTATACTAGTCGTGCTCACGGTCATGAGCAGCTCGGACACTCACATGATTAATTTATGGAACTAAATTCAATTTGTCATATGCATTGCATCGCAGGTGATGTTGTTATTACTATTGTTCTATTACTTAATTGGGTTGGTATTTACTTATACCTAGTAATTGCTATTTGACCAACTATAAAAGCAATGCTCAGCTTCAACCATCCTCTTTGGTAAGCCTTACACTTCACATGAGCTCCCCTCTTTGGCGAGTTCATGCACATTATTCCCCACAACTTGTTGAGCGATGAACGTATGTGAGCTCACTCTTGCTGTCTCACACACACCACAGGTCAAGAGCAGGTACCGCAGGATGATGCTCATGGAGGATGCTGCGATGAGTTCGTGAGAGGTCTAGGTCGTCGTCTCCCAGTCAACTTTGGGTTGCTGGACCGTTGTCTCCTTATAATGTAATTATTTATTTTGTATAGAACTCCTGTTATATATAAAGATGTGACATTCGATCCTGTGCCACTATACATCATATGTGTGAGACTTGGTCCCAGCATACCTGGTGTTTATGTTAGCGCCCGGGTTTTGGACCCCTAAAATCCGGGTGTTACAGAAGTGGTATCAGAGGAATGTTGACTGTAGGACGAAACCTAGATAGAACTGGACAACCTTCATTTACTTACCTTTGCTACTCTGATTCTTTTCTAAACTTATCTTAATCTTTTTCTCATCTATTTCCGCCTACTCTGATTATTCTTACCTTTTCACTTCTAAAGACAAATGTGGATTTCGCACTTTGAAATCCTGTGCCTAAAGTGACCTTTAGGAATAGGAGACCTGATCCTAGGAACAAAAACAAAACTATTTTTATAAGTGTTTATATATTTGAATGTTTGTTCTTATGATACCTGTCTGATTTGGATCTTTGATTGAGTGTGATGGGTTGTGGAATAATGTCCACAATTGCATCTGTATATACACATAGGTATAAAAATATATTTATAAAGTAACTAGATAACCTAGATTGTCCCCATTGGAACATATCTAGCTTAAGAGATTTATCTTATCCTAAAAAGATCTCATTCTAACCAATTCATCTTATCTTAAAAGATTCTCCCTTATCTTAATAAGAACCATCTCATCTTAAAAGATACTCATCTCATCTTAACATATTCTATCTTACCTTCGAACATTCACCTCGTGCAAACTAATTACCCTAGTCTTGACATAGAATATCTGGCCCAGCCCTGCCAAAGAAAATTCCAGTACATAATCAACTATTAGCTTATTCATTCTGTCTACTAAATGATTCCCTTGCAAAGCTATCTTACCATATGCTTCTAACTTAGATGGTCAATACCAGGCGGGGTGGTGGAATTGATTTACCTGCTAATCAACAACCTCAACCACAGTCAGCAGTGATGAATCCTCCTAATGCTCCACAAGGCGGAGTTGATCCACTAGTCGCAGCTCAGATGAGAATGATGCAGCAAATGGCTGACACTATGGCAGATATGCGCACCCAAATGCAGCAAGAACGCCAAGAAATGCACCAGGAAAGAGAGGATGCACGTCGGGAAATGCGCCAAGAACGGGAAGAAATACGCCAGGAGAGAAGGGTACAACAACAGCAGCTGCAGCAACAACTTCAACAACAGCAGCAACAACAACAAGTGCCATTTCCTCCACCTCCACCACCAGTTCCACCTCGGGACAAGCATCGGGAATTCATGAGCCACAAACCACCAACCTTCTCCAACTCCGCAGATCCACTGCAAGCAGATGACTGGTTAAAGTCCATTGAGAAGATGCTCAACATAGCCCAGTGCTCGGACCGAGAGAAAGTACTCTATGCATCGGGTCGTCTTGCTGGTCCCGCTGCGGATTGGTGGGATGCATACTGTGCAGCTCATGCTGCTGCCGATACCATTACCTGGGAAGAATTCTCCACACAATTCAGGAATTACCATATTCCTGCTGGACTCATGAAGATTAAGAGGAAGGAGTTTCTATCTCTCAAGCAAGGAAGTATGTCCGTAAGTGAATATAGAGACAAATTCATCCAGTTATCTCGATATGCTCCCAGAGATGTTGAGGATGATGAGCAAAAGCAGGAGCTCTTTCTGGATGGTTTGATTGGACCCTTGCAATATCAGCTGGTATCGCATACCTTCCCATCCTTCCAAAGGCTACTTGACAAAGCTATTGCTGTAGAAAACAAGAGGAGTATATTTGGAGAGAAAAGAAAGGCTGTCAACCAAGGGCAGGCTGGAAGTAAGTTCCCGTCCTCGCTACACTACCACTCTCAATACACCAGCTAGTGGCAGTTCTGGACAACAAACTCAACAGACACCAACTGCTCCTCCAAAAGCAAGCACTCCAGGAGGAACTGTTGCTCCCAACACAACCGCCATCAGAACATGCTTCAAGTGTGGACAACCGGGACACTACGCCAACTACTGTCCCAACAGAGCTGCCTACACTACACCGGCACCGATGAAGCAAGGACAAGCCTCGGCAGGGAAGAGTCAGCCCCTATCCATCAACCGAGGATATGCCCATCATACAGAAGTAGAAGCTGAACCCGGTGAACTTGAAATCCAAATTCAAGAAGAAGAGCCAGTTGGAGATGAAGTAGTCGGTGAAGAAGTCAACGAGCAACAAGAATAAAGAGATAAACATAGATATAGATACATATATATACATATATATTTTACTATTTGTCAGACCTAAATATTAGTTTAGCCAGTAGTAGTATTTTACTATTTTAGTAATAATAATAAGGTTCATTAGACCCTGTGTTTTGCTAATAAGATATGCATCATGCCGAGATTTTGTTTATGCATATGTGTTGAAACCATATGAACATACATCCTTTTCTTACAAATCTCGAGGACGAGATTATTTTTTAAGGGGGGTAGGATTTGTAACACCCAAATTTTGAATTTGGAATTGGTAGAAGAAATCTGAGCAAAGTATCATAATCATAATTTGGAAACTAGGAAAATAAGAAAAAGATGGGAAAAGAATTTTTCTTTTAAAAGAAACCATTAATACATCCCATGAAATAAATAACAAGGAGAATAAAACTTACATTAGTAATAATAAAATAGTATGGTTTATATTCACCTTTGAGTTTCAATTGATACATTTGAAAAATCTGAAAAACAAAAATAGAAGTATAAATTTGAATTGGGAATAGAAAATAGAAAATAAATGGGAAAGGGAGAAAAGAGAAGGGATATGAAAATATACATAAAATGTATAACCAAATATCTTCAGGTTTAGCATTTTTAATGAGTTTATAAATGAAGATCCACACAAAGTTTGAATTTGAATTTGAAACTCAAATTGGATTTGAAAATGGAGAAAAGAAAACAGAAAATAAAAAGAATAAAACGAAATCATCCTACATGGGCCGCCAACCTGAAATCGGCCCACCCTGGAGTTAACACCGCGCGGCCCATTAACCTTCACGGGCGCGCGCCGACATGTGGGCCCCACGGGGCAGTCTCTCCTCCTCTCGCGCTCGCGCCATCCTCACTCTGTCGCTGACCGGGCGGGCCCAAATTGTCAGCCTCGCTCTGCCTTCGCGCGCGCTCGCCCACGTACTCCCTCTCTCGCTGACGTTGCGGGTCCCACCTGTCGGACTCATCCCCTTCCCAAGTCCGTAGCCAACAAACTCGCCGCAACAATCGGCGCGGAACTCCGGGCGGCCGGGCCGATTCTTGCGGGCGCGCAGTGCCGTCGTGGCAATAAAAGGGGCCCGCCGCGCTTGGTCTCCCCCGTGTTAACCAGAGACCTGCGTCGTCATCTACCACAGTGCACACCGAGAGAGAGAGAGAACCGGAGAGGAGGGCCGCCGCCGGGGATCGCCGTCGTTGGGGTGTCTCGGCTCTCGAAATCGGGTCGTGGAGTGTCGCATCCACCTGGGGAAGCCGTCGGTGCCATCAATTTGAGTCGAACGCCGCCAGGACTCGAGCAATTGCTCGCCGCACCTCGACTCTCCGCCGTGGGCCGCGCGACACCGTGGCCAGTCGCGGTCATCGCTTCAATCACTGGTACGTCAGCTCCTTGATGTTCGTTAGGGCCCGGACCTTGTCTAGCGCCGTTTAATTTGAATTTGGGGCGGTGTTGCGCCGGATTGAGCTCCCTCCGGCGGGGGGCGCCGCCACGCGCGTGATTCCTGGGATCGGGTGTTAGCGGGGGGAAGAAGAAACCGCCTGGGCCGTTGGATCTTATTCAACGGCCACGATTAGATCGGGCCGATACCCCTTCGTCATTTTAAATCCGAGCCGTCAGACTTCAATCGTGTGGTTCAGGGTAGTTTGGATCATGGGCATTCGTGGACCGTGGATCTCTAATCGTACGGTGGTCGTTGCGTACCGGTTCGTTTAATGGGTGATCTAATCTGGGCGGTTGGCGCGCGATCGAACGGCCCAGATCACACCATACCCCTTCGGCCGCCAGTTTTGTAAAAGAAACCCCGAGAAACCGAGGAATCAACCCGCCGTCCTATTTTCACTGTGCTCTGAGTCTTAGAAGATTTACCCCGAGCCCCCTGACCTTTCTTATAATTGAGGCCCAGTCCAGTGAATAGGAAAATCATAGAAAATGATTTAGAAAATGATTTTTAGTGTTAAAATAAATCCAGAAACTTAATTAATTCATAACTAATTCATTTTAGCTCCAAATTGAGTCATTCCAATTCCTAAAATTTTGTAATAATATTCTCTACCATTTAGAATCACTGTTTTGACATGAACTCTGTCAGAAAATTTATTTATCATTTAATCATAATTTAATCACATGAAACCTTAGGAAAATCATAACTTGAATTCTACAACTCCAAAATTAATAATTCTTTTTCCTGTGATCTTATTTTAATATGTAGATTATTAATATGTATTTTGCATATATGTTTGGTGTAATGTTAATTTTGCCTATACCATGTATGTTTGTATTGCTACGACTAGCAGTGAGGTCACGAGGATCTGAAGATCATCCTGGTACCTGGATTCTCAAGGCCCAGGCAAGTTGTGCCCTTGATCACTTCTTTTTACCTACTCATGTTCTAATTAATCATAATGATCTGCATAGGTTAATTTTGATGGGACCCAATAGGTTACCCTAGTTTGTCTATCTTTATACCTTGTTTACCACTGAACTTTCTGGGTAGTACTTGCTAGTACTATATGTGGTTTTGGGTATGGAGATACACCATTCATGATTATACTTTTGTTATCAGTTGTTATTTATGGTTCATGTTAAGATCATTATGTTAATTGGAACATGGAGAACCACCCGGGAAAACAGTGCTACCACAAGGGTGGAATGGGACGCCCTTGGCTGATTAATTAGGAAAGCTAGTGGAAGACTACCTTACCCGAAAGGGGCAAGGGCAGTAGGGGAGAGGTCAGTGTAGGGAGGCCCTCGGGAGGATTTTGCTGCGATGGCGGTCCTGCAAGGGATTCCTGCACTGGATCTTCCTATAAACTGTAGCGGGTTTTCGGAAGCTAGTGGAACTTTGTAAAGGCCTCGTAATGTTACCCTGCCTCGCCTCCTCGGTAGAGGTGTATGGGATTGGCCGTCTCTTGGCAGATGGGTAACATGACTTGTGGGTAAAGATGCGCAACCTCTGCAGAGTGTAAAACTGGTATACTAGTCGTGCTCACGGTCATGAGCAGCTCGGACACTCACATGATTAATTTATGGAACTAAATTCAATTTGTCATATGCATTGCATCGCAGGTGATGTTGTTATTACTATTGTTCTATTACTTAATTGGGTTGGTATTTACTTATACCTAGTAATTGCTAATAAAATTTTGACCAACTATAAAAGCAATGCTCAGCTTCAACCATCCTCTTTGGTAAGCCTTACACTTCACATGAGCTCCCCTCTTTGGCGAGTTCATGCACATTATTCCCCACAACTTGTTGAGCGATGAACGTATGTGAGCTCACTCTTGCTGTCTCACACACACCACAGGTCAAGAGCAGGTACCGCAGGATGATGCTCATGGAGGATGCTGCGATGAGTTCGTGAGAGGTCTAGGTCGTCGTCTCCCAGTCAACTTTGGGTTGCTGGACCGTTGTCTCCTTATAATGTAATTATTTATTTTGTATAGAACTCCTGTTATATATAAAGATGTGACATTCGATCCTGTGCCACTATACATCATATGTGTGAGACTTGGTCCCAGCATACCTGGTGTTTATGTTAGCGCCCGGGTTTTGGACCCCTAAAATCCGGGTGTTACACGTGCGAGGAAAGAAAGAGATTCGGATTCGGATCTCATCGGCCATGAGATCGCAGAGCCGGACTAGTGGGTAAAGTGTACACCTCTGCGCAGACTTTTGAAAACCTATTCGAATAGTCTGTGTCCATAGGAATGGACGAGTCTGGTGTGGTATGGCAATTAGTGTTTTGTTTTCCAAAAAAAGGGTGCGTTTGAGAAAAGTGGTTTTTAAAAGGACCGGCTGTTGAACTGTGAGCTATGGTGGACGGGAAGTCCAGTAGCTGTTTTTGAAAATGAAAACCAGTGGGAAACTGCTGAGATACCTGGATGGTTTAGTCCAGGGGATTTTGTTCTAATATTGAAAAACTTCCTGCTCCTTTTGGAGAGGATGCGCTTTGCAAAATACAAAATGTTTTTCAAAACAACCCTGCATAAAATATTGCTGTTTCTGCAAATATCCTGAGCTCTACATATTCCATGCATTATATCTGATTTCCCCATTCCGTGGGTGAAGGTGGGCTGCTGAGTACGTTTGTACTCACCCTTGCTTATTTGTTGTTTTTCAGAAAAAGGAGATCGGGTAAGAGTTACGACTGTTCCCAACCTTGCCTGTGGCTGTTGGACCACTGATTTGCTTCGCTGCGTATATCGGGCTGCTTCAGCCCCACTCTGATGATATGTCCCGAGTTGTGGACCAACTCTTAAAGTTGTTCGCCACCTTTGTAGGTTTGTCTCGTTTGAGCAGATTTGGTATCATCTGATGTATAAATGTGTTTACTAGCCTCCTGGGACTAGTAATTGTATCACATTTGAGTCCCAGAGGATTGGGGACGCTTCAACCGGTGGGTCCCATCTGTCGGACCCTCCCCCTCCGAACCACCTGCGCACGACCTGCGCGTCTCCGTGGACTCCGCGCCCACGACGCACGCCGAGGCCGCGCACGTCCCCACCCCAGCCTTTTTCTAGCTGCCTAGCACCTGCTCGCCCTCCTCTTCACTCATTCGCGCACTCGCAGCCCTCAGCACTTGCCTTGCACCGTGCGCACGCCCAGGGAGTTCGGCCGCCGTTCGCTGTGTCCGCGCGCCCATTCCACCGCCACCGTTGGGAGCTCGCCGCGCCTGTTGCCTCGGTAAGCTCCGCCATGTCACCCGCAGCTCAGGAAGCCCTTTGGTTCGCCCTCTCCCCCTCTGGTTCGCCTAGTCCATGCTCACTGATTCACTGCCGTAGCTCCATTTTCGTTGACTCGTGTCCTCACCGTGCCCCGGACACTGTTCGTGTGTTCCTGAGACTTCCCTCAGGGTATCCGTCCTAACCCCGCCCTTATTTTCCCCTGTCTTGCATTTACTCGCCTTCGATTGCTCGCCGGAGTGTTCCCCGGTCCGCCGAGGACTCCCCTCCGCCGTCCGGTCGCTTCAGTCTCCTTTAAACAAACCCGACCCCACCATAATGCTCGCCATGTTCTCTCCAACCTCGCCAGCTATCCAGACCAACCCCTCGCACCCTAGGAGCCCTGGTTTGCCTCGCCTCTGGCGACGGCGCCACCGCATCTGTGGGGAGCGCCGCCCCTAGCTACTCGGCGGAGGTAAAGTCCCCTGGCGCGTATCCTGTATGCCCAACTCTAATCGGACGACCCGATTTCAATTAAGCCAGACCTAATCCCAACCGCCCGATTCGGATCTGACTGCTCAGATCCACTCTCTAACCCGCGCCCTGCAGCTAGGGCCGGCCGGTCAAGCCGCTGACAACCCTGGCCCGCTGGTCAGCCCGCGCTCGCGTTCACGCGCGCGTCCGCTCGGCCAGATCTAATCTCGGACGTTGCTCGCAGATCTGATGGCTGAGAATACCCCGTACCCCTTCACGTGTGATTTTTGCTGAAGAGACCCTTTGTTCTCGGGTAATAGAACCTGTCGTCCTTAGGCTTTACGCGTAGGCCCCTGAACTATTATAAACAGACCCCCTGCACTTTTAAATAATCACAGAATTGGACCTAGTTTTATATTTCAAACTTCAAAACTTGTTTATTTCATATCTTTTCATATGAACTCCAAATTTAGTGATTCAAATTGCAAAGTGTTCATAGGAATATTCTCTGTTCAAATAAATCATGTTCATCCACGGTTTGTGCACTCTAATTTTATATCTAACTTAGGTTAGTGGTTTTGTTGATTTATTCACTTAATAAAATAAATAAAAAGGAAACCCTAGTGGTAAATAGATGTTTAATATTGTGAAGATAATAACATGTGATGTATGAACTTACCCCTGGTTTAAATTTGATGTCTCATTAAAATAAGTGGAATTAGATTAATGTAATCATGGAGATAAACAACACTTAAAAACTAATCAACTACTAGATGGGATTAGTTCACCCTAATTTAAACTCCCTTTTGAGTTTACACTTCTCCTTTTGAGATGTGTTCCATTGTTTGTACATGATTGATGTGTTGTTCATTTGTCATTTACCAAATATATTGAATGTATGATCGCTTTATTTAGACAACGAGCAGCCCGTGGTTCCTAAGTGTGTTGCTGAAGATCTCCCTGAGCAACAACCTGGTGAAGGCAAGTGTCCTCTGACCTATTATGTCCTACATACTCTATAATTCATTGTCCCTCATTACATTATTGAAACCTAAGGGTTGACTAGTCTGTACTTACTTATCCTTGCTTACCTTTTTGGGTTAATCATGGTTAGCTATGCTATTGCTTTAACTTAATCAATGAACATGATGTGAATATTTATGATACAATGATGTTATCCCGATGATGATCTTGTGATATTTTAGGGGACTCAGGCCATTTTCCTGAGTACCTCTCCGTAAGGACCTGTTCGTTGAGTGACCACCCGGGATAACAGTGCAACCATGAGGGTGGAATGGGACGTCCTTAGCTGATTAATTAGATGAACCTGTGGGTGTAGTTGGCTTTGCCTGAGGGCTGTCAATGGGGGCCGGGGCGTAGTGCTCGCTCTGCCAAGGGGGGTGCAGAGGTTCATTCGATTTGGTTTTGTTAGTCATCCACCTTGGGGAGGCGTACTGCGTTTGTATGACTGGAGAAACCTAACGAGCAGCTATGCACCAGGGGAGTCTTTGTAAAGGCTACGTAGTGTATCCCTGGCCATTTACCTCGGTAGTGAAGATCGGGTCTGTACAACCCAGGCTGGAAAGGGATCACAACTCGTGGGTAAAGTGTGCAACCTCTGTAGAGTGTTAGAAACTAGTATATCAGCCGAGCTCATGATTAAGAGCGGCCTTGGGATCCTCTTTGATTAGAAGAACTTTGGTTACTTTTATGATGATGGTAAATAATGATGGTTATAATTCTAATCTCTGGTATTTCCTCTTGGAGGAGGTACATTTGGGTAATAATTGGGTTCATTACTAAAAATTGGCTTTACTAATAGTAATAAATACTTGACCATCTAAAAACAACTGCTCAACCTTAACTCCACATACAGCTAGTCCACCTTAGCCAAACGGGACAATTGTTGAGTACCATGTGTACTCACCCTTGCTTTAAAAACCACCCCACCCCAGGTTGTCCCCACTGTATTCAGTGCTCAGGAGGAGATGCTGGCAACATGGAGGACTTTGAGGAGTTCCAGGACTACGACGAGTTCTAGTTTTCTCTTAGTGCCAAACCCCCAGTCAGCTGCCTGTGTAGGCCTTATCTACTACGTTACGTATTTCCGCACTTTGATGATATTAATGACTATGCTATGTATTAGAATCTGTGGATGTCTTGGACATCTTATTGTAATAAAAGTACCTTTCCACTATTTACTTTGAGCAATGTGTGATGATGTACAATTATGTAATCGTTGTGTACGTGAGTTTCTGATCCTGACAAGTACATGGTTCGCATTCAGTTTGCCTTCCAAAACTGGGTGTGACATGAGTGGATCCCTCCCTTTCACTCAATTACCTTGGGGGTTTAATCCCCTTATGGTATAATTCTTGTCGGCGTTTCGACCCCGGGGGGTCCCTGGACCGACGAGTAAATTGTCGCTGCGTGTCCTAGCCCAGATGGGTCGGCGCGAGACGGGACACAAAGGGGGAGAACAATAAGGGGAAACTGTGGCCTTCGTGTTGTCCTGCGCCCAGGGCGGATGGATGCGCTTGCAGTAGGGGGTTACAAGCGTTCGCGTGGGAGAGAGAGAGCGAGAGCCTTATGCATCGGCCCGTTCTCCCGTGCGACCAACCTTCCGTACGAGAGCCCTGGACCTTCCTTTTATAGACGTAAGGAGAGGGCCCAGGTGTACAATGGGGGGTGTAGCAATGTGCTAACGTGTCTAGCAGAGAGGAGCTAGTGCCCTATGTGCATGCCGTCGTGGCTGTCGGAGAGGTGTTGCTGCCCTATTTATGTGATGTCGTGGCCGTCGGAGGAGAGCTGGAGCCCTGCGGAAGTACAGCTGTCGGGGCTGTCGGATCCTTGCTAACGTCTCCTTGCTGACGTAAGGGGCTGGGAGCTGCTGTCGTCATGGAGCGTGCGGGGTGTCATCATTACTTGTTTACTGGGGCGAGCCAGATGGGACGCTGGTCTTGTTCCCCGTAGCCTGAGCTAGCTAGGGGCAGGGTAATGATGGCCCCCCTGGCGACGTGGCCGGTCCAGACCCGAGTTTGGGCGAGGTGGCGATTCCTCCGAGGTCGAGGTTGAGTCCAAGCCCTGGGGTCGGGCGAGGCAGAATCCATCGTCCTCCGGAGCCGAGGCTGAGTCCGAGCCCTGGGTTTGGGCGAGGCGGAGTTCGTCGTCTTCCAAGTCGTGGTTGAGTCCAAGCCCTGGGGTCGGGCGAGGTGAAGTCCATCTTCCGAGGCCGAGACGGGGGCCGAACCCTGGGGTCGGGCGAGGCGGAGCTTCCTATGTCGCCCGAGGCTGGACTTAGCCGCTGTCGACCTCAGTCTAGTGAGTGGCACGGCAGTCGGAGCAGGGCAGGTGGCGCTGTATTCCTGTCAGGTCAGTCAGTGGAGCGGCGAAGTGACTGCGGTCACTTCGGCCTTGTCGACTGGAGCGCGCGTCAGGATAAGATGTCAGGCGATCCTTGCATTTAATGCTCCTGCGATATGGTCGGTTGGTGTGGCGATTTGGCCAAGGTTGCTTCTCCGCGAAGCCTACCCGAGCTGTGCCTCGGGCGAGTCGACGGTGCGTCCGTTGCTTGAGGGGATCCTTGGGCGAGGCGTGAATCTTCTGGGGTCGGCTGTCTTTGCCCGAGGTCGAGCTCGGGTGAGGTGGGATCGTGTCCTTTGAGCGGAGCCTTGGCCTGAATCGCGCCCATCAGGCCTTCGCAGCTTTGTGCTGATGGGGTTTACCAGCTGAGATTAGGAGTCTTGGGGGTACCCATAATTATGGTCCCCGACAGTAGCCCCCGAGCCTCAAAGGGAGTGTTGGCACTCGCTTGGAGGCTTTTGTCGCACTTTTTAGCAAGGGGACCGGCCTTTCTCGGTTGCATTTTGTTCCAGTGGGTGCGCGCGAGCGCACCCACCGGGTGTAGCCCCCGAGGCCTCGGAGGAGTGTTTTGACTCCTTCGAGGTCTTAGTGCCTTTCGTGATGGCTCGGCCGGTTTGGTTGATCCCTCATGCGAACTGGTCGTTGCCCGGGTGCTCAGTCAGGTCCCAAGTTCTCGGGCTGGTATGTTGACGCTATCAACGGTTTGGCCGGAGCCGGGTTTGCGAGAGCAGCCCCCGAGCCTCCGCATAGAGCGAGAGGACGGTCAAGGACAGACTCGGCTTTTTTCATACGCCCCTGCGTCGCCTTTCCGCAAGGAGGAAGGGGGGAAAGCGCCATGTTGCCCTCGGAGGGCGCCGAACATGGTGTCTCCAGTGAGTTGCTAGCGGGTGATCCGAGTGGATGCCCGTGCCCCATTCGTTAGGGGTCGGCTAGTGGCCCGGAGGCGCGCTCCAAAAGTACCTGCGGGTGATTCGCCGGACCCGGTCCCCTTTTGACGGGGTCTGAGGGCTCGATGCCTCCCTCTGGTGGGATTCCGTTACAAAATCGTTCCCGTCGGTCTCAGAAATGTCCTAGGGTACCTCGTGAGCGTAGCCCGAGCCTTGGTTATGTATCGAACGTACCCAAGGTCATCCCTCGCTCTGCGTGCTCTGAGGCGGCTGTCGAACCCTTCGGGGGCCAGCCTACGAACCCCTGATCAGTAGTGGGCGCAGAGCCCGTGTGGCCTGAGGCGGCCGTGGAACCCTTCCGAGGGGCCAGCCTTCGAACCTCTGACCAGTAGTGGGCGCGGAGCCCGAATGCTCTGAGGCGGCTGTTGAACCCTTCCGAGGGGCAAGCCTTCAAACCTCTGATCAGTAGGGGGGCTCGGGGCCCGCTTCCTTCGCGGAGAAGGATCCCTTTCGGAGTATCCCCTTTCCCGGCCCCTGTAGCAAGAGAGAGAAAGAGGAAGTGGAAAAGGATACGAAATTGAATGACGTGGCGCACCTTTTTTTTGACGCGGTCATCATGGTGGAGGTGAAGCGTCGCCTGCTTTGCCTGCCAAAGGTGCCGCCTGTCCTGCCGCAGAGTTAATGCGACGGGACGAGTGGTTCGCGGGGCAGCCGTTGTGCGTGCTCGAGCCGTTCGAGGAACTGAACACGGGCGCGTCGTCTTCACGCCGTTGGAGAGGGTTCTCTCGCTATCCCAGGAGGGGACGTGAGCTTGCAAACGACTTGACTGCTGCTTCCGCCCGCCTGCCGCCACCATTACTGCCGGCCCATTTCTGGCTGTATCGACCGTCGCGCCTTTTCCCGCGACTGACTGACCCATGACCGATGTGCTTGGTTAGCACTGTTGGGCCATGCGCAGGGTTGCCTCGAGTCGCGGCACCGATTCCACAGTCGAGGAGGCGCGGTACTGGCGCGAGTGGCGGTGCAGTTTCTCGCACGTAGTAACCGGCGCGCCGGTTACATGACGTGTGGGCCTAGGCCTCCAAGCTGGACGCGTCAAAGTCGAAAGGGTGCGCCCCCTTGGTGCGGTTGCATGCCGCCTGCATGGCGGTCCGCCCTTTCACCTGCTGGTCCGGGCGGTAGTGGAGGAATGCTTGTAACCGCTGGGCTGTTGTGCGCTCCGCGCGCGGCGGTCTGGCTTCTTCTGTCCTGGGCCATCTTGCATGACGCGTGGGACCCAGCCCCCGTGTCGTAGGGGGAGGACCTTGGAGCATGTTGGAGAAGACTCAGTCCGTGACGGCTGAGGACGCAAGTGGGGAGAGTCGCCTTTAAAAGGAGGGTGACCCCCTTGGATGCAACCATGTCTTCGCACTCCATGTATCGCGTCCTTCCACCTTCCGAGCCCCCAGATGGGGAGCGCTCGCATCGCTTTCGTCTTGCTGTCGTTGGAGGAATGCAATTCGCGGAAGTTGGTACCTTTCAGCCATCGCTCGGCTTCAAGGATTTTCATCAGACAGCCCGGCTGCATCCCCTCGCTGGTGGTCACCCAAGACGGTGACCACCAGTTCGATGGTGGGGAGAAGCGAGCCGGGCTGCGGCCTCTGTCCCGTGCTCAGCTTCAAGGATCTTCATCATCCTTGCTGGGGCGGAGAGTGCGCCGAGTTGGGGCCTGTCTTCGCGCGGGCAGCGGCCCGCTCCTTCCCTCAGTGATCGGGGGGAAGGGCGTTCGCCGTTCGTGGCGCTGGCAACTGCCGCGTGCCCGGCTCTCCGGCCTGAGCGGCTCCGGCGCTACTTCCAGAGCCACCTCCCACCGAGGCAGCCGGAAGAGGTTTCTCTGCCGACGAGAATAGTCGGTGCCACCCGCGGACTAACCTCCGACTCTACGGCCTTCTGCTTGTCCTCGCCCCTCGAGTGGGGACGTGGGCGAGGGCCTTATCGCAGCAGCATCTGCTCTGAGGTCATAGCTGCTGTTGTTCGGCCGCTCGGAGCGGAGGTCGTTGTCGCTGCTGCCGGAGCGGGCGTCGGCGTGCCACCTGGGGTCTTGTCGCCCCGCAGGCCCTCCAATGTGGGGGGTTGTTCGTACCTGCGGGAGTGGAACCGGAGTTCCGTTTGTAATGGCACCTTGAGTGCCGGTGTCTGTTCATTGTGGCTGTCGGGGCCTGAACATGTAGGTATTTTTGGGTGTAATACCATGTTTTTTCCTCATTTTCGAGCACTGGAACTCGCCTGTCGGCTAGCCGAACCGCTTAACCAAATGTGAGTTGCTCCGTGCGGAAGGTAACGAGTGAGGTATCCGTATCCCGGAGGCGTAGGAATCCCTCGGCTCGGTCGGCCTTGCCGCCCGAGGCTTCACTTGCTTAGTCAAAGAAACCCTTGGCCGCTCTGCGGTGAGCCGGGGCCGAGGGCAGCGGTGTCAGCGTGGACAGAGGCGGAGTTGGCTCAAAAAAGGAAGCTTCGTCGGCCGGGGCCTGGCTGGGTCGTCCACTGGCGGGACCAGCGCCGGAGTTGAGTTGTCGAGGCCACGAGCCGGGCTGGTGTCCTCGGGGGACAGCTGGCTGAGGCTTCGGGGTGGCCGGCCGAGCCGTCTGCTTGGGCCGGGTTCCTGGAGGAGACCCTGGCGGCGATGGCCCGGGCGTGGTGCTGACGTCGTCCTTCGGAGCGGAGATCCTCCGACCGTGTTGCCGTCCGAGGCTCGGTCGGACTTCGCCAAAGGTGGAGTTGATGCCGAGGGTGCTGCTGCTACCCCTCCATCGACGTCTGAGCCTGCAGGATCGGTTCGCCTGTAGTATGCATATGTTTTTTGCGGCCGCCGAGGCCCAAACATACTGTCGTCGTGTTGTAAAGTTGTGTTTCTTTTCCTCTTGTTTTGAGTATCAGGGCTTGCTCGTCGGTAGCAGAATCATTTATCCGAGCTAGAGTTACTTCTCACGGAAGGTGATGAGTGAGGTATCCGTATCCCGGAGGCGTAGGAATCCCTCGGCTCGGTCAGCCTTGCCGCTTACGTGTACTCTTGCTCGTCCGCGGGGTTCTATTATCGACGTAGCCGAGAAAACCTGAAAAACCGTTTCGGCAGAAAGTCTTTTGAGCGTTAAGGCTTGTTCGGTCAGCAGGATCGCTCATCCGAACGCGAGTTACTTCTCGCAGAAGGTGATGAGTGAGGTATCTGTATCCCGGAGGCGTAGGAGTCCCTCGGCTCGGTCGGCCTTGCCTGCTTACGTGTACTCCGTCGTTTTCATGATCCCACTACCGAAGTAGTCGAAAAGCACGAAAGATATTCTGGCAGAAAGACTTTTTCCGAGGAAAATTTTGACGCGGAGGGGGTTCCCCCCTTCTAGCCCCCGAGGGAGGGTCGGGCTTTGCCGAGGCAAGGCTGACCCTTCCTTGATGGTTAGACTTTGTATGTAAACGAGGTATATGAACGGCTTGAAAATATTTTAAGGGTAGAAGTGACGTAGCTGTCGGATGTTTCAAGCGTTGCTGTAGACCTCGCCTTGACTGTTGGCCAGCTTGTACGTCCCGGGCTTCAAAACCTTGGCAATGACGAACGGCCCTTCCCAGGGAGGCGTGAGCTTGTGCCGCCCTCGGGCATCTTGTCGTAGTCGAAGCACCAAGTCGCCCACCTGGAGGTCTCGGGACCGAACCCCTCGGGCGTGGTAGCATCGCAGGGACTGCTGATACCGCGCCGAGTGTAGTAAGGCCACGTCCCGAGCCTCTTCCAGCTGGTCCAGTGAGTCTTCTCAGTTAGTCTGGTTGCGTCGGTCGTCGTAGGCCCTCGTCCTTGGGGACCCGTATTCTAAGTCTGTGGGCAGGATGGCCTCGGCTCCATAGACTAGAAAGAACGGCGTGAAACCTGTGGCTCAACTTGGCGTCGTCCTCAGGCTCCAGACCACCAAGGGGAGTTCCTTCATCCATCGCCTGCCGAACTTGTGGAGGTCGTTGTAGATCCTCAGCTTGAGTCCTTGCAGAATCATGTCGTTGGCACGTTCTACCTACCCATTCGTCATGGGGTGTGCCACGGCGGCCTAATCCACCCGGATGTGGTGGTCTTCACAGAAGTCCAGGAACTTTCTGCCAGTGAACTGGGTGCCGTTGTCGGTGATGATGGAGTTCGGGACCCCGAAGCGATGGATGATGTTGGTGAAGAATGCCACCGCCTGTTCGGACCTGATGCTGTTTAGGGGTCGGACTTCGATCCACTTGGAGAATTTGTCAACGGCGACCAGTAGGTGCGTGTAGCCCCCGGGTGCCTTCTGCAAGGGACCGACGAGGTCCAGACCCCACACAGCAAATGGCCAGGTGATGGGTATTGTTTGCAGAGCCTAAGCGGGTAGGTGCGTCTGCCTTGCGTAGAATTGACACCCTTGGCAGGTGCGGACAATTCTAGTGGCGTCGGCCACCGCGGTCGGCCAGTAGAAACCTTGTCGGAAAGCGTTTCTGACAAGGGCTCGAGGCGCTGCGTGATGACCGCAAGCCCTCGAGTGTATTTCTTGTCAGAGCTCCTGGCCTTCGGCGATGGATATGCATCGCTGGAGGATACCGGAGGGGCTGCGGTGGTAGAGCTTCTTCCCGTCACCCAGCAAGACGAATGACTTGGCACGCCGCGCCAGTCGCCGAGCTTCGGCTCTGTCGAGGGGTAGCTCTCCTCGGCGAAGATATTGCAGGTACGGGGTCTGCCAGTTTCGATTAGGCGTGACCCCATTCTGCTCTTCCTCGATGCGTAGAGCCTCACCCTCGGTAGCCGAGGGTGCCTCGGGCCGGGCCGAGGCCTTCTCGGGCTCGGGCGTGTCGTTTGTCTTGACTGAGGGTTTATGTAGGTCCCGGGAGAAGACGTTCGGGGGAACCGTTGTTCGCGCCGAAGCTATCTTCGCTAGCTCGTCCGCAGTCTCGTTGTACCGCCGGGCGACGTGGTTGACCTCGAGCCCGTAGAACTTGTCCTCCAGGCGCCGAACCTCATCGCAGTAGGCTTCCATCTTCGGGTCGCGGCAGTGGGAGTTCTTCATGACTTGGTCGATGACAAGCTGCGAGTCACCGCGAGCGTCGAGGCGTCGGACCCCTAGCTCGATGGCGATGCGCAACTCGTTGACCAGAGCCTCGTACTCAGCCACGTTGTTGGACGTCGGGAAATGGAGGCGTAGCACGTAGCGGGGGTGCTTCCCGAGGGGCGAGATGAAGAGCAGGCCTACGCCTGCCCCTGTTTTCATCAGCGACCCGTCGAAAAACATGGTCTAGAGTTCTAGTTGGATCGGAGCTGCCGGGAGCTGGGTGTCAACCCATTCAGCCACAAAGTCCGCCAAGACTTGGGACTTGATGGCCTTCCGATGGGCGAACGAGATTGTCTCGCCCATGATTTCCACCGCCCACTTTGCAATCCTACCCGTGGCCTCTCGGCACTGGATGATCTCCCCTAGGGGGAAGGATGACACCACAGTCACCGGATGAGACTCGAAGTAGTGTTGCAACTTCCGCCGCGTCAGAATCACCGTGTACAGCAGCTTCTGAATTTGTGGGTATCGGATCTTGGTCTCGGACAGTACCTCACTGATGAAGTAGACCGGCCTCTGGACGGGCAATGCATGCCCTTCTTCTCGTCTTTCGACCACGATCGCGGCGCTGACCACCTGAGTGGTAGCGGCGACGTAGATCAAGAGGGCTTCTCCGGCAGCGGGAGGCACCAGGATGGGTGCGTTCATAAGGAGCGCCTTCAGGTTCCCGAGGGCTTCCTCGGCCTCGGGGGTCCAAGTGAAGCACTCAGTCTTTCTTAAGAGGCGGTACAGAGGTAGGCCTCTTTCGCCGAGAAGCGAGATGAAGCGGCTCAGAGCCGCAAGGCATCCCATGACCCTCTGTACGCCTTTCAAGTCCTTGATGGGCCCCATGTTGGTGATGGCCGCGATTTTCTCCGGGTTGGCCTCGATGCCCCGCTTGGAGACGATGAACCCCAAGAGCATGCCTCGGGGGACTCCGAAGACGCACTTCTCGGGATTGAGTTTTACTCCTTTCGCCTTGAGACACTTGAATGTCGTTTCAAGGTCAGGGAGGTGGTCGGAGGCTTTCCTCGTCTTGACTACGATGTCATCGACGTAAGCCTCGACGGTCCGACCAATGTGTTCGCCAAACACGTGGTTCATGCACCTTTGATATGTCGCACCCGCATTCCTCAAACCAAATGGCATAGTAACGTAGCAGTACATGCCAAAAGGTGTGATGAAAGAAGTCGCGAGCTGGTCGGACTCTATAATCTTGATTTGGTGATACCCGGAGTAGGCGTCGAGGAATGACAGGGTTTCGCACCTAGCAGCGGAATCCACGATTTGATCGATGCGAGGCAGAGGGTAGGGAACCTTCGGACATGCTTTGTTTAGACCAGTGTAGTCTACACACATCCGCCATTTCCCTCCTTTCTTTCTTACAAGCATGGGGTTGGCAAGCCATTCAGGATGGAATACCTCTTTGATGAACCCTGCAACCATCAGTTTGTGGATCTCCTCGCCTACGGCTCTGCGCTTTTCTTCGTCGAATCGGCGCAGAGGCTGCTTCATGGGTCGGGATCTAGCTCGGATATCTTGCGAGTGCTCGGCGACATCCCTCAGTATGCCAGGCATGTCCGAGGGACTCCACGCGAAAACTTCGGCGTTCGCGCGGAGAAAGTCAACGAGCACTGCTTCCTATTTGGGGTCGAGCTCGGAGCCGATCCAGATCTGCTTGGAGGCGTCGTTGTTGGGGTCGAGAGGGACGGACTTAACCGTCTCTGCTGGCTCGAAGTTGCCAGCGTGGCGCTTCGCATCTGGCGCCTCCTTGGAGAGGCTCTCCAGGTCGACGATGAGGGCCTCAGATTCGGCGAGGGCCTCGGCGTACTCCACGCACTCCACGTCGCATTTGTACGCGTGTCGATACGTGGGGCCAACGGTGATGACCCCGTTGGGGCCTGGCATTTTGAGCTTGAGGTAGGTGTAGTTGGGGACGGCCATGAACTTGGCGTAGCATGGCCTCCCCAACACTGCGTGGTAGGTTCCTCGGAACCCGACCACCTCGAACGTGAGGGTTTCCCTTCGGAAGTTGGAGGGAGTCCCGAAGTAGACGGGCAGATCGAGTTGTCCGAGGGGTTGGACGCGTTTCCTGGGGATGATCCCGTGAAAAGGTGCCGCGCCTGTCCGGATCGAGGACAGATCGATCTGCAGGAGCCCGAGGGTCTCGGCGTAGATGATGTTGAGGCTGCTGCCTCCGTCCATGAGGACCTTGGTGAGCCTGACGTTGCCGATGATGGGGTCGACAACGAGCGGATATTTCCCCGGGCTCGGCACGCGGTCGGGGTGGTCGCCCTGGTTGAAGGTGATGGGCTTGTCGGACCAGTCTAGGTAGACTGGCGCCGCCACCTTTACCGAGCAGACCTCCCGACGCTCTTGCTTGCGGTGCCGAGCCGAGGCATTCGCCACTTGCCCACCGTAGATCATGAAGCAGTCGTGGACCTCGGGGAACTCCTCTGCCTTGTGATCCTCCTTCTTGTCATTGTTGTGGGCCCTGCCACCTTCCGCTGGTGGCCTGGCCTTGTGAAAATGGCGCCGAAGCATGACGCACTCCTCAAGGGTGTGCTTGACGGGCCCCTGATGATAGGGGCACGGCTCCTTGAGCATCTTATCGAAGAGATTGGCACCTCCAGGAGGTTTCCGAGGGTTCTTGTACTCAGCGGCAGCGACAAGGTCCGCGTCGGTGGCGTCGCGTTTCGCTTGCGACTTCTTCTTGTTCTTCTTCTTGGTGCCGCGCTGAGTGGACGCCTCGGGGACGTCTTCCGGCTAGCGGCCCTGGGGCTGCTTGTCCTTCCGGAAGATGGCCTCAACCGCCTCCTGGCCAGAGGCGAACTTGGTGGCGATGTCCATCAGCTCGCTCGCCCTGGTGGGGGTCTTGCGACCCAGCTTGCTCACCAGGTCGCGGCAGGTGGTGCCGGCGAGGAACGCGCCGATGACATCCGAGTCGGTGACGTTGGGCAGCTCGTTGCGTTGCTTCGAGACTCGCCGGATGTAGTCCCGGAGAGACTCTCCCGGCTGCTAGCGGCAGCTTCGAAGATCCCAGGAGTTCCCAGGGCGCACGTACGTGCCCTGGAAGTTGCCGGCGAAGGCTTGGACCAGGTCGTCCCAGTTGGAGATCTGCCCCGGAGGCAGATGCTCCATCCAGGCTCGAGCGGTGTCGGAGAGGAACAGGGGGAGGTTGCGGATGATGAGGTTGTCATCGTCCGTTCCACCCAGCTGGCAGGCCAGTCGGTAGTCCACGAGCCACAGTTCCGGCCTCGTCTCCCCCGAGTACTTTGTGATGGTAGTCGGGGTTCGAAACCGGGTCGGGAACAGCGCCTGTCGTATGGCCCAGCTGAAAGCCTACGGACCGGGTGGTTCAGGCGAGGGGCTCCGATCCTCCCCGCTGTCGTAGCGTCCCTCACGCCTGGGGTGGTAGCCTCGGTGCACCCTCTCGTCGAAGTGGGCTCGACGGTCGCGGTGGTGGTGCTCGTTGCTGAGGCGACCCGGGGCCGCAGTTGCCGTGTTGCGTGTGCGCCCGGTGTGGACCGAGGCTTCCCGCACGAATCAGGAAGTCGCGGCGCGATGCTCCGAGGGGTACCCCTGCCTTCGGGAGGCAGAGCTTTCGGCCCGTCGGACCGCAGCATCCTCCAGGAGATTCTTGAGCTCTCCCTGGATACGCCGCCCTTCGGTGGTCGATGGTTCCGGCATCGCGCGTAGTAGTATTGCTGCTGCAGCCAGGTTCTGGCTGACCCCACTGGAAGCCGGTGGCGGCCTTGCCCTGACGTTGTCGGCAATGCGGTGCTAGATGCCCTGGGGTAGATGACGCGCTTCTCCGGCCAGAGCTTGGCCTGCCCATTCCTGCCCGATGTTCCGCCGGAACTGCTCAAGTGTTCCTGCTCCCTCGTCGAGCCTGGCCTGCATCTCGCGGATTTGCTCGAGCTGTGCGTCCTGACCCCCCACAGGGACTGGGACCACAGCTAGCTCCCGAAGGATGTCAACGCGAGGCGCAGGCCTAGGGGGATCGCCGCTCTCCGGCATACCAAGATGGTTGCCTTCGTCGGGACCCCCTAGATCGACGTGGAAACATTCACGACTCGGGCCGCAGTCCTCGTCGCCGAAGCTGCGGCTACCATCGGAACAATCGGAGAGGCAGTAATCGCATGCGGTCATGAAGTCCCGCATGGCACCGGGGTTACCGAGCCCGGAGAAATCCCAACAAAAGTCGAGCTCGTCATCTTCCTCGGAACCCGAGGGTCCGTAGGTCAAGACGGCCGTCAGTCTGTCCCAAGGCGACCGCATATGGTACCCCGGAGGGTTGGTACATGCCTCTATGAAAGCTTCCACCGAAGCGAGGTCGCTCGGTGGGTCGAAGCTGAATCCAAAAGGCACGAGATGGGAATTGGTCGGTACCTCTTGGTCGACGGGCGGTGACGAAGTCGCGTCAGGGGCGGACTGCACCGTTGTCTCAGGTACGAGGGCGACACCCAGCAAGTCCTTCGCGAGCGTGCTGGCGTCGTTCGTCTGCTTGGGGTTGGCGTGTTGCGGGGAAGCGGCGCTCGTCTTCGCCTCAGACGCAAGGTCGAAGCCCGACGTGTCCCCCGCTGGGGCGCCGGCGTCGTCGACTTGCTCGATAGCCGACGAGGTGCCGCCTCCTGCTTGGCCATGGTTGCCCCGCCTCCTCCTCCGTCGGTGGGGGAGGTGACGGGACAAACCCGGATGTTGTTCTTTCGCCATGTGGGGAAGACGTCGTTGATTCCGCCGCCGGCGGGCGGGCTGACGGCCGCCATTGTTGCTGTCGTGCGGCAGAGGAAGGAGTATCATGTCGTAGCTGTCGTCGAGGGACATGAACTCAAGACTCCCGAAATGGAGCATCGTCCCGGGTTGGAAAGGTTGCTGGAGACTACCCATCTGGAGCTTGACGGGAAGTTGTTCGTCAACACGCAGCAGGCCCCTACCTGGCGCATCAACTGTCGGCGTTTTGACCCCGGGGGGTCCCTGGACCGACGAGTAAATTGTCGCTGCGTGTCCCAGCCCAGATGGGTCGGCGCGAGACGGGACACAAAGGGGGGAGAACAGTAAGGGGAAACCGCGGCCTTCGTGTTGTCCTACGCCCAGGGTGGATGGATGCGCTTGCAGTAGGGGGTTACAAGCGTTCGTGTGGGAGAGAGAGAGAGAGCGAGAGCCTTATGCGTCGGCCCGTTCTCCCGTGCGACCAACCTTTCGTACGAGAGCCCTGGACCTTCCTTTTATAGACGTAAGGAGAGGGCCCAGGTGTACAATGGGGGGTGTAGCAATGTGCTAACGTGTCTAGCAGAGAGGAGCTAGTGCCCTATGTACATGCCGTCGTGGCTGTCGGAGAGGTGTTGTTGCCCTGTTCATGTGATGTCGTGGCCATCGGAGGAGAGCTAGAGCCCTGCGGAAGTACAGCTGTCGGGGCTGTCGGATCCTTGCTGACGTCTCCTTGCTGACGTAAGGGGCTGGGAGCTGCCGTCCTCATGGATCGTGCGGGGTGTCATCATTACTTGTTTACTGGGGCGAGCCAGATGGGACGCCGGTCTTGTTCCCCATAGCCTGAGCTAGCTAGGGGCAGGGTAATGATGGCCCCCCTGGCGACGTGGCCGGTCTGGACCCGAGTTTGGGCGAGGTGGTGATTCCTCCGAGGTCGAGGTTGAGTCCGAGCCCTGGGGTCGAGCAAGGCGGAGTCCATCGTCTTCCAGAGCCGAGGCTGAGTCCGAGCCCTAGGGTCGGGCGAGACGGAGTTCGTCGTCTTCTAAGTCGTGGTTGAGTCCGAGCCCTGGGGTCGGGCGAGGCGAAGTCCATCTTCCGAGGTCGAGACGGGGGCCGAACCCTGGGGTCGGGCAAGGCGGAGCTTCCTATGTTGCCCGAGGCTGGACTTAGCCGCTGTCGACCTCACTTTGGCGAGTGGCACAGCAGTCGGAGCAGGGCAGGCGGCGCTGTATTCCTGTCAGGTCGGTCAGTGGAGCGGCGAAGTGACTGCGGTCACTTCGGCCTTGTCGACTGGAGCGTGCGTCAGGATAAGATGTCAGACGATCCTTGCATTAAATGCTTTTGCGATATGGTCGGTTGGTGTGGCGATTTGGCCAAGGTTGCTTTTCCGCGAAGCCTACCCGAGCTGTGCCTCGGGCGAGTCGACGGTGCGTCCGTTGCTTGAGGGGATCCTTGGGCGAGGCGTGAATCTTCCGGGGTCGGCTGTCTTTGCCCGAGGTCGGGCTCGGGCGAGGCGGGATCGTGTCCTTTGAGCGGAGCCTTGGCCTGAATCGCGCCCATCAGGCCTTCGTAGCTTTGTGCTGATGGGGTTTACCAGCTGAGATTAGGAGTCTTGGGGGTACCCCTAATTATGGTCCCCGACAATTCTAGACTCAAAAAATCCATTTGGTTAATCCCTGGCATGTCCTATATTGAGAAACTACAACATATTCTATATCCCATACCGAGGAACTGCAACATATCCCATTCGATTAAAGTACAGAGATTTCTTATATAAAAATAGTGTGATTTAAACATATTTTGAGGATCTAAAAGTAGTTTTAGAAAGCCAATTTAAAAACTCAAATTTCCATATTGTCTATAATTATTCTTCAGGCTTGGTTGAATATACAATAGAGCATATCTTAAAAAGTGAACCACAACATTGTGCATATCCCATGTTGCAGATATGACCTATTTCTAAGAGAAATTTTTCAAAGCTTTCATCTTTTAGTATATTGTCTTCTGAATAGTTTGCTCAACAACATAGAATTGTCATTGTGTTGACCTCAAAGTTGGCTCAACAACAGAAATGATCAACACAAGCAGTCAAGCTTTGCTTTTTTTCTCTTGGCCACCTCCAAGTGCCTTTACTATCCTAGCTCTTACCTGCAGGACAGGAAGGTAAGCTATGAGGAGTTTGAACTAATGATGAAAGCTAGAATGGACTGAAGGAATGCATATATAGCCGATTAAAAAATTTTATGAAAACACGTGTCATATATTAATAGTGAAAAATCGAATTATAACATGTGCTTAGTTGCAGTATTTGCAAAAAGTGAAGTTATATGTTTGGCTGCTATCCAGTTCTAAACATGAACATTTAGATTTGGGTGGCAATTCTTCCAAAATCAACTAAGGCATGGATATTATCAGTTGTCTGCTTGTGATTTCTTTTTATGATAACCTGCACAGTTGCACAAACATTACCAGTTGTCCTATTCACCAAGTAGAGCAAAAAAGTGATCAAGGGAGATCACATGAGTTATGTGCTCATGTAGATTTTCAATCTTACATTTGTAGAACCATAGGTGATGCAGAAGCACATATACTAATACTCATAAGTATCTGCAGCAACTCTAGCAATAATACTCATAAGTTTGCTGATGCAGATTTTCGATTGGCAACCGCAAGTACAGAGACAACTGCAAATACAGATGAGTGCTGGTGAATACACTAATTCTATGTAATAACCTGACCAAAAGCAAGTATCATGGACTCGATGGTATATGGCAGTACAAATATCACTTACGAAAATTAAGTAGGCATCTTCTCAAGTTCAGTGGAATATATTTTGTTAGAATGATCAATACCAATGCTACAAGCTGGTGGTAGAGCCTTTTAGGGACAGGTTAAGAGAGATTCATATGTGTGAAAGCAGCAAGGACAAAAAAAATGAATTATGCACATCTGAAATTAGTATCAAAAGCCAAAAAAAATAGTAGTTTGTCAATTCCAATTTGCCAAATACACGTCTTGACCTGAGTACATGGTACACCAGAACATGTCTTGACTTGAATACATTGCAGGCTGAAAGAATCCACATTTCAAAACAATCTCAGGGGGGGAAGATCAATAATGTGTTAAGATTCACATCAAGTGTAAGTTGTTATTTCATTGCTAATACATCTTTATTTTGTACTTTTAGGTACCGTAGATAATTATATTGAATAATACTAGTAGTCATATAAAAGGACCAAGTTACAAATGTAGGCCTACTTACTAATAATTGTTTGCATCCCTATCAACAATTTGTGCAAAAATTTGAATTCAATGCCCATATGGCATCGGCCTTACTCTTGATGAGATATAATTTTGGAAAAGGAAACATAACTAACAAAAATCATATTGATAAGCTAAAAGCGCGAGAACAAGCAAACTCTGCAATACATAATGGTACGTATGAAGTCATAGATTAGAAGGTCACGATAGTTGAGTTGCTCTAGCTAAACAATTTTCTTCAAAATCTACGGCCAGTAAGTAACATCTAGCTATTACTAAATAGTAATTAGAATAGGAATACAATAGATGGACTTGCATAAAATTTTTCCTTCTATAAATTAAGAAAAAACAGCACACTACAAGCCTGTTCAGCAACACCAAGAACTTGTGTGTTTTGTTCTCCCTTCCTCTCCCTAATTATGTGTGCCTAGAGTGAGGTAGCAGATGCACAAGGAAAATAAAAAAATGAATTGACGACATGAATTGAATTGGATATCTATTGAAAAAACAAAAAATGAGCTGAACGAAGGGCACTGTGTTCATGCTCTTTATCGGCTAGCCACATATTATTCTAATAGATAGAAATAGCTCATTTGATCTCTTCGGTTTCTCGCTCTAGACTACACGCCACCAACCATGTCTCAGGTTTCTCGCTCTAGCTGATTACCAAATTGAGCAGCTAGCTATAGATGCAAAACAAATGGAGTGGCAGCAGAAGAACCTATCAAGCAGGTGTAAGATCTACCGCCGAGTAACTAACAATTGATAAATCTCGGGGGGGGGGGGGGGGGGGAGGCGGCGCGTGACACAACAGTGCACCACAAAATTCGGGCGGCTCTACAACGAATCCAGGCGGCTGCCCTAGCGAGGTAGATGTTGCAGTCCGCCAAGAACTCTCACCTCCTACTTCATGGACAATAAATGGAAAGGAGGAGGAGGGTGTGATTGCCGAAGAGAAAACAACCACCGTATCGTAGGGGACGAAGAGGAGTCGCAGGTGTCGCCCTAGCGCGCCGCCGCCGCACGAATCGCACACACCTCCCTCCCGGGCTCCCCCCTCGCCTTCGCGCGGAAATGTTCCACGTGGTTGCGCCGTGGGTCAGTTCCTACGCCAAGCCCTGGGAAAATGGCCGGAAAAAGTCCGGGGAACGATGCTGGGTGGATTAACCGAACACAGTTATAAATGTGGACCAGAAAACTTTTGTGGCCGAGATGATCCACGGGGATTGGGACGCAATCCTAGTTGATCCGTGGCCAACCGAACATGGCCTAAAGGGTGGCCTAGTCGATGGTTGTAACGGGGCTGCATGGTCCGGCTTGACTGGGCTGACCGCTCTACAAAATTCTTCCGGTCCAACTTATTTCCTCGATAATTCCATCTAGGCAAAAGTAAAAAGCCCAACTTAAGTGACTAGATGGGGCTAATATGCGAAGGCCCATGTGCATTGTGGCCTTGTGGGTGAGACAGATGTGAAGGGAAGCACTGCCGCCTATTCCTTCCTATTTGTTTGGCAAAACAAAAGCCGAGAGCAAGCACCTAAATGATTTTTCGTCGACAAGAAAAGCTGCGAGTGAGTGACCTCATCCGGCCATCTGTATCTTTCATACTGCAGCTTTGACCCATGCATGAATACAGGTGAATAAAATAGTAATTAAACGCTCTCGCCTGAATCTCTGAATGGAATCTTTGGCTTAGCGTGACGAGCAGGTAGCTGATGCTCCTGCCACCGTCGCCGTCTCCTCGACCGAGCCTCAGCCTGCCATCGTACGTGTGCATGGGTTGGGTCTTGGGTGGCACACGACACGGCACGTCCCCACTGCGGCGCCGAGACGACTGTTGCCGCACATGCACGCACGTACTGCGCACTGGGCTCGACGATGGAGCTGATGACGGTCAGAGAACCAGTCTCCCTCGCTCGATGGGTCGCTGAAGATGAACAGTGCAACAATGCAAGGATATATCACGTAGTATATCGAACGGACGGACTGGATGGTCCAGCCTGCAGCCAGCAGCAGCAGCAACTGTATACTAGTATATATAGAACTGCAGTCTACAGCAGGTAATAACAAGATCCATACACCCATGCATGCACCTGACCTGCCTCATTGTACATTCAATCATTCATGGTCATGGCGTGGGTCACGTACGTACACGCAGCAGCGTGTAAGTGTAATGATAGAAATATAATAATCAGTCAGGGGATCGAGTCCCAGCCGGTGGTAGTAGGCCAAAGAACAGGATACTATATATGATATAGTAGCAAAAGCGGTGTGACTGTGAAGGCCATCCATGGGAGAAGAATCGATAAATATCTGTGATCAATGCATGCCCGGGCGCCCTGCTGCCGCCTGGTTCTTGGGCAGAACGCATGCATGAATGAATGAGAAAAGGGAGGGACTAGGGAGAGGCGGCCAAGGATAAGCAGACGATCCAAGGTCGCTAAAGCCTAAAGGCGCCGACATGCCTCTGGCCCATGCTGCGCTTTAATTTGCTTGCTAGCTAGCTAGCGCGCGCCCGCCGCCGAGCAGCACGAGGACACATGCTTGATAGACGACGGGGGCCGGCCGGCGTCTCGTGTCGTCGCCTACTCGCGTCGCGTGTGGTGTTTCTTCTGTCAGACTAACATGCAGGTGCAGATGAATAGAGACGATGGCTGTCGTAGATGTTTGCCGGAAAAAATATATATATATTCAGAGGATATGCGTAGAGGTGTGAATCATCAGGCACCGGATGTGGATCGAATGATCGAATCAGTCGTTGTCTTGCGGCCATCTTTTCAACGCCCTTTTGACTCTCCTCGCCTCGCCGCCTACCCATCTCCCATCGATCGGCCAGCGAGCGAGCGTCTGTAACGCGTGTGCTTGTCCATCAATCCATCAGTATATACGGTGTTGGATCCGCACGCTTAACTTGTTTCCTTTTACTCACCACTCGAGCCATGTCTGCTAATAAGCTACTACTAGCATGATTAACTTTACGAGACACTATCTAATTATTAATAAGGATGCTTACGAAATTTCACTCACTCCTAAAATATCTGATGATTTTGGAAAGCCAACGTTACGGAGACCGATAGATAATACCCGTACCTAGAAATAGGAGTTATTACTATCTCCAACAGTCTCTAGATCCTATTATCACATTTTCTATGCCTTTATATCCTATTATCACATTTTCTATTTTAAATTTCACTCTATAAATAATAGAGTCTACCATATAAAATAAGGTTTTGCGTATGCTCTTTACATGGAGCACATCAGTTACTTATCCAATACTCCCTCACTTCTCTCTCGTCACCCTCGTCTCTCACTTTCCCCGTGGTGTGCAGCCTCCGATCCTCCTCAGCCTTGGCATACACGTGGCAACGCGCACAATGCAGGGCCTGCGTCCCCGCTGTTGACGCGCACGAGGCTAGGCTTGCTTCCGCGAGATGAAAACCGATATAGGAGCCATCAATTTTAATTTAGCTGTGCTCTTATTTACTTTAGTATCTTAAAGATCCCTTACATTATTGGAATCCAGCTCTTTGACGAGAGTTTGACGCTTTACCAAGTGTGATTTATCAGCAAAGCATTCTTTGTTGAGTGTCATTTTTGACGAAATAAGACTCTCGGCACATACCTAATTTGTCGAAGACAAAACACTCAGCAAAAAAAGACTTTACCGAGTGTCAATCTCTCGGCGAAACATGATGTTCGGTAAAGTGTCAGCAACCGTCTATAGTTGACGGCCGCTAACTTTGCCGAGTGTCAGGCGTTGACACTCGATAAAATATCTTCTTTGCCGAGTGTTACCTAATAAACACTCGATAAACCATTATTTTTCCGAGTGTATTTCCTTAACACTCGGCAAAGCGTTTTTCTTTTTTTCCTTTTTTCCAAACTTTTTATGGTATGATCCTATATTATATGGACCTACATGTTCAATTTTGGCACAATTATCAAATTGTTTGCTATAATTATTAGATGTAGTCTGTTTAATTCAATTTTTTTAGATAATTCAGATTTAAACTACAAGTCACTCGAAAAATAGATAACGGTGAATGCAAAAATGATATTCATATTATTTAGCACAAGTTACATCCTATTTTAGGAATAGACCAGATTTTTTGAACACCATGCTCACAAAACATGACTGCGAACTTGCGATCTAGTTTTGTTTAAAATTATATAAAACACAAACAAAGTCAGAAAATCATGAAACTTGTTGATATGTCATGATATCATATGTAGAGACTCTGATAAAAATTTGACACTGCTTCGTGAAAGTTGTCATGCACTATATGTAGAAACCTAGCCGACCTTCACATGAAATCATAAACCTTCTATGGAGACCTGCCAGGTTTCTATGGAGAATATATTTGGAAGAATGGATTTATGCTAGACTATACTCGGTAGATCTTCCATGGTAAAGCGTATCGTACGAGAGAGGAGGTGGTGAGACAATGTGTGCATGATTATGATGTTGATGCCGAGGTAGCTGATATGTTGAACGACTATCACGCGGCACAGTTCACCGAATGACGTATGGAGGACGATCTAGAGGCGATCGCAAATGCGTTCTACGACATGTTTGACGCGACAAAGAAACCAATTCATGGCAATACAAAGGTTTCTCAACTAGATGTGATTGGGCGTATAATGGCGTTCAAGTCGCAGTACAGCCTAAGTCGAGACGCCTTTGATGGTTTGTTAACAGTTATTGGCAGCCTTCTTCTAGATAATCATGTTCTATCAAAGAGCATGTATGATGCACAAAAACTATTTCGTACACTCAAGATGACGTATGAGCAGATACATGTTTGTCCGAAGGGTTGCATCCTATTTAGGAAAGAATATGTGGAGGCAAAGTACTGTCCGAAGTGTAAATGGTATAGGTTCATGGAAGTAGACTCTGGTGATGGACACAAGATGCAGTTTGACATCCCCATGACAATCTTACGTCATCTTCCATTCATACCGATGATCCAGCGTCTATACATAACCGAGAAATCCGTGAAATAGATAACATGGAACAGAAATGGGAAACTATACAATCCTGACAAGATGGTACACACATCCGATGGTGAAACATGGACCCACTTTGATGCCATTCACCATGATAAAGCCGCCTAGTGGTGGAAAGACATGGAGAAGGACGAAGGCCGATTTCGTCCTGAGCAGGGCCCAAAGGAATGAAGTACTACAGTGGATCAAGATGTTAATGTTCCCTGATGGGTATGCATCTAACCTAAGTAGGGGTGAACTTATCTACTCTGCGAGCCTTATAGATGAAGAGGTGACTTCCACATATGCATTGAACCAATTCTTCTAGCGATGGTTCGAGGCTATGTTCCTTAGCATGTCTGGCTAGCGCTTGCAGAGTTGAGCTATTTCTTTCGCCATCTTTATGCAAAAGAGTTATCTTGGACCATGATTGCAAACTTGGGAAGAATGGCACCCGTGTTATTGTGTAAGTTGTAGAAGATATTTTCACTCGGCTTCTTCAATCCGATGCAGCATTTGATTCTTCATCTTCTGTATGAGGCACTAATGGGGCATGTAGGGACGTTAGTGTTATCCAATCGAGAGATGTCTAAAAAATATTCCAAAAAATTGTAGAAATAAATGCAAAATCGAGGCTTCCATTGCAGAGACATACATACTAGAGGAGGTGTCAAACTTCACAACAACTTACTATGGTGACAAACTGTCGAGCGTGCATAATCCACCCCCTCATTACAACGATGGTGAAAATGAATCGAACCTCAGCATTTTTCGAGGGCAACTCGAAAGCGCAAGTGATTCGACCAAGACCTTAAAACACTAAGAGTGGCGTCATATCATGCTATATGTATTGACAAACTTTGAAGAGGTGACGCCATACTTGGAGCAATTTCTTCATGAATTATGGCATCAATTTTTGCATTATTTTGATTTTTATAAAAGAAAAGGATTTCAAAAACATAAGAAAAACCCCGAATTGACCTGCCCAACCCATTCACCCTAGCTTTTGGTCAGTTTCCCTGCAGCCCACCTCATCCCGCGCGTGATGCTTGCTATGCCTGGTATGTAGGATCCACCTGTTAGGCCCGCAACATTCCCCATGCCTGTGCCCTTGCGCCGTTGCTTGCATCCGCGCTCGTGTCCACTCCTCTCTCGCATGCTTCAAACCACTGTCAAACTCGTGCCCTACGTTTCGGTGTAGTGGAATTCCCAGTGTCATTGTAGCAGTAACGCCTTTCACTAGCATTGCCGCCTCCTCCCCTCACCTTCCCACTCCAGTGAGTGATTACTCACGCACTAATGTCCTTCCGTATCCACTACGACCCCTATGAGAACCCCAGAGCTCCGACATCTTTCCTCGCGCTCTCATTCCTCCTAAGCTCTCCCTTTCTTTGCCTACCTGCTCTCCCACACTCTCACTCCACTCCCTTTCTTTCTGTATCCACTGCGTATCCACTACTCGCGCGTGCTACTTGCTAAGCCGTGGTAGATCGGACCTTGGTCCGAATATTCCTTCATAACGGTTGCACATTTTGCCTAGAGTGATAACCGTCCATTACTGGCCGTTTCCTATGTTATGGCTAGTAACGGACGAGCTGTAATGGCTGTCAGCTAGTAACGGACGTCACTGATGGCGTCAGTTTCTGGCTAGCTGTAACGGTAGCTCTGATGGCGACCGTTACTGTCCGTTGGCCTACCTCTGCGCGTGTATATATACGAAGGAGTGGAGGCTGCTTCTGGTGACAACAGTACGTACGAACACCAAACAGTCTTAGACGCGTTGCACACAGCCATTCTCGTCCCACCTTCTGTGAGCATAGAGTGTGGGAGAGCAGGCCTCCGAAATCGCCGTTCGCGGAGCGACACTTGCACGGGTGTGCGGGCGATCAGGTTTTTGGGGAGCGTACTCGCGACCGCTCGTTTCGTTCGCTCGACTAGCGCTGATCAAGTTCCTCGTTGCCGGCCCCGTTCGAGGGACTGCAGTGCATACATCTGTCTGCATCGATTGTGTACGACTACATCGAACATATACATGATATGTCTCCTGTGAATGGAGTCACTAATGCCTTGAGCATCGGTTCCTCCGCAGGGTACAATCTGTTCTCTGTATTTGTGCATATTTTACTGTTGTTTACTGCTTATGTGAGTAGTGATACATATATATAAATACATGTCGTCACATACATTATTGTGATTTTTTTGGATTAAATTAAAACTGAAAATATCTATTTGTCTAACAGCTTTCTTCAGAAAACTATACTCTTGTTAATAAAACCATGTTGTTTTCTCAAAAATAGATAATGTAGTTGTATGCTTTCGTGTTTATGATGAATATGGTCGTATGCAATATAGTAAGCTTTGGCTTTGGACAAGGAGGCCGCGCGTGTTTGCGTTTTTGCCTCCTGGAGAGGCATCAGCCGGGAAGCATCCAGGTCGCGGCAGGCAGGCAGGCAGGCCGGCAGGGATGTGCCTGCGGCTAGCTCTTTATCGGCATGTATGAGGCGGAGGCAGATGCAGACATAACTAAAACCCCCATGGAGGGCACCGATTCCCTCCTAATCATCGTCACTGTCTCTAGACCACTTCAATGCACCGAGAGACAGTGGAAATCTTATTTTTAAGCACCGATCTCCAGCTGGTATGATTCATCCGTGTCCTGCAGCTGGTTTCTATCACAAAAGGCCGGCCGGCCGGGCCCACCTAGCTGGTGTATGATATTAGGGCACTGTCCCTGTCATGCAAATGCTAGCTTAATAATAGTCTATATAAAACCTTTGCAGATTATTTTTCCCCTGATTCTACTTTATATTTTATTTTAGTGCTTGATGTGGCTGTTGTTATCAGCCTCCTAGCCTAATTCCCTCTCCTGGGACAGACTGGTCCAAGCAGAGGTCGTCAGCCTTTCTGGCTTTCTGCAGTATACTACTATATACACACATATTATAGAACTAAGCTGTGGCGTCACTTCATATTACAGTATGATTAGTTGGACCCGGGCGTGCGGCTGTACGTTCGTTCGTGCCTGAGAATTAGGGTTCCATTCCATCGGAGCTAGCAGTGCTCCTCCACAAAAGCATGTCCTGCGCCACTGCTCTATCCATCAATTGATTAATTAATCGACCCGTTTGACCCCCGCTTTTGGTGGTGCTTTCAGAGGAGGATTAGGTACCCATCAAGTGGCGCTCCGTGTGTCTGCAAGCACTGTAGCTGATATAAATAATCGCTGATCCTAACCTGGAACTGGGGTTCACTGCTGCAAGCGCAGGGACATATGCAAATGTGTTTATTAATTAATTAGCTGCTGGGTTATATTGGGTTAGTGTTGGCTAAAGAGCGTTTATTGGCCACTGCCCCCACATGCATGCCTGTTCTTTTGTGTTAGTGGCTTGGTTGCATGCAATGATGGAGCCAGCAGCTGAGAGAGAAATATCTGAACTTGTCAAATGTGGTGTTGCAAGCATTGGTAATAACTTGGTAATAAGGGAGGATCTAAGAAGGAAGGTAAAATATCTGCATGCACATAACATAACATATTATTACATATGTCGCTGTCTGATGTGGTGTGCCGATTGCTTGGCTCCATATAATCCAAGTGCTTGTTGCATTTGGGAGGAGAGAGAAAAAAGAAGAGGCAGGGTCGACGACGACACCACCGCCACATCTGTTATCATCAGAGCCGCTCAGGGGATCAAGAAGGAAGCAAAGCGGCCACTGCAGACCGAGCGAATGCTGGCTGCTTTCGTGTTGCGACGAGCAAGCAAAAAGCTGCTGCATCTCATGCTGAATTTGGTAATGATGGTGGACGCTAATTAAGTGCCACTGGAGACCATCGACGATCTACGCCGCCTAATTAACAACAAGCCGGCCGGCCAGGGCCCCAGCTACTAGTAGAGTAGAGTACGTAGCTATGTTTCAGGGCTGCGCACTTTATCCCCCACGCCCCCAAAATCATGATACCTAATCCCTCTCTCACAATCTCCTCTCTCTTTATTTTATTAGTTTCACCTATTATTCAACCACACCGGAGGAAAAGGTCACACACTTGCAGTGTACCCCATATGCATGGCTATACTAGTAGCAACTTGATGATGGAGGGGGCTTATCCTGGGATCATTGGATGCCTTTCTTGACACACCCCTGACCCCCCTTTTGTGAACACTGTTCCTCCCAGTACTCTTTTTTCATCCCGTTTTTCCCATCGCAGGGAGAGAGAGAAAGAAAAAAAAATTGGTCTTGTCATGCTTTTTTTTTCTTTCTCCCGCCACGTACCACACCACATGCATGATGCATCGATCCCTTCGTCCGGCGGCCCCTGCTCTCACATCTTGGATTTGATTGTCCACAAGGACAGCACC
The DNA here is from genome assembly GCA_029449295.1 of Zea luxurians. Lineage (NCBI taxonomy): Eukaryota > Viridiplantae > Streptophyta > Magnoliopsida > Poales > Poaceae > Zea > Zea luxurians. The sequence goes on along the minus strand of JAOPSE010000205.1, from coordinate 878,565 downwards.
GGTGGCCCCGGCCGGCCCCTTTGCCCACTGGGGCCCACTGACCATGGATGATGACTAGCAGCAGCAGCAGCAGCGGGAGGAGGAGGAAGAGGACTGCTGTAGGTGAGGGGTTCCATTCAGGCGCACTGTTTTTGTTGCCACTGCATGTGTGTGTGTGTGGTGTATACATGCATCAACACAGCACCGTGTGTCCCTGTATACAACGTTAGTTTCTCGAGCAGGCCGAAACTATTCCATGTTTGACAAGATGGACCCGAGAGAGAAGCTGCTAGCGTCTTTTTATTTGGATCTTGCTGGTCAGTTCTCAGTTGGATCGGATTCTCTTCGATTTCCCTGATCGACGTCGACGAACACTCGCTCTAGCCGATCGAAAGAGGCTGGTGCTGCAGTGTGTGTGTATGTAACTTGTTGGTGCGCGATTCGTTCTCGGCTGCTTTCCAGACCGATTTATTTACAGAGAGGCAACGACTGACTAATACTGTTGTTTCGCCATCCCCAGGCCAGGAGATAAACATCGGAGTACTACTTTCCACGCAGCGCGCGCAGAGCTTTCGTTTCCGACTGTTGACGCTTTTCGTAGCGCCAAACACTCAACAAGAACCGTGGCGGTGCCCTCTGCACAGGGGCGGACGGTCCGCGCGCAGGGGCCAGACGGTCCGCGGCCTGGTGCGAGGCGCGGTGGTGCTCTCTGCGCGAGGGCGGACTGTCCGCGGCCTGGGGCCGGACGGTCCGCGGCCTGGTGCGCGGCTAGGGCTCCTGCCTGACGGCCGGACGGTCCGCGCCCTGGGGCCGGACGGTCCGCGCGTACGCAGGGACGGCGGAAGATCGCCGACGGCGCCTGGATCTCGCTCCCGGGAGGGACCCCGTCGGGGAGTAGAGATCCTAGGTGGTGTCTAGGCTCGGGTAGACCGACCTAGACTCCTCTAATCGACGTAGAGTCGAGGAGAGGCGGAGAATTTGGGGATTGGAAGGCTAAACTAGGGCTAAACTAGAACTACTCCTAAGATAAAATGCGAAATAGAAGTTGTATTGATTCGATTGATGATTACAAATCGGTCGTATACCTCTCTATTTATAGAGGAGGGGGGCTGGACCCTTTACAAACTAATTTCCGAGTTTTTCCCGTGATTTTAGCTAACAACCGTAGCACAAAACTCGGAACCCTAATCTGTTCTGCGCACGCGCGGACCGTCCGGCCCACAGGCGCGGACCGTCCGGACCGCGGACCGTCCGGCCTCAGGGCCGGACAGTCCGCCGGCTCATTTTGGTGTCAAACACCGACGAAACACTGTAGTCAAATTAAAGGCCGCGAACCTCAGTATCATCAATTGACCCGGAGATCGACGTTTTGTTAGTTGGATATGCACAGAACTTGCTAGTGGTACCATTTTGTGATTTGGACATGCATAGACGACGCACGGTTACTAAGGCCATTCCCGGTGAAATTTTTCCCAAAAGTGACACATCAGCTTTTGTCTATAAAACCGTGTATCCTGAGTTTTCATCTCGATCAAACCGTCTCTCCTCTCATGAAACTCTCTCCATCTCTCTCATCATAAATGTCGTGCCTTGTCATCAAATATGGTGATGTGTCATCTCGTTTAATTAGAATAATGAAACTTTTACTGGGAATGGCCTAAAGACATGTACAACCCAATTAAATGATGGGTCTCTTGAATGGTATTTAAGAACTAAGTAATAAAAATCAAGAGACTCTATACGACGCTTTATACATATCGTATCTTGACTGCATTTATTATATATACGCTTAGGGTTGTATCACACCGTCTATTAAATGTCTCTTGTATTTGGAAAACCATTTCAAGAATTCAGGGTCATACATGCCCAAATACATGGTAACGATATGCATGAGATGGATGACATATGTTAGTTTAAAAGTTGATGGATTATATACTCTGTGCAGGTTATAATCCCAACAAACACCCCCTAATTCTCCTTCTCCTGTCGTACGTGCGTACAGTCGGTAGAGAGAGGACGATGGAGGCATACGCTGGTCAGGATCGACGATACAAGGAATTACGGATGATCAGCAGCAGTAATAGCAGCCGCTCACTGGCTTCTGGGGCAAACTGCATGCAGCCTTCAGTCTTGGACGAAGAAAGAAGCATCGGCTGCCCAGGCTAGCTGTCCTGTCCCTGCGCTCGGTTTCTGTACGTACATGCTTTGTGTGACTGGGTGACGGCATGCAGCAGCACAGTTGCAGGCATTAAAAAAAAAGCTACTGTTGCAGCAGCGGCTACGTACCAGACCAGCAGTTTTACGTACACATTTGTGCTCGCTTGCTTGCACATCATTTCGGGAGATTCCTAGGAGGATCAAAAGCGAGCGCGAGCCTCATGCTGCAGCAGCAGCAGTGCTGCAGCGCCGAATCATGGAGATGAATAGATGATGATATATACTAGAGAGTAGATGTAGCTAGATGCATGCATGCACGCAATAGAACTAAACTTTTTCTTTACTTCCCTTTTCCTTTGTACTACAGTACTAGTTGCTTGTGCTGCTAATTAACAAGTCACCTTTGTACTACTGAATGAAGGAAAGGAAAGGAAACACGAGCAGCTCTTGTTTGGTTTCATACTTACCAACAAATTAAAGAAAGCTCTCTCTCCAACTGTCCATTGATGAAAGCTTATGCCATTGCCAACAGTGACGCCTTTCGCGAGGGGAAGATTAGTTGGTGTCAATTTATTGTGTTCCGCTCAGATCCAATAGGTGACAATTGTACAGCCGCTAGGGTCACCGGTCACATCACGGGCACAATCATACTGTTTCTTTGACGCGACTGGGGAGAAGAGAAGAGACCGAGGAGAGAGAGAGAAGGCAGTAGCCATCACAGGCAGGCACGCACAGTTCCATGGAGTGATGTGAGTTAAAGCTGGGAAAGGTACAATTGGACAAACCCTCGGAGAAGAAAGCCCTAGGATCTAGCGTCGCAAAAGCCATGCGTGCCGTCGCCATACTCGCCATGAGCTTGTTCGGCTGAGCTTGTGGGAGCACTGTTGCAGCTGCAAAATACTGTTGCAGCTGCAATCCATAGAGAGAAAAATACTGTAGAAGCCGCAGCCGCAGCCGGATTAAAGCCGCAGCAAGCCGCAGCGAACAAGCCAGTTGCAGCGAACTAGCTTCATCGTCATCGTCCGTCGTCCACAGCTAGCTAGAGGGTAGCTACCAGCTGTAGGCGCCATTCATTTCGATCGGCCACCCTTCGTTCATTCCCTTCCATGAAGCTAGCTACTGGTACCAGTGTGAAAGAAAGAAATATATACACTCCGGCCTACGACGTCAGTGTTAGTAGTCCCTGTGATGAAGCTAAAAGAAAACAAAAGGGAAAAAGAAGAAAAAGGAAAACTGTGGGTGATATATATTGGCTTCACCCCCAAGGAAGAAATCTAGAGATATGAAGCGGGCTTAAAGATAAGCAAGAATCGAGAAGCAAGGAGGCGAGGGCCTTTTCCCTGTGTGATGGATGGAGTTGACAGCCATCACTACCACCACTATGGCTCTACTATACTAGTGACCGGAAAGAGAGAACCCCCAGCTAGCTGTGGCGAAAACTAGCACCATCATCTCGTTCCTTTCTTTTCTCTCTTTCTCTCTCTCTCTCTTTCTTTATTTCTCCCAAGAGGTGCAGTACGTATGTGGGCCTGGTGAACGAATTTCTGTGGTTTTTCTCTGAACCACATGATACCGTGATGAATAGAAAACCTGCAAAAAATCTACCCCCCTCCGAGGGCTCCATTTTTCTTTTCATCTCCGGCTCAAAGGGAGGGGGAAAAAAGGTAGATACAGAAGGGAAAGCAGCAGGCTTGCATTGCACAGGATAGTGATTAAATAGAAAAAAATGGCGAAATTTTGAAGACACAAAGATATACAGTAGCTGATGCTTGGGAACAAGGGACTGAGAAAAAGAATTCAAGAACAAAGCTCTCCGCTTTGGTACTTGGTATCCTTTTTTTTTGGGTTCCTAGGGCGTAGTACACATATATGTATGCTAACAACAATGCCTTTGTTTTTGTGCTAAATAAACACTGAACTGTACAGTACTACATGACGATCAAACTTGGGAGACAGAGGCAGCCCCACAGCAGCTTTGGGGGGTCCTCCACAGCACATGCTAGCTGTGGTTTAGAATAATGCCAAAAGCAGCTTTAGGGCAAGCAAGCTGCTGCTGCTCCAATCCATTGCAGTCCCTTCCCTTTTCTCTTCTCTTCTTCCCATGGATGGATAGGTTGTCTTGAGAATTATTCAGGTACCAGGCCACCGGTGTGTGGATGGGGTTAAGGGTGACGGAGCTTCTTCGTACCATTCTCTTGGGGGCCGGCCGGGGTTTCTTGTGCTCGCTCGGCGACTAGCTAGTAGGATGCTTCCTGTCCAGTGCCGACTCGTCCAACGGACAAAATAATTTCTGTCAGGCGGCGATCGATCGAGAGTTTCTGTGCATCTGTATGTGAAGGGGAATCTGACAAATGGAGCACTACAGTACAGACAAGTAGGCTACGGATCGGAGTAGCAACAGCTTGCCGAGCTCGATCGATCGGAAGCCACCTACCGTTTCGGAGGTGTTGTTGGCCATGGCACCACCACCGGCCGTACTACCTCTTGCAAAGTGTGTTTGTGGTAGTACTAGCAAACTGTAACCCTTGGGTAACCATACATGCGTCTATCTCTCTCTCTCCCTTTCACCATTGCCGACGCGGGGAAGGGGAAAGGGGCGCCGTGTTTGACCCTGCGCTCCATCGGCCGCTCGCAGGGCAGTAAAGCCACCGTCCTTTTTCCCCACGGCCGGCGTGGTGGACACACCGGCTGAGAGAGACCTAGCTTGAGGGAGAGGGGTAGAGAGTGATGATGGATCGGACGTCGGTGGACCATCCATCGGCAAGGTGGGGAGACCCAGAGGGCCGGGGGCGGGGGGGTCCCAGTGGGGGGCGCGATGAGGACGAGCGAGGGCAATGGCCCATGCCCATGCCGGCCCATGCATGGTCCTGTCCTGCCTGCGTCAGGGCTCTGTGCCCCGATCTCTGCGCCGGAGCTCCGGTCCGCGTGGGTGCAGCTTGCCGGCCGGCAGAGGCCAGAGAGAGGCGACCCGATCGGAGCAGCAGGCGTGGCGCACGCGCGCGCAGGGCCATGGTGGAACCCTTTCACTGTTGTTGCAGTGTTGCCAAGCAAAGCTCCCCGGCTGGCCGGCCCCTGCAGCAGCTGTATCCGGATCGGACCTCACCTCAGGAGGCCACGACGTACGGGTCCGTCCATGCACCATCATGAGACGCAAGAACCAGCAGCAGCAGCAGCAGCCGGAGAAAGCCATCAACAACCATGCATGCATATGGATGGATCCAGGTGCTTGCGATATTTAGGGCACCATGTGTGCACAGTGGCTGCCAGGTGGGCCTAGGTCGCTGGTGGGTTTTAATGGCCCTCGTTTGTTTGGTGGCGTGAACAAAGTCCCTGTTTGTTTCGGCTTTTCGCAGCTTCTGGCCACCAAAAGCTGCTGCGGACCGTCAAACACTTAGCTTTTCAGCCAGCTTCTATAAAATTCATTTGAATAAAAACCATTCAAAATCAACATAAACATATAATCGGTTGAGTCGTCGCAATAGTAGTAATCCGTCACTTTATAGATCCTGAGCCATATGGATAACTTTATCTTCCTCGGTACGTAATCTTAATGATACTCAGATTCTCTACACAGCCAGATTCTCCCCACAGCTAGATTCTCGAAAAAGCTGATCAGAAAAAAGCTAAACCAAACAGGCCCAAACGCAAACCGTCGGCCCCTTGCTTGTTGGAGTGGAGGTAAACACAGGCTGCGCAACACCATGACCGACAAGCGACAGTGCCTGTAGCTTCTTTTTTTTCCTCTTTTCCGCAGACCCCGAACATGGGCATCCGATGAAGTATTTCTTACAGGATCCACCCAAAAAATCACACCAGTTATCGACCTCTTCTCCCCGCATGCATCCGAGGCCAAGGCATGGTTTGATTTAATACTCCATCCGTTCTAAAGTATAGTTTTTTAGCCTATTTCTTCACCCATATTCATTCAAATGATAATAAATAAAAAATGATGATGATAGACATACGTATAACTACATTCATATTTTACTTAATGAATATATGATTAGTCTAAAATGAATTATATTTTAGGGGCGAGGGAGTACGTGACATTTAGAACGGAAAGCTTGTGGTGGAACCACCCAGATTATTCCAGCTTAAGTGATTATATTCTGTCTTAGAGCCAATGACACAATTAAATCGGAATAAATTGTCAATTCGTCGGATATAGTCCGATAAACCACTTACACTAGATCGAATATCACTTGCTCACTCAAAGGTGAGGCAAAGAAAAATACAATTCATAACACCACATATCACATATTAAGAAGTGCTTAAAAGTTATTACAGCATCGGAGTTTTAAAATTAGTAAACTATTATTTTTCTTGCAACAGAATTAAACTAATGAAGATAACTGGGTAGCATGGCGAAGCTTAGCCAAGCTACTCCTCCTGATCCTCTCCTGCAAAAGTAGCATCTTTCCACTCAACCGTCCAACCCAGTGGCAGGGAGAAAGGCCAAGTCAACGCATCAACCATGTCTTATAGAAAACTTGAAAATTTTGGTGCCACAAGCAAGGTTGAGTATACTAATACTCGACTAGATTTACCCGGTGTGAGGAATCTACTCCTCTACCTCTAGACCATGAAGCGTTTAGCTAAGGCCGGTTTGGTGCCACAAGTAAGGCCGGGCATACTAATTTGGTGCCACAAGAAAGGCTAAAAATTTTGGTGCCACAAGTAAGGTTGAGTATACTAATACTCAGCTAGACTTACCCGGTTTGGTTTGCCAAAAGCACTAGTTGAGTCTAAGTCAAGTTGCTTTTCAAGTTCTAGAACATTCGTTAAACTAGATTAACATCCTTCCAATCACACATGGTAACAAACATTTACGACAAACAACACTTTATATCATGAAACCTCATTACACTTCTTACTCGATGCAGTAGCGAGTATCAAATAGTCTCATTAGCTACAAGAAGCAGACGATTCGAATCGAGTTTTAACCTTGCAAGGTAAATGTAAACAACATGACATGTAGGGGCACTCCGTCCACACACACATCAACCGTCCCCATCGATCCATCATTCACAGCCAAGGCCCACTGCCTTGGATACAATGCCCCACTACACTGTACTCAGCCATGTAGTGACTATCTGATGAGGACATCCTCCACTATTACCCATAGACAAAGACGCAATTGGCCCAGTTAGGACAGCGACCGTATGAGCCTCAGAATTATCCCACATTGCTTAACTTGGGAGGAGGAACCCATCTTAAAAGGGAGAGCCACTCTTCCCCCCATTGGACTAGTCTTTTGGGGCGATTGGACCTTTCCCTAAGTTGGATGAGCTTAATGAACTGTTGGACTCTAGTCAACCTTAATTTGTTGGGCCTCAACCAACCTCACCTGGGCTGGGTGTATCATATGGTATCAAAGCTAGGGCCCATTTTAAGAAGGTGGGAATGATGAGGACATCCTCCACTATTACCCAATGGCAAAGACACAATTAGCCTAGTTAGCCCAATTGTAGTCGGACGACGACCATGTGAGCCTCACAATTATCCCACCTCGCTTAACTTGTTGGGAGGAGGAAGGAGGAGGAAGCCACCTTAAAAGGGAGATCCACCCTTCCCCCATCGGACTAGTCTTTTGGGGTGATTGGGTCTTTCCCTAAGTGGGTGTGCTTAATGAACTGTTGGGCTCTAGACAACCCTAATTTGTTGGGCCTCGGCCAACCTCACCTAGACTGGGTGTATCATCTAGTATCAGAGCTAGGGCTCATTTTAAGAAGGTGAGAATGATGAAGACATCCTCCACTATTACCCATTGGCAAAGAAGCAATTGTCCAATTGGCAATTATAGTCGGACGACAACCGTGTGAGCCTCAGAATTATCCCACCTCATTTAACTTGGGGGGAGGAAGCCACCTTAAAAGGGAAATCCACCCTTCCCCCATCAGACTAGTCTTTTAGGGTGATTAGGCCTTTCCCTAAGTTGAGTGTACTTAATGAACTGTTGGACTCTGGGTAACCCTAATTTGTTGGGCCTCGACCAACCCCACCTAGACTGGGTGTATCACTGCCCTTGTACCCACCATATCCAGAATGGGAGACCAATTCTCAGGACAAGTGAGCAGAGAAGTCCACGTCCAGCTTCACTCAGGTACTAGGCCTATCGATTTACCATATTTCTCGGCATGTGTTTAGTGCATTCATACGCTTGACATAGGGTACCACACATTAATCCTTATTTTGATTCTGTTCCATGGGCAGGGCATCCCACAGGGATCCATGTCTACAAACAATCATAATCCCATTATCAGAATGAATACAATCAACTCTTGACCTCACGCGAGTGCTAGAAAAATCACTCGACTTCTACCGAGATCCATAATTAGCATAGCAGCTGTTGGTCCTTGTTCTCAAATGCTATACATCAAGAATAGGGCAACACGATTGTTAACGATTAAAGACCTTCGTCCTTCGAAGCATTATCTCCTTTAGGATATAATGATCTTCAGACGAAGGTCTTGAAGGACATGCCTTCATCATCTCAATAAATAAATATAAATAAGAATATATGAAGTACAAAAGAATATAAGTAATAATCATGTCATAACAGATTATTTTTATTCTCATTACATAAACATAAATGAATATTTATGATATTTATATTTCATTGGTACCTTCGGCTTGTCAGAAGATGAAAATGCGAGAGTGACGCAAGAGTGATTACAATCCAGTGTAAACAGTACGGTGTTACTGTTCATCTATTTATAGGCACGGGACGCAGCCCGGACAAAATTACATTCATGTCCCTGACATTTGTTGTTAACCATAAGGCAAGCTATCAAGGACTAAGTAGTCTTTTCCCCTTTAGGTCGGTTTCGTCCCTCTCCTTCGTCATCATACTAAGCCGAAGCTGCTTTAGGAACAGCTTCGGTGTTCGTCTTTGTCACCTTCGGGCTGTATCTTCATATCACGCATGCCTTCACCAGAAGAGAAAACCTTCATCCCAAAGCCGAAGCCTCCTGTAACAGTCTATGTCACACTGAAAACATATGATTAGTTATGTTTTTGAGGGCCTTCGGAAGAGGAAGGCCCCAACAGTAGCCCCTCACGGTATTAATTTGTTTCTTTGTAACAAATTCAGAATGCGGCGTGAACAAAGGCCTTTAGCTGAAGGTTCGAAAAAACACCTTCGCTTCGCTAGAATAGCGAACATCACTGATATATAGGACCCACCAAATCGTGGGGCGCTAGGCATATAAATAGGAACTTGCATCAAGAGCATTTGCTGTGCCATTTCAGTTGCTTGTGCTATTTTTGGCATTCTGAATTTTCTTGCTCTGCCGAGTTTTGATTAAATTTTAAGCTTCGACATTCGTGCAACCATTGTCTAAATGGCTGAAGAGAAGAAGATTGCTGACCGTGTATTGGCCGGGTTTTATGAAGCTATGGAGAAGACAAATACAGAGAAGATTACTAATGAGATGCTGGCTGGGTTATCTAAAGATTCCAACGATAGTGAAAGTTTTGACTTAGAAAGTGGAAACGAAGGTGCCGAAGATCGGCCCTGGCAGCCGAGTCATACCATCTTCTAGAAATCAACCATCAAACAGAGTCAAATTGATGCAATGAAAGGAAGATACTTCCGCGATATTTCTATCGTGAGGGCTGGAGGAGATAGCAATGTCCCTATGCCCAAAGCAGACGAAGTTGTTGTCTACAGGAGTTTTATGAAAGCAGCGCTTCGATTCCCCTGGACAAATTTTTAGTTGAAGTTTTGAAGACCTTTGAAATTTACCTTCATCAGATTACCCCCGAAGCTATCATCAGAATGGGGATTTTCATTTGGGCCATGAGAAGCCAGGGTTTAGAGTCGAATGCAAAATGCTTCTGCAACATGCATGAGCTGTCCTATGAGACGAAGGCTACTGGCAAAGAACAATATCATAATAATTTTGGTTGTTACGGCTTCGTGCCTCGCTCTGATGTGAGCTATCCAGTCCCAACATTTTGGAAGAGGTGGCCAGGAGCCTGGATGCAAGAGTGGTTTTATGTGAAGAACAACTTAATTGAAAGAGAAGATATAAAGGGGATTATTCAACGCCCTATTTGGTCTCACTTCGGCATTAGGAGACCGCCTCTCATACTTGGGAACGATATTCAGGCGTGCCAAGCTGCTTATAGCACGGGTTGCACCTATATTGGCACCAGGGACTTAGTCCAGAAGCACATTGCTTATAGAGTGTGGCCGCTCTCAAGCGGCTGGGAGATGCCGACCGAAGCTGCTCCTGGATCCAGCCAGGATGGTTTAGTTTACCTGAAGTATACCTTCAGGTACCGAAGTCAATTCGATGAGCCAAATGATGACTGGCTAGATTGCATTGAGACAACTAGCGATGAGTTGCTTGGTGCCTACACGAGGGCCGAGGATGATGCCCTGACAATGGCCTTCGGAGGGCTAGGCAAGAAGAGATTAAACAGAGTCCTTGATGTTATTGGTTTTGTATACCCAAACTATTGTTATCCCTCGCGAAAAGCAGGGAAAGAAGAGAAAGGTTCCTGCTTCCGCTATTTCTACCACGCCGAAGGAGAAAAAGGTTAAAGTTTTGACGCACCGGCCCAGGTATATTGAAATAGCCAAAGTGCCGAAGCTTGCTAACGGGCCTTCTTCTGCTGTTAAGCCAGAGTACCCCGCTCTTGCTGAAGCCAAGGGAGAATGGACCGAAGTGCCAAAACCGATCATGATAGCAGAACAGGAGAAACCCGAGACGGCCGAAGTGCCGAAGCGACCTGCCGAAACTAAGGAGAAAACGGCCAAAAAACCAAAACCAAGGAGGTCAGCAGAGCGACCAAAAACCCTGAGCCCGCCACAAGAGCCGGGGCTGCCGAAGGTGTCCAAAATTCCTACAATGACTCCAAAAAGGAGGAGAATGGCCAGCGTACTAGACACTGTTATGGATTCTTCAAAAATACAAACCCCTGCTTCAGCGCCTGATAGAAAGGGTGAAATCCCAAAGAAATTTAGCGAAGCTGGTTTGCCACTAGACACCACCGAAGCTGGGCCATCAGCTCCCATCGAGGCATATGCTTCGGAGGCTACTCCTTTGACCTTGGAAGGAGAAAATGCACCCAAGAAAGCTAAATCTCCTGCTCCCGAAATGCTTGCTGAAGAGCTAGACTTTATCATACGACATGCTTCAGGAAAACAGTTGTCAAAAGAGTAGATTGCCGAAGCTAAGCAATATGCCAGGGATTTAAAGTACCAAAAAGGATCCTTGGTATACAATGACACTGATGAAGACGACTTTCTCTACTGCCTTTTGGATAACAAGGAGATATCTGTTTGCCGGGAGATGGCAGAAAATATAGGATTCTCGAAGCTAGAGCTTGGCCTATCTGCAATGTCGAAGGATGACCTTGCAGACAGCCTTACTTACAATAGTCTGAAGGTGAGGATGTTTTAGCTTTTAATCAGATTACTTTTTAGATCTTTTCTTATTATTGTGTGTTGATCCTTTATTTTTTGTAAGGCTTACTCCTAAGCAAGGCTTTAGGGGCACAAAAGAATGCAGAAAACGAAAGCTGTCAAATAGCTCTTGGGAACCTTCGGGCAGAAGTTATTACGCTAAGGAACGAGGCACTTGAAAAAGATAAAATACTGTTTTCCTTAGTGGATAAGCTGAAGAGCAACGAAGCGAAACTTAATGCACAATCCGAAGCTCACCAAGCCAAAGTTGAAGACCTTCGGAAAAAACTTGCCGAAATGAGCGAAAATTTTGAACTTGCAAAGGCAAAACAAGAGATAAGTGAATGGACAAGCTCCAGGCTAGAAAAGAACGTTGAAGAACTTTGGGGTTCTAGAGAGAAATGCTATGAAGTATCCATGGACTGTGCAAAGAAACTGAAAGACTATTTTGCAAAGGTGGGTGCATACTCATCGGAGCAAAAATTTATTCGAGGCGATCCCAAAGGAGTCATTCAATGGATCGGCGAAGAAGTCGAGGCTTTTGAAGAAATACTTAGCGATCGTGGGGATTTTTGTGCCTTCGCCGGTGCCCGAGGGGTTGCAGCAGTTTTGGAGAAAACTGGCTGTGAACATGTTAAAGCTGCAGCCGAGGCAGAAGCCCTCCTCTCTATAGACGACATGAAGGAGCCTTCGGCTGAAGCTACTCTGATGGGCGGGAAATTCTATTCCAACGTTTGGATGAAGGGCTGTCGCGAGATTGCCGACGAAGCTATAAAGAAAAATGAAAAAAATCCCATGATGCCCGAGAAGAAGCTAAGCGAGCCGAAGAGGCTGCTGAGCGTGAAAGGCGTAGTATTATTACTGAATTTTAGCTTCGGTGTTTGTTTTCGGCTTCGGATTAACAACTTGTTCTTTATTACAGCTGAACTTTCACCGCCACCTGAGCCATATGATCCTGAGGCCGATCCGGCCATGACGGAAGCATTAGAAACAATAAGGAGTGCCGAAGAAGCCGTTGACGAAGCTGTCAACAGACTCCTAAATGAAGCTGCCGAGAAGATATTGAAAGAAGATTGAATTCTTATGTACTAAGAAATGTAATATTCGTGTATGAGTCAAACATCGAACATTTGTATGTATATTAATGTGATATATTTTTTTGTGATGCATGAAATTTGTGTACATACCATTTTTAGCCTTCGGCGAAAAAACACCTTCCCTTCTTTTCATGCTTCGTAAAGAAAGAATCACCCCTTCTATGCAACAGCTGTTGTATAATATTGTAGTCGATGAAGATTTTCTTGGTGTGAAAAATTATATCTGCCAAAGGCATACTTTGTGCTTCAGCACATTGTTCCATAATTCATCAAATATTTTGGGAGGAGCATTTCTTCCGCCTTCATAGCTTTGTTGCTGATGCTATATGATGTATGATGTAATGATATGTGAAATGATGCAATGATATGATGTAGCATGATGTTTATGCCGAAGACACACGCCCACACGAGAACACACCCAGACTCTACATCCCCTTAGGAACGACTTTGGAGTCCCTTCACCTTTTACTTAGGTGACATTTCAGCTCTGCATCCCCTTAGGAACGACTTTGGAGCTAAGCTCTGCATCCCCTTAGGAACGACTTTGGAGCTTCTTCACCTTCTATTTCGGTGGCATCTTAGCTCTGCATCCCCTTAGGAACGACTTTTGAGCTTCGGAACTTACTCTGCGCTCTCTTAGAAATGACTTTATAGCTTCGGAACTTACTCTATGCTCCCTTAGGAACGACTTTGTAGCTTCGGAACTTACTCTTCTCCCTTAGGAACGACTTTGTAGCTTCGGAAGTATTGTTAAGGGGACACGCTCCACACTCGATGGTGTGACCTCAGTATTATTACATCAAATTGGAAATTAATCCTTCATGAATTGTTTTTCATGCAAGAAACTAAAATGGCGGAAAAAACTAAGATACACTAGGGTAGGATATTATTTAATCGAATCACCGTAGCACCTTTTAATGGATGTGCTTCGACTCAGGCACAGTGCTGTTGACTGTGCGAGCTTCGGATTCCTCCCGAAGGTCGCGCTGTTGCTGAGCGTGGTGATGCCCTTCTGGCTGTTGACTACGAACCAGGGTAGGTGCTAACGGTGGTGGTGGTGGCAACTGGGCCCAGGAAGTTTGAGAATGGCTTGCCAAAGCGATAGAGGTCGTAGGTTGTTGATTGCCTACATACTCCGGGACATAAGAAGAGTAGCACGAAGCGGTATGCAGAACCTGCTTCGACTGATTCTGCCGTGCTTCAGCTTTGGCAATTTCTTTCTGCTTCTAAATTGTAATTTGGCACGTCCTTGTGGTATGCCCTTTATCCTCACCGCAGAACAAACAGAACAGTTTCTTGGGCTGATCTCCATACCTTCCTCCTAAGCTTCTGCCCCCTCTGCCTCTTGGAGTGGCCTGAGAGAACTTTGTTGTACCCCTGATGATTGAGAGTTGTGTTGTTGTGTTTGGGTATGATTCCCCCTGTTGTCGCTTGCACTGGGGTTATGGATCGACCTGACATGCCTAGGGTGAAATCTTCCTCCGAAGCCCCTGGCCATCTCAGAGTATCTGTATGCTTCTTCCCTTCTTTGCCGAAAGTCGTTGTCGACTCTGATGTACTCATCCATTTTCTGGAGGAGCTTCTCCAAGGTTTGCGGTGGCTTCCTTGCAAAATATTGCGCCGTTGGTTCTAGCCTGAGTCCCTTGATCATGGCCTCAATGAAAATCTCATTGGGCACTGTAGGCGCTTGGACTCTCATTCGCAGGAACCTTCAGACATACGCCTGTAGGTATTCTTCCTGGTCCTGTGTACACTAGAACATAGCTTGGGCAGTGACTGGCTTCGTTTGGAAACCCTGGAAGCTAGTGACCAACATGTCTTTTAGCTTCTGCCATGACGTAATTGTCCCCGGCCGAACAGAAGAATACCATGTTTGAGCCACACTTCTAACTGCCACGATGAAGGACTTCGCCATGACCGTAGTATTGCCCCCATATGAGGATATGGTTGCTTCATAACTCATCAGAAATTGCTTCGGGTCTGAGTGCCCGTCATACATGGGGAGCTGAGGTGGCTTGTATGACGGCGACCACGGGGTAGCCTGTAATTCTGCTGCCAAGGGAGAAGCATCATCGAAAGCAAAGTTACCATGGTGAAAATCATCGTACCATTCATCTTCATTGATTGGGCTCTCTTGACGAAGCTCCCTGTATTGGTGCCTTCGATCTTGGTCATCTTGAGTGAGATGACGCATTTCCTTAGTTGCTTCGTCAATCTTCCTCCAAAGTTCGGCTAGCCGAAACATCTTTTCCTTCTTCCTTTGTACTTGCTGGTGGATGACTTCTAGATCCCTAATCTCCTGATCTAGTTTCTCCTCCTAAGGTGTTGGGCTAGTAGCCTTCCTCTTCTGGCTCCTAGCTTCTCGCAGCGTCTCCTAATTAGTGTCCAGTGGCTACAGGGTAGCCCTTGGCACTGTTGTCTTCTTTAGCAGCATTACGAAAGTCGATGCTTGCCGAAGGTGGTCGATTGAGTTCACCAGAGGTGGACACCAATGTTGGTCCATGTTCTCAAATGCTATACATCAAGAACAGGGCAACACAATAGTTAACGATTAAAGACCTTCGTCCTTCGAAGCATTATCTCCTTTAGGATATGATGATCTTCAGACGAAGGTCATGAAGGACATGCCTTCATCATCTCAATAAATAAATATAAATAAGAATATATGAAGTACAAAAGAATATAAGTAATAATCATGTCACAACGGATTATTTTTATTCTCATTCCATAAACATAAATGAATATTTATGATATTTATATTTCATTGGTACCTTCGGCTTGTTAGAAGATGAAAATACGAGAGTGACGCAAGAGTGATTACAATCCAGCGTGAACAGTATGGTGTCACTGTTCATCTATTTATAGGTATGGGACACAGCCAGACAAAATTACATTCATGTCCCTAACATTTACTATTAACCATAAGGCAAGCTATCAAGGACTAAGTAATCTTTTCTCCTTTAGCTCGGTTTCGTCCCTCTCCTTCGTCACCATACTAAGCCGAAGCTCCTTCAGCCACAGCTTCGGCGTTCGTCTTTGTCACCTTCGGGCTATATCTTCATATCACGCATGCCTTCACCAGAAGAGAAAACCTTCATCCCAAAGTCGAAGCCTCCTGTAACAGTCTATGTCACACTGAAAACATATGATTAGTTATGTTTTTGAGGACCTTCGGAAGAGGAAGGCCCCCAACAGCAGCTACTCGATCTAGCATGCTAGTATTCATTTCTAAAAGGAACCTGAGTTCATGCATCAAAATTTTCAAACAACTCCTACACATAAGTGCACAATATAAACCTATAAATCGATTGCCGTAAAAAACATATATAACAGTTATGCATAAAATCGAGGCTTGTCTTTAGGTGTAGGTGCAGAAGGGATATCCTTAGCAGCAGGCTCAGGAGCAGGATCTAGCTCTCCTTAAGAAACTCCTTCTTGCTCTGGAATTAGGACGTACTCTCCATCGGCAAGATTGTAATCTATCAAATGCAATGCACGAGATATATATCATGATATGGAAGAATGCTTTAATGATGATGAAGTGATTTAGTAAAAGATTTTGCAACTTAATACTATGAAGAGTGCTTACACCTTTAGTGTAGGGTTCTTATGAGAATTAGCGTTTGGAGAGATTTAGCTTTAAGCTTGACCTTGTGAGGTAGTTAAGACTTAGTTAATTGACTTAAAAAGGTTTAGTATAGGTCTAGATAGGTTTAGCATCGGTCATCTCCTTAACCCTTAGTTTACTCTTAACCTCTCCTCTTTTTAATTTAAGCTTTAGCGAGTGTGTTGAACTGCAACCAATGTTTAGAAAATTCTAAAATTTCTAAAAAAACTTATAGTAGCTTCCTACTTGTTATTAAGGGTTGCCCTACAAATTTGAGTTCAAAACTAGTTAAGGTCTGCTCTTCACAAAAATGACAAACACTAGTGCAGAGGGGCACTTAACACTACATGACTTAAGTTTAAGTGTCTACAACCATTTTTGGTATTTTTCCCATTAACTAGGTAAGATATTAGTAACTTCTACAAAGTGTCACATGCATACATTTTCTAATAATTTATCTAGGCTTTTCCAAAAATTTTGGCCAAAAGAGCACTTACCATTAACTTGCCTTTTGAAAAATGTCAAACAACAAATATGGTATTTTTCCTAGGTTCTTCTTAGCACAAGAGCAATCATTCCTAAGGTTGAGGCTTTATCTTAGTAGGGATGATTTTCTAGAGTTTTCTAAAGTTAACCTTGTTTTGCTTATTTAACAAGTTACCGTACATTCTTCTACTGGATCAGGGCCTAATACATTTTTCCTAGGTATTATATCCACTAGGTAATCCAGGAAAATTGATGAACTTAATGGTTTTAATTATTTAACATTTATTTTTCTTTTATTTAGTTAAAGCCTCATTTAGTTTTAAGTTGATAAACCTTAACAAAAACCTTAGACCAGGGTGTTCTATAATTTTACACGGTGACAAATCATGCAATTATTCTACCCTAAATTTTTCTAGCCTAGTCCAAAAGCATTTCTATTTTCCCTTTATTATTTTGAAATGAGCATATTATGATTTTAATCAAAAGTTCCTTAAAAAGTACAAAGCCTGTGTGGTTTCATATTTTTGGTTTGAAGTTTGATTTATCTAGGGTACTCCAAAATTGGTTCTACCATTTTGGACTTATATTTATTTAGATATACCATTTCTAAGTTCTCTATAATTTATAAATGAATTTAAAAATAAATATAAAAAGAAAACTACTTTGCGCCAGGACCCCTAGGTTGTCCTTCACTTTTTATTCAAAATGTAGCCTTGGAGCACTATTCATTTGAGTCCAGCACTTTGCATGTAACCCCTACTATTTTCCCCATTTTAACATGCGATCCTCTCCTTACTGAACAATGCATGTGGTTGAAAACACGACGGCGCGGCTTACCAGGGCAGTAGCGTTCCTAGAGAGCAGCCTGTGAGGTTGGGGGCATCATGGCGATCACGTCGAGGGACAGGTCGTGGTTGGAGGTAGTTGGAATCACCCGGTCCACGTGCGTGGGTGGCAAGTCCCGTCGGTGGCGAGTGCTCCGGCTAAATGGTGGCGGTATTAAGGACCATAGGAGTCATCAGAAACATCTTGAGAGTTTCAAATGCCTCCTTGCCTTTGGTGTCCATTGGTACTGTCCACCTTCTGGAGCAACTTGAAGAATGACATGCCCCTTTCACCCAGGCGTGAGATGAAGCGGCTTAGTGCCGCCATGCACCCGGTGAGCTTCTGTACTTTCTTCTATGATTTTAAGGGCTCCGCCCATATAATAGCATCGATCTTCTTAGGATTTGCCTCGATCCCCTGTTTCTAACGATGAACCGAGTAACTTCTCTACTGATACCCTAAACACACATTTTTTAGGGTTGAGCTTCCAGTAGAAACGACGTAAGTTGTTTATACTTATTGCAGGTCATTGATGAAGTCATCGGGGTTCTTCATCTTGATCATGACATGGTCGACGTAGGCCTCCACGTGTGTACCCTAGGGCTCTGACAGACATGTCTGGATAGCACATTGGTTTGTTGCCCTGGCATTTTCAGCACAAAGGGCATGGAGGTACAACAGAAGGGCTGGAGTGATGGCTACCGAGATTTTCCAAGACGATGAACTTCTAAGCATGTTTAATATAGAAATAGAAATGTTGGAAGAATCCTTCATAGGAGGTCGCAACGATGTAGATGTTCCTCCAAAAAGAAAACGATTGTTGAGATAGAAGAAAGCTACTTGGCATCCATTGAATCAACGGAAACAATCTTGTTTGTTTGGTACTTCATCAACAGTTACTTACGTATAATTTGTAGCAAGTGGCACAACAAACGGGCATCCAGATGCTAGCCTTTGGGATGCCGCCTTCGGCACTTGCGCCACTTCCTCCACCTTTGCCACATTTCCTTTTGGTTCATCCAGATCAGGTATTTGTTCATATGTACATGTGCATGTGTTACAAACGAAGAACTTAGGGTGCGTTTGGTTGCAATGACAGGACAAGATGGGACGGGACGATCCCTTAAATAAGGTTGTTTGGTTCAGGGTCAAGGGTTGGGACAGGACTTGTGATGGAACCTCCCAAGTCATTAGGCCCACCTACAGTTGTCCTTGTCCAGCGGACCTCAGGCAATCCTTTAGATGCTTCTAGTCACTCGACAAGTTCGGTATCTGTATACTTTCTTTTCCCAAGAGCGTTTCACCCGTCACGCAGATATTACAACACATCGGAGGAACGAATATGAGGAAGCAATTATAGTAACTTATTTTATATTAAAGTATAGAAAGAGTATTATTATTACAGACCAGTAATATATAAGAGTGCAGGAGTAATATTATTACAAACCCGGGAGGCAAAAGCCCTCCCGCTTAACAGCAAAGTGTTTTTAAAAGGAGGACCACATCCTCCGAGGCTTCAGTCTTGATTTTCTTCCTTTGGCACCACCTTAGAACAAAAGCAACAAAAGTTTGCTGCTTCCTCACCTACAATAACATGGGTTCGAAAACCCCGAGTACGAAGTGTACTTTCACAAGTCTTACCCGTCAAAACAAAAGACTCTCAAGGATATGCTGGTGAAAGTCGCCTAGACGGGGGTGAATAGGCGGAATCTGAAAATTATAAACTTAAGCACACACTACAAGCCGGGGTTAGTGTTAGAAATAAAGTCGAGTCCGAAAGAGAGGGCGAAAACAAATCACAAGCAAATGAAGAGTGTGATACAATGATTTGTTTTACCGAGGTTTGGTTCTTGCAAACCTACTCCCCGTTGAGGTGGTCACAAAGGCCGGGTCTCTTTCAACCCTTTCTCTCTCTCAAACGGTCACCTAGACCGAGTGAGCTTCTCTTCTTAATCAATCGGGACACTTAGTCCCCACAAGGACCACTACACAATTGGTGTCTCTTGCCTTGATTACAAATGACTTGGGAACAAGAAAGAAGGAAGAAGAAAAGCGATCCAAGCGCAAGAACTCAAATGAACACAAATATCTCTCTCTCACTAGTCACTATTTGATTGGAATGACCTTTGGACTTGGGAGAGGATTTGATCTCTTGTTTGTGCCTTGGAGTGAAGTCTAGAGCTCTTGTATTGAATGCAATGGCTGAAAACTTGGATGCCTTGAAGTGTGGTGGTTGGGGGGGTATTTATAGCCCCCACCCACCAAAATGGCCGTTGGGAACTCTGCTGTCGACGGGCCACCGGACACTGTCCGGTGCGCCAGCCACGTCACCCAACCGTTAGGGTTCGACCGTTGGAGCTTCTAATAGTTGGGCCACTGTAGCTCACTGTTCACCTTTTGCAGATGACCATTGCGCGCTAGCTGTTGCTCCTGCTGGCACACCGGACAGTTCGGTGCTACACCCGACAGTCCGGTGAATTATAGCAGGGAGCGATTTCTAGAAACCCGAAGATGGCAAGTTCGGAGTGATTCTCCCTGGTGCACCGGACACTGTCCGGTGGCACACCGGACAGTCCGGTGCGCCAGACCAGGGCAGCCTTCGGTTGGTTTTGCTCCTTTAAATTTGAACCCTTAGACTTTTTATTGGTTTGTGTTGAACCTTTGGCACCTGTAGAACTCATAATATAGAGCAAACTAGTTAGTCCAATTATTTGTGTTGGGTAATTCAACCACCAAAATTCATTTAGGAAAAGGTTTGACCCTATTTCCCTTTCAATCTCCCCCTTTTTGGTGATTGATGCCAACACAAACCAAAGCAAATATATAAGTGCAGAATTGAACTAGTTTGCATAATATAAGTGCAAAGGTTGCTTGGAATGAAACCAATATAATTATTTCAATAGATATGCATGGATTGTTTTCTTCTTATTTAAAATTTTGGACCACATTTGCACCACATGTTTTGTTTTTGCAAATCTTTTGGAAATTCTTTTCAAAAACCTTTTGCAAATAGTCAAAGGTATAAGAATAAGATTGAAAGAAGCATTTTCAAGATTTGAAATTTTATCCTCCTGTTTCAAATGCTTTTCCTTTGACTAAAACAAAACTCCCCCTCAATGAAATTCTCCTCTTAGTGTTCAAGAGGGTTTTACAAATTTTTGAAGATACTAGAACTTTCTCCCCCTTCTGAAAACACATTAAGATATCAATTTGAAAACTTCATTTTTTAAAATTCGGTGGTGGTGCGGTCCTTTTGCTTTGGGCTAATACTTTCTCCCCCTTTGGCATGAATCGCCAAAAACGGATACATGTGAGTGAAATATAAGCCCTTTTAACATTTTCTCCCACTTTGGCAAACAAATAAATATGAGTGAAGATTATACCAAAGTGGAGAATGACGCTGTCGGCGTTTCGAGACCGGGGGGTCCCTAAGCCGACGAGTGAGTGTGCCGCGTGCCCCAGCCCAGATGGGTCGAGCGCGTGGGCGAGCGCGAAGGGGGGAGAAGCGAGGTGGCTGGAGCCAAGTCGTGAGGGAGGTGGAGATCCCGCGGCCTTCGTGTTCGTCCCGCGCCCAGGTCGGGTGCGCTTGCAGTAGGGGGTTACAAGCGTCCACGCGGGTGAGGGGAGCGAGCGGCCCCAAGAGAGCGCCTGCCCCTGCCCTCGTTCCCGCGGGGCCAACCTTCTCTAAGAAGGCCCTGGTCCTTCCTTTTATAGGCATAAGGAGAGGATCCAGGTGTACAATGGGGGTGCAGCAGAGTGCTACGTGTCTAGCGGGGGAGAGCTAGTGCCCTAAGTACATGCCAAGGTGGCAGCCGGAGAGATCTTGGCACCCAGCTGGTGTGGTGTCGTGGCTGTCGGAGGAGTAACGGAGCCTGGTGGAGGGACAGCTGTCAGAACAGTTGGGCTCTTGCTGACGTCCCCCTGCTTCCGTAAGGGAGCTGAGAGCCGCCGTCGTCATGGGTCTAGCGGGGCGCCATCATTGCCTATCTGGCGGAGCTAGCCAGATGGGACGTCGGTCCTGTTCTCTGCGGCCCGAGTCGGCTCGGGGTAGGGTGATGATGGCGCTTCCTGTTGACGTGGCGGACTTGTGCCCTAGGTCGGGCGACGTGGAGGCTCCTCCGAAGCCGAGGTCGAGTCTGTCCTGCATGGCCGAGGCCGAGCCCGAGCTCCTGGGTCGGGCGAGGCGGAGGTCGTTCGGCAGAGGCCAGGGCGGAGTCCGACCCCTGGGGTCGGGCGAGGCGGAGTTCGTCGTCTTCCGGGGCCTTAGCCCGAGTCCGAGCCCTGGGTCGGGCGGAGCGGAGTTCGCCGTCTTCCGGGGCCTTAGCCCGAGTCCGAGCCCTGGGTCGGGCGGAGCGGAGTTCGCCGTCTTCCGGGGCCTTAGCCCGAGTCCGAGCCCTGGGTCGGGCGGAGCGAAGTTCGCCGTCTTCCGGGGCCTTAGCCCGAGTCCGAGCCCTAGGTCGGACGGAGCTTCCTATGGCGCCTTTGGCAAGGCCTGACTGCCTGTCAGTCTCACTCTGTCAAGTGGCACTGCAGTCGGGATGGCGCAGGCGGCGCTGTCCTTCTGTCAGACCGGTCAGTGGAGCGGCGAAGTGACGGCGGTCACTTCGGCTCCGCCAGGGGGCGCGCGTCAGGATAAAGGTGCCAGGCTACCTCTGCGTTAAATGCCCCTGTGACTTGGTCGGTCGGCGCGGCGATTTAGTCAGGGTTGCTTCTTAACGAAGGCAAGGCCTCGGGCGAGCCGGAGGTGTGTCTGCCGTAAAAAGGGGGCCTCGGGCGAGACGAAAACACCTCAGGGTCGGCTGCCCTTGCCCGAGGCTAGGCTCGGGCGAGGCGTGATCGAGTCGCTCGTATGGACTGATCCCTGACTTAATCGTACCCATCAGGCCTCTTCAGCTTTATGCTGATGGGGGTTACCAGCTGAGAATTAGGCGTCTTGAGGGTACCCCTAATTATGGTCCCCGACAGTAGCCCCCGAGCCTCGAAGGGAGTGTTAGCACTCGCTTGGAGGCTTTCGTCGCACTTTTTTGCAAGGGGACCAGCCTTTCTCGGTTGCATTTTGTTCCGGTGGGTGCGCGCGAGCGCACCCGCCGGGTGTAGCCCCCGAGGCCTCGGAGGAGTGGTTTCACTCCTTCGAGGTCTTAATGCCTTGCGTAATGCTTCGGCTGGTCTGGTGGTTCCCTCATGCGAACTGGCCGTAGCCCGGGTGCACTGTCGGGGCCCAAGTTCTCGGGCTGTTATGTTGACGCTGTCAATGGTTTGGCCGGAGCCGGGTTTGCGAGAGCAGCCCCCGAGCCTCCGCACAGGGCGAGAGGGCGATCAGGGACAGACTCGGCTTTTTTACATACGCCCCTACGTCGCCTTTCCGCAAGGAGGAGGGGGGAGAGCGCCATGTTACCCTCGATGGGCACCGAACATGGTGTCTCCGGTGAGCTGCAAGCGGGTAATCCGAGTGGACGTCCGTGCCCCGTTCGTTGGGGGTCGGCTAGGGGCCCGGAGGTGCGCCCAAAAGTACCTGCGGGTGATCTGCCGGACCCGGTCCCCTGGCGACGGGGTCCGAGGGCTCGATGCCTCCCTCCGATGGGATTCCGTTACAGGATCGTTCCCACTGGTCTCGGAAATGTCCTAGGGTACCTCGGGAGCGCAGCCCGAGCCTCGGTTATGTATCGAACGTACCCCTGGTCATCCCTCGCTCGGCGTCTGAGGCGACTGTGAACCCTTCGGGGGGCCAGCCTTCGAACCCCTGATCAGTAATGGGCGCGGAGCCCGAGTAGCCTGAGGCAGCTGTGGAACCTTTCGGGGGGCCGACCTTCGAACCTCTGACCTGTAGTGGGTGTCGGGCCCACGCGATCTGAGGCGGCTGTTGAACCCTTCGGGGGGCCAGCCTTCGAACCCCTGATCAGTAAGGAGGCTCGGAGCCTAGTTCCTTCACGGGGAAGGATCCCTTTAGGGGTATCCCCTTTCCCGGTCCCTGTTGCAAGAGATAGAGAAAGAGGAAAAAGGAAAAAAGGATACGAAATTGAACGACGCGGCGTACCTTTTTTGGTGTGGTCGTTTTTGGCGAAGGCGAAGCGTCGCCAGCTGCTCCTGCCAGAAGCGCCGCCTGTCCAGCCGCGGAGTTAATGCGACGGGGCGAGTAGTTGGCGAGGCTGCCGTTGCACGTGTGCGAGCCGTTCGAGGAACGGGTCACGGGCGCGTCGTCTTCACGCCGTGAGAGGGGGTTCTCTCGCTGCCTCCGGATGGGACGTGAGCTTGGCTGACGGCGTGACCGCTGCTCCCGTGTGCCTGCCACCGTCATTACTGCCGGCCCACCTTTGGCCGTGTTGGCCGCTGCGTCAGGCTGGCGCTGCTGGGTTGCCTCGAGTCGCGGCATTGGTTCTGCGATCGAGGAGGCGCGGTGGTGGCACAGGCGGTACAGTTGCTTGCATGCAGCATCCGGCGCGCCGGTCGCGCGACGCGTGGGCTTGGGCCTCCGTGCTGGCATGTCAGGAGTCGGAGAGGCGCGTCCACTTGGCGCGGTTGCATGCTGCCTGCATGGCTGCTTGCCCCTTTCGCCCGTTGGTCTGGGCAAAAGTGGAGGGTCACTTGTAACCGCTGGGTGGTTGCGCGCGCCGTGCGTGGCGGTCTGGCTTCTTCTGCTCGGAGCCGGTTTGCATGACATGCGGGACCCAGCCCCCGTGCCGCAGGGAAGGGATTTGGAGGCGTGTTGGAGAAGACTCAGCCCGTGACGGTTGGGGGCGCAAGCAGGGAGAGTCGCCTTTAAAAGGAGGGCGACCCCTTTCGTAAGGCGACCACGTCTTCCTTCTCCCTTATGCACTGTGTTTCTCCACCTTCCAAGCCCCTGGATGGGGGAAACCGCCGTCTTTTCACCTCTTCGTTGGAGGAACGCAACTCCGTGGGAGTTGGTACCTTTCAGCCATCGTTTGGCTTCAAGGATTTTCATCAGGCAGCCCGGTCGCTCCCCTCCGCTGGGGGTCACCCGAGACGGTGACCACCAGCTCCCGGGTGGGGAGGAGCAAACCAGGCTGCGATCTTGGTCCCACCCTCAGCTTCAAGGATGTTCATCATCCTCGCTGGGGTGGGTGCCGGGCTGAGCCGGCGCTCTACCTCCCGCACGGGTTCGTGGGTCATCCTCTCCCGCAACATTCGAGGGAGAGGGCGCTCACTGGCCCTGCAGGCGGCCCGGACTTCGACAACGCGGGGTGGATCGACGGCGGGCGTCGTCACCTCCAGCGTGTCGGGTCTGCTGGCTTGGCTCCCGGCGGCCCCTTCTGTGGGGGGGGGCGGCTGCCGCGCCGTGTACACGGGAGGACCACCCTAGACGCCGCGCGCTGCTAGGGCGGCGTTCGTGTTCTGGGGTGGTCCTGCCTTTGCACCGGGGCGGCGCCTTTACGCGGAGGTCGGTGCCCCACTCATCTGGGAGGACTTGAGTGGGGATCTGCCGGTAGGCTGATGGCTCCTGCCGTCGGTGCCGAGGCGGAGGCGGCCCGAGAAGTCCCCGTCGCCGACGGGATTACCGCCACCATCCGTGCTTCGGGCCTCCAGCTCTTTGTACCTGTCCTCGCCCCTCGAGCGTCGGCGTGGGCGAGGGCAAGACTGCAGCGGCGCCTACCCTGAGGCCTGCGCTGCTGCAGTTCGGCCATCCGGAGTGGGGGCCGTCGTCGTCGTGGCCAGAGCGGGCGGCGGCGAGCCGCCCGTCAGTCTTCTGCAGCCCCGCAGGCCCGCCCCTATCGAGTGGGGTTGTTTGTACCTGCGGGGGGGGGGGGGGGGGGTGGGGAACCGGAGTTCCGTTTGTAATGGCACTTCGAATGCCAGCGTTTTTTGTTCATTTTGGCTTTCGGGGCCTGAACATGTATGTAATTACGGCACGGAGCCGTGTTTTTTCCTCATTTCCGAGCACTAAGACTCGTCTGTTGACTATCTGAACCGCTTCACCAAGCATGAGTCGCCCCGTGTCAAGGTGACGAGTGAGGTATCCGTATCCCGGAGGCGTAGGAGTCCCTCGGCTCGGTCGGCCCTGCTGTCCGAGGTTCCTCTAGCTTAGTTAAAGAGACCCCTAGGCCGCTCTTCGACGAGCCGAGGCCAGGGGTAGCGATATCAGTATGAACAGAGGCAGAGTTGGCTCGAAAATGAAACCTGGTTGGCCGGAGCCTAGCCGGGTTGTCCGTTGGCAGGATCGTCGTCGGAGTTGATCAGCCGAGGCTTCGGACCGGGCTGGCGCCCTCGGAAGATGGCTGGCCGGGGCCCCAGGGGTGACCGGCTGAGCCGCCTGCTCGGGCCGGATTCCCGGAGAAGTCCCTGACAGCGATTGCCCGGGCATGGTGATGACGTCGTCCTTCGGAGCGGAGACCCTCGGACCGCGTCGCCGTCCGAGGCTAGGTCGGGCCTCGCCGAAGGTGCCGTCGATGCCGAGGGTGCTGCTGCCCCCTTCCAGCGTCAAGACCCAAGCCTGCAGGATCAGATTGCCTTGTAGCGTGTGCCTTGTGCGGCCGTCGAGGCCAGAACGCACACCCTCGCTGCGTTGTAAAGCTGCGTCTCTTTTCCTCTTGTTTCGAGTATCTGGACTTTTTGTCGGTAACAGGGATGTTTGTGCGAGCGAGAGCTGCTTCTCGCGGAAGGTGATGAGTGAGGTATCCGTATCCCGGAGGCGTGGGAGTCCCTCGGCTCGGTCAGCCTTGCCGCTTACGCGTACTTTCACCCGTCCGTGAGGCCCTGTCGCCGACTCGGTCGAGAAGGCTCGAAGGATCGCTTCGTCAGAAGGGCTTTCGAACGTAAAGACTTGTTCGATCCGCGGAGCCACTTTACCCGAGCACGAGTTACTTATCGCAGAAGGTGATGAGTGAGGTATCCGTATCCCGGAGGCGTAGGAGTCCCTCGGCTCGGTCAGCCTTGGCTGCTTACGTGTACTCCGTCGTTTTCAGGATCCACTTTCGAAGTAGCCAAAAAGCGCGAAAGACATTCTGGCAGAAAAGATCTTTTTTCGAGGAAAATTTTGACGCAGAGGGGGTTTCCCCCCTTTTAGCCCCCGAGGGAGGGTCGGGCTTTGCCGAGGCGAGGCCGACCCTTCCTTGTTGACTAAACTTTGTGTGGGTGCGAGGTATATGAACAACTTGGAAACATCTTAAGGGTAGAAGCGACGTAGCTGTTGGATGTTCCAAGCATTGCCGTAGACCTCGCCTTGACTGTTGGCCAGCTTGTACATTCCGGGCTTCAGAACTTTGGCGATGACGAATGGCCCCTCCCAGGGGGGCGTGAGCTTGTGCCTCCCTCGGGCGTCTTGCCGCAGCCGAAGTACCAGGTCGCCCACCTGGAGGTCTCGGGGTCGGACCCCTCGGGCGTGGTAGCGTCGCAGGGACTGCTGATACCGCACCGAGTGTAGTAAGGCCCTATCCCGAGCCTCTTCCAGCTGGTCCAACGAGTCTTCTCGGCTAGCTTGGTTGCTTTGATCATCGTAGGCTCTCGTCCTCGGGGAGCCGTATTCCAGGTCTGTGGGCAAGACGGCCTCGGCCCCGTAGACCAGGAAGAACGGCGTGAAACCCGTGGCTCGGCTCGGCGTCGTCCTCAGGCTCCAGACCACCGAGGGGAGTTCCTTCATCCATCGCTTGCCGAACTTGTTGAGGTCGTTGTAAATCCGAGGCTTGAGCCCTTGTAGAATCATGCCATTGGCACGCTCTACTTGCCCATTCGACATGGGATGAGCTACGGCAGCCCAGTCCACCCGGATGTGGTGATCCTCGCAAAAATCCAAGAATTTTCTGCCGGTGAACTGGGTGCCGTTGTCGGTGATGATGGAGTTTGGGACCCCGAAGCGATGGATGATGTTGGTGAAGAACGCCACCGCCTGCTCGGACCTGATGCTGTTCAGGGGTCGGACCTCGATCCACTTGGAGAATTTGTCGACGGCGACCAGCAGGTGCGTGTAGCCCCCGGGCGCCTTCTGCAGAGGGCCGACGAGGTCCAGACCCCACACAGCGAAGGGCCAGGTGATGGGTATCGTCTGCAGAGCCTGAGCGGGCAGGTGGGTCTGCTTCGCATAGAATTGACACCCTTCGCAGGTGCGGACAATTCTAGTGGCGTCAGCCACCGCCGTCGGCCAGTAGAAGCCTTGCCGGAAAGCGTTCCCGACGAGGGCTCGTGGCGCTGCATGATGGCCGCAAGCCCCCGAGTGTATCTCTTGCAGGAGTTCCTGACCTTCGGCGATGGAGATGCATCGCTGGAGGATGCCCGAGGGGCTGCGGTGGTAGAGCTCCTTCTCATCGCCCAGCAAGACGAACGACTTGGCGCGTCGCGCTACCCGCCGTGCCTCGGCCTGGTCGAGGGGTAGCTCTCCTTGGCAGAGATATTGCAGGTACGGGGCCTACCAATCTTGATCAGGCGTGACCCCGCTCTGCTCCCCCTCGATGCGCAGCGCCTCGCCCTCGGGAGCCGAGGGTTCCTCGGGCTGAACCGAGGACGGCTCGGGCTGGGCCGAGGTTACCTCGGACGGGGCCGAGGGCGCCTCGGGCTCGGGCGTGTCGCTGATCTTGATGGAGGGTTGGTGCAGATCCCGGGAGAAGACGTCCGGGGGAACCGTCGTCCGCCCCGAGGCTATCTTTGCCAGCTCGTCCGCAGTCTCGTTGTAGCGCCGGGCGATGTGGTTAAGCTCGAGCCCGTAGAACATGTCTTCCAGGCGTCGAACCTCATCACAGTAGGCCTCCATCTTCGGGTCGCGGCAGTGGGAGTTCTTCATGACCTGGTCGATGACGAGCTGCGAGTCGCCACGAGCGTCGAGGCGTCGGACCCCCAGCTCGATGGCAATTCGCAATCCGTTGATCAGAGCTTCGTACTCAGCCACATTGTTGGACGCCGGGAAATGGAGGCGCAGCACGTAGCGCAGGTGTTTCCCGAGGGGCGAGACGAAGAGCAGGCCCGCGCCGGCTCCCGTCTTCATCAGCGACCCGTCGAAAAACATGGTCCAGAGCTCCGGTTGGATCGGAGCCGTCGGCAACTGTGTGTCGACCCATTCGGCTATGAAGTCCGCCAGTACCTGGGACTTGATGGCCTTCCGAGGGGCGAACGAGATTGTCTCGCCCATGATTTCCACCACCCACTTTGCGATCCGTCCCGAGGCCTCTC
The DNA here is from genome assembly GCA_029449295.1 of Zea luxurians. Classification (NCBI taxonomy): domain Eukaryota; kingdom Viridiplantae; phylum Streptophyta; class Magnoliopsida; order Poales; family Poaceae; genus Zea; species Zea luxurians. The sequence goes on along the minus strand of JAOPSE010000205.1, from coordinate 849,887 downwards.
GGCACTGGATGATCTCCCCCAGGGGGAAGGATGACACCACAGTTACCGGATGAGACTCGAAGTAATGTCGCAACTTTCGCCTCGTCAGGATCACTGCATACAGCAGCTTCTGAACTTGTGGGTAGCGGATCTTGGTTTCGGACAGCACCTCGCTGACGAAGTAAACTGGCCTCTGAATGGGCAATGCATGCCCCTCTTCTTGCCTTTCGACCACGATCGCGGCGCTAACCACCTGAGTGGTAGCGGCGACGTAGACCAAGAGGGCTTCTCCATCAGCTGGGGGTACCAAGACGGGCGCCTGGGTGAGGAGCGCCTTCAGGTTCCCGAGAGCTTCCTCGGCCTCGGGGGTCCAAGTGAAGCACTCGGCCTTCCTTAAGAGACGGTACAGAGGCAGGCCTCTTTCGCCGAGGCGCGAGAGGAAACGGCTCAGGGCCGCGAGACATCCCATGACCCTCTGTACGCCTTTTAAGTCCTTGATGGGCCCCATGCTGGTGATGGCTGCGATCTTCTCCGGGTTGGCTTCGATGCCCCGCTCGGAGACGATGAATCCCAGGAGCATGCCTCGGGGCACTCCGAAGACACACTTCTCGGGATTGAGCTTGACGTCCTTTGCCTTGAGACACCAGAATGTCAATTCAAGGTCGGAGAGAAGGTCGGAGGCTTTCCTTGTCTTGACTACGATGTCATCGACGTAGGCCTCGACCGTGCGACCGATGTGTTCGCCGAACACATGGTTCATGCACCGCTGGTACGTTGCACCCGCGTTCCTCAAACCGAATGGCATGGTGACATAGCAGTACATGCCGAAGGGCGTGATGAAAGAAGTCACGAGCTGGTCGGACTCTTTCATCTTGATTTGATGATACCCTGAGTAGGCATCGAGGAAAGACAGGGTTTCGCACCCAGCAGTGGAATCCACGATTTGATCGATGCGAGGTAGAGGGTAGGGAACCTTCGGACATGCTTTGTTGAGACTAGTGTAGTCCACACACACCCGCCATTTCCCCCCTTTCTTCCTCACAAGCACAGGGTTGGCAAGCCATTCGGGATGGAATACCTCTTTGATGAACCCTGCTGCCATTAGCTTGTGGATCTCCTCGCCTATCACCCTGCGCCTTTCCTCGTCGAATCGGCGCAGAGGCTGCCTGACCGGTCGGGCTCCGGCCCAAATATCCAGCGAGTGCTCGGCGACATCCCTCGGTATGCCGGGCATGTCCAAGGGACCCCACGCAAAGACGTCGGCGTTTGCGCGGAGAAAGTCGACGAGCACTGCTTCCTATTTGGGGTCGAGCCTGGAACCGATCCGGATCTGCTTGGAGGTATCGCCACTGGGGTCGAGAGGGACGGCCTTAACCGTCTCCGCTGGCTCGAAGTTGCCGGCGTGTCGCTTCACGTCCGGCACCTCTCGGGAGAGGTGTTCTAGGTCGGCGATGAGGGCCTCGGACTCGGCGAGGGCCTCGGCGTACTCCACGCACTCCACATCGCATTCGAACGCGTGTTTGTACGTGGGGCCGACGGTGATGACCCCGTTGGGGCCCGGCATCTTGAGCTTCAGGTAGGTGTAGTTGGGGATGGCCATGAACTTCGCGTAGCATGGCCTCCCCAGTACTGTGTGGTAGGTTCCTCGGAACCCGACCACCTCGAACGTCAAAGTCTCCCTTCGGAAGTTGGAGGGTGTTCCGAAGCAGACAGGAAGGTCGAGCCATCCGAGGGGCTGGACGCGCTTCCCAGGAACTATCCCGTGGAATGGCGCAGCGCCTGCTCGGACGGAGGACAGATCGACGCGCAGGAGCCTGAGGGTCTCGGCGTAGATGATATTGAGGCAGCTGCCCCCATCCATCAGGACCTTGGTGAGCCTGACGTCGCCGATGACGGGATCGACGACGAGCGGGTACTTCCCCGGGCTCGGCACGTGGTCGGGGTGGTCAGCTTGGTCGAAGGTGATGGGCTTGTCGGACCAGTCTAGGTAGACTGGCGCCGCCACCTTCACCGAGCAGACCTCCCGGCGCTCTCGCTTACGATACCGAGCCGAGGCATTCGCCGCATGCCCTCCGCAGACCATGAAGCAGTCGCGGACCTCGGGGAACTCTCCTGCTTGGTGATCTTCCTTTTTGTCGTTGTCGCGGGCCCTGCCACCCTCTGCGGGTGGCCCGGCCTTGTGGAAGTGGCGCCGAAGCATGATGCACTCCTCGAGGGTGTGCTTGACAGGCCCCTGATGGTAAGGGCACGTCTCCTTCAGCATCTTGTCGAAGAGGTTAGCCCCTCCGGGGGGCTTCCGAGGGTTCTTGTACTCGGTGGCGGCGACAAGGTCCGTGTTGGCGGCGTCGCGTTTCGCTTGCGACTTCCTCCTGCCTTTTTTCTTGGCGCCGAGCGGAGTAGACGCCTCGGGAGCATCCTCCGACGGGCGGCCCTGGGGCTGCTTGTCCTTTCGGAAGATGGCCTCGACCGCCTCCTGGCCAGAGGCGAACTTGGTGGCGATGTCCATCAGTTCGCTCGCCCTGGTGGGGGTCTTGCGACCCAACTTGCTCACCAGGTCGCGGCAGGTGGTGCCGGTAAGGAACGCGCCGATGACATCGGAGTCGGTGATGTTGGGCAGCTCGGTGCGCTGCTTCGAGAATCGCCGGATGTAGTCCCGAAGAGACTCTCTCGGCTGTTGCCGGCAGCTTCGGAGGTCCCAGGAATTCCTGGGGCGCACGTACGTGCCCTGGAAGTTGCCGGCGAAAGCTTGGACCAAATCCTCCCAGTTGGAAATCTGCCCCGGAGGCAGGTGCTCCAACCAAGCGCGGGCGGTGTCGGAGAGGAACAGGGGGAGGTTGCGGATGATGAGGTTGTCGTCGTCCGTTCCACCCAGTTGACAGGCCAGGCGGTAGTCCGCGAGCCACAATTCCGGTCTCGTTTCCCCCGAGTACTTTGTGATAGTAGTCGGGGGTCAGAATCGGGCCGGAAACGGCGCCCGCCGAATGGCCCGGCTGAAGACCTGCGGACCGGGTGGTTCGGGCGAGGGACTCCGATCCTCCCCACTGTCGTAGCGTCCCCCACGCCTGGGGTGATAGCCTCGGTGCACCCTTTCGTCGAGGCGGGCCCGACGGTCGCGATGAGGGTGCTCGTCGCCGAGGTGGCCCGGGGCCGCAGGCGCGGTGTTGCGCGTGCGCCCGGTGTAGACCGAGGCTTCCCGCATGAGTCGGGAAGTCGCGGCACGAGGTTCTGAGGGGTACCCTTGCCTGCGGGAGGCAGAGCTCTCGGCCAGCCGGGCCGCAGCGCCTTCCAGGAGATGCTTGAGCTCTCCCTGGATTCGCCGACCCTCGGTGGTTGATGACTCCGGCATCGCACGGAGGAGCATCGCTGCGGCTGCCAGGTCCAGACCGGTCCCGCTGGGTGCGGGTGGCGGCCTGTCCCTGGCATCGTTGGCGATGCGGTGCTGGAGACCTTGGGGCAGGTGACGTATTTCTCCGGCCGGGGGCTGGCCCGCCCATACCTGTCCAACGTCCCGGCGGATCGACTCGAGCGCTCCTGCCCCCTCGTCGAGCCCGGCCTGCGCCCCGCGGACTTGCTCGAGCTGTGGGTCGTGACCCCCCGCCGGAACGGGGACCACAGCTAGCTCCCGCGGGATGTCGGCGCGGGGCACTGGCCTAGGGAGATCACCATCCTCCGGCATGCCGAGACGGTTGCCTCCGAAGGGATCCCCTAGCTCGACGTGGAAACATTCGCGGCTCTGGCCGCAGTCCTTGTCGTCAAGGCTGCGGCTGCCGTCGGAACAGTCGGAGAGTCAGTAGTTGCATGCGGTCATGAAGTCCCGCATGGCACTGGGGTTGCCAGATCCAGAGAAATCCCAGCAGATGCTGGGGTCGTCATCTTCCTCAGACCCAGAGGGCCCGTAGGTCGAGACGCCCGTCAATCGGTCCCAAGGCGACCGCACACGAAACCCAAGAGAGGTTGTACTCGCCTCAACGTGAGCGCCTGTGAGAGCGAGGTCGCTAGGCAGGTTGAGGTCGAGTCGAAATGACGAAGGATGGGAATCGGTCGGTACCTTTTGGTCGACGAGGAGCGACGAAGTCACATCGGGGGCTGATCGCGCCGTCGTCTTGGGTACGAGGGCGACGTCCTGCAGGCCCTCCGTGAGCGTGCTGGCGTCGTCCACTTGCTCGGGGTTGGCGTGTTGCGGGGGGACGGCGCTCGCCTTCGCCTCAAACGCGAGGATGACGCTCGACGCGTCCTCCGTTGGGGCGCTGGGGATGTCGATTCGCTCGACAGCCGACGGAGCGCAGCCTCCCGCTCGGCCCTGGTTGCCCCGCCTCCTCCTCCGATGGCGAGGGCGAGGATGGGGCGAGCTCGAATGTTGTTCTTCCCTCGCGCGGGGAAGACGCCGTCGATTCCGCCGCCGGCGGGCGGGCTGTCGGCCACCATTGTCGTCGTCGCGCGGCGGTGGAAGGAGTATCATGTCGTAGCCGCCGTCGAAGGACATGAACTCGAGACTCCCGAAACGGAGCACCGTCCCGGGTTGGAGAGGTCGTTGGAGAGTGCCCATCTGGAGCTTGACGGGAAACTGCTCGTCAACACGCAGCAGGCCCCTACCTCGCGCGCCAACTGTCGGCGTTTTTCGAGACCGGGGGGTCCCTAAGCCGACGAGTGAGTGTGCCGCGTGCCCCAGCCCAGATGGGTCGAGCGCGTGGGCGAGCGCGAAGGGGGGAGAAGCGAGGTGGCCGGAGCCGAGTCGTGAGGGAGGTGGAGATCCCGCGGCCTTCGTGTTCGTCCCGCGCCCAGGTCGGGTGCGCTTGCAGTAGGGGGTTACAAGCGTCCACGCGGGTGAGGGGAGCGAGCGGCCCTAAGAGAGCGCCTGCCCCTGCCCTCGTTCCCGCGGGGCCAACCTTCTCTAAGAAGGCCCTGGTCCTTCCTTTTATAGGCGTAAGGAAAGGATCCAGGTGTACAATGGGGGTGCAGCAGAGTGCTACGTGTCTAGCGGGGGAGAGCTAGTGCCCTAAGTACATGCCAAGGTGACAGCCGGAGAGATCTTGGCACCCAGCTGGTGTGGTGTCGTGGCTGTCGGAGGAGTAACGGAGCCTGGTGGAGGGACAGCTGTCGGAACAGTTGGGCTCTTGCTGACGTCCCCCTGCTTCCGTAAGGGAGCTGAGAGCCGCCGTTGTCATGGGTCTAGCGGGGCGCTATCATTGCCTATCTGGCGGAGCTAGCCAGATGGGATGTCGGTCCTGTTCTCTGTGGCCCGAGTCGGCTCGGGGTAGGGTGATGATGGCGCTTCCTGTTGACGTGGCGGACTTGTGCCCTAGGTCGGGCGACGTGGAGGCTCCTCCGAAGCCGAGGTCGAGTCTGTCCTGCATGGCCGAGGCCGAGCCCGAGCTCCTGGGTCGGGCGAGGCGGAGGTCGTTCGGCAGAGGCCAGGGCGGAGTCCGACCCCTGGGGTCGGGCGAGGCGGAGTTCGTCGTCTTCCGGGGCCTTAGCCCGAGTCCGAGCCCTGGGTCGGGCGGAGCGGAGTTCGCCGTCTTCCGGGGCCTTAGCCCGAGTCCGAGCCCTGGGTCGGGCGGAGCGGAGTTCGCCGTCTTCCGGGGCCTTAGCCCGAGTCCGAGCCCTGGGTCGGGCGGAGCGAAGTTCGCCGTCTTCCGGGGCCTTAGCCCGAGTCCGAGCCCTAGGTCGGACGGAGCTTCCTATGGCGCCTTTGGCAAGGCCTGGCTGCCTGTCAGTCTCACTCTGTCAAGTGGCACTGCAGTCGGGATGGCGCAGGCGGCGCTGTCCTTCTGTCAGACCGGTCAGTGGAGCGGCGAAGTGACGGCGGTCACTTCGGCTCCGCCAGGGGGCGCGCGTCAGGATAAAGGTGCCAGGCTACCTCTGCGTTAAATGCCCCTGTGACTTGGTCGGTCGGCGCGGCGATTTAGTCAGGGTTGCTTCTTAACGAAGGCAAGGCCTCGGGCGAGCCGGAGGTGCGTCTGCCGTAAAAAGGGGGCCTCGGGCGAGACGGAAACACCTCAGGGTCGGCTGCCCTTGCCCGAGGCTAGGCTCGGGCGAGGCGTGATCGAGTCGCTCGTATGGACTGATCCCTGACTTAATCGTACCCATCAGGCCTCTGCAGCTTTATGCTAATGGGGGTTACCAGCTAAGAATTAGGCGTCTTGAGGGTACCCCTAATTATGGTCCCCGACAGATGCGGAATACCGGCAAAGAGTAAATAATGCCGATGGAGTTGAGTGGAAGCGTCGTATGTGCTGAATACTCCATTTCCCTTACAATTCTATGACTAAGCATGAGAGTACACTTGAAAACACATTAGTCATAGACAAAAAAGGGATATGATCAAAGGTATATAAATGAGCTATGTGTGCAAAGTATCAATCAAAATTCCGAGAATCAAGAATGTTTAGCTCATTCCTAAGTTTGGTAAATGTTTTCTCATCTAATGGCTTGGTAAAGATATCAGCTAATTGATCTTTGGTGTTAATATAGGCTATCTCGATATCCCCCTTTGTTGGTGATCTCTCAAAAAGTGATACCGAATGGCTATGTGCTTAGTGCGGCTATGTTCAACGGGATTATCCGCCATTGAGAGCACCTAGAGGGGGGTGAATAGGTGATCCTGTAAAAACTTGAAACTTAAACCACAAAACTTGATTAAGAGTTAGCACAATAAAGCCAAGTGGCTAGAGAAGAGTTCTTGCACAACACGATAACCACAAGAAGATCAACACAGAGATGGCACAGTGGTTTATCCCGTGGTTCGGCCAAGCCAACACTTGCCTACTCCACGTTGTGGCGTCCCAACGGACGAGGGTTGCACTCAACCCCTTTCAAGCGGTCCAAAGACCCACTTGAATACCACGGTGTTTTGCTTTCACTTTACTATATCCCGCTTGCGAGGAATCTCCACAACTTGGAGCCTCTCGCCCTTACACTTTGATTATCACAAAGAAGAACAGAAGTAAGGATGGGATGAGCAACGCACACAAGACACAAAATCAGAGCAACAACACGCACACAAGTCACAACACGAGCTCTCAACACAACTCAAAGAGTTCTCTACTCAAATGGAGCTCTAGTTGCTATCACAAAGAATCGAATGCGCGGAATTGGAGTCTTGGTGCTTAGGAATGCTTAGAGAATGCTTGGTGTACTCCTCCATGCGCCTAGGGGTCCCTTTTATAGCCCCAAGGCAGCTAGGAGCCGTTGAGAGCATTCCAGGAAGGCAATTCTTGCCTTCTGTCGCCTGGCGCACCGGACAGTCCGGTGAACCATCGGACACTGTCCGGTGCGGATTTCTTTCCTTCTGTGGCGCAGCTGACCGTTGAAGATCTAGAGCCGTTGGAGCACCGGACACTGTCCGGTGCACACCGGACAGTCCGGTGCCCCTTCTGACCGTTGGCTCGGCCACGCGTCGCGCGCGGGTTACGCGACCGACCGTTGGCCCGGCTGACCGTTGGCTCACCGGACAGTCCGGTGATTTATAGCCATACGCCATTAATCGCTTCCCGAGAGCGACGACTTCACCTGTGAATGGCTCACCGGATAGTCCGGTGCACCACCGGATAGTCCGGTGATTTATAGCCGTACGCTGTTGATCGCTTCCCGAGAGCAGCCAGTTGACAGTCGCCAGCCTGGCGCACCGGACACTGTCCGGTGCACCACCGGACACTCCGGTGCACCCAGACTGCGCAGAGTCTTGGCTGCTTAGCCAAGTTTTTTCCAAATTGGTCTTTTCTTGTTTCTAGCACTTAGACACAATACATTAATCTCCAAAACAATGTACTAAGTCTTGGAAACATACCTTTACTCTTGATTTGCACTTTGTCCACCATTTGGCATAGTTTCACACTTAAGCAATTGTGTTGGACATGTAATCACCAAAATACTTAGAAATGGCCCAAGGACACATTTCCCTTTCAATCTCCCCCTTTTGGTGATTTATGCCAACACAACATAATGCAACTAAAAGGAAGTGCAACATCAATGCAATTTCGAACAAGAAATGATTTCGATTCAAATTTGGCATATTTGGATCATTCTTTGCCACCACTTGGTTTGTTTTTGCAAATCAAACTCAAATTCCTATCTCTAAGTCAAATTCACTTGTAGAGACATACAGAGAGGTATTCCAAGAGAAATTGATCAAAGGTTCAAAAACTCCCCCTTTTTCCCATAATCAAACATTCTCCCCAAAAGAGACCAACTTTTGACAATAAGAGCAATAAGAGTATTTTGACAAAACAAAACTCTATTCTACTATTTTCAAAATTCTCAAGTGGTAGCTGATGCATTTCTTGCTTTGGCCTTATTCTCTCCCCCTTTGGCATCAAGCACCAAAACGGGATCAATCTTGGCCCTTAAACCCCATTGCCTCACCAAAATCTTCAAATAAGAGTACAAAGGCAATAAGGATATTGAGATGAACTTGGAGTAAGTTACCCTCTCATCAGAGTGCAGTGGAAGTCTTGCATGGTCCAAGTCCACCTTTCCCTTTCAATCCACCTTTGAGACTAAATCAAGCAAACTCAAGCACACGGTTAGTCTCAAAGGGTCAAGTTGCAGCACATCTCCCCCTAAATATGTGCATCACTCACACATGGACTTTTGAGGTCCGAGGAGTGTTTGTACAACTTGAGCACCATAAATAAACAACAAAATGCATAAGGAACATGATCAAGGCATAATACACATGTATGCTACAAATCAATCCAAGTTCCACGAATCTAAGACATTTAGCTCACTACGCAGCCTACAAAAGGTCTTTTCATCTAAAGGCTTGGTAAAGATATCGGCTAGCTGGTTCTCGGTGCTAATATAGAACACTTCGATATCTCCCTTTTGCTGGTGGTCTCTCAAAAAGTGATGCCGGATGTCAATGTGCTTTGTGCGGCTGTGCTCAACAGGATTGTCCGCCATGCGGATAGCACTCTCATTGTCACATAGGAGTGGGACTTTGCTCAGATTGTAGCCAAAGTCCCGGAGGGTTTGCCTCATCCAAAGTAGTTGCGCGCAACACTGTCCTGCGGCAACATACTCGGCCTCAGCGGTGGATAGGGCAACAGAGGTTTGTTTCTTAGAACTCCACGACACCAGGGTCCTTCCTAGAAATTGGCACGTCCCTAATGTACTCTTCCTATCGACCTTACATCCAGCATAACCGGAGTCTGAGTATCCTATTTAGTCAAAGGTAGACCCCTTTGGATACCAGATCCCGAAGCAAGGCGTAGCGACTAAATATCTAAGAATTCGCTTCACGGCCACTAAGTGACACTCCCTTGGATCGGATTGAAATCTAGCACACATGCATACACTAAGCATAATATCCGGTCTACTAGCACATAAGTAGAGCAAGAAACCTATCATGGACCGGTATGCTTTTTGATCAACGGACTTACCTCCTTTGTTGAGGTCGACGTGTCCGTCAGTTCCCATTGGAGTCTTTGCGGGCTTGGCGTCCTTCATCCCAAACCGCTTGAGCAAGTCTTGCGTATACTTCGTTTGGGAAATGAAAGTGCCGTCCTTGAGTTGCTTCACTTGGAACCCAAGGAAGTAGTTCAACTCGCCCATCATCGACATCTCAAACTTTTGAGTCATCACCCTGCTAAACTCTTCACAAGACTTTTGGTTAGTACAGCCAAATATTATGTCATCGACATAAATTTGGCACACAAATAAGTCACCATCACATGTCTTAGTGAAAAGAGTTGGATCGGCTTTCCCAACCTTGAAAGCGTTAGCAATTAAAAAGTCTCTAAGGCATTCATACCAGGCTCTTGGGGCTTGCTTAAGTCCATAGAGCGCCTTAGAGAGCATACATACGTGGTTGGGGTACCGTTCATCCTCAAAGCCAGGGGGTTGCTCCACGTACACCTCCTCCTTGATTGGCCCGTTGAGGAAAGCGCTCTTCACATCCATTTGGAACAACCTAAAAAAGAATGGTGAGCAGCATAGGCTAACAAAATACGAATCGACTCTAGCCTAGCCACAGGAGCAAAAGTCTCCTCAAAGTCCAAACCTGCGACTTGGGCATAACCTTTTGCCACAAGTCGAGCCTTGTTCCTCGTCACCACCCCGTGCTCATTCTGTTTGTTGCGGAACACCCACTTGGTTCCCACAACATTTTGCTTGGGACGCGGCACCAGTGTCCAAACTTCATTACGCTTGAAGTTGTTGAGCTCTTCCTGCATGGCCAACACCCAGTCCGAATCTAGCAAGGCCTCTTCTACCCTGAAAGGCTCAATAGAAGAGACAAAAGAGTAATGCTCACAAAAATTAACTAATCTAGAGCGAGTGGTTACTCCCTTGCTAATGTCACCCAAAATTTGGTTGACAGGATGGTTCCTTTGAATCATCGCTCGAACTTGAGTTGGAGGGGCCTGAGGTGCTTCTTCCTCTTCAACTTGGACATCCTGTGCTCCCCCTTGATCACACGCCTCCACTTGAGGTACCTGTTCGTCATCTTGGGTTGGGGGTGCACCGTTGTTGAGGAAGAAGGCTGATCTTGCTCCTTGAGTTCCTGCGGTCGCACGTCTCCAATCGCCATGGTGCGTATTGCGGCCGTTGGAACATCTTCTTCATCTACATCATCAAGATCAACAACTTGCTCTCTTGGAGAGCCATTAGTCTCATCAAATACAACGTCGCTAGAGACTTCAACCAAACCCGATGATTTGTTGAAGACTCTATACGCCTTTGTATTTGATTCATAACCTAACAGAAACCCTTCTACCGCTTTGGGAGCAAATTTGGAATTCCTACCCTTCTTTACTAGAATGTAGCATTTACTCCCAAAAACTCGGAAATACGAAACATTGGGTTTGTTACCGGTTAGTAGCTCGTATGATGTCTTCTTGAGGAGGCGATGAAGGTAGACTCGGTTTGTGGCGCGGCAAGCCGTGTTCACAGCTTCCGACCAAAACCGCTCGGGCGTCTTGAATTCTCCAAGCATCGTCCTCGCCATGTCTATGAGCGTCCTGTTCTTCCTCTCTACCACACCATTTTGCTGTGGTGTGTAGGGAGCGGAGAACTCGTGCTTGATTCCGTCCTCCTCAAGGTACTCCTCCACTTGAAGGTTCTTGAATTCAGACCCATTATCACTCCTTATCTTCTTCACCTTGAGCTCAAACTCATTTTGAGCTCTCCTTAGGAAGCGCTTAAGGGTCCCTTGGGTTTCAGATTTATCCTGCAAAAAGAATACCCAAGTGAAGCGGGAAAAATCATCAACAATTACTAAACCATACTTACTTCCCTCGATGTTGAGGTAGGCGACGGGTCCGAAGAGGTCCATATGCAGCAGCTCCAGGGGTCTTGATGTAGTCATCACGTTCTTGATGTGATGAGCACTTCCCACTTGTTTACCTGCTTGACAAGCTGCACAAGGTCTATCTTTTTTGAAATGCACATTTGTTAGACCTAACACATGTTCTCCCTTTAGAAGTTTGTGAAGGTTCTTCATCCCAACATGTGCTAAACGGCGATGCCACAGCCAGCCCATGCTAGTCTTAGCAATTAAGCATGCATCTAGACCGGCCTCCTCTTTTGCAAAATCAACTAAATAAAGTTTGCCATCTAGTACACCCTTAAAAGCTAATGAACCATCACTTCTTCTAAAGACAGACACATCTACATTTGTGAATAAGCAATTATATCCCATATTACAAAGCTGACTCATAGACAACAAGTTATATCCAAGCGACTCAACTAAGAACACATTAGAAATAGAGTGCTCGGATGAAATAGCAATCTTCCCTAGTCCTTTGACCTTGCCTTGATTCCCATCACCGAATATGATTGAGTCTTGGGAATCTTTGTTCTTGACGTAGGAGGTGAACATCTTCTTCTCCCCCGTCATGTGGTTTGTGCATCTGCTGTCGATAATCCAGCTTGATCCCCCGGATGCATAAACCTGCAAGGCAAATTAGGCTTGGGTCTTAGGTACCCAACTCGTGTTGGGTCCTACAAGGTTAGTAACAATGGTCTTAGGGACCCAAATGCAAGTTTTGTCTCCCTTGCATTTTGTCCCTAATTTCCTAGCAATCACCTTCTTATCCTTTCTACAAATTTCAAAAGAAGCATTGCAAGCATGATAAATTGTAGAAGGTCCATTAATTTTCCTAGGAACATGAGCAACATTTCTCCTAGGCTTATGATGAATGATATTTCTCCTAGGCATATCTCTACCATGCACATAGGAAGAACTTGAAGCAAACATTTCATTTGAATCATAAGCATTACAACTCCTATCATGATGAACATTTCTAGAAAATTTCCTATCATAAATAAATGCATGATTCTTTTGAGCACTATTAGCCATAGGGGCCTTCCCTTTCTCCTTGGTGGAAATGGGAGCCTTATGACTAGTTAAGTTCTTGGCTTCCCTCTTAAAGCCAAGCCCATCCTTAATTGAGGGGTGTCTACCAATAGTGTAGGCATCCCTTGCAAATTTTAGTTTGTCAAATTCATCCTTGCTAGTCTTAAGTTGGGCATTAAGACTAGCCACTTCACCATTTAGTTTTGCAATGGAAACTAGATGTTCACTACAAGCATCAACTTTAAAATCTTTGCACCTATTGCAAATCACAACATGTTCTACACAAGAGTTAGATCTATTTGCTACTTCTAACTTAGCATTCAAGTCATCATTAATACTCTTCAAGTTAGAAATAGACTCATGGCATGTAGATAGTTCACATGAAAGCATTTCATTTCTTTTGACTTCTAGAGCAAGAGAATTTTGCGCACTAATAAATTTATCATGCTCTTCATACAAAAGATCCTCTTGCTTTTCTAACAATCTATTCTTATCATTTAAAGCATCAATCAATTCATTAATCTTTTCAATCTTAGTTCTATCTAAGCCTCTTGTAGGAAATGAATGACGCCTAAGAGGGGGGGGGGTGAATTAGGACTTCTAAAACTTTTACTAAACTAGGCCACAAATAAATCCCTAGAGCAAAACCTATGCAAATAATCAAACTAGAAAGTGCAATCTAGGTTTTGTCTAAGTGTTGCTATCTCTACCGCAATGGCTAAGTTTCAATGTACACTAAATAAGTATGCATACAAGATTGAAACTTAAATGCTTAATATAAATGCGGAAACTTAAAGAGCAAAGTAGAGAAGCAAACTCTCGTGGATGACGCCGGTATTTTTACCGTGGTATCCGGAACCACGCAAGGTCCCGACTAATCCTCGTTGGTGCCCCTACGCAAAGGGAAGCCCACGCGAGGGCCAAGCACCACGGTCGAGTAACTCCGTAGAGAGCCGTGGGCCTTCTCCACGCGCAAGTGGTGCTCCGCTTCCGGCTCCTCTCGGATGCTCCCCGCCGTCTCCACTATCGAGCTTCCGGCCGAAACGCCGTGGGCCTCGTTCCCTCCGGTACACGGTGGCGGCCGTGACACAAACGCGGTTGTCACGGTCTCGCAAGACTCTCGCCCCACTCGGTACAATTACAATGGCCCACGCAAGAGCCGAGGGGTTGTGTGGTTTGTCTAAACTCACTCAACAAACTAGGATTCACCTAGAGCAAGCGCTAATGTGGTCTAACTAACCTAAGCACTTCGCAAAGCACCTACGCTAATCATCAAGTGATTCTATTAAGCACTTGGGTGTTTGAGCACTTGGAAATGTCTACAATATGCCTTGGTATGTTGCTTGGGCTCCCACACTTGAGAATGGCCGGTTGGGGTGGTATTTATAGCCTCCAATCCCCAAACTAGCCGTTGGACAGAAAGCAGCAGCTTTCTGTCGTCGGGTGCACCGGACAGGCTGGTGCACCACCGGACAGCCACTGTGCAGTGTCCGGTGCACGCCACGTCAGTCGACCATTGGCGCCTGTAGCAGTCGACCGTTGGATCCGACCGTTGCCGTCTGTCCGGTGTACACCGGACAGTCCGGTGCCCCACCGGACAGACCGGTGCTACAGCCAGAGAGCGTCTGTCTGTGGCCTCTCTACACAGACTGTCCGGTGGTCCACCGGACAGTCCGGTGCACACCGGACAGCACTGTCCGGTGCGCCACCAGGCGCTGGCTGACAGCCCGCTTCTTGGGTTTCTTCGCTGATTTCTTTGGGCTTCTTTTGTTCTTGAGTATTGGACTCCTATGCATCTTTTTATGTCTTCTTTTGAGGTGTTGCATCCTCATTGCCTTGGTCCAATTCTCTTCGCATTCTATGAACTATAATTATAAACACTAGCAAACATATTAGTCCACAGGTTGTGTTAATCATCAAACACCAAAACTCAATTAGCCAAAAGGCCTGGGGTCCATTTTCCTTACAATCTCCCCCTTTTTGGTGATTGATGACAACACAACCAAAGCAAGCAAATAATACAAGTATTTGAATTAAAATATGCAATCTACTTGCTTAAGATGCATGATTTTCCCCACAATGTGATGTTATGGACTTAAGCCTCCCCCTAACTCCATAAATCACTTACTTCCTATTTTAGGACCAAATAACCAAAACCACTTGAAAAACCATTTCTAGATATAAAATTTTAAATTGGTGGTGTTTGGTGTTTGATATAGATTTCATTGCTTTGGTCACTAAACTTCTCCCCCTTTGGCATCAACCATCGAAAAGGAAGACATTGAAAGCATGTAGGAAGTAAATAAAAGCTTGCCCTCATACCAGATAATTCCATTTGAAGGATACTAAATTAAACCACATGAATGATATCAGTTGAAAGGATTACTCCCCCTAAACGAGTGTTCTCTTCAGAAAGAATTTTTTTCTCCCCCTTTTTAGAGATGAAGAAATACTCCCCCTGACAGAGATCCTCTACTTAGAAAAAGCATGTGAAAATTAGAGGTGCAAGACATGATTTGAAAAGACTAACTTCCCTTATGCATAGGTAACAGAATATGAGTTAAGTACTTATGCATTTTTAGCAACATGAAAGCATATGATATGAGATATAGTCTAATCAAATGTTGGAGAAGACATGTAAATGATACTAGATATAGTCTCAAAAGATACCAAATGAAAGTCAATGGCGAGCTTGAGAGACATGAGAGTTCTTGGAGATTTTGCAGTGGAAGATTGTTGTCTTTCTCCGGGGACCTCATTTTCCTTACAATGAGACTATCACATGAAATAGACTTGAAAAGGTGTTAGTCTCAAAGTGTTAGATTATAGAGTAACCCCCCCTAAAGGTGTGCATACAAGTTTTGAATACTTGTAGGAGACATGCACTTTGATTTGATATCAAGAGGGGCAAATTATCCATGATCCGAACTTTGGCACATATAAGTTAAATGATACACTTTGTAGAAATCAAAATTTTCAATTGATGCATCATTTACTATGGAGTGATATAAAAGCTATGTGTCGTGCTTTAACTAAACATTTTAAACCATGTAGGTTTGCTTAAGTATATGAATTGAAAGCAAGCAATCCTACCATGTGATTTGCCTATGCATGATTTTAAACAAAAGTAAATGATACTAGGCAAGAAAGATAAACTAGATACAAAGTAAATAGATACGCATATCTAAAGACAAGAGATACAATACATCTAGTTACCTTAGTCATGGGTGGGAAATTTGGGTCCAAAATTTTCATTAACCCACTTGGCAATAAACTTGATCCAATATGATGTATCCCATGATATACATCCCAATTTTGCCAAGTCTCCAAATTTCCCGTCGACCTTCGGTCCACTCACTTCCCTTTCGGGATCCAAACCTTCTTGGTGCTTTTCATGATTGAAATTATTTCCTTTGGCACCCAGATGCGTTTGGCCCCCTTTCCTTTGTTGCCTTGCTTGTTGGCCTTGATTGCTATCACCTTTCCATTCCTTTTCTTCTTGATCAAATATGGTGTAGCATCCTTTTTGTTCACCTTTTTGATGTAGGTGCTGGAGATTTTGCTTCATGTCTTTTGCCTTTGATTATCCCCGGTCATCACCTTGCATTGGAAAGACTTGTGGCCTTCCATATGGCATAGCCTACAAATCATAGTTTCTCCCTCTACAGGCTTGTTCACTCCCGCAGTGGTGTTATCCTGTGGAGGTCGGATTTGTTTGGCTTTTCCTTTCTTGTCATACAAAGCCTTTCCAAGGCGAGCCACTTCTTGCTTTAATTGTTCATTTTCCTTTGTAACCTCATCCGAACATGTCTCTACAACAATATTCTCAACAACGACTTGGTTGCAGGAGTTAGAATCATCAATTAAATCAAAGCAGGAAGTACAAGCATATTTCTTAATTATTTTAGGTATTTCAACTAAAGATGCTGCTGGGGTGCTACCAATGTTTTCTAGCTTAGTAGTTAGCTCATTATTGTGTATGCTAAGAATTTCCATTTTCTCTAGCAAATTTTCAATAGCTTCTTGGGAGCTAGCTAACTTAGCCTTAAGTTTTTCATTCTTTTTAATAAGGCTATCATCGGTAGCAGTGGATGGAGCACTAGATTCTAATAGCTCAATTTTAGTTGACAACTCACTATTTAAGTTTGCAAAAGTTTCAAATTTTTCTAGCAAACCTTTATAATCATTTTGGGAGCTAATCAACTTATTTTTCAAAGTTTTAAGTTGAGCTTTTTGCTTAGTGCAAACATCCTGGAAAAATTCTACGGCTTCCGCAAGCTCATCTACAGAGGGCTTTCCCTCACCTTCATCGTCACTACTACTTTCATCACTAGAGGATGGAATGCTTTTGTTACCTCTTGCCATAAGGCATTTGTGTGATGACTGTGATGAGCGTGATGAGGACCGGTGGCTGCGCGTCCTTGGAGGTTCATCTTCACTTGAAGAATCATCCCAAGTTCTAACACTTGTTAGCGCCTTGCCTTTGCTCCTCTCCTTTTTGGGTTTGGCCATATTTGGACAGTTGTCCCTGAAGTGGCCCTTCTCCCCACATGCGAAGCATCCTCTCTTCCTTTGCTTTTCCTGTCAATGTTAAAGAGAAGATCCTCGACCTGCAGGGGCACACCCATTAGATTAATCTTGCGGATCATCCTCATTACCTTTCCGACGCGTCGGATTGTTTCTTCGTCCTCGGAGGATGATGTGCATGGTTGATTATCTTCATCATCATCACTTTCTTCTTCTTCCTCTTCTTCACTTGAGGAACTTGGAGTGGGAGCCTTCTTTTTGCCCTTCCTTTCATCACATGCAAAAGCATATGGTCTTGAGGATGTTGGCTCCTCTCCCCGACTAATTTTTTGCGACATCTCAAAAGCCGCGATTTTCCCAATCACAATGGTCGGGGTAATGTTGCTCAAGTCCTCCATGTTGTGAAGGATGGTGATGATGCTCCCATATCTTTGTTGTGGTAGCAGGGAGATAATCTTCCTCACAATGTCCGCATCACCTAGCTTATTAATGTCAATCGAATTGAGCTCATTGATAATTAGATTCAAACGAGAATACATGTCTTTAACAAGCTCACCATCTTTCATAGCAAAAGAATTATACTCATTTAAGACTAGGCAATGTTTTTGCTCACGGACATTGGATGTGCCGTCATGGAGCTCATATAATTTTAGCCAAATCTCATAGCAGTTTTCAAGGTAAATACTTGATTAAAAATATCCATGCTAAGAGATTCATACAAGCAATTTTTGGCTCTAGCATTTAAATGAATTTCTTTTTCCTCACTCGTGGTGGGTTTCTCGGGATTCTTGAGGGGTTTCATCCCGTCACGAGTGACTCTCCAAACACCTAGATCAACGACCTCTAGGTAACAAGCCATTCTAGCACTATAATATGGGAAGTTAGTGCCGTCGAAGTGTGGTGGCCTATGGGTATCCATCCCTTCCTCTAAAAAGCGTCGGCTCTTTTAGCGGTGAAGCTAAAGCGTTTCAAATGAGCCAAATCAGGCTCCGATACCACTTGTAGGAAACGAATGACGCCTAAGAGGGGGGGTGAATTAGGACTTCTAATACTTTTACTAAACTAGGCCACAAATAAATCCCTAGAGCAAAACCTATGCAAATAATCAAACTAGAAAGTGCAATCTAGGTTTTGTCTAAGTGTTGCTATCTCTACCGCAATGGCTAAGTTTCAATGTACACTAAATAAGTATGCATACAAGATTGAAACTTAAATGCTTAATATAAATGCGGAAACTTAAAGAGCAAAGTAGAGAAGCAAACTCTTGTGGATGACGCCGGTATTTTTACCGAGGTATCCGGAACCACGCAAGGTCCCGACTAATCCTCGTTGGTGCCCCTACGCAAAGGGAAGCCCACGCGAGGGCCAAGCACCACGGTCGAGTAACTCCGTAGAGAGCCGCAGGCCTTCTCCACGCGCAAGTGGTGCTCCGCTTCTGGCTCCTCTCGGATGCTCCCCGCCGTCTCCACTATCGAGCTTCCGGTCGAAACGCCGCGAGCCTCGTTCCCTCCGGTACACGGTGGCGGCCGTGACACAAACGCGGTTGTCACGGTCTCGCAAGACTCTCGCCCCACTCGGTACAATTACAATGGCCCACGCAAGAGCCGAGGGGTTGTGTGGTTTGTCTAAACTCACTCAACAAACTAGGATTCACCTAGAGCAAGCGCTAATGTGGTCTAACTAACCTAAGCACTTCACAAAGCACCTACGCTAATCACCGAGTGATTCTATTAAGCACTTGGGTGTTTGAGCACTTGGAAATGTCTACAATATGCCTTGGTATGTTGCTTGGGCTCCCACACTTGAGAATGGCCGGTTGGGGTGGTATTTATAGCCTCCAATCCCCAAACTAGCCGTTGGACAGAAAGCAGCAGCTTTCTGTCGTCGGGTGCACCGGACAGTCCGGTGCACCATCGGACAGCCACTGTGCAGTGTCCGGTGCACGCCACGTCAGCTGACCGTTGGCGCCTGTAGCAGTCGACCGTTGGATCCGACCGTTGTCATCTGTCCGGTGTACACCGGACTGTCTGGTGCTACAGCCAGAGAGCGCCTGTCTGTGGCCTCTCTGCGCAGACTGTCCGGTGGTCCACCGGACAGTCCTGTGCCCCACCGGACAGACCGGTGCTACAGCCAGAGAGCGTCTGTCTGTGGCCTCTCTACACAGACTGTCCGGTGGTCCACCGGACAGTCCGGTGCACACCGGACAGCACTGTCCGGTGCGCCACCAGGCGCTGGCTGACAGCCCGCTTCTTGGGTTTCTTCGCTAATTTCTTTGGGCTTCTTTTGTTCTTGAGTATTGGACTCCTATGCATCTTTTTATGTCTTCTTTTGAGGTGTTGCATCCTCATTGCCTTGGTCCAATTCTCTTCGCATTCTATGAACTATAATTATAAACACTAGCAAACATATTAGTCCACCGGTTGTGTTAATCATCAAACACAAAACTCAATTAGCCAAAAGGCCTAGGGTCCATTTTCCTTACACCTTTGAATAAGCATGAATAGTCAATTTCATCATCACTAGATTCATCTTCACTTGAAGAAGCGTAAGTACTAGTATTACGAGTGCTTACCTTCGTTTCCCTTGCCATTAGGCAGGTGTGATGCTCGTTGGGGAAGAGGGATGATTTGTTGAAGGCGGTGGCGGCGAGTCCTTCGTTGTCGGAGTCGGACGAGGAGCAATCCGAATCCCACTCCTTTCCAAGATGTGCCTCGCCCTTTGCCTTCTTGTAGTTCTTCTTCTTTTCCCACTTTCCACTCTTCTTTTCCTGGTCACTCTCATTATTGGGACAATTAGCGATAAAATGACCAATCTTACCACATTTGAAGCAGGAGCGCTTCCCCTTCGTCTTGTTCTTGTTGGGGTGCTCCTTGCGACCCTTAAGCGCCGTCTTGAATCGCTTGATGATGAGGGCCATTTCTTCCTCGTTAAGCCCGGCCGCCTCAACTTGCGCCACCTTGCTAGGTAGCGCCTCCCTGCTCCTTGTTGCTTTGAGAGCCACGGTTTGAGGCTCGTGGATTGGGCCATTCAATGCATCGTCGACGTATCTTGCCTCCTTGATCATCATCCGCCCGCTTACAAACTTCCCAAGTACTTCTTCGGGCGACATCTTAGTGTACCTGGGATTCTCATGAATATTGTTTACAAGATGTGGATCAAGGACAGTAAAAGACCTTAGCATTAGGCGGACGACGTCGTGGTCCGTCCATCGTGTGCTTCCATAGCTCCTTATTTTGTTGATGAGGGTCTTGAGCCGGTTGTACGTTTGGGTTAGCTCCTCTCCCCTGATCATTGCGAATTTCCCAAGTTCGCCCTCCACCAGCTCCATCTTGGTGAGCATGGTGACGTCATTTCCCTCATGTGATATCTTGAGGGTGTCCCAGATCTGCTTGGCATTGTCCAAGCCGCTCACCTTATTGTATTCTTCCCTGCACAAAGATGCTAAAAGGACAGTAGTAGCTTGTGCATTTTTATGGATTTGTTCATTGATGAACATGGGACTATCTGTACTATCAAAGTGCATTCCATTTTCTACTATCTCCCATATACTTGGATGGAGAGAGAACAAGTGGCTACGCATTTTGTGACTCCAAAATCCGTAGTCCTGTCCATCAAATTGAGGGGGTTTACCAAGGGGAATGGAAAGCAAATGAGTATTGGAACTTTGCGGAATACGAGAATAATCAAAGGAAAAATTTGAATTAACCGTCTTCTTTTTCTCGTAGTCGTTGTCGTCGTCCTTTTGGGAAGAAGAGGACTCGTCACTGTCGTTGTAGTAGACGATCTCCTTGATGCATCTCGTTTTCTTCTTCTTCCCGTCTTTTCTTTTGTGACTCGCGCCCGAGTCAGTAGGCTTGTCATCCTTTGGATCATTGACGAAGGACTCCTTCTCCTTATCATTGACCATCATCCCCTTGCCCTTAGGATCCATATCTTCGGGCGATTAGTCCCTCACGTGAAGAGAACGGCTCCGATACCAATTGAGAGCACCTAGAGGGGGGGTGAATAGGTGATCCTGTAAAAACTTGAAACTTAAACCACAAAACTTGATTAAGAGTTAGCACAATAAAGCCAAGTGGCTAGAGAAGAGTTCTTGCACAACACGATAACCACAAGAAGATCAACACAGAGATGGCATAGTGGTTTATCCCGTGGTTCGGCCAAGCCAACACTTGCCTACTCCACGTTGTGGCGTCCCAACGGACGAGGGTTGCACTCAACCCCTTTCAAGCGGTCCAAAGACCCACTTGAATACCACGGTGTCTTGCTTTCACTTTACTATATCCCGCTTGCGAGGAATCTCCACAACTTGGAGCCTCTCGCCCTTACACTTTGATTATCACAAAGAAGAACAGAAGTAAGGATGGGATGAGCAACGCACACAAGACACAAAATCAGAGCAACAACACGCACACAAGTCACAACACGAGCTCTCAACACAACTCAAAGAGTTCTCTACTCAAATGGAGCTCTAGTTGCTATCACAAAGAATCGAATGCGCGGAATTGAAGTCTTGGTGCTTAGGAATGCTTAGAGAATGCTTGGTGTACTCCTCCATGCGCCTAGGGGTCCCTTTTTATAGCCCCAAGGCAGCTAGGAGCCGTTGAGAGCATTCCAGGAAGGCAATTCTTGCCTTCTGTCGCCTGGCGCACCGGACAGTCTGGTGAACCACCGGACACTGTCCGGTGCGGATTTCTTTCCTTCTGTGGCGCAGCCGACCGTTGAAGATCCAGAGCTG
The DNA here is from genome assembly GCA_029449295.1 of Zea luxurians. NCBI lineage: Eukaryota > Viridiplantae > Streptophyta > Magnoliopsida > Poales > Poaceae > Zea > Zea luxurians. The sequence continues at coordinate 828,348 of JAOPSE010000205.1, read as the reverse complement.
TTGGAGCACCGGACACTGTCCGGTGCACACCGGACAGTTCGGTGCCCCCTTCTGACCGTTGGCTCGGCCACGCGTCGCGCGCGGGTTACGCGGCCGACCGTTGGCCCGGCCGACCGTTGACCCGGCCGACCGTTGGCTCATCGGACAGTCCGGTGCACCACCGGACAGTCCGGTGATTTATAGCCGTACGCCGTTAATCGCTTCTCGAGAGCGATGACTTCGCCTGTGAATGGCTCACCGGACAGTCCGGTGCACCACCGGATAGTCCGGTGATTTATAGCCGTACGCCGTTGATCGCTTCCCGAGAGCAGCCAGTTGACAGTCGCCAGCCTGGCGCACCGGACACTGTCCGGTGCGCCACCGGACAGTCCGGTGCACCCAGACTGTGCAGAGTCTTGGCTGCTTAGCCAAGTTTTTTCCAAATTGGTCTTTTCCTGTTTCTAGCACTTAGACACAATACATTAGTCTCCAAAACAATGTACTAAGTCTTAGAAACATACCTTTACTCTTGATTTGCACTTTGTCCACCATTTGGCATAGTTTCACACTTAAGCAATTGTGTTGGACATGTAATCACCAAAATACTTAGAAATGGCCCAAGGGCACATTTCCCTTTCAGCCATGAGGATTGCACTCTCATTATCACATAGGAGAGGGACTTTGCTAAATTTGTAGCCATAGTCCCTGAGGGTTTGCCTCATCCAAAGCAATTGCGCGCAACAATGGCCTGCGGTAATGTACTCGGCTTCGGCGGTGGAAAGAGCTACCGAGTTTTGTTTCTTTGAAGCCCACGACACCAGGGATCTCCCTAGAAACTGACAAGTCCCTGATGTGTTCTTCCTATCAATTTTACACCCTGCCCAATCAGCATCTGAATATCCTAATAAATCAAAAGAGGATCCCTTGGGGTACCAAAGGCCAAACTTAGGTGTATGAACTAAATATCTCAAGATTCTCTTCACGGCCCTAAGGTGAATTTCCTTAGGATCGGCTTGGAACCTTGCACACATGCATACGGAAAGCATAATATCTGGTCGAGATGCACATAAGTAGAGTAAAGATCCTATCATCGACCACTATACCTTGTGATCTACGGATTTACCACCCGTGTCGTGGTCGAGATGCCCATTGGTTCCCATGGGTGTCTTGACGGGCTTGGCATCCTTCATTCCAAACTTGGTGAGTATGTCTTGAATGTACTTTGTTTGGCTGACGAAGGTGCCCTCTTGGAGTTGCTTCACTTGAAATCCTAGAAAATACTTCAACTCCCCCATCATAGACATCTCGAATTTTTGTACCATGATCCTACTAAACTCTTCACATGTAGATTTGTTAGTAGACCCAAATATGATATCATCAACATAAATTTGGCATACAAACAAATCATTTGCGATTGTTTTAGTAAAGAGAGTAGGATCGGCTTTTCCGGCTTTGAAGCCATTAGGGATAAGAAAATCTTGAAGGCATTCATACCATGCTCTTGGGGCTTGCTTGAGCCCATAAAGCGCCTTTGAGAGTTTATAAACATAGTTAGGGTACTCACTATCTTCAAAGCCGGGAGGTTGCTCAACATAGACCTCTTCCTGGATTGGTCCATTGAGGAAGGCACTCTTCACGTCCATTTTATAAAGCTTGAAGCCATGGTAAGTAGCATAGGCAAGTAATATACAAATTGACTCAAGCCTAGCTACGTGTGCATAGGTTTCACCAAAATCCAAACCTTTGACTTATGAATATCCCTTGGCCACAATTCAGGCTTTGTTCCTTGTCACCACACCATGCTCATCTTGCTTGTTGCAGAATACCCACTTGGTTCCTACAACATTTTGGTTAGGACGTGGAACTAAATGCCATACCTCATTCCTCGTGAAGTTGTTGAGCTCCTCTTGCATCGCCAGCACCCAATCCGAATCTTTAAGTGCATCCTCTACCTTATGTGGCTCAATAGAGGAAACAAAAGAGTAATGTTCACAAAAATGAGCGACTCGAGATCGAGTGGTTACCCCCTTATGAATATCGCCGAGGATGGTGTTCACGGGGTGATCTCTTTGAATCGCTTGGTGGACTCTTGGGTGTGGCAAGTCTTTGATCTTGTTCATCTTCCTTGTCTTGATTATTGGCATCTCCCCCTTGATCATTGTCCTCCTCTTGAGGTGGCTCATCTTCTTGATCTTCATTTTCATCATCTTGAGCTTGATCCTCATCTTAAGTTGGTGGAGATGCTTGTATGGAGGAAGATGGTTGATGATCTTGTGCTTATGGAGGCTCTTCGGATTCCTTAGGACACACATTCCCAATGGACATGTTCCTTAGCACGACGCACGAAGCCTCTTCATCATGTAGCTCATCAAGATCAACTTGCTCTACTTGAGAGTCGTTAGTCTCATCAAACACAATGTCACAAGAAACTTCAACTAGTCCAGTGGACTTGTTGAAGACTCTATATGCCCTTGTGTTTGAATCATAACCAAGTAAAAAGCCTTCTACAGCCTTAGGAGCAAATTTAGATTTTCTACCTCTCTTAACAAGAATAAAACATTTGCTACCAAAGACTCTAAAATAAGAAATATTGGGCTTTTTACTGGTGAGGAGTTCATAAGATGTCTTCTTGAGGATTCGGTGAAGATATAACCGGTTGATGGAGTAGCAGGCGGCGTTAATCGCCTCGGCCCAAAACCGGACGGTGTCTTGTACTCATCAAGCATGGTCCTTGCCATGTCAAGTAGAGTTCTATTCTTCCTCTCCACTACACCATTTTGCTTTGGCGTGTAGGGAGAAGAGAACTCATGCTTGATACCCTCGTCCTCAAGAAAGCCTTCAATTTGTGAGTTCTTGAACTCCGTCCCATTGTCGCTTCTAATCTTTTTGATCCTTAAGCCGAACTCATTTTGAGCCCTTCTCAAGAATCCCTTTAAGGTCTCTTGGGTTTGAGATTTATCCTGCAAAAAGAATACCCAAGTGAAGCGAGAATAATCATCCACAATAACTAGACAGTACTTACTCCCGTCGATGCTTATGTAAGCTATCGGGCCGAATAGGTCCATGTGGAGTAGCTCAAGTGGCCTGTCAGTCGTCATGATGTTCTTGTGTGGATGATGAGCACCAACTTGCTTCCCTGCTTGGCATGCGCTACAAATCCTATCTTTCTCAAAATGAACATTGGTTAGTCCTAAAATGTGCTCTCCCTTTAGAAGCTTATGAAGATTCTTCATCCCAACATGGGCCAGTCGATGATGCCAGAGCCAACCCATGTTAGTCTTAGCAATTAAGCAAGTGTCGAGTTTAGCTCTATTGAAATCAACTAAGTATAGCTGACCCTCTAACACTCCCTTAAATGCTATTGAATCATCACTTCTTCTAAAGACAGTAACACCTACATCAGTAAATAGACAGTTGTAGCCCATTTTGCATAATTGAGAAACAAAAAGCAAATTGTAATCTAATGAATCTACAAGAAAAACATTGGAAATAGAATGGTCAGGTGATATAGCAATTTTACCAAGTCCTTTGACCAAACCTTGATTTCCATCCCCGAATGTGATAGCTCTTTAGGGATCTTGGTTTTTCTCATAGGAGGAGAACATCCTTTTCTCCCCAGTCATGTGGTTTGTGCACCCGCTATCAATGATCCAACTTGAGCCCCCGGATGCATAAACCTACAAAACAAGTTTAGGCCTTGTTCTTAGGTACCCAAACGGTCTTGGGTCCTTTCACATTAGAAACAAGCACCTTGGGTACCCAAACACAAGTCTTTGACCCCTTGTGTTTGCCCCCAACATATTTGGCAACTACTTTGCCTGATTTGTTAGTGAGCATATATGAAGCATCAAAGGTCTTAAATGAAATGTTATGATCATTTGATGCAATAGGAGATTTCTTCTTAGGCATCTTAACATGGGTAGAACGCCTAGAGCTAGAAGCCTCATTCTTATAAAATAAAAGCATGGTGAGAAACAGAATGAGTCTCCTTAGCATGAATTCTCCTAATCTTATCCTCAGGATAACCAGCAGGATATAAAATATAGCCCTCGTTATCCTGAGGCATGGGAGCCTTGCCCTTAACAAAGTAGACAATCTCTTAGGGGCATTAAGCTTGACATTGTCTCCCTGTTGGAAGCCAATGCCATCCTTAATGCCAGGGCGTCTCCCATTATAAAGCATGCTACAAGCAAATTTAAATTTCTCATTTTCTAGTTCATGCTCGGCAATTTTAGCATCTAGTTTAGCTATATGATCATTTTGTTGTTTATTCATAGCAAGGTGATCATGAATAGCATCAACATTAATATCTCTACATCTAGTACAAATAGAAACATGATCAACACTAGAAGCAGAGGGTTTGCAAACATTTAATTCATCAATCTTAGCATGTAACATGGCATTTTCATTTCTAAGATTGGAAATAGAATCATTGCAAACATTTAAATCTTTAGCCTTAGCAATTAATTTTTCATTTTCAATCTTAAGGCTAGCAAGAGAGGCATTCAACTTGTCAATTTTAGCAATCAAACTAGCATTATCATTTTTAAGTTTGATAAGAGAATCATCACAAACATCTAACTTCTCAACCTTAGCAATTAATTTAACATTCTCATTTCTAAGGTTAGAGATAGTGTCATGGCAAGTGCTTAGCTCACTAGTCAATTTTTCACATTTGTCTACTTCCTGAGCATAAGCATTTTTAACCTTAACATGCTTGTTTTCCTTAATAAGGAAGTCCTCTTAGCTATCCAAGAGTTCATCCTTCTCATGAATAGCACTAATTATTTCATTCAATTTTTCTTTTTGTTGCATGTTTAGGTTGGCAAAAAGAGCAAACAAATTTTCTTCATCATCACTAGAGTTATCCTCATCACTAGATGTTGCATATTTAGTGGAGGCTCTAGATTTTACCTTCTTTTTGCCGTCCTTTGCCATGAGGCACTTGTGGCCGACGTTGGGGAAGAGAAGACCCTTGTTGCGGCGATGTTTGTGGCGTCCTCATCGAAGGAGGAGTCGGTGGAGCTCTCGTCGGAGTCCCACTCCCGGCAAACATGGGCATCGCCGCCCTTCTTCTTGTAGTATCTCTTCTTTTTCTCCTTCTTCCCCCTCTTGTCGTCGCCCCTGTCACTGTCACTAGAAATAGGACATTTTGCTATGAAGTGACCGGGCTTACCACACTTATAGCAAACCTTCTTGGAACGGGGCTTGTAATCTTTCCCCTTCCTTTGCTTGAGGATTTGGCGAAAGCTCTTGATGATGAGCGCCATTTCCTCATTGTCGAGCTTGGAGGCGTCAATGGGAAGCCTACTTGATGTAGACTCTTCTTTTTTCTCCTCCGTTGCCTTGAATGCGATGGGTTGTGCCTCAGGTACGGAGGAGGTGCCTTGCTCGATGATTTTCTTGGAGCCTTTGATCATCAATTCAAAGCTCACAAATTTTCCTATAACCTCCTTGGGAGACATTAGCTTATATCTAGGATCACCATGAATTAATTGAACTTGAGTAGGATTAAGAAAAATGAGTGATCTAAGAATAACCTTGACCATTTCATGGTCATCCCATTTGGTGTTCCCGAGGTTGCGCACTTGGTTCACCAAGGTTTTGAAGCCGGTTGTACATTGCTTGTGGCTCCTCCCCTTGGTTGAGCATGAAACAACCGAGCTCCCCCTCGATTGTTTCCCTGTTGGTGATCTTGGTCACCTCATCTCCTTCATGCGTGATCTTGAGCACATCCCAAATCTCCTTAGCGCTCTTCAACCCTTACACCTCATTATACTTCTCTCGACTTAGAGAGGCGAGGAGTATAGTAGTGGCTTGGGAGTTGAAGTGTCGGATTTGGGCAACCTCGTCCAAATCATAATCTTCATCCCTCGGCGATGGTACCTGCACTCCAAACTCAACAACGTCCAAAATACTAGCGTGGAGTGAGGTTAGGTGATGCCTCATTTTATCACTCCACATGTTATAATCTTCACCCTAAAAAATGGGTGGTTGCCTAATGGGACGGAAAGTAAAGGAGTGCATTTTGAAATGCGAGGATAGCGTAGGGGAATCTTACTAAACTTCTTGCGCTCATGGCGCTTAGAAGTGACAGACGACGCGTCAGAGCCGGAGGTGGATGGCGAAGAAGAATCGGTCTCATAGTAGACCACCTTCTTCATCTTCTTCTTCTTGTCGCCACTCCGATGCGACTTGTTGTGGGAAGGTGATTCTTCCTTTCCTTTGGAGCCGGACTCCCTTGATGGAGCCTTCTCGTGGCTTGTAACGGGCTTCTCGCCGGTCATGACCTCCTTCTTGGCATGATCTCCCGACATCACTTCGAGCGGTTAAGCTCTAATGAAGTATCGAGCTTTGATACCAATTGAAAGTCGCCTAGAGGGGGGGGGGGTGAATAGGCGGAACCTGAAAATTATAAACTTAAGCACACACTACAAGCTGAGGTTAGTGTTAGAAATAAAATCGAGTCCGAAAGAGAGGGCAAAAACAAATCACAAGCAAATGAAGAGTGTGACACGACTATTTGTTTTACCGAGGTTCGGTTCTTGCAAACCTACTCCCCGTTGAGGTGGTCACAAAGATTGGGTCTCTTTCAACCCTTTCCCTCTCTCAAATGGTCACCTAGACCGAGTGAGCTTCTCTTCTCAATCAATCGGCACACTTAGTCTCCACAAGGACCACCACACAATTGGTGTCTCTTTCCTTGATTACAAATGACTTGGGAACAAGAAAGAAGGAAGAAGAAAAGCGGTCCAAGCGCAAGAACTCAAATGAACACAAATATCTCTCTCTCACTAGTCACTATTTGATTGGAATGATCTTTGGACTTGGGAGAGGATTTGATCTCTTGTTTGTGTCTTAGAGTGAAGTCTAGAGCTCTTGTATTTAATGCAATGGCTGAAAACTTGGATGCCTTGAAGTGTGGTGGTTGGGGGGGTATAAATAGCCCCCACCCACCAAAATGGTCGTTGGGAACTCTGCTGTCGACGGGCGCACCGGACAGTCCAGTGCGCCACCGGACACTATCCGGTGCGCCAGCCATGTCACCCAATCGTTAGGGTTCGATCGTTGGAGCTTCTGACAGCTGGGCCACTAGACAGTCCGGTGGTGCACCGGATAGTCACTGTTCACTGTCCGGTGCGCCTTCTACGCCTGCTCTGACTTCTGCGCGCGCAGTCCGCGTACTGTAGCTCATTGTTCACCTTTTGCAGACGACTGTTGGCGCGCTAGCCGTTGCTCCCACTGGCACACCGGACAGTCCGATGCTACACCGGACAGTCCGGTGAATTATAGCGGGGAGCGATTTCCAGAAACCCGAAGGTGGTAAGTTCGGAGTGATTCTCCCTGGTGCACCGGACACTGTCCGGTGGTGCACCGGACACTTTCCGGTGGCACACCGAACAGTCCGGTGCGCCAGACCAGGGCAGCCTTCGGTTGGTTTTGCTCCTTTAAATTTGAACCATTTCTTGGACTTTTTATTGGTTTGTGTTGAACCTTTGGCACCTGTAGAACTCATAATCTAGAGCAAACTAGTTAGTCCAATTATTTGTGTTAGGTAATTCAACCACCAAAATTCATTTTGGAAAAGGTTTGACCCTATTTCCCTTTCAGCTGGCTTTTGAGGGAGTCAAGGTAGGCCTCAACCAAGAATCAAGACTCTGTTTGTAAAAATGCTTACTAACAGTGGATCCTTAAAAATCCAATTTTATTAGCAAGTTAAGTTATTACCTGAATCTAGAGTTCTTTCTACCCTAGTTCAAGCACTTGGCCTATACTAGCCATCTTCTTATTAACCCTTCTTGTTCACTGGAATGCTACGTGTAAGTCAGTGACCAAGTCTTCATGTCCGAGAAATAACGGCGATCCGAATCAATTAATACTCAGCTAAGGATCTCTAATCACACGACATATGTAGCACTTAACCCTTGCATATGTTAACTTGCCACCGGGGTTCTTAAGACCAGATCAGGTTCACGCCAACCGAGAGCACAGATACACCACCGTCTAGCCTCTTGCCATGGAGGGTACACGCTACTCTCGCCATCTCTCCACTCCCATTGTGTGTTGTCTTATTCTAGTATTAGTCTGCCCGAGGCAAAGCTTACCCATGATGAGGCATGTGACCAGTTAAAGGGTCCTCGGTCATCAGGCCTACATCGATAAGGTCCTTAGTCGACTCAGACGGAGACACTACACCGAGACTCTCTTCTCGTGCAAGTCACCCGCCCGGTCTCAGCTTTATCATTTCAACCTAAAGTTTGGTACCTGACAGAGGTACATCTTTTCCGATGTTGAACCTATCATGGCCATGATGGATCCACCATCAAGTTTTATTTTTGAAAATCATCCCTTCCCACTTGAAGCATCATCTTTTGTTGAAAACAAAACATTTTGTTTTTCTAGAGCAAGACTAAGCATCAGAAAAACCTTTTCATAAACAGGTGATCAAGGAAAAGTAATCAATTGTTCAAGGAAGGAAATACATCAATTGTTTGGCACACAACTCCTATCACCTAATGCATCAAGCAAGTGAGAAAGATTTTAAAACAGCAAGGAGGTGGCAAATGCATCGGGGCTTGCCTTGTGTTATAGGAGAGTCGGGCTCTGCTCCACAAATATCAAAATAAAAGCAGTTCCCGGCAGGTGGGTCTTCAGGTGGTGGTGTAGCTCTTGCTTCTTCAACCTTTACTTCTTCTTTGTTTTCTATATAGAACCATATATAATCATGAATGCTCATGTAATGCTTATGAAAATGCATAGATAATAAATGTACATTATCTTAGGTCTTGAATACAATTTTCTTTCACGGGACTCTAGGAAACTAGGGTTTTTGAAGTCAATATTGTAGTTCATAGGGCAGACATCACTAAAAGATTAGGGTTTTGGGGTTTAGGTACCAAACATTGTCTAATTCATGCCAAACTTTACCGAAGGCTTCTAAATAACATTTAAAGCTTATCCAAAAAATTTAGTGATTTTTGGAGTTATTAATCAATTTCTAAAATTCCACGAGTATAGGTTTTGGCTATTTTAAATACTCCATAATTCCTTATTTGGACTAAAAATCATAAAGCTATTTTTATTAAATACTATAGAAATTTAGGAATATAACAAAATTGGTATGGTATTTTTAGCATTTTTCTATAATTTTCTATGAATTCTCTAATCCTGGAAGAAAAAGAAAAGGGAAAAGTATGAATAGTATTGGGCCAAAACTGGCCCAAGTCAGCCCGTGAACAGGCAAACGTGCCCGCGCTTGTGTTGCCGGTCTTGCAAGAAGGCCCCTGTTAAATTAAATAACTAGTGAAGAGCCCTTAGTCACTATTCATTGTCTCGCTAACAAATGCACAGAGGTCCCCCGGTTTTTATTTCTTCTCCAAATTGACCCAAGATTACGGCGCGCTCACCGTCGACCACCCTGCTGCTCGGGCCAGCCAAGATCGGCGGTGGCTGCCCAAATTAACTATTGGACAAGCATCCCAGACCTGAGACAAACCTAGAACAAGCTTTGATTGGATTACTATGGTCCTGGCTTAGCCCGACCACGGTGGCAAGGAATACCGAATAAAAATTCGGGCGTTCCGGTTAATTGAGTGTGGTCAAGCACAGAGGGTTGAGCCGATGAGTATCATGATCATGTATGGGTGCTAAAACACGATTAAGAAGAGTAGGAGCAGACCTGGGAACGGCTGGCCACGGAGCGCAGAGGATTTTCGCTCGCCGGTGACTGAGAAGGGGGAAAACGGTGCCGTGACGGGCTCTGGTGGAATTGGGAGGTGAGGTTGGGGCTATGCGGTCGCAAAAGGCTACTGATTCACCGTGCACCACTAATTTGGGGAGAGGTGGAGAGAATTCCATGAATTTGTGCTTCAACCGAGCTCACTGGTGAAGTGGTGAGTACCTCGCCGTGGGTGGTGGGGCTATTTATAGGCACGGTGGTCCGGCTAGCGATCCACGGCCTCGGATTACATCGTTAGTGCATGGTTACCACGTAAGGAAGAGACACAGTGAGGGAGGAGCAAGGCATGAGTGACACGGCGGCGGAATGACCGAGCCACGGTGACCACCGGTGAATTATCTCCAGCCAGGCTCTGGCTAGGTTCGTGGAATCGTGCCACGTCCGAAGCTATCTCCCCACAGTCGATCCTTTCCCAAATCACTCAAACACATCCGATTCCATAGTGCCCCTAATCTTTATCCTCGTTTTTCAGATATTTTAGTGTTCTGATCTTCAGTGCTTTACTGAACCGACTCCCTTTCACCCTCCTTTTCTCTTGATTTGTGGTAAGAACAAGGTGATCTTCATTAATAAAAATTGTTCCCTGAACAACAGTCTTCAAACTTAATATAGGATCCTTGGACCCAAACTGAAGGGAATCAAAGATATGGTGCTTCCGATTCAGCCGCATTCCACTGTGACCATTCCTGTTCTATGATTCAGTTTTCAGTAGCTCGACATAGTTCTAACAGAGCAACTTTGGGCTATTGTTTCTTTAATTTTTGTACAACAACCAGAGAAGATGACTGTACCAAAGTTACTCCCCTATAAATCAACTTTAATCTTGTTGCAAAGGTCTTAGTCAATTACCCATTAAATCGAGCTCCACCTAAACCTGAAGTTGGTCCTATACCACTGGTTTTTCTGAACATCACAGATCCTCAGCCTGACAACCAAACTTCAAACTCATTTAACTCTTAATTTTGTACAATATAAAGGCTTAAGCACTTAATCAAATTTGTACTCCTATAGTAGCTCTACAAGTTTGATGTGTTGACCCTAGGCAAATTCCTAACATTTTTAGAACTATAGAGTTCCAAAGTTAGCCCTATCCATTGATTTTCAGACTGTCACATGAGAGGTGTAGAATGGCTTTTTGCAAATAAGCCCAAATCTCATGGTTTGATTTGCAAATCCTCAAATATGTGAACCATATGATTTGAGGTACCTTGGTTTTTGCACTTAGATCCAAAACTGTGCAAAATTTACATATAACCCCCTAGGGTTTCAACTCAGGGTTTTCCAGGGGTCTGCTTAGGGTTTTTGGCACTTCTAGGGTTTGGGTGTCATCAAAGTCCATTAAATGTGACATCCTATGATCATTTCTAATGAGTTTTGAGATTTTAACTTTTTCAGGCTTCATTTTTACTCATAAGCCCAGTTTAGGGTTAAGCACCCTACCCTAGGGTTTCACACATAACAAGTCACATCAATACAATTTGTTTGAAATTTTTGCCTAGTGAATGCACTCTAAGTGTAACAAACACATGATATGCTAATGCTCATGATGTTATGCTCAAGTTTTAGTGACAGTAACACAGGGGTGTTACAGGACTATCCTAGTGTTGTCCCCAGTTATCCCTCAAAATTGGAGGGACGAGAGAGGAAGCCAGGGGACGTCCCTGTCCTGTCTGTCCCGCAACCAAATGCACCCTTAGTGTTTAATATCGAAATATGTGTGGTTGTTGTACCTGGATATTGATCTAGCTAAGATGATGCCGAGACCTTATGGTTGAACAACTTCTTCGCCAACCATAGTCTAGACGGAGCAAGCGGCCACAACTAAAACTAACTAGGTGACGCTGGTAGGCTTAGTTAGGATTCCATTGCACTTTATAACTTTAGTAGTTTTATGACAACATTTGAATTACTTTGGACTATGTGAATGTGGATCAACCTTAAACTATGTCAATGTGATCTATATATATGTGAATGTGGTTGTAAATGTGTTGCAAATAGGAATATGAATCTGTGAATTGATGTATGTGTGATTGTGGATGTATGTATTGATATTCTCGATGAATCTGTTGTGTATAAATCTGTTATTTTGTGAATTGTAAAACTCAAAAAGGGGAAAATTTTGACTTGACTGGAATTTATTATGTTCGACGTCCTAGTTGTGGATGTCGGACATCCAATAGCTACTAGTGGGATGTCAGACATACTATCAACTTAAGTCGAACGACCATCATGTGGACCGTCGGACATAACTCTGAACGTTACCCAGTTTAACTGCCCTCCTGATGCTTATTAGACATAACGTATCTCTGACAGTCTGACGGCTACCGTCGGAGATAACCTTATTTCCAACTTTTTAGAATTGATGGACCCTTGTCATCGGATGTAGACTCTAAGCCTGTCGAAAATAAGTAACTAATTTCCGATAGTATAGAGTCTACGTCCATCAATTTAGGCCCCACCAGGGGAGCCAAGGGAGGCCAGCAAGGGCCATGGCCTCGCCCAAGGCTGTGGCACACACAGATATATATACTCTAAATTTTGTGTAGGCTAAATATATATAATTTAGATTTTATGCAGCATAATTAATCAAAGGTATAATATAGTGGTTGCTAATATATGATCTATAACTCTATTGTAGTATGTCAACCAAAGTTTAAAAGAAACATAATATAAGATAAAATACTCGTTAATGACCATCGATGATATGAGATGTCAAAGCTAATTCGCTTGCAGACGTTGATATCTAAACATCACCCCTTTATGATCCATCTTATTATCTGGCTGGGTAGCTATCGATTGTTGCCGACCATTTGATTTGCCTCTTTCATAGTCCTACAACCAAAGTCCAGAGAAGGTGATCACGCGAAACAACAGAATGAGCGCTAACAGTCCAACAACATCAATCACCAGAACCACATGTTGCAACCGGGACATCCGCATAGACAACAAAACTAGATCCAAATATGATTAACTTTATTATTTTGATATTGTTACTGTGACAACTTTAGTTCAATATATCAATTAGCTAGAAAATGGATTCATAGACTAAGATAATTTATAAAGAACTAGAATTCCTATTTTATGTCGAGTGGTTAAGATTAATAATATTATATAATATTTTTTCACCATATAGTATTGATGAATTGGTTGGTCCTCTTGTATCGTAATCCTGGTTCTGTCCCTGGGCCCATTGCCTTATGCCGCCGGATATTTCCCTGTTTACCGTTATGGATGGCTCATGTGTACTTGTAGATAAACAATACCGCGCGCGCACTGCATGCAGTGCTCGGTCATAGAGAGCTGGAGTATATTGTATATGCATATGCAAGCTACGTACGGTACACACCGTACACCACGTCCAAGATCCGTCACCGTGCCCTCGCCGGCACAAAAGCTTGTTGTTTGTAATCTGCTCATATGGTCGCTGCCTCCGATCGATCGGCACTGATGAACGAGAGCGATCGAGATCGAGCGTCCCTGAAAGCACAACACCCAAACGCCAATCTATCTATCTATCTATCTATCCCAGGTAGACCTCATAAATTGACACCCAAATAAAGACGGTCAAACAACGTCCGAAGCAAGCTAGGACCCCCCGGCGCGGCGCCGACGGACGCTAGCTAGCTCTCTCGGTCTCAGCAGTCAGCACGACGGATCATCTCTGGGCAACCGGCTGGTGCGGTGCAGACGTGCAGTGGACACATGTCTCTTGGACGGACCTGCCAGCTGTACGTACGTACGTGCCGGTCTGCCGGAACACGGCCGGGGGGGCGCGCGGATCTCGCAGAAGGGCGGCCGAGCAGGATCGAGCAGCCGGCAGTGCCCCCCGTCGGCGCCAGGACTGGACGTATACCCGAGCCTGAAGCAGGCCGGCCGACGCCGACACGTACGGGGCTGGGACGTTTCTCTCATGCTCCGGCAAGAGCAAGGAAGCGAGCGAGGACGTGTGCGCGCGGTTGCCGTCAGCGCCCGCCGCCCGTGTGTGTCACCGCGTGCCGCGGCGCGGAAGGCGTGAGCCGTGAGCGGGCGGGGCAGGGGCCAAGGGGGTGGCTTGTTGCTTCCTGCACTGCCCGAACCCCCCACTGGAGGCCGGGGCTGGACTGGAGCATACAGTTTGGCATGGAATTTATGTTTATGTGTGTGTGTGTTTTCATCTATAGTACTCCTTATACAATGAGCATGCATGTGCACGAATCCACGGTATAGCACGGCCGGTGCCTGAAAGAATACCCTATTATATTTGGAGGTCCATCTCCTGCTATTTTTAATTTTTTTAAGCAGCCCAGACGAGAGACTGAGCTTGTCGTCGTCGTCGTTCCTCGAGTCTGTCTGTGCTGGCCGGCCGCCCTTGTTTTACGAACGAATTTTGGACATCTCCGAACGAGATATATATATATTTGCTATACGAATCTGTGTCAAGGTGTCCCGTGCAAAGGGGAAAATAATAATACTTATGACTACGATTCTATGTATAAAATAAAATGGAAGGGTAGGCTGGGTCAGGTCAACGATTCCTGACATATATGCTAGAAATAGCATGGACCAAGGAAGAAGCCCATATGTCGTTCACCACGACACGACCACGGATATAGGAGTCACAATTGCTGTACTGTAATAGCCGCGTAGTAATGGACTTTATATTATTACTTTCTTAGAATTAGAAGAAAAAAAAAGATTCCCCAGGTAGAGCCATCGGCCGGCATCACATTCACGACACGAGGACGACGACCGAGCAGGAGGTCCGAGTCATCATCACAGTGCCCAGCCCGCCCAAAGCGTGGTGTTAATTCTCAGGTTCCGGATTCCCTGTACGCTCCTCGTACAGGCGTATCGTATAGGAGGACGCGCGTATAATACGCCGCACGGTCTCGCTCGTGGACGCCTCTGTCTTCAGCTGTTGGTCGACAGGAACAGTTCCGCTCCGGTCCACTGGAACGAGAAGAAAGAGAAGGAAAGGAACCAACCAAAACGTGTGCGGCTCGCGGCCGGCGCCGCCGATCGCCATCGACTGATCCGTCCGTCTCGCCTCCGTCGGCGTCGGCGTCGGCGTCGGCGTCGCCCTGGTGGTTGCCTGGATGGATCTTGGACGTGGCTCGTGAGCCAGGAAGGGAGTAGGGACCATATGGGCTGCCATTTCTGCGTTCCAGCAGGTTCGTTCCCGCGGTTATTTTACTTTTGGCTTCTGCCATTTCTCGGTTTCGGCTCAGGCCAGGACTCGTTCAGAGCAACTTCATTAACAGCTCACGTTCCTTTCACTTTCACCGTTTTCTATCGGCGACGGCGGGCTATTGGCGTGCAGGTTTCATTGACGACGGCGGGCTATTTACTGCAGTGCTATAGCTGCAGCTACTACTCTACCAGCTAGCACTAGCAGCAGGTTCGATGCTGAGCTCAGGCTTCAGACACGGGTGGATGGATGGATCGTCGTCGTCAGTGAGGTTGCTGTCGGCGAATTTTACTGCGACTATGCAGCCAGTCACCAGTCCAATCAAAATTTACCACAGGCAGACGTACACGTGCGTGCAGGCATCGTACTCGTACGGTACTACCACAGCCTTGCAAGTCAAAAAGAAGAAAAAAAAAACAAAGTAGTAGCAGGACGATTCCTGCACTCGCCAACAGCATGCGACTACGAGCTGCTTCTCCCGCTAGCATTCTGGTCTGCTACCGGCACAGCACTGCACAGCACAGTAAAAGTAGTACATGGCAACGGCATGCTAATCTTGCTTCCGTACCAGTCAGCGCAGGCATAATAGGGGATCAGTGAGACTTACTTAAGCACCTGCCAGGCATCAATCAGCACTCCACAAGATGAGGACGTGAGGGGGGTCGGGAGTGCGGCACGCGGAGCACTGTACATGTGCAACTGCACGTCGCGCGCGGCGCAGCGCAGCGCAGGCACAGAGCCACTGAACCAGTAGCCGTACTCTACAGAAGCAAGGACATAGAGAATTGACAAGAAAAATCACGCAAGGGAGGAGAGAGAAAGAGAGAAGGGGGGAGCATAGGCATAGCAAGAGCAAAGCTGAAAAAGAGGAGCACCACTCGTGGGGGGGTTAAAACCCCGAGAACAAACTTGGGAGTAGCAGCGGCCAGCCGGAAGCGAGCGGAGACCGAGGGGAGGGGGGTGAAGAAGCAACGAGACGCAGCGAGCAAGCGAAAGCATACCAGAGCACCAAGCATAGGGGCGCGCGCGCTTCTCCAGTTCTCCCTCCCTGCACTGCAAGGCGGCTGCAACTGTTCCAGCTAGCCCCTCTCCCAGCCTCTGCGTCGTAGACGTAGTAGCAGGTAGCAGCCGCACCAGCAGAAGCGGCGGCGAGCATGCTCTTGGCACCCCTCCCCGGCGCCGGGCGGATCTGCCGGAGGGCGGCGGCCGGGGCGCTTGGAGCGCGGCGCTAACCGCGTTCGACGGACCTCGGGATCTGACGCCGGGCCTCCCCTAATCGATCGACTCCATCGGTGGCGGCGGCGGCCGACGCGCCAGCAGCCGGGTCTCTCGGCTCCGGGACAAGGTAAGCTTTTGCTCTGCGCATTCGTGCTGCTCAAACATCGTAGCCAGCCACACCAAGCAACTGACTTGTGCTCCGCTGATTGTACAAGGGAAAGATTGCGCTTGCGCTTGCTTGGGCGCCGGCCGCGCCGGTGGCGGTAATCTTCGAGAGCCGCGGCCGCGGCGCGCGGTGAAGAGAAAAAAAAAGGTGAGAGAGAGAGAGAGAGAGAGGCTCCCTGCCCTCTCGCGGTGACTTGGCGAGGAGGGGGAGGGACTGGGAAAGCGAATGGTTTTCGGGAAGGCGCTGTGATTTGGCCTGGAAAGGAGGAACCTTTCCTTCCTCTTCCCGTCCTTTGCCGGCTCTTGTACCGCCCTCAGATCGGCGACCCGGTTCTTTCTTCGGCAACGGGCGGAAATGAGGCTCTCGTCGTCGTCCGGCAGCGTCCTGCCGGCTCAGCCGGGCTCGCCGGAAGGTACTCCTTTGCCTGCTCTGCTGCGCCGACTTCGATTTCTCTCGCTGGTGTCTTGTTCATTAATGCACTTCCTTCCCCGTTCGTTGTATTCCTCTTCCGTATTGAGTTTCAGTTGGAGTTGTTTGACTGCTATTTGGTTTCTGTTTTGTTACTAAATGCCTCTGCTTTAAACCTGCTCTGTGGCCGGGTGATCCCGTAGCAGCGACCCAGCGCCGACGTGTTTGATTTGCGAGGTGTTTATCTGGATTTGTTTTGATGGTTTCTTTTGAAGGTGTTGCTGTCACGAACTGGAAACCGTTTGTTCTTTCGATTTTGGTCCTTTTGTCTACTAGTTCTTGCTGCATGTTGATTTCATGGTATTTCTCCGACTGGTTGTTTTTTTCGATTAAGCTGTAAAAATAGTTCCCTTGTTCCTCCAGTTTAAGGACACTTATTATAAGTTAACACCCCTTCTTGATTCTCAATTTTTTGCACTTAGAATTGGAATTTATGTAGTACCATCTACTTTCTGAAACATTTTTTTTGTTGGCATAAGCCTGTCCCCAGTTTGTTCTCCCTTGATATTTCGTTGCTGAAGAAACTTGCAGTACTGAATCTTGTGCTCAAAACAAAACAAATACTTGTGCCATTACAGCTGTGGAGGAGCACAAGTGCCTGAACTCGGAGTTGTGGCATGCTTGTGCCGGCCCGCTTGTTTCCTTGCCCGCGGTGGGTAGCCGAGTTGTGTACTTCCCTCAGGGCCACAGCGAGCAGGTTAGTGCACAATGCTCACCATGCCCGTGAATCCTATGTCCTCTTCCAGTTCGGCTGTCAAGCTCGAACCCCCAATTAGCCTCTGCCTGTATTTTCAAGACTCCAGAATTTCTCCCTGTTCTACAAAGTTCTTGGTGAATTTCTGCTGCAGGTAGCAGCATCAACAAACAAGGAAATAGAGTCTCAGATCCCCAACTATCCTAATCTGCCGCCACAGCTTATATGCCAACTTCATAATGTGACGATGCATGTAAGCTTGGAGCCTCGGAACACTTTCTCCTTAAGCCGGGTAACCTTAGTTTTCTGTTTCATTATTTGTGTTTTTTCTCTTCTTTCAGGCTGATGCAGAGACAGATGAGGTATATGCACAGATGACACTACAACCACTCAACCCGGTAAATTACATTGTTTCTGCCTATTTGTGCCATATAACATGCAAACTTCTCTTGGGATCTACGGAGAGTAATCTTTGGCTTGCTTTTTGTGCAGCAAGAACTGAAGGACCCATATTTACCTGCAGAATTAGGTTCGGCCAATAAACAGCCAACAAACTATTTCTGCAAAACATTAACAGCAAGTGATACCAGTACCCATGGTGGGTTCTCCGTTCCCCGTCGAGCAGCTGAGAAAGTGTTTCCTCCACTGGTATGTGCTACTTCTCTCAAGTTTCAAGCTCATTATTTATGCTGATTTTGTTGCAGAAAGTGAACTTCTCAAGTTTCGAGTTCATATTTATGTTTCCTTAGATTGATCTAATTTGCCAAATACTATGTAGGATTTCACCCAGCAACCCCCATGCCAGGAGTTGATGGCAAAAGATCTTCATGGCAATGAGTGGAAATTCCGTCACATCTTTCGTGGTGAGCAATTTTTCTTTTTTCCTTTTCACTCTTTTCGCTGTGCATTCAACAGTAAGGGCTATTGCATAACCTTCAAAATACCGTCCTTGATGCAGGCCAGCCAAAGCGGCATCTTCTAACTACAGGTTGGAGTGTCTTTGTAAGTGCAAAGAGACTCGTTGCTGGCGACTCTGTCCTTTTTATCTGGTATGTTCATACTTTAGGCATTCCAAACACTCACTTGTCCTCTCTCTCTTTTGTCTCCTGCCCATCAGATAGTTTCTTTTTGGTTGATTTTATGTCTCATTGCCTTGTCAGGAATGACAATAACCAGCTTCTGCTGGGAATTCGTCGTGCAAATCGGCCACAAACTGTCATGCCATCTTCAGTCTTATCCAGCGATAGCATGCATATCGGTCTTCTTGCTGCAGCTGCTCATGCTGCTTCGACAAATAGCCGATTTACAATTTTTTACAACCCAAGGTAGAACATCTGTAGTCACTTATTGTTTGGACGTTTTTCCTGTCAATTGTTTTAACAGTTGCTTTTGCAGGGCAAGCCCTTCAGAGTTTGTCATACCACTCGTAAAGTATGTTAAGGCTGTGTATCATACCCGCATATCTGTGGGGATGCGATTCAGGATGCTTTTTGAGACAGAAGAGTCTAGCGTTAGGAGGTAAGTTCAAATCTGTTTGCATCTTCACCTTGTATGTTTAAACTGTTAGTTAATTTGCCATTTTAATTTTTCTTTCTCTATCATTTTCCTACACATTGCCTTTGTCTATTTTTTAGTACTGTATTCGTCATGATCTGTGCTCCAGTTCACATGTCAATATACCTCTTTCCTTACACTGAATATTGAACTACCGTATACGCAATCATAAGTTGTATGAGCAGTCTAACCAGATCAAATGCATTCAATTCCAGATACATGGGGACAATTACCGGAATCTGTGATCTTGATTCTGTTCGGTGGCCAAATTCACACTGGCGTTCTGTTAAGGTATATTTTGGGCCTGTGCTTCTCTTGTTTCTTCTGGTTACTACATGCCCTTGTCAACCATTTCTATTGCAAATTTTCAGTTGAAAACGATACTACTACAGTACTCCCTTAATGTTTGTTCTCCCAGAGATACCTACTTCATGGTTTTGTATGATCACAAATTTTACCTGTGAATGAATATAGGTTGGCTGGGATGAGTCAACTGCTGGTGAGCGACAACCAAGGGTGTCACTATGGGAGATTGAACCCCTGACAACTTTCCCAATGTATCCGTCTCCTTTTCCGCTCAGGCTCAAGCGTCCATGGCCAACAGGCTTGCCTTCTCTGCATGGTATGAGGTGCAGTTATGTTTAGCTAGCCTTTGTTAGATATGTTAGCTTATCAAATAATTCTGCAATATGCATTATATCGCCAATAACCTTTCTTGTCATGTCTATCCATAGGTGGGAAGGATGATGAGCTGGCTAACTCTCTCATGTGGCTTCGAGATACCGCAAATCCTGGTTTTCAGTCGTTAAATTTTGGTGGACTTGGTATGAGCCCTTGGATGCAGCCAAGGCTGGATGCTACCTTACTTGGTCTGCAACCTGACATGTATCAGGCGATGGCCACAGCTGCTTTTCAGGATGCAACAAAGCAGGCATCGCCCACAATGCTGCAGTTCCAGCAGCCCCAGAACATAGCTGGCCGGGCTGCCCCGCTTCTTTCAAGTCAGATTTTGCAGCAAGCACATCCTCAATTTCAGCAGCAACCGTACCTTCAAAACATCTCTGAGAGCACAATCCAAGCACAGGGTCAGTCTGAGTTCCTCAAGCAGCAGATCCAACGCAGCCAGCCATTCAATGAGCAGAAGCCCCAGATGCAACCCCAGCAAGAACCACAGCAGCAGCAGCAACCACAGTGTCTGCCAGTCCCCCAACATCAGCAAATGCAACAACAGAATATGACCAACTACCAGTCTATATCTAATGCATTATCACCGTTTTCTCAGCTGTCGCCAGTTTCTCAGTCTTCACCTATGGCGCTGCAGACTATATTACCGTTCTCGCAGGCACAGAGCTTCACAGACACGAATGTAGGTTCATTGTCTCCATCCAATGGCAACAACATGCAAAACACACTGAGGCCGTTCTCGTCAGAAGCAGTTTCTCACCTCAGTATGCCGAGGCCCACTGCGATACCTGTCGCAGACCCATGGTCGTCGAAGCGTGTCGCGGTGGAGTCTCTGCTTCCTTCTCGGCCTCAGGTTTCATCCCAGATGGAACAATTGGACCCTGCACCAGCTAGTATACCTCATAGCTCTGCGTTGGCACCACTTCCCGGAAGAGGGTGCTTGGTTGACCAAGATGTGAACTCTGATCCTCAAAATCATCTCTTGTTCGGTGTTAGTATAGACTCGCAGTCACTTCTAATGCAAGGGGGCATTCCTGGTCTCCAAAACGGGAATGATTCAGCTGCTATACCTTATTCCACTTCCAATTTCCTCAGCCCTTCTCAGAATGACTTTCCTCTGGACCATACTCTAAATTCTTCAGGCTGCTTAGATGATTCTGGGTACGTCCCGCCATGTTCAGATAATTCTGACAAAGTGAACCGACCACCAGCGACCTTCGTGAAGGTGAGTAATTTTGTTTACTGGGATGAGATGTGAATTGAACTTTATTTATGCGCTGAATATACATGTGGTTGCTCGAATATTTGACTATTTGCTCACAACTGTCGGTATCTGCACATTGCTAATACTTGCAAGTATTAATCATTATATTGGTAGAATATAATGGATAATCATTCAATGAGGCTTTTTGGGGGGGGGGGGGGGGGGCATTTTACTAGAAAACAAATAGTTCATGTAACACTTGATATAAGAATCTAGTCTCTGTAAAGTTCTGTTTCTCTCTCTCACTAATTTGTTACCAACACTGGCACTAATCTAGTAATCTACTACACGTTTTTCTCTGTTTGAATGACAGGTTTACAAATCTGGAACCTACGGGAGGTCGCTTGATATCACTAGGTTTAGCAGCTATCACGAGCTCCGTAGGGAACTGGGGCGCCTATTTGGCCTTGAGGGCCAGTTGGAAGACCCATTGAGATCAGGCTGGCAGCTTGTATTCGTCGACCGTGAGGAGGACGTCCTTCTCGTGGGCGACGACCCTTGGCAGTAAGCACTGCATGCGACGTTGTTTCTTTGTTTTTTTTTTCCTGCATTCTTCCTCACATTGCGTTGCAACCCAACCCCGCAGGGAATTCGTGAGCACGGTGTCCTGCATAAAGATCCTCTCCCCGCAGGAGGTGCAGCAGATGGGGAAGCAGGGCCTGGAGCTCCTGAGCTCGGCCCCCGCGCGGAGGCTCGGTAGCAGCTGTGACGACTACGTCAGCAGGCAGGAGTCGAGAAGCCTGAGCACCGGGATCGCGTCCGTCGGTTCGGTGGAGTTGGGATGAGCAGCAAGATAGCGCGCACGCAGCAGCAGGTTACGCATCCTCAGCCTCAGGGTAGGTAGGGGACTGAAGGGTTGGTCTGCGACTTGATGACCCACGAGCTCCTCGTTGCGCGCTTCGTTCGCCTCCATGCGATGGATAGAAGTTCAGCGCAGACCAAGACTTAGCTCTGCGAGCTATGTACCATCTAATAATTCTGTCCGTGTCGTACCATGTCAACTCCTAAGTAGAAGAATTGAAGAAACTACCAGCAGCCGCTGTCTGGTATACACGCTGAAACATTTTTTTCTTGCATGGAGAAATACTAATCATCTGGATGTAGCCAGGCCTAGGCTCTCTAATGGTTGATCGGGTAATACAGCCCCTCGCACACAGCAAACTCACAAGAGAAACTTCCAGTTGCTACATTAAGTTTGGGCAGTAATAAAAGGTCCGTCAAAAAATAACTTTTTTTTTTCTCGGCAGCAACAAGAAGTTCATACAAAATTAACTTATTTTTTAGTGGCTAAACGGAGGAGGCTGATTTTTTTGTTTGTTTTGGCGGTGTGTACTAAGACGTTGTATTTAGTCAATGAAAATAGATTGATTTTCGGCGGTCTCTATCGCAAGAAAGATATTACTTTTTTTACAGGTCTGACCACCGAAAATAGAAGACTTCTTTGTCGGTGATCAACCTCTAGCAGTCGAAAATAAGCCATGTATAAATTTCACGTCTACATTCATCCTTACCTCAGATCATCGCGCGCTCGATAGCCATCACCGTCGTGTGCTCGGCCACCCTCTGCTACGTTGGCCACATTATGTTCGTTGCCCTTGTCAACTATGGGCTAAGAAGTCAATAGCGTGGCTGTCCTACATTTATCCTTACCTCCGTCATCGAGTGCTCGATAGCCATCACCGCCATGTGCTCGACCACCCTCCGCTACGTCGGCCGCATTATGTTCGTTGCCCTTGCCAACTATGGGCTAAGAAGTCAATAGCGTGGTTGTCCTCCGCTGCGCCACGCCACGCCACACCTATATACAGGAAGCTCAAACAGATGCTGAGCTATCACCTATTGATGTTTATCTCATGGGGCATAAGAGATCGGACACGACAATTTGAGATGTTGTATAGTCAGCAAGAGTCAGATTGATTGGTCAGTTGTTTATAATTCATAATTATTTGTGAAACATTCAAGATCTAAGTTTTGAATTCGCTTTTTAAATACAGAAGCAATATGTATAGGAGATGGTTAGGCGTCGTTAGCACCTTAGGAAGGGTATTCCACTAGATACTGCCAAGACACACTCAAGAATCCAAGTTGTCGGCGTTTCGACCCCGGGGGTCCCTGGACCAACGAGTAAATTGTCGCCGCGTGTCCCAGTCCAGATGAGTCGGCGCGAGACGGAGCACAAAGGGGGGAAAACAGCAAAGGGGAAACCCGCGGCCTTCGTGTTGTCCTGCGCCCAGGTCGGGTGCGCTTGCAGTAGGGGGTTACAAGCGTCCGCGTGGGAGAGAGCGAGAGCGAGAGAGAGAGAGACTGTGCGACGGCCCGTTCTCCCGCACGACCAACCTTCTCGTACGAGAGCCCTGGACCTTCCTTTTATAGGCGTAAGGAGAGAGCCCAGGTGTACAATGGGGGGTGTAGCAGTGTGCTAACGTGTCTAGCAGAGAGGAGCTAGAGCCCTAAGTACATGCCGTCGTGGCAGTCGGAGAGATTTTGGCGCCCTGTTCATGTGATGTCGTGGCCGTCGGAGGAGTGCTTGAGCCCTGTGGAAGTACAACTGTCGGAGCTGTCGGATCCTTGTTGACGTCTCCTTGCTTCCGTAAGGGGCTGAGAGCCGCCGTCGTCATGGAGCACGTGGGGCGCCATCATTACTTGTTTACCGGGGCGAGCCAGATGGGACACCGGTCTTGTTCCCCGTAGCCTAAGCTAGCTAGGGGTAGGGTAATGATGGCCCCCTGTGACGTGGTCGGTTCGAGCCCGAGGTCGGGCGAGGCGATGACTCCTCCGAGGTTGAGGCTGAGTCCGAGCCCTGGGGTCGGGCGAGGCGGAGTCCGTCGTCCGAGGTCGAGGCTGAGTCCGAGCCCTGGGGTCGGGCGAGGCGGAGTCCGTCGTCCGAGGTCGAGGCTGAGTCCGAGCCCTGGGGTCGGGCCAGGCGGAGTCCGTCGTCCGAGGTCGAGGCTGAGTCCGAGCCCTGGGGTCGGGCGAGGCGGAGTCCGTCGTCCGGCGTCGAGGTTGAGTCCGAGCCCTGGGGTCGGGCGAGGCGGAGCTTCCTATGGCGCCCGAGGCTGGACTTAGCTGCTGTCAGCCTCACTCTGTCGAGTGGCACAACAGTCGGAGCGGCGCAGGCGGCGCTGTTTTCCTGTCAGGTCGGTCAGTGGAGCGGCGAAGTGACTGTGGTCACTACGGCCCTGTCGACTGAGGAGCGCGCGTCAGGATAAGGTGTCAGTCGATCCTTGCATTGAATGCTCCTGCGATACGGTCGGTTGGCGTGGCGATCTGGCCAAGGTTGCTTCTCCGCGAAGCCTGCCCGAGCTGGGCCTCGGGCGAGTCGAAGGTGCGTCCGTTGCTTGAGGGGACCCTCGGGCGAGTCGTGAATCCTCCTGGGTCGGCTACCTTTGCCCGAGGCTGGGCTCGGGCGTGGCGAGATCGTGTCTCTTGAGTGGACGGAGCCTTGACCGGAATCGCGCCCATCAGGCCTTTGCAGCTTTGTGCTGATGGGGGTTACCAGCTGAGATTTAGGAGTCTTAGGGGTACCCCTAATTATGGTCCCCGACAGTAGCCCCCGAGCCTCGAAGGGAGTGTTAGTACTCGCTTGGAGGCTTTTGTCACATTTTTTTGCAAGGGGACCGGCCTTTCTCGGTTGCGTTTCGTTCCGGTGGGTGCGCGCGAGCGCACCCGCCGGGTGTAGCCCCCGAGGCCTCGGAGGAGTGGTTTGACTCCTTCGAGGTCTTAGCGCGTTTCGTGATGCTTCGGCCGGTCCGGTTGTTCCCTCATACGAACTGGCCGTAGCCCGGGTGCATAGTCAGGTTCCAAGTTCTCGGGCTGGTATGTTGACGCTGTCAACGGTTTGGCCGGAGCCGGATTTGCGAGAGCAGCCCCCGAGCCTCCGCACAGAGCGAGAGGACGGTCAAGGACAGACTCGGCTTTTTTCATACGCCCCTGCGTCGCCTTTCCGCAAGGAGGAGGGGGGAAGCGCCATGTTGCCCTCGGAGGGCGCCGAACATGGTGTCTCCAGTGAGTTGCTAACGGGTGATCCGAGTGGACGCCCGTGCCCCGTTCGATAAGGGTCGGCTAGTGGCCCAGAGGCGCGCTCCAAAAGTACCTGCAGGTGATTTGCTGGACCGGTCCCGTTTGATAGGGTCCGAGGGCTCAATGCCTCCCTCTGATGGGATTCCGCTACAGAATCGCTCCTGCTGGTCTCGGAAATGTCCTAGGGTACCTCGGGAGCGTAGCCCGAGCCTCGGCCATGTATCGGACGTACCCAGGGTCATCCCTCGCTCTGCGTGCTCTGAGGCGGCTGTCGAACCCTTCGGGGGCCAGCCTACGAACCCCTGATTGGTAGTGGGCGCGGAGCCCGAGTGGCTTGAGGCGGCTGTCGAACCCATCCGAGGGGCCAGCCTTCGAACCTCTGACCAGCAGTGGGCACGGAGCCCGAGTGCTCTGAGGCGGCTGTCGAACCCTTCCGAGGGGCCAGCCTTCGAACCTCTGATCAGTAGGAGGGCTCGGAGCCCGAGTGCTCTGAGGCGACTGTCGAACCCTTCCGAGGGGCCAGCCTTCGAACCTCTGATCAGTAGGGGGGCTCGGGGCCCGCTTCCTTCGTGGAGAAGGATCCCTTTCAGAGTATCCCCTTTCCCGATCCCTGTAGCAAGAGAGAGAAAGAGGAAGAGGAAAAGGATACGAAATCGAACGACGTGGCGCACCTTTTTTGACGCGGTCATTATGGCGGAGGTGAAGCGTCGCCTGCTTCGCCTGCCAAAGGTGTCGCCTGCCCTACTGCAGAGTCAATGCGACGGGACGTGTGGTTCGCGGGGCAGTCGTTGTGCGTGCGCGAGCCGTTCGAGGAACGGAACACGGGCGCGTCGTCTTCGCTCTGTAGGAGAGGGCTCTCTCGCTGTCCCAGGAGCGGACGTGAGCCTGCAGACGACTTGACCGCTGCTTCCGCCCGCCTGTCGCCGCCATTACTGCCAGCCCACTTTTGGCCATATTGACCGTCGCGCCTTCTCCCGCGGCTGACTGACCCGTGATCGACGTGCTCGGTTGGCACTGTTGGGCCAAGCGCAGGGTTGCCTCGAGTCGCGGCACCGGTTCCGCAGTCGAGAAGCCGCGGTACTGGCGCAAGTGGCGGTGCAGTTTCTCGCACGTAGTAACCGGCGCGCCGGTTACATGACATGTGGGCCTGGGCCTCCATGCTGGATGCGTCGGAGTCGAAAGGGTGCGCCCCCTTGGTGTGGTTGCATGCCGCCTGCATGGCGGTCCGCCCTTTCACCCGCTGGTCTGGGCGAAAGTGGAGGAGTGCTTGTAACCGCTGAGCAGTTGTACGCTCCGCGCGCGGCGGTTTGGCTCCTTCTGTCCTGGGCTAGCTTGCATGACGCGTGGGACCCAGCCCCCGTGTCGTAGGGGGAGGACCTTGGAGCGTGTTGGTGAAGGCTCAGCTCGCGACGGCTGAGGACGCAAGTGGGGAGAGTCGCCTTTAAAAAGGAGGGTGACCCCCTTGGGCGGCAACCATGTCTTCACACTCCCTTCATGCATCGCGCCCTTCCACCTTCCGAGCCCCCGGATGGGGAGCACCCGCGTCGCTTTCGTCTAGTCGTCGTTGGAGGAACGCAACTTCGCGGAAGTTGGTACCTTTCAGCCATCGTTCGACTTTAAGGATTTTCATCAGGCAGCCCGGCTGCATCCCCTCACCGGTGGTCACCCAAGACGGTGACCACCAGTTTGATGGTGGGGAGAAGCGAGCCGGGCTGCGGCCTCTGCCCCTCCCTCAGCTTCAAGGATGTTCGTCATCCTTGCTGGGGCGGAGAGCGAGGCGAGCCGGAGCTCTACCTCCCGCGTGGATCGGTGGACCACCTCTTCTTTCAGCTTCTGGGGGTGGAAACCATCCTCCAGCTCTGCAAAGGAGGCGCCCTCTAGCTATGCCGGGGAAGGCGAACTGTTGCTGCCCAGCCAGGGTGCAACATTCCGTCCTCTATCCTCGCTTTCGTGGCGAGGACGGGAGTGAGGACCTGCCGGTGCGCTTTGGGGCGGTCGGCGCTCGCTGGTGCGGTGTTGGTGGACAGGTGGACGCCACCGTCGGTGCTGACGTGGTGGCAGCTGGAGAAAGCTTCTCCGCCGATGAGCCCGTCAGTGCTACCCGCGGACCGACCCTCGACTCTTTGGCTTTAATGTCTGGTTCTCGTCCCTTGAGTGGGGACGTGAACAAGAGCCTTCCGGCAGCAGCGTCCGTCCTAGGACCATCGCTGCCGTTGCAGAGGTCGCTGGCGAGTCACCAAGAGTTTGTCGTCCCGCAGGCTCTCCGATGTGGAGGTTGTTCATACCCGCGGGGGCAGAACCGGAGTTCTGTTTGTAATGGCACCTAGAGTGCCGGTGTTTGTTCATCGTGGCTGTCGGGGCCTGAACATTTATGTATTTTGGCGTGAAGCCATGTTTTTTCCTCATTTCGAGCACTAGGACTCGCCTGTCGGCTAACTGAACCGCTTAACCAAGTGTGAGTTGCCTCGTGCGAAGGTGACGAGTGAGGTATCCGTATCCCGGAGGCGTAGGAGTCCCTCAGCTCGGTCGGCCTTGCCGCCCGAGGCTTCTCTTGCTTAGTTAAAGGAACCCTCGGCCGCTCTGCGATGAGCCGGAGGCAGCGGTGCCAGCACGGACAGAGGCAGAGTTGGCTCGGAAAGAAGCTTCGTCGGCCGGAGCCTGGCCGGGCCGTCCACTGGCGGGACCGACGCCGGAGTCGAGTTGCCGAGGCCGTGAGCCGGGCTGACGTCCTCGGGGGACAGCTGGCTGAGGCTACGGAGCGGCTGGTTGAGCCGTCTGCTCGGACCGGGTTCCCGGAGGAGACCCTAGCGGCGATGGCCCAGGCGTGGTGCCGATAGGTTCCTTCGAGGTGGAGATCCTCCGACCGTGTTGCCATCCGAGGCCGGGTCGGATTCTGCCGAAGGTGGAGTCGACGCCGAGGGTGCTGCTGCTCCCCCACTGATGTCTGATCCTGCAGGAGCAGTTTATCTTGTAGTGTGCGTATGTTTTTTGGCGGCCGCCGAGGCCCAAACATATCGTTGTCGTGTTGTAAAGCTGCGTTTCTTTTCCCCTTGTTTCGAGTATCTGGACTTATTTGTTGGTAACAGAATTGTTTGTCCGAGCGAGAGTTACTTTTCACGGAAGGTGATGAGTAAGGTATCTGTATCCCAGAGGCGTAGGTGTCCCTCGGCTCGGTCGGCCTTGCCGCTTACGTGTACTCTTACTCGTTCGTAGGATTATGTTATCGATATAGTCGAGAAGGCACGAAAAATCGTTTCGGCAGAAAAGTTTTCGGGCATTAAGACTTGTTCGGTCAGCGGAATCGCTTATCCGAGCGTGAGTTACTTATTGCAGAAGGTGATGAGTGAGGTATCCGTATCCCGGAGGCGTAAGAGTCCCTCGGCTCGGTCGGCCTTGCCTGCTTACGTGTACTCCATCATTTTCAGGATCCCACCTTCGAAATAGTCGAAAAGCACAAAAGGCGTTCTGGCAGAAAGACTTTTTCCGAGGAAAATTTTGACGCAGAGGGGGTGCCCCCTTCTAGCCCCCGAGGGAGTGTCGGGCTTTGCCGAGGCAAGGCTGACCCTTCCTTGATGGTTAGACTTTGTTGGCGTATGTAAACGAGGTGTATGAACGACTTGAAAACATCTTAAGGGTAGAAGCGACGTAGCTGTCGGATGTTCCAAGCGTTGCTGTAGACCTCGCCTTCACTGTTGGCTAGCTTGTATGTTCCGGGCTTCAAAATCTTGGCGATGATGAATGGCCCTTCCCAAGGAGGCGTGAGCTTGTGGCGCCCTCGGGCGTCTTGTCATAGCCGAAGCACCAAGTCGCCCACCTAGAGGTCTCGGGACCGAACCCCTCGGGCGTGGTAGCGTCGCAGGGACTGCTGATACTACGCCGAGTGTAGTAAGGCCATGTCCCGAGCCTCTTCCAGCTGGTCCAGTGAGTCTTCTCGGTTGCTTCGGTTGCTTCGGTCGTCGTACGCCCTCATCCTCGGGGAACCGTATTCTAAGTCTGTGGGCAAGATGGCCTCGGCCCCATAGACTAGAAAAAACGGCGTGAAGCCCGTGGCTCGGCTTGGTGTTGTCCTCAGACTCCAGACCACCGAGGGGAGTTCCTTCACCCATCGCCTGCCGAACTTGTTGAGGTCGTTGTAGATCTGCGGCTTGAGTCCTTGCAGAATCATGCCGTTGGCACGCTCTACTTGCCCATTCGTCATGGGGTGAGCTACGGCGGCCCAGTCCACCCGGATGTGGTGATCCTCGCAGAAGTCCAAGAACTTTCTGCCGGTGAACTGGGTGCCATTGTCGGTGATGATGGAGTTCGGGACCCCAAAGCGATGGATGATGTTGGTGAAGAACGCCACCGCCTATTTGGACCTGATGCTGTTTAGGGGTCAGACCTCGATTCACTTGGAGAATTTGTCGATAGCGACCAGCAGGTGCGTGTAGCCCCCGGGTGCCTTCTGCAAGGGACCGACGAGGTCCAAACCCCACACAGCGAACGGCCAGGTGATGGGTATTGTCTGCAGAGCCTGAGCGGGCAGGTGGGTCTGCTTTGCGTAGAATTGACACCCTTGGCAGGTGCGTACAATCCTAGTGGCGTCGGCCACCGCGGTTGGCCAGTAGAAACCCTGCTGGAATGCGTTTCCAATGAGGGCCCGAGGCGCTGCGTGGTGACCGCAAGCCCCGAGTGTATTTCTTGTAATAACTCCTGACCTTCGGCGATGGATATGCATCGCTGGAGGATGCCTGAGGGGCTGCGGTGGTAGAGCTCCTTCCCGTCACCCAGCAAGACGAACGACTCGGCGCGCCGCGCCAGTCACCGAGCTTCGGCTCTGTCGAGGGGTAGCTCTCCTTGGTGGAGATATTGCAGGTACGGGGTCTGCCAGTTTCGGTTAGGCGTGACCCCATTCCGCTCTTCCTCGATGCGCAGTGCCTCACCCTCGGGGGCCGAGGGTGCCTCGGGCTGAGCCGTGGGCACCTCGGGCAGGGCCGAGACCTCCTCGGGCTTGGGCGTGTCGTCGGTCTTGACTGAGGGTTGATGTAGGTCTCGGGAGAAGACGTCGGGAGGGACCGTTGTCCGCCCCGAGGCTATCTTAGCCAGCTCGTCCGCAGTCTCGTTGTATCGTCGGGCGATGTGGTTGAGTTCAAGCCCGAAGAACTTGTCCTCCAGGCGCCGAACCTCATCGCAGTAGGCTTCCATCTTCGGGTCGCGACAATGGGAGTTCTTCATGACTTGGTCGATGACAAGCTGCGAGTCGCCACGAGCGTCGAGGCATCGGACCCCTAGCTCGATGGCAATGCGCAACCCGTTAACCAGAGCCTCGTACTCGGCCACATTGTTGGACGCCGGGAAATGGAGGCGCAGCACGTAGCGGAGGTGCTTCCCGAGGAGTGAGATGAAGAGCAGGCCCGCGCCCGCTCCTGTTTTCATCAACGACCTGTCGAAAAACATGGTCTAGAGTTCCGGTTGGATCGGAGCTGCTGGAAGCTGGGTGTCGACCCATTCAGCCATAAAGTCCGCCAAGACTTGGGACTTGACGGCCTTCCGAGGGGCAAACGAGATAGTCTCGCCCATGATCTCCACCGCCCACTTTGCAATCCTACCCGAGGCCTCTCGGCACTGGATGATCTCCCCCAGGGGGAAGGATGACACCACAGTCACCGGATGAGACTCGAAGTAGTGTCGCAACTTTCGCCGCGTCAGAATTACCGCGTACAGTAGCTTCTGGATTTGCGGGTAGCGGATTTTGGTCTCGGACAGTACTTCACTGATGAAGTAGACCGGCCTCTGGACGGGCAATGCGTGGCCCTCTTCTCGTCTCTCGACCACGATCGCGGCGCTGACCACCTGAGTGGTAGCGGCGACGTAGATCAAGAGGGATTCTCCGGCAGCGGGGGGCACCAAGATGGGCGCGCTGGTAAGGAGCGCCTTTAGGTTCCCGAGGGCTTCCTCGGCCTCGGGGGTCCAAGTGAAGCGCTCGGTCTTTCTCAAGAGGCGATACAGAGGTAGGCCTCTTTCACCGAGGCGCGAGATGAAACGGCTCAGGGCCGCAAGGCATCCCATGACCCTCTGTACTCCTTTCAAGTCCTTGATGGGGCCCATGTTGGTAATGGCCGCGATTTTCTCCGGGTTGGCCTCGATGCCCCGCTCGGAGACGATGAACCCCAGGAGCATGCCTCGGGGGACTCCGAAGACACACTTCTCGGGATTGAGTTTTACGCCTTTCGCCTTGAGACACTGGAATGTCGTTTCAAGGTCAGAAAGGAGGTCGGAGGCTTTCCTCGTCTTGACTACGATGTCATCGATGTAAGCCTCGACCGTTTGACCAATGTGCTCTCCGAACACATGGTTCATGCACCTTTGGTATGTCGCACCCGCATTCCTCAAACCGAATGGCATAGTAATGTAGCAGTACATGCCAAAGGGTGTGATGAAAGAAGTCGCGAGCTGGTCGGACTCTTTCATCCTAATTTGGTGATACCCTGAGTAGGCATCGAGGAAAGACAGTGTTTCGCACCTAGCTGTGGAATCCACGATTTGATCGATGCGAGGCAGAGGGTAGGGAACCTTCGGACATGCTTTGTTTAGACCAGTATAGTCTACACACATCCACCATTTCCCTCCTTTCTTTCTCACAAGCACAGGGTTGGCAAGCCATTTGGGATGGAATACCTCTTTGATGAACCCTGCAGCCATCAGCTTGTGGATCTCCTCGCCTATGGCTCTGCACTTTTCTTCGTCGAATCGGCGCAGAGGCTGCTTCACGGGTCGGGCTCCAGCTCGGATATCCAGCGAGTGCTCGGCGACATCCCTCGGTATGCCAGGCATGTCCGAGGGACTCCACGCAAAGACTTCGGCGTTCGCGCGGAGAAAGTCGACGAGCAGTGCTTCCTATTTGGGGTCGAGCTCGGAGCCGATCCGGATCTGCTTGGAGGCGTCGTTGCTGGGGTCGAGAGGGACGGACTTAACCGTCTCAGCTGGCTCGAAGTTGCCGGTGTGGCACTTCGCATCTGGCGCCTCCTTGGAGAGGCTCTCCAGGTCAATGATGAGGGCCTCGGATTCGGCGAGGGCCTCGGCGTACTCCACACACTCCACGTCGCATTCGTACGCGTGTCGGTACGTGGGGCCGATGGTGATGACCCCGTTGGGGCCCGGCATCTTGAGCTTGAGGTAGGTGTAGTTGGGGACAGCCATGAACTTAGCGTAGCATGGTCTCCCCAGTACTGCATGGTAGGTTCCTCAGAACCCGACCACCTCGAACGTGAGGGTTTCCTTTCGAAAGTTGGAGGGAGTCCCGAAGCAAACGGGCAGATCGAGTTGCCCAAGGGGTTGGACGGGTTTCCCGGGGATGATCCCGTGAAAAGGCGCCGCGCCGGCCCAGATCGAGGATAGATTGATCTGCAGGAGCCCGAGGGTCTCGGCGTAGATGATGTTGAGGCTGCTGCCTCCGTCCATGAGGACCTTGGTAAGCCTGATGTTGCCGATGATGGGATCGACAATGAGCGGGTACTTCCCTGGGCTCGGCACGCGGTCGGGGTGGTCGCCCTGGTCGAAGGTGATGGGCTTGTCGGACCAGTCTAGGTAGACTGGCGCCGCCACCTTTACCGAGCAGACCTCCCGGCGCTCTTGCTTGCGGTGCCGAGCCGAGGCGTTCGCCACTTGCACACCGTAGATCATGAAGCAGTCATGGACCTCGGGGAACTCCTCTGCTTTGTGATCCTCCTTCTTGTCGTTGTTGTGGGCTCAGCCACCTTCCGCCGGTGGCCCGGCCCTGTGGAAGTGGCGCTGAAGCATGATGCACTCCTCAAGGGTGTGCTTGACGGGACCCTGATGATAGGGGCACGGCTCCTTGAGCATCTTGTTGAACAGGTTGGCGCCTCCGGGAGGCTTCCGAGGGTTCCTGTGCTCGGCGGCGGTGACAAGGTCCGCGTCGGCGGCGTCACGTTTCGCTTGCGACTTCTTCTTGCCTTTCTTCCTCGCGCCGCGCTGAGCGGACGCCTAGGGGACGTCTTCCGGCCGGCGCCCTGAGGCTGCTTGTCCTTCCGAAAGATGGCCTCAACCGCCTCCTGCCCGGAGGCGAACTTGGTGGCGATGTCCATCGGCTTGCTCGCCCTGGTGGGAGTCTTGCGACCCAGCTTGCTCACCAGGTCGCGGCAAGTGGTGCCAGCGAGGAAAGCGTCGATGACATCCGAGTCGGTGATGTTGGGAGCTCGGTGCGCTGCTTCGAAAATCGCCGGATGTAGTCTCGCAGGGACTCTCCCAGCTGCTGGCGGTAGCTTCGGAGATCCCAGGAGTTCCCGGGGCACACGTATGTGCCCTGGAAATTGCTGGCGAAGGCTTTGACCAGGTCGTCCCAGTTGGAGATCTGCGCAGGAGGCAGATGCTCCAGCCAGGCTCGGGCGGCGTCGGAGAGGAACAGGGGAAGGTTACGGATGATGAGGTTGTCATCGTCCGTCCCACCCAGCTGGCATGCCAGCCGGTAGTCCGCGAGCCACAGCTCTGGCTTTGACTCCCCCGAGTACTTGGTGATGGTAGTCGGGGTTCGGAACCGGGTCGGGAACGACGCCCGTCGTATGGCCCGGTTGAAAGCTCACGGACCGGGTGGTTCGGGCGAGGGGCTCCGATCCTCCCTGCTGTCGTAGCGTCCCCCACGCCTAGGGTGGTAGCCTCGGCGCACCTTCTTGTCGAGGTGGGCTCGACGGTCGCGGCGGTGGTGCTCGTTGCCGAGGCGACCCGGGGCCGCATGCGCTGAGTTCCGCGTTCGCCCGATGTGGACTGAGGCTTCCCGCATGAATCAGGAAGTCGCGGCGCGATGCTCCGGGGGGTACCCCTTCCTTCGGGAGGCAGAGCTCTCAGCCCGTCGGACCGCGGCATCTTCCAGGAGATTCTTGAGCTCTCCCTGGATACGCTGCCCCTCGGTGGTGGATGGTTCCAGCATCGCTCGGAGTAGTATCGCTGCTGCAGCCAGGTTCTGGCCGACCCCACTGGAAGCCGGGGGCAGCCTTGCCCTGGCATCGTCGACGATGCGGTGCTGGATGTCCTGGGCCAGGTGACGCGCTTCTCCAGCTGGTGCTCGGCCTGCCCACTCCTGCCCGATATTTTGCTGAAGCTGCACAAGTTGTCCTGCTTCCTCGTCGAGCCTGGCCTGTACCTCGCGGATTTGCTCGAGCTGTGCGTCCTGACCCCCCGTAGGGACTAGGACCATAGCTAGTTCCCAAAGGATGTCAACATGAGGCGCAGGCCTAGGGGGATCGCCGTCCTCCGGCATACCAAGATGGTTGCCTTCGTCGAGACCCCCTAGATCGACGTGGAAGCATTCGCGACTTGGGCCACAGTCCTCGTCGCCGAGGCTGTGGCTGCTATCGGAGCAATCGGAGAGGCAGTAGTCACATGCGGTCATAAAGTCCCGCATGGCACTGGGGTTATCGAGCCCAGAGAAATCCCAACCAGAGTCAGGCTCGTCATCTTCCTCGGAACCCAGAGGCCCATAGGTCGAGACGGCCGTCAGTCGGTCCTAGGGTGACCGCATATGATACCCCGGAGGGTTTGGACATGCCTTTATGAAAGCGTCCACCGAAGCGGGGTCGCTTGGCGGGTCGCAGCTGAATCTAAAAGGCATGGAACGGGGAAACGGACGGTACCTCTTGATCGACGGGTGGTGACGAAGCCTTGTCAGGGACGGACTGCACCGTTGTCTCAGGTACGAGGCTAACGCCCAGCAAGTCCTTCGCGAGCATGCTGGCATCGCCCATCTGCTTGGGGTTGGCGTGTTGCGGGGAAACGGCGCTCGTCTTCGTCTTAGACGCGAGGTCGACGCCCGAAGTGTCCCCCGCTAGGGCGCCAGCGCCGTCGACTCGCTCGACAGCCGATGAGGTGCCGCCTCCTGCTTGGCCATGCCTGCCCCGCCTCCTCCTCCGTCGGCGGGGAAGGTGACAGGACAGACCCGGATGTTGCTCTTCCGCCACGTGGGGAAGACGTCGTCGATTTTGCCGCCGGCGGGCGGGCTGATGGCCGCCATTGTCGTCGTCGCGCGACGGAGGAAGGAGTATCATGTCGTAGCTGCCGTCGAGGGACATGAACTCAAGACTCCCAAAACGAAGCATCGTCCCGGGTTGGAGAGGTTGCTGGAGGCTACCCATCTGGAGCTTGATGGGAAGCTGTTCGTCAACACGCAGCAGGCCCCTACCTGGCGCGCCAACTGTCGGCGTTTCGACCCCGGGGGGTCCCTGGACCGACGAGTAAATTGTCGCCGCGTGTCCCAGCCCAGATGGGTCGGCGCGAGACGGAGCACAAAGGGGGGAAAACAGCAAAGGGGAAACCCGCAGCCTTCGTGTTGTCCTGCGCCCAGGTCGGGTGCGCTTGCAGTAGGGGGTTACAAGCGTCCGCGTGGGAGAGAGCGAGAGCGAGAGAGAGAGACTGTGCGGTGGCCCGTTCTCCCGCGCGGCCAACCTTCTCGTACGAGAGCCCTGGACCTTCCTTTTATAAGCGTAAGGAGAGGGCCCAGGTGTACAATGGGGGGTGTAGCAGTGTGCTAACGTGTCTAGCAGAGAGGAGCTAGAGCCCTAAGTACATGCCGTCTTGGCAGTCGGAGAGGTTTTGATGCCCTGTTCATGTGATGTCGTGGTCATCGGATGAGTGCTTGAGCCCTGTGGAAGTACAACTATCGGAGCTGTCGGATCCTTGCTGACGTCTCCTTGCTTTCATAAGGGGCTGAGAGCCGCCGTCGTCATGGAGCACGCGGGGCGCCATCATTACTTGTTTACCGGGGCGAGCCAGATGGGACGCCGGTCTTGTTCCCCGTAGCCTGAGCTAGCTAGGGGTAGGGTAATGATGGCCCCCCTGTGACGTGGTCGGTCCGAGCCCGAGGTCGGGCGAGGCGATGACTCCTCTGAGGTCGAGGTTGAGTCTGAGCCCTGGGGTCGGGCGAGGCGGAGTCCGTCGTCCGAGGTCGAGGCTGAGTCCGAGCCCTGGGGTCGGGCGAGGCGGAGTCCGTCGTCCGGCGTCGAGGTTGAGTCCGAGCCCTGGGGTCGGGCGAGGCGGAGCTTCCTATGGCGCCCGAGGCTGGACTTAGCTGCTGTCAGCCTCACTCTGTCGAGTGGCACAACAGTCGGAGCGGCGCAGGCGACGCTGTTTTCCTGTCAGGTCAGTCAGTGGAGCGGCAAAGTGACTGCGGTCACTTCGGCCCTGTCGACTGAGGAGCGCACGCCAGGATAAGGTGTCAGTCGATCCTTGCATTGAATGCTCCTGCGATACGGTCGGTTGGCGTGGCGATCTGGCCAAGGTTGCTTCTCCGCGAAGCCTGCCCGAGCTGGGCCTCGGGTGAGTCGAAGGTGCGTCCGTTGCTTGAGGGGACCCTCGGGCGAGTCGTGAATCCTCCTGGGTCGGCTGCCTTTGCCCGAGGCTGGGCTCGGGCGCGGCGAGATCATGCCTCTTGAGTGGACGGAGCCTTGACCGGAATCGCGCCCATCAGGCCTTTGCAGCTTTGTGCTGATGGGGGTTACCAGCTGAGATTTAGGAGTCTTGGGGGTACCCCTAATTATGGTCCCCGACACTAGTCAAATGGCCCCATGCACCAGGTTGATTGCTAGCCTAGTCCCTAAGGCTTCATATGCCTCGGGTGGCCTCTAGATAAGACCATGGAGCCCCACACGCCTAGGGTGTAATATCCAAAATTGTAAATCATAAGAAGAGATAATATCCTTATGTGTATTGTCTATACCTACTATCGCATGTGAATAAACATCATAAAAAGATTAAATAACCAAAGACACTTAAATAAATCATGCATCATGTTGAGTTTTACTTGATTGCGCATTTGTGGATAATAAAATAAAAGTGACAATAACAATGTATTAATGGGACCATAGAATCTAAACCCTAATTTGAAAACAAAACCATGAAAATAGAGAAGGAAAGAAAGAAAGAAATATTATACAATACAAAATAATATTATAATTAAATAACTTCACCACATGATGGTATGACCAAATTGCATAGTTAATATGAGTTTAAATTTGCATTTAAGTTGAATTCAAAATTTAGATTCAAAGAAATTAAGAAGAAAAGAAAACAGAAAATAGAAAAAACAAAAGGGAAAATAGAAAACCACGCCTGGGCTGCATTTAACTGCTCGACCCATTTGCTTCCTTACACCCACGCAGCCCACCCAGCCACCGCACACTTGCTTCGACAAGTGGGACCCATGGACCAGTCACCTGTCGCACGTGAACTCGTGGGCTCTCGTAGACGTGTCGACCCCACCTGTCAACCTGTACTGTGGATCTTCCTCCCCGTGATCTCCGCGGCCACCTACCCACCTCCGCGCCCACCGGCCGGATTTGCCGGATCCGCGCGGCGAACCACTTTTGGACCCTGGATATATGGGGGAGGAAGATTTCTTCTCGGGTGGAGTTGCTATGCGGTGCAGAGTTCCCGCTACATCCGCCACGCAGGAGATGGTCCCGAAGCATAAAACTGCTCCTGGACTGAAAGTGATCTTGCTCTTGAAAACGATGGCCATGGAGTGAGCGTTGATCGGCAACACACCCCTACCTAGCGCGCCAGCTATCGGTGTTTTGTGTCTGATCGCACACCCGAGGTTAACCTCGTGGTGCTTTTGGGTAGGACGGTGTCCCTGATCGTAACTCGATGGTTCGCGCTCTGGCACGAGAGAGAAAGACAAGCAAATTTCAGCAGGTTCGTCCGCTTTGAGGAGCGTAATACCCTACTTCCTGGGGTGACTTTGTATATTGATGAAATTACAGGTGGTGACTGCTAAACTGATAGGATGCTAAATGAGATGGAAATGGAGGAGGTCCCGCTTGGCCTTATATACACAACCGTGGGGGGTCTTCCCGCACAAGTGTCGATCGCAATCTTCCTACTTATCTTCTAATTAGTAGTAAACAATTTTCACTATCTCGAGGAAAATCCGGCGCTTTCATGCCGAGGTTCATATTATTTTACCGGGCTGGCCCGACGCGTTTAGGCCCGCTGCAGGCCAGGCTCGGACAAGGAACAAGCCTGCGAGCTTAGATGACCCTGGCCGGTTTTCTAACCGTGCCTGGCGGGGCCGGGCTTCACCGGGCCCGGGCAGCCCGTTTGGCCATCTCTAGTCATGAAAATGTAATTATAATTATTCATCTATTATCTTTAGGTAAGAAAACACGATCTACATTTCACTTAATTTCTTGTTTTAGATAAACTATATTCAAAGCAATTAAAATAACCATAATTTAAATCTAATTACAAGAATATGAAAATTTGGAGCAAACACTTGATTCTAATTGTGCATCACATTTTTTTTGAAGTTATCAAAATATTTTCTAATTTATTTAGATCACAAATTCATAAAAGGAAAAAGTATATTAGAGACTAGTTTTTCTATTATACATAGTCGCAGGGTGTAGACTGTAAAGGAAAAATGTGTCTTCTTCCATCTCTGTTCTCTTTCTCTCTGCTTGCGGCGCACAGGGGCTGGGGCACGGCCGACGGGCTTCAGGGAGTCCTCGCCGGCGACAAACGGCGGTCCTTGGAGGCGGTGCGGTGGTGGACAAAAGGCGGCAGTGCTGCTGTGCTGAGCAGTAGCACGGTAGAGGGAAGAAGAGTGGGGCGAGCAGGGAAGGTGGGGAACGGACTCATGGAAGCGTGGCTCGCATTTTATAGGGCCGAGAAGGAACCCCGGAGTGTGACAATCAGGCGGGTAGTACACGTATATATAGTTCGCGAATTCATATCCATGAGACAAAACTTAATCTATATCCATACCTATAAACGTTCGTGGATATGGATCTGTATCCATACCCGTACTCGCCGCCCGTCCGCCCACTACAATTTTAACATTAAACACCAAACAACAATTTTATTACATTTTAAAATAATTATCATTTTAATAGCACTAAGTGATAATTTCAGCACCAAACAACATGTTATGGATAAAAATTGAAAAATAAGAATTTATGATAACATATAAATCCGGATGACCCACATGTTAGATATCCATTGGGTAACGGATATGGATACTGAATATCCATACCCGCGAAAAAATATCCACGGATAACTTATTATATCCATAACCGTACCCGCGGATATTAAATTTCACTGTACCTATATCTAATGTATAATTATCCGTGGTTATTATTCATACCCGTATCCATGGCCATCCTAGTCCGGATGAGGAGAGGAGAGGTACCAGCGCCATTAATCGCAAGCACAAGAAACTGCCATCAGTGGGAAGGGGAGGGGAGAAGGCACGGCAGCAGTGGAGGAGACTGGGGGTGGAACGCGCGGTGCTCCAATGATCTAGTCGGCGCGGTGAACGGATGGGCGCGGACCGAGAAGCGAACGGCGCCGTTCACACACGAAAAGGAGGCGCCGGCTGGGGAAGATGAAACGGAGAGGGCTGCTGGTTTGTGGGACCCAGATATAAGTGAGAGAGAAGAAGGGGTGAGGAGAGAGAGCGTGACGGGGTGGGCCAATTAGGAGGCTGGCCGAGCGTTCGTTTGTTTTTACTTTTTTTTTCTTTTTCTAAAATACAAGCGTGACTATGTTGGGTCGAGTTTTTTTTCTTTTTATTAATTTAGAAATTCATTTTCTTTTATTTTTAGAATAGGTTATTCATTAATAAATATATATTAACTATTTTAAAAGTATAATAAATCTAATAATAATATTTTAATAAATAAAATTTATAATAAATAATCTTTAGGCAACTGCTATTATTTAAATACATTGGGTCTCGTAAAAGAGAATAAATTAAAATAAATTTGTTGCAATTCATTAATAAACAAAGAAATCATGCACCGATAATAAATGCATCAAACATTTGTGGCCACTTTATAATCAAAAGTTAATTATTTATTTATCACTATTTCTCTTAATTCTTGAGAATAATTTTCCTACTTATTATTTTTAATAACTAAAATTGAATTGCTTTTACTTGATGGATTGAGGTGTAACACTATCGGCGCGTTTGGTGTGCCCAGTTTGGGCCGTGCGGGAATGTAAGGGGGAATAATTGGGCCGTCTATGGGGTTTCAGCCCAACGACATAGGTAGGGTTTTCCTTTTTCTTTTTCTTTCTATTTCTAGTTTGAATTTGTTATCCTATTTTAAATTTCCCAAAGTTCAGATTTGAAATTCACATACATTTTCATAAATGCACAAACAAACGAAACACCATCTTGCCATGCACAATTTATATACATATATTGTTTTGTGTTTATTTTGGTTCTTTTGTCCATAAAATATATAATTAGGAATGATCCACACATTATTCATTTTAGGAACATAATATTTTTGAATGTGTGATTAAAAGTTAATTAAAAATAAATATCATTTACTTATTTATTTTAGGAGGAGGTAATGTGAGTCACCATGAATTATTTTAATTCAAATATTTTAAAGAGTGCTTTATTTACATAGCTTATAAAGGATGTAATAAATGGATTGAAAGTCTTCCTTTCAATTATTGTTCCAACTTTTAGTTTTGAGTTTTTTATGTAGGTTTTGAATGTCAACTTTTAATATTATTTTAGTCAGATATACTTTATAAAAAAAGAATATATTAAAAGACATTTTAACAAGAATCTTTTGGAGAAACTTTTACAAATATCAAAATAGTATTTCGAGTGTTACAATTTGGGCAAAAAACGGCCTAGACTGGCCCACAGACACAAGAAGCCGCACGCACCCTCGGTCCGCACCCGCTCTGCACACTTTGCAAGGAAGGCCCCGACGTTTAAACAAATTGTACCAGGATCACATACACTATTATGCCTAGGGACGTCACACACAATCCCCTAGCACTCCATCAATTCTTGAACCCTAGTCCACGATCTCGGTTGTCGTCACTCACACTCCAGAGAGCTTAGACCTAGTGCCATGATGCACGACTCGATCAAAGAAGCCCAACTAAACGTGATTCACACTTAAGCACATGTGTTCGTGTAAGAATTTTGTCTTAGGATGACTGCTAGAGCACTACCCACGTGTGATGGCGGAACCTGGGATCAAACGGTCTCGTTCATGAAATTATAGCATTGTAGAGTTCAATTGGATCACATTGCGAGGTTCATGAGCTCACTAGGGTTTGAAAAAAGGCTGATTAGGACAGGGAGGTCACAAGTTGGTCAGTCGTGGAGGTGAGCTACGACGGCGAACAATGGCGTCACTGACCATAGAAGACACCATGTAGTTTTGCCTACATGACACGAGCGATTGGATCCATGATAGGTCATGACCATA
This sequence comes from Zea luxurians, assembly GCA_029449295.1. Classification (NCBI taxonomy): domain Eukaryota; kingdom Viridiplantae; phylum Streptophyta; class Magnoliopsida; order Poales; family Poaceae; genus Zea; species Zea luxurians. The sequence goes on along the minus strand of JAOPSE010000205.1, from coordinate 787,166 downwards.
GAAGCATATACATGTAACAATATCACTGTTGGGGACTTGTTCTCAAATGCTATGAGTTAAGAACAAGGCTGAAAGGGAAATAGGGTCAAACCTTTTCCTAAATGATTTTGGTGGTTGAATTGCCCAACACAAATAATTGGACTAACTAGTTTACTCTAGATCATACATTCTACAGGTGCCAAAGGTTCAACACAAACCAATGAAAAGAACAAGTTAGGCTTCAAAAGAAAGGAGCAAAAAGGAGACCGAAGTGTGCCCTGGTCTGGCGCACCGGACTGTCCGGTGTGCCACCGGACAGTGTCCGGTGCACCAGGGTGAATCCACTCCAACTCAGCAGCTTCGGGTTTCCCAGGCACAGCTCCGCTATAATTCACCGGACTGTCCGGTGCACCAGCGGAGCAACAGCTATCAGCGCGCCACGGTCGACTCTGATAGTGAACAGTACAAAACAGTGAACGCGGCAGAAGTCAGAGCAGTTGGTCAGAGGGACACCGGACTGTCCGGTGTTGCACCGGACTGTCCGGTGCCGCATGAGGACAAAGCCTCCAACGGTCGACCAGCTCCAAGCCATAACGACAAGATGACGTGGCGGTGCACCGGACACTGTCCGGTGGCGCACCAGACTGTCCGGTGCGCCCATCACCAGCAGTCTTCTCGAACGACTATAATTTGGTTGGTGGCTATAAATACCACCCCAACCGGCCACTTCAATGTGTGGGAGCCCAAGCAACATTCCATGCCATATAGTTGACATATCCAAGCCCTCCCAACCACCTCTATTCATTGATCCATCCTATACACAAGATTTAGACCACTACAAACCACACAAGTGTCACAAAAGAGAGAGCAAGCAAAAGAAAGCCTCTTGTGAGAGTTTAGCTCTAGTGCCTTGTGAGATTCATTGAGAGAAAGTGTGTACTACATCTTGCGTTCATTTGTGCGTAGAGTTTTGACTCCCATTGAACTTCCTCCAAAGTTTTGGAGGCTTGTAAAGCTAGCAAGAGACACCTAAGTGTGTGGTGATCCTTGCAGGGTCTTAAGTGATCTTTGAGAAGAAGAGCTCGCCGATCTTTGGGATCGGTAGAGAGAGGGAAAGGGTTGAAAGAGACCCGTCCTTAGTGGACTCCTCAATGGGGACTAGGCCTTCGAGGGTCGAACCTCGGTAAAACAAATCACCCGTGTCTCTTGTGTTTATTGCTTGTGATTTGTTTGTTCTCTCCCTTTCCAAGTTCTCTTGCGCTACTCTTTGCTAACATTTTTTTGTGTTGCTTCAAGTTAAATTCTCATTTAGAGAAGCAACTCCTTGCAAGAAAGAACTTGTGTTTATCTTCTTCTTAACTAAGCCCTCTTGCATTATTCTCCACTAACACTTCTAATAGTATTGTATTGATTTAACAATTCCGCATTATTTGAAAGCAATACTCTTTACAAGCAAAGGACTTAGTTTTTATACTCCGATAATTGTGTATCTTGTTCTAACCACTAATCAAGGGATCTAGTTAGGGTATAAAGTTATATTTTTCACTTAGTTTTTATACTCCGATAATTGTGTATCTTGTTCTAACCACTAATCAAGGGATCTAGTTAGGGTATAAAGTTATAATTTTCAGGTTTCGCCTATCCACCCCCTCTAGGCGACTTTCAATTGGTATCAGAGCTAGGCACTTCATATTGAGTCTAACAACTCGAAGTGATGGCTCGTAGAAGATCCCAAAAGAACAAGAAGACCAAGGATAACAAGGAGGTAACTCTTGAGATATTACTTTCCGATTGTTCTAATTATGATTCATGGGCTACTAGGGTGCTAAATGCTTTTAGAACAGTAGATCCACGATTAGAACAAATCTTATACAAGAGTATTATACCTCCTAGTTATGATAAGAAAAATACCTCCGAGAAAGATCAAAGATGTATACGCTTAAACTATCTAGCTTATGACATCTTAAGTAAGTCTCTTAGCAATGAAGATTATCGTGCTTTCATATCAAATTATAATGAATCTATTCATGATGCGCATGATATTTGGACTAGAATTAAAATCAAATTTAATGAGTCCAAACATGATGGTTCATTTTGTGCTTCTACTTCCTTTGGTATTTGTGAAACTAACACTTTGAAGGAAGAAGAAGAGAATGAACGATGGAGACCAAAAGATGAATCCACCTCTCCAAAAGGTTTGTCTTCCCATTTCGATTCCCACATATGTTGTGTGCCTAATGAAAATGATAGAGGAAGCACAAATGAGGATGAGGAGGAAGAAAGGAGCTTCATGCAACTCTACGCTCGTCTAAGCCAAGAAGATAAGGCGGTCATGCTCAATCTTCTAGAAAGAGCGAGAGAGCAAAGCGAAGCTCGTCAAAGGCTAGAAAATGTTCTCTCCATGAAAATGCTATACTTTGACGAGTTGACTAAAGAACATGAGGAGCTAAAGTGCTCTCATGTTGATTTGGTCCAAAGGTATGAAACTATTTCAATTGAGCAAGATAACGCTTTACATTGTATCGCTCAATTAGTAAATAGGAATGCCGTGCTTAAGGACCAAGTAGAAAAGCTAAAAGTTGAAAATCTAGTTTTTCAAGGAAAATATGATATGCTTCTATATTCTCATGAAAATTTTATGGATGAACATATCATATTAAACATTGCTCATGAGGTTGTAATAGAAAACTTAAAATTCCAACAACCTCACTCATGCACATGTATTCAAATTGAAACTATATTACCATGTGCTAATGCTTGTCCGTCGACAAGCAAATCTTCCTTTGAGCTAGAAGTTGCAGGAACAAAAGATGATACATATCAAAAGCTCAAAGAAGAAAATGAGAGGCTAAAAATGAGCTTGACACAACTAAAAGGGAAGTGTATTGCTCAACCAAGATAACCGTGATCACATGGTGAAGAAGCTTGAGACGGGAACAACCGTGGCATGCACTAAATCCCTTGAAGAAAATGTCAAGGACTTGAGGATTGTCAAGAGGAAGGAACAAAAGAAAAAAATCAATACCTCTTCCAAAAGCCTCAACCACGCCTCCATAAAAGGTAACATCTAAGGTAATAATCAAGTCACACTTCACACTAAGAGAAGTAAGAAATGTAGTGAATGCTTTGAAAAGGGGCACTCTATTAGGTCATGTCCCTATATTAAAAATGACTTGATTATTAACAAGGATGATAAACTTTGTGTTAAATGCTCAAGGAAGGGACACTTAATTAAATCTTGTCCCTATTTGAAACAAAAAGGCATAGTATTAGAAAAGAAAATATTAACTAACCATGTAGCAAGCAAGAAACAAGGAAAGAAGAAATCTTCAAGACTTGAAGATCGCCTTTGCTACATATGCCGAAAGAAGGGACATCAATGCAAGGATTGTCCCATTGGTAACAACCCCACTCCTAGCTTATCAATTAATTCTCATGTAACTAGGCAACCCAAAATTGCAACTTGTGCTAGAAAGGTAATGAGTTTACCTAGTGCTAGCACAAAAGACGTTTGGGTTCCTAGATCTTTGTTGACTAACCTTGATGGACCCATCAAGAGATGGGTACCAAAATATGCTTGACAAGCTTTGCAGGAGAAGGAGATGATATGAAGCCTTGGGGTGCTTGAGAGAGTCAATTCAATTTGTGTTAACTCAAGCTATCAATCTTCAATGATCTATATCCATGATTGACCCAAGGTTATTTTTCAAATTACTATGCCTTAAACTCATATCATCTCGGGAAAGTATTGATGTTGTAGGAAATAAAGAATTATCCTGTGCGGAAACAACAAGGCCTACAACGTGGAGGAAAGCCAAAGGATGGTAACATCTATGTTTTTTTAAGTGCAAGTATCTTAAATTACTATTTCTCATGTGTCTTGTGTAGTCACATAGAAAAATGAAGTACTTCAAATATCTTTAAATTATGTCACCATTCTTTGAAGAAATTCCTCTCATATGGTAGATTGCATATTCATCATTTCTATACTTTGGCAATCTACATGCTTTTAGTTATTGTAAGTACCTCATGACATGCTTTACACTATTTATCCTATCATTGCCATGTTCTAGATATAGAGAGATATTCCAAGTTCTTAAAAGGATAAAGGTGTCATGTAAGGAATCCAAATCCTTAGGACACTTATAAATAGGAATCTCTATTTATATCTAGAACTGTGAGACTCATGTTTTTGTTTAAATAGTCTCACATATAGAGAATAAGTTTCTCTTTGGAAGTGCGCAATCTAACATAAAAAGAAAAATCAATCCAATAACTTATGTTGTTGTGCTTCTTGCTTATATTGGATATGATTCTTCTAACTTACATCACTCTCCATGTTATGAATTAGATTTGTTCCCATTATCTTAAGGAATTAACTTTGCTTGTTTCATAAGTTAAAACTAAGCATATATCATGGAATAGTCTAGTTCATATTATAAAGTTTCCATGCTTTAGTAATCCACTTTTCATTCATTGTCAAAATGATTACAAAAAGGGAAACTTGTGCTTGTGTTACTAACCATGTATATCTTGAGCTTACTTATGGAAATCTACAAAAGAGAAAGTGCATGTCTAAAGTTACAAGTCTCTAGGGTTACTCTTCACCCTAAGGGATAACGGTAAAAGCAAAGGTATGGGAACTCTTTTTCCCATCAATGGTTATTTACTCTAAATTATCTTATTCTACCTATGTGAAGAATAGATTCTTTATTAGACTTAATTTTTTCTAGGTGTGCATTCAATCTCATTATCATAAAATGCACTTGTCCATTAGAATCTAATTCATGCCTTTGCTATCTCTGTTCTCATATTGATATGCTCTTAAGTCATGATAATAAATTCAATATGAAGAAGTAAAATTCCTATGATTGATCAAGATATTTAAAAGGTGCTTATTTGTCGGGGACCATAATTAGGGGTACCCTCAAGTCTCCTAATTCTCAGCTGGTAACCCCCATCAGCATAAAGCTGCAAAGGCCTGATGGGTGCGATTAAGTCAGGGATCGGTCCATTCGAGGGACTCGATCACGCCTCACCCGAGCCTAGCCTCGGACACGGGCAACCGACCCCGGAGGATCTCCGTCTCGCCCGAGGCCCCCCTCCAGCGACGAACATACTTCCGGCTCGCCCGAGGCCCTGTCTTCGCCAAGAAGCAACCCTGACCAAATCGCCACGCCAACCGACCAGATCGCAGGAGCATTTAATGCAAAGGTGGCCTGACACCTTTATCCTGACACGCGTCCTCCAGTCGACAGAGCCGAAGTGACCGCAGTCACTTCGCCGCTCCACTGACCGGCCTGACAGAAGGACAGCGCCGCCTGCGCCGCTCCGACTGCTGTGCCGCTCGACAGAGTGAGGCTGACAGGCAGTCAGGCCCGACCTTAGGCACCATAGGAAGCTCCGCTCCGCCCGACCCAGGGCTCGGACTTGGGCTCAGCCCCGGAAGACGGCGAACTCCGCTCCGCCCGACCCAGGGCTCGGACTCGGGCTCAGCCCCGGAAGACGGCGAACTCCGCTCCGACCGACCCAGGGCTCGGACTGGGGCTCAGCCCCGGAAGACGACAAACTCCGCTCTGCCCGACCCAGGGCTCAAACTTGGGCTCAGCCCCGGAAGACGGCGAACTCCGCTCCGCCCGACCCAGGGCTCGGACTTGGGCTCAGCCCCCGAAGACGACGAACTCCGCTCCGCCCGACCCAGGGCTCGGACTTGGGCTCAGCCCCAGAAGACGGCGAACTCCGCTCCGCCCGACCCAGGGCTCGGACTTGGGCTCAGCCCCAGAAGACGACGAACTCCGCTCCGCCCGACCCTAGGGCTTGGACTCAGCCCTGGTCTCAGCCGACGGTCTCCGCCTCGCCCGACCCAGGGGCTCGGACTCGACCACGACCACGGAAGACAGACTCGACCTCGACCTCGGAGTTGCCTCCACATCGCCCAACCTAGGGCACGGACCGACCACGTCGACAGGAGGCGCCATCATTACCCTACCCCAAGCTGACTCAGGCTACGGGAAACAAGACCGGCGTCCCATCTGGCTCGCTCCGCCAGATAGGCAATGATGGCGCCCCGCACGCTCTGTGACGACGGCGGCTCTCAGCCCCCTTACGGAAGCAAGAGGATGTCAGCAAGGACTCGACAGCCCCGACAGCTGTCCTTCCGCCAGGCTCCAGCGCTCCTCCGACGGCCACGACACCACACGAACCGGGTGCCAAAACCTCTCCGGCTGCCACGACGGCATGTACTTAGGGCGCTAGCTCTCCTCCGCTAGACACGTAGCACTCTGATGCACCCCCCATTGTACACCTGGATCCTCCCCTTACACCTATAAAAGGAAGGACCAGGGCCCTCTTACAGAGGGTTGGCCGCACGGGGACGAGGACGAGACAGGCGCTCGCGTGAGGCCACTCGCTCCCTCTCCCGCGTGGATGCTTGTAACCCCCTACTGCAAGCGCACCCGACCTGGGCGCGGGACGAACACGAAGGCCGCGGGATTTCCACCTCTCTCACGCCCGTCTCCGGCCGCCTTTCTTCCCCCCTTCGCGCTCGGCCTCGCGCCGACCCATCTGGGCTGGGGCACGCGGCGACATTTCACTCGTCGGCCAGGGACCCCCCCGGTCTCGAAACGCCGACATTATTCCTCTTTTCTAATAATGTGCACTGATGTTAAGAATTTTACTTCATGTCTGAGTGACTTGCGAATGATGAATTGTTTATATTTCTTATCTAAAAGAAATCATTCTTCATCATATACTCCATTGTGCTATTAACATCTCACTTGAGTATTTTCAATAAGTTTGGAAGGAAAAAGAGTCAACTATAAAGGAAGGACACTCAAATGAAAAAGGAAGACATCAAGAGCAACAACACCTAGTTGGATAATGAGATCTTCAAAACAATCAATAGTGTGGTTGTAAGCATTCTAAATCTTTTTCATTGTGAGAATACTAGGCATAAATTGTTTATTGCAATTTTTGCAAGCCTTGATCAAGATGAATAATGCTTCTCCCTTTTTGTTTTAAAAGTAAGTACATCTATCCAATTCATTCAATTTCTTGATGCATATATTTAGGGGGAGAATATTTCTAAATCTTGATTATATTGAGACTAACACTTTATCTTAGTAATCTCATATAGTCTCAAGTATGAGAATAAGTTTCTCATGAAGTATGCTACTACCTGTCAATCCTTCTTGGTAAAGTAATATCACCTTTATCAAGGATTGTAGCTTTCATTGTTAAAGTAGCATATTTACTGGATTCTCCCATTTTAAGCATGTCTAATGATCTAATGCCTATGTTGTTCTTTTGATCGCATCTATTGTGTGTTTGATCATTGAATAACTTCAATTAACACTTATGCTTCTTAGTGCCTCATGTAATTTCAATCGATATCTCTCTTGATATGCACTAAGTTAAAAGGAGAATTCATGATACATCTATGCAATTTGTGATCTATTTGATATATACTAACAATGCCTTAGAAAAGGATCACTAGTTGTAGAACTCCTTCTCATGCAAAATATTTCCATATATTGTCTTGAGTATAGGTCTTAAGCATCCAAGACTAAGGACAATGCACAATGAAGAGAGCGTCTCTATGTAAAGGTACAAAAGGGTAAAACCACTTCCTTTCATTCAAACTTGTACCTAAATCTTCCTTCTCTATACTTTCTTTGCATATCTTGTATAAAAGGAAGAGAAAGCATGTTCATGCATTAGCCCTGCTTCATACCTAGTTTAGCTTCTCAAACATTCATTCTTGCATCTTTGTTAAAAGCTGGGTGAAGTAATTTTATTGTCAAAGAGCTTAAAGCTTAACCTTGTAACGAGGATAAGCTGCCTTTGTTCCAAAGGTGGATGGTCCTTAAGCCTATTTGAAATCCTTAAGGGTAAATGCTTGAGATTTTTATAACATGCTTTCATAAGTGCATAAACTGTCATGAGCATCACACTTATACTATGACACAATGCACTTCACATTCTCTATGATATAGACATGATCTCATTAACCTAACTATGTGCACTTGGCATTTAAGGCCAAAATTTGTATTCTCTCAAGGCATGTATTTAGGGGGAGCAATCTATATTATATAGAACTATGATTATGCTTAATTTGATATATCCTTTGATCATATCTCTTTTATGTCTATGACTAATGTATTTTCAAGTATATTCTCATGCTTAGTCATAGAATTGAAAGGAAAATGGAATATTCGGCAAAGACGACGCTTCCACTCAACTCCATCGGTGTTATCCACTATTTGCCGGTATTCCGCATAGCTCTCCAATTTGGTATAATCTTCACTCATATTGTCGGGGACCATAATTAGGGGTACCCTCAAGTCTCCTAATTCTCAGCTGGTAACCCCCATCAGCATAAAGCTGCAAAGGCCTGATGGGTGCGATTAAGTCAGGGATCGGTCCATTCGAGGGACTCGATCACGCCTCGCCCGAGCCTAGCCTCGGACACGGGCAGCCGACCCCGGAGGATCTCCGTCTCGCCCGAGGCCCTCCTCTAGCGACGAACATACTTCCGGCTCGCCTGAGGCCCTGTCTTCGCCAAGAAGCAACCCTGACCAAATCGCCACGCCAACCGACCAGATCGCAGGAGCATTTAATGCAAAGGTGGCCTGACACCTTTATCCTGACACGCGTCCTCCAGTCGACAGAGCCGAAGTGACCGCAGTCACTTCGCCGCTCCACTGACCGGCCTGACAGAAGGACAGCGCCGTCTGCGCCGCTCCGACTGCTGTGCCGCTCGACAGAGTGAGGCTGACAGGCAGTCAGGCCCGACCTCAGGCACCATAGGAAGCTCCGCTCCGCCTGACCCAGGGCTCGGACTCGGGCTCAGCCCCGGAAGATGGCGAACTCCACTCCGCCCGACCTAGGGCTCGGACTCGGGCTCAGCCCTGGAAGACGACGAACTCCGCTCCGCCCGACCCAGGGCTCGGACTCGGGCTCAGCCCCGGAAGACGGCGAACTCCGCTCCGCCCGACCCAGGGCTCGGACTTGGGCTCAGCCCCGAAAGACGGCGAACTCCGCTCCGCCCGACCCAGGGCTCGGACTTGGGCTCAGCCCCAGAAGACGACGAACTCTGCTCCGCCCGACCCAGGGCTCGGACTTGGGCTCAGCCCCAGAAGACGACAAACTCCGCTCCGCCCGACCCCAGGGCTCGGACTCAGCCCTGACCTCAGCCGACAGTCTTCGCCTCGCCCGACCCAGGGGCTCGGACTCGACCACGGCCACGGAAGACAGACTCGACCTCGACCTCGGAGGAGCCTCCACATCGCCCAAACTAGGGCGCGGACCGACCACATCGACAGGAGGCGCCATCATTACCCTACCCCAAGCTGACTCAGGCTACGGGGAACAAGACCGGCGTCCCATCTGGCTCGCTCCGCCAGATAGGCAATGATGGCACCCCGCACGCTCTGTCACGACGGCGGCTCTCAGCCCCCTTACGGAAGCAAGAGGACGTCAGCAAGGACTCGACAGCCCCGACAGCTGTCCTTCAGCCAGGCTCCAGCGCTCCTCCGACGGCCACGACACCACACGAACCGGGTGCCAAAACCTCTCTGGCTGCCACGACGGCATGTACTTAGGGCGCTAGCTCTCCTCCGCACGACACGTAGCACTCTGCTATACCCCCCATTGTACACCTGGATCCTCCCCTTACGCCTATAAAAGGAAGGACCAGGGCCCTCTTACAGAGGGTTGGCCGCGCGGGGACGAGGACGAGACAGGCGCTCGCGTGAGGCCGCTCGCTCCCTCTCCCGCGTGGACGCTTGCAACCCCCTACTGCAAGCGCACCCGACCTGGGCGCGGGACGAACACGAAGGCCGCGGGATTTCCACCTCTCTCACGCCCGTCTCCGGCCGCCTTTCTTCCCCCTTTGCGCTCGGCCTCACGCCGACCCATCTGGGCTGGGGCACGCGGCGACATTTCACTCGTCGGCCCAGGGACCCCCCGGTCTCGAAACGCCGACAGTTGGCGCGCCAGGTAGGGGCCTGCTGCGTGTTGACGAACAGCTTCCCGTCAAGCTCCAGATGGGCAGTCTCCAGCAACCTCTCCAGCCCAGGACGGTGCTCCGTTTCGGGAGTCTTGTGTTCATGTCCCTCGACGGTAGCTACGACATGATACTCCTTCCCCCGCCGGGCGACAGCGACAATGGCGGCCGACAGCCCGCCCGCCGGCGGCGGAATCGATGACGTCTTCCCCGCGTGGTGGAAGAACAACATTCGAGCTCACCCCGCCCTCTCCCCCACCGACGGAGGAGGAGGCGGGGCAACCAAGGCCAAGCAGGAGACGGCCCCTCGTCGGCTGTCGAGCAAGTCGACGGCACCGACGCCCCAACGGGGGGCGCGTCAGGCATCGACCTCGCGTTTGAGACGAAGACGAGCGCCGTCTCCCCGCGACACGCCAATTCCGAGCAAACGGACGACGCCAGCACGCTCGCGAAAGGCTTGCTGGGCGTCACCCTCGTGCCTGAGACGATGGTGCAGTCAGTCCCCGACGTGACTTCACCACCGCCCGTCGACCAAGAGGTACCGACCGATTCCCATCTCACGGCCCTTGGATTCAGCCTCGACCCACCAAGCGGCTTCGCTTCGGCGGACGCTCTCGTAGAGGCGAGTCCAAACCCTCTAGGGTATCGTATGCGGTCACCCTGGGACCGGCTGACGGACGTCTCGACCTACGGGCCCTCGGGGTCCAAGGAAGATGACGAGCCCGACTTCTGTTGGGATTTCTCCGGACTTGGTAACCCCAGTGCCATGCGGGACTTCATGACCGCATGCGACTACTGCCTTTCCGACTGTTCCGACGGTAGCCGCAGCCTCGGCGACGAGGACTGCGGCCCAAGTCGTGAATGTTTATACGTCGATCTAGGGGGTCCCTCCGAAGGCAACCATCTTGGTATGCCGGAGAACAGTGATCTCCCTAGGCCTGTGCCTCGCGTTGACATCCTACGGGAGCTAGCTGTGGTCCCCGTTCAGGCGGGGGGTCATGACCCACAACTTGAGCAAATCCGCGGGGTGCAGGCCAGGCTCGACGAGGGAGCAGGAGCACTTGAGCCGATCCGCCGGGACGTCGGGCAGGAATGGGTGGGCCAGCCTCCGGTCGGAGAAATGCGTCATCTACCCTAGGGTATCTAGCACCGCATCACCGACGATGTCCGGGTACGGCCGCCACCCGCTTCCAGTGGGGTCGGCCAGAACCTGGCTGCAGCGGCAATGCTTCTCCGCGCGATGCCGGAGCCATCAACCACCGAGGGGCGGCGAATCTAGGGAGAGCTCAAGAATCTCCTGGAGGGCGCCGCGGTCCGATGGGCCGAAAGCTCCGCCTCCCGAAGGCAGGGGTACCCCTCGGAACATCGCGCCGCGACTTCCCGATTTATGCGGGAAGCCTCGGTCTACACCGGGCGCACGCGCAACACAGCGCCTGCGGCCCCGAAACGCCTCGGCAACGAGCACCATCACCGCGACCGTCGGGCCCACCTCGACGAGAGGGTGCGCCGAGGCTACCACCCCAGGCGTGGGGGACGCTACGACAGCGGGGAGGATCAGAGTCCCTCGCCCAAACCACCCGGTCCGCAGGCCTTCAGCCGTGCCATACGACGGGCGCCGTTCCCGACCCGGTTCCGACCCCCGACTACTATCACAAAGTACTCGGGGGAGACGAGACCGGAACTGTGGCTCGCGGACTATCGGCTGGCCTGCCAACTGGGTGGAACGGACGATGACAACCTCATCATCCGCAACCTCCCCCTGTTCCTCTCCGACACCGCTCGCGCCTGGTTGGAGCACCTGCCTCTCGGGCAGATCTCCAACTAGGACGACCTGGTACAAGCCTTCGCCGGCAATTTCCAGGGCACGTACGTGCGCCCTGGAAACTCCTGGGACCTTCGAAGCTGCCGGCAGCAGCCGGGAGAGTCTCTCCGGGACTACATCCGGCGATTCTCGAAGCAGCGCACCGAGCTGCCCAACATCACCGATTCGGATGTCATCGGCGCGTTCCTCGCCGGCACCACCTGCCGCGACCTAGTGAGCAAGCTGGGTCGCAAGACCCCCACCAGGGCGAGCGAGCTGATGGACATCGCCACCAAGTTCGCCTCTGGCCAGGAGGCAGTTGAGGCTATCTTCCGGAAGGACAAGCAGCCCCAGGGCCGCCCACCAGAAGATGCCCCCGAGGCGTCAACTCAGCGCGGCGCCAAGAAGAAGGGCAAGAAGAAGTCGCAAGCGAAACGCGACGCTGACGACGCGGACCTTGTCGCCACCGCCGAGTATAAGAACCCTCGGAAACCCCCCGGAGGTGCCAACCTCTTCGACAAGATGCTCAAGGAGCCGTGCCCCTATCATCAGGGGCCCGTCAAGCACACCCTTGAGAAGTGCGCTATGCTTCGGCGCCACTTCCACAGGGCCGGGCCACCCGCGGAGGGTGGCAGGGCTCGCGACGACGACAAGAAGGAAGATCACGAGGCAGGAGAGTTCCCCGAGGTCCGCGACTGCTTCATGATATATGGTGGGCAAGCGGCAAACGCCTCGGCTCGGCACCGCAAGCAAGAGCGTCGGGAGGTCTGTTCGGTAAAGGTGGCGGCGCCAGTCTACCTAGACTGGTCCGACAAGCCCATCACCTTCGACCAAGCCGACCACCCCGATCACGTGCCGAGCCCGGGGAAATACCCGCTCGTTGTCGACCCCGTCATCGGTGACGTCAGGCTCACCAAGGTCCTCATGGACGGAGGCAGCAGCCTCAACATCATCTACGCCGAGACCCTCGGGCTCCTGCGTGTCGATCTGTCCTCGGTCCGGGCAGGCGCTGCGCCTTTCCACGGGATCATCCCCGGGAAGCGCGTCCAGCCCCTCAGACAACTCGACCTTCCCATCTGCTTCGGAACGCCCTCCAACTTCCGAAGGGAGACCCTTACGTTCGAGGTGGTCGGGTTCCGAGGAACCTACCACGTGGTACTGGGGAGGCCATGCTACGCGAAGTTCATGGCCGTCCCCAACTACACCTACCTCAAGCTCAAGATGCCGGGCCCCAACGGGGTCATCACCGTTGGCCCCACGTACAACACGCGTTCGAATGCGACGTGGAGTGCGTGGAGTACGCCGAGGCCCTCGCCGAATCTGAGGCCCTCATCGCCGACCTGGAGAGCCTCTCTAAGGAGGTGCTAGACGTGAAGCGTCACGTCGGCAAATTCGAGCCAGCGGAGACGGTTAAGTCCGTCCCCCTCGACCCCAGCAGCGACGCCTCCAAGCAGATCCGGATCGACTCCGAGCTCGATCCCAAATAGGAAGCAGTGCTCGTCGACTTTCTCCGTGCGAATGCCGACGTCTTCGCGTGGAGTCCCTCAGACATGAACGCATACCGAGGGATGTCGCCGAGCACTCGCTGGACATCCGAGCCGGAGCCCGACCCGTCAAGCAGCCTCTGCGCCGATTCGACGAAGAGAAGCGTAGAGCCATAGGCGAGGAGATCCACAAGCTAATGGAGGCAGGGTTCATCAAAGAGGTATTCCATCCCGAATGGCTTGCCAACCCTTTGCTTGTGAGAAACAAAGGAGGGAAATGGCGGATGTGTGTAGACTACACTGGTCTAAACAAAGCATGTCCGAAGGTTCCCTACCCTCTGCCTCGCATTGATGAAATCGTGGATTCCACTGCTAGGTGCGAAACCCTGTCTTTCCTCGATGCCTACTTCGGGTATCACCAAATCAGGATGAAGGAGTCCGACCAGCTCGTGACTTCTTTCATCACGCCCTTCGGCATGTACTGCTATGTCATCATGCCGTTCGGCTTGAGGAATGCGGGCGCGACATACCAGCGGTGCATGAACCATGTGTTCGGCCAACACATTGGCCGGACGGTCGAGGCCTACGTCGATGACATCGTAGTCAAGACGAGGAAAGCCTCCGACCTCCTTTCCGACCTTGAAGTGACATTCCGATGTCTCAAGGCGAAAGGCGTGAAGCTCAATCCCAAAAAGTGTGTCTTCGGGGTGCTCCCAGGCATGCTCTTGGGGTTCATCGTCTCCGAGCGGGGCATCGAAGCCAACCCAGAGAAGATCGTAGCCATCACCAGCATGGGGCCCATCAAGGACTTAAAAGGTGTACAGAGAGTCATGGGATGTCTTGCGGCTCTGAGCCGCTTCATCTCACGCCTCGGCGAAAGAGGCCTGCCTCTGTACCGCCTCTTAAGGAAGGCCGAGTGCTTCACTTGGACCCCCGAGGCCGAGGAAGCCCTCGGGAACCTGAAGGTGCTCCTCACGAACGCGCCCATCTTGGTGCCCCCCGCTACCGGAGAAACCCTCTTGATCTACGTCGCCGCGACCACTCAGGTGGTTAGCGCCGTGATTGTGGTTGAGAGACGAGAAGAGGGGCATGCATTGCCCGTCCAGAGGCCAGTCTACTTCATCAGCGAGGTACTATCCGAGACCAAGATCCGCTACCCACAAGTTCAGAAGCTGTTGTACGCGGTGATCCTGACGCGGCGGAAGCTGCGACACTACTTCGAGTCTCATCCGGTAACTGTGGTGTCATCCTTCCCCCTGGGGGAGATCATCCAGTGCCGAGAGGCCTCGGGTAGAATCGCAAAGTGGGCGGTGGAAATCATGGGCGAAACAATCTCGTTCGCCCCTCGGAAGGCCATCAAGTCCCAGGTCTTGGCGGACTTCGTGGCTGAATGGGTCGACACCCAGCTCCCAACAGCTCCGATCCAACCGGAGCTCTGGACCATGTTCTTCGACGGGTCGCTGATGAAGACAGGAGCCGGCGCAGGCCTACTCTTCATCTCGCCTCTCGGGAAGCACCTACGCTACGTGCTATGCCTCCATTTCCCAGCGTCCAACAATGTGGCTGAGTACGAGGCTCTGGTCAACGGGTTGCGGATCGCCATCGAGCTAGGGGTCCGATGCCTCGACGCTCGCGGTGACTCGCAGCTCGTCATCAACCAAGTCATGAAGAACTCCCACTGCCGCGACCCGAAGATGGAGGCCTACTGCGATGAGGTTCGGCGCCTGGAAGACAAGTTCTACGGGCTCGAGCTCAACCACATCGCCCGGCGCTACAACGAGACTGCGGACGAGCTGGCTAAAATAGCCTCGGGGCGAACAACGGTTCCCCCGGACGTCTTCTCCCGAGACCTGCATCAACCCTCCATCAAGATCGACGACACGCCCGAGCCCGAGGCACCCTCGGCTCAGTCCGAGGCACCCTCGGCTCGGCCCGAGGCACCCTCAGCTCGGCCCGAGGCACCCTCAGCTCGGCCCGAGGCACCCTCGGTTCAGCCCGAGGCACCCTCGGCACCCGAGGGTGAGGCACTGCGCGTCGAGGAGGAGCGAAGCGGGGTCACGCCTAATCAAAACTGGCAGACCCCGTACCTGAAATATCTCCACCGAGGAGAGCTACCCCTCGACCGAGCCAAGGCTCGGCGGTTGGCGCGACGCGCCAAGTCGTTCGTCTTGCTGGGAGATGGGAAGGAGCTCTACCACCGCAGCCCCTCGGGCATCCTCCAGCGATGCATTTCCATCGCCGAAGGTCAGGAACTCCTACAAGAGATACACTCGGGGGCTTGCGGCCATCACGCAGCACCTCGAGCCCTTGTTGGAAACGCCTTCCGACAAGGTTTCTACTGGCCGACGGCGGTGGCCGACGCCACTAGAATTGTCCGCAACTGCGAAGGGTGTCAGTTCTACGCAAGGCAGACCCACCTGCCTGCTCAGGCTCTGCAGACGATACCCATCACCTGGCCTTTTGCTGTGTGGGGTCTGGACCTTGTCGGCCCCTTGCAGAAGGCACCCGGGGGCTACACGCACCTGTTGGTCGCCATCGACAAATTCTCCAAGTGGATCGAGGTCCGACCCCTAAACAGCATCAGGTCCGAGCAGGCGGTGGCGTTCTTCACCAACATCATCCATCGTTTCAGGGTCCCGAACTCCATCATCACCGACAACGGCACCCAGTTCACCGGCAGAAAGTTCCTGGACTTCTGCGAGGATCACCACATATGGGTGGACTGGGCCGCCGTGGCTCACCCCATGACGAATGGGCAAGTAGAGCGTGCCAACGGCATGATTCTACAAGGACTCAAGCCTCGGATCTACAACAACCTCAACAAGTTCGGCAAGCGATGGATGAAGGAACTCCCCTCGGTGGTCTGGAGCCTGAGGACAACGCCGAGCCGAGCCACGGGCTTCACGCCGTTCTTTCTAGTCTATGGGGCCGAGGCCATCTTGCCCACAGACTTAGAATACGGTTCCTCGAGGACGAGGGCCTATGCTGACCAAAGCAACCAAGCTAATCGAGAAGACTCGCTGGACCAGCTGGAAGAGGCTCGGGACAAGGCCTTACTACACTCGGCGCGGTACCAGCAGTCCCTGCGACGCTACCACGCCCGAGGGGTCCGGTCCCGAGACCTCCAGACGGGCGACCTGGTGCTCCGGCTGCGACAAGACGCCCGAGGGCGGCACAAGCTCACGCCTCCCTGGGAAGGGTCGTTCGTCATCACCAAAGTTCTGAAGCCCGAAACGTACAAGCTGGCCAACAGTCAAGGCGAGGTCTACAACAACGCTTGGAACATCCAACAGCTACGTCGCTTCTACCCTTAAGATGTTTTCAAGTTGTTCATATTCCTCGCTCCCACACAAAGTTTAGTCATCAAGGAAGGGTCGGCCTTGCCTCGGCGAAGCCCGACCCTCCCTCGGGGGCTAAAAGGGGGGAACCCCCTCTGCGTCGAATTTTTTCCTCGAAAAAAGATCCTTTCTGCCAGAATGTCTTTCGTGCTTTTCGACTACTTCGAAAGTGGATCCTGAAAACGACGGAGTACACATAAGCAGCCAAGGCTGACCGAGCCGAGGGACTCCTACGCCTCCGGGATACGGATACCTCACTCATCACCTTCTGCGATAAGTAACTCACGTTCGGATAAGTGATTCCACGGACTGAACAAGTCTTCATGTTCGAAAGCTCCTCTGCCGAAGCGATTCTTCGAGCCTTCTCGACTACGTCGGTGACAGAACCCCATGGACGGGCAAGAGTGCGCGTAAGCGGCAGGGCCGACCGAGCCGAGGGATTCCTACGTCTCCGGGATACGGATACCTCACTCATCACCTTCCGTGAGAAGCAACTCTTGCTCACACAGACAATTCTGTTACCGACGAAAAAGTCCAGATACTCGAAACAAGAGGAAAAGAAACGCAGCTTTACAACACGGCGAGGGTGTGTTTGGGCCTCGGCGGCCGCAGAAAACACACGCTACAAGATGATCCGATCCTGCAGGCTCGGATCTTGACGGTTGAAAGGAGCAGCAGCACCCTCGGCATCAACTACACCTTCGGCGAGGTTCGACCTAGCCTCCGACGGCGACACGGTCCGAGGGTCTCCACTCTGAAGGACGACTTCATCATCACGCCCGGGCCATCGCCGCTCGGGTCTCCTCAAGAATCCGGCTCGAGCAGGCGGCTCGGCTGGTCACCCCGAGGCCTCGGCCAGCTGTCCCCCGAAGACATCAGCCCGACCCGAGGCCTCGGCAGATCGACTCCGGCGTCGGTCCCGCTAACGGATGACCCAGCCAGGCTCTGGCCGACCAAGTCTTCTTTTCGAGCCAACTCCGCCTCTGTCCGTGCTGACACCGCTACCCCTGGCTTCGGCTCATCGAAGAGCGGCCGAGGGGTTCCTTTAACTAAGCAAGAGAAGCCTCGGACAGCAAGGCCGACTGAGCCGAGGGACTCCTACGCCTCCGAGATACGGATACCTCACTCGTCACCTTTGCACGGGGCAACTCACGCTCGGTGAAGCGGTTCAGACAACCAACAGGCGAGTCTTAGTGCTCGAAAATGAGGAAAAAACACGGCTCCGTGCCAAAAATACATACATGTTCAGGCCTCGACAGCCACAATGAACAAAAACACCGACATTCAAAGTGCCATTACAAACGGAACTCCGGTTCCACCTCCGCAGGTACGAACAACCCCACTCGATGGGGGGGACCTGCGGAGCAACAGAAGACCGACGAACGGCACGCCGTCACCCGCTCCAACAGCGGCGACGACGATGACTTCTGCTCCGGGGGGCCGAACAGCGGCAGCGATGACCTCAGGGCGGATGCTGCTGCCAGGAGGCCCCCGCCCGTGCCCAAACTCGTGAGGCAAGGACGGGCAGAAGGCCATAGAGTTGGAGGTCGGTCCGTGGACGGCCCCGGCTATCTCGTCGGCGGAGGAACCTCTTCCAGCTGCCGTGGCAGAAGGCGGCGCCGGGAGCGGCTCCGGAGCCATTCGCGTCCGAGAGCCGGGCATGCGGTAGCTGCCAGCGCCACGGACGGCGAACGCCCTTCCCCCCGATCACTGAGGGAAGGAGCGGGCCACCGCCCATGCAGGGGCCGACCCCAACTCGGCACACTCCCCTCCCCAGCACTGGTGATGAAAATCCTTGAGGCTGAGGGAGGGGCAGAGGCCGTAGCCCGACTTGCTTTCCCCCGCCATCGAACTGGAGGTCACCATCTTGGGTGACCGCCGGCGGAGGGGTGCAGCCGGGCTGCATGATGAAAATCCTTGAAGCCGAACGATGGCTGAAAGGTACCGACTCCCACGAAGTTGCGTTCCTCCAACGACAAGGCGAAAGGACTGCGGGCATCCCCATCCGGGGGCTCGGAAGGTGGAAAGACACGATGCATAAGGGAGCGCGAAGACATGGTTGCCTTTCAAGGGGGTCACCCTCCTTTTAAAGGCGACTCTCCCTACTTGCGTCCCCAGCGGTCGTGGGCTGAGTCTTCTCCAACACGCTCCAAGGTCCTCCCCCTACGGCGCGGGGGCTGGGTCCCACTCGTCATGCAAGCCGGCCCAGAGCAGAAGAAGCCAAACCGCCGCGCGCGGTGCATGCAACCGCCCAGCGGTTACAAGCAATTCTCCACTTTTGCCCAGACCAGCGGGCGAAAGGGCGGGCAGCCAAGCAGGTGGCATGCAACTGCGCCAAGTGGGCGCACCTCTCTGACTTCCAACGCGCCCAGCATGGAAGCCCATGCCCACGCGTCATGCAACCAGCGCTCCGGTCGCTACGTGCAAGCAACTGCACCGCCACTCGCACCACTGCCACGCCTCCTCGACTGTGGAACCAGCACCGCGACTCGAGGCAACCCTGCGTACGACCTAGCAGTGCCAGCCAGGCGCAACGGTCAATGCGGCCAAAAATGGGCCGACAGTGATGGCGGTGGCAGGCGGGCGGGAGAAGCGGTCACGTCGTCAGCCAAGCTTACGTCCCATCCTGGGGCAGTGAGAGAGCCCTCTCTCACGGCGTGAAAACGACGCGCCCGTGTTCCGTTCCTCGAACGGCTCGCACACGCGCAACGACCGCCCCGCGAACCACTCGCCCCGTCGCATTAACTCTGCGGCAGGATAGGCGGCGCCTCTGGCAGGAGAAGCGAGCGACGCTTTGCCTTCGCCATAATGACCGCGTCAAAAAAGGTACGCCGCGTCATTCGATTTCGTGTCCTTTTCCTTTTCCTCTTTCTCTCTCTTACAACAGGGACCAGGAAAGGGGGATACCCCGAAAAGGACCCTTCTCCGTGAAGGAAACAGGCTCCGAGCCTTCCTACTGATCAGAGGTTCGAAGGCTGGCCCCTCGGAGGGGTTAAACAACCGCCTCAGAGCACGTGGGCTCCACACCCACTACTGGTCAGAGATTCGAAGGCCGGCCCCTCGGAAGGGTTCAACGGCTGCCTCAGGCCACTCGGGCTCCGCGCCCACTACTGATTAGAGGTTCGTAGGCTGGCCCTCGAAGGGTTCACAGCCGCCTCAGACACAGAGCGAGGGATGACCATGGGTACGTTCGATACATAACCAAGGCTCGGGCTACGCTCCTGAGGTACTCTAGGACATTTCCGAGACCAGCGGGAATGATCTTGTAACGGAATCCCATCAGAGGGAGGCATCGAGCCCTCGGACCCTATCGACAGGGGACCGGGTCCGGCAGATCACCCGCAGGTACTTTTGGGTGCGCCTCTGGGCCTCTAGCCGACCCCTAACAAATGGGGCACGGACGGATTACCCGCCAGCAGCTCATCGGAGACACCATGTTCGGTGCCCACCGAGGGCAACATGGCGCTTTCCCCCCCTCCTCCTTGCGGAAAGGCGACGCAGGGGCGTATGTAAAAAAGCTGAGTCTATCCCTGATCGTCCTCTCGCCCTGTGCAGAGGCTCGGGGGCTGCTCTCGCAAACCCGGCTCCGGCCAAACCGTTGACAGCGTCAACATACCAGCCCGAGAACATGGAACCCGACCGTACACCCGGGCTACGGCCAGCTCGCATGAGGGAACGACTAGACTAGCCGAAGCATTACGTGAGGCATTAAGACCTCGGAGGAGTCAAACCACTCCTCCGAGGCCTCGGGAGCTACACCCGGCGGGTGCGCTCGCGCGCACCCACCGGAACAAAACGCAACCGAGAAAGGCTGGTCCCTTGCAAAAAAGTGCGACGAAAGCCTCCAAGCGAGTGCTAACACTCCCTTCGAGGCTCGGGGGCTACTGTCGGGGACCATAATTAGGGGTACCCTCAAGTCTCCTAATTCTCAGCTGGTAACCCCCATCAGCATAAAGCTGCAAAGGCCTGATGGGTGCGATTAAGTCAGGGATCGGTCCATTCGAGGGACTCGATCACGCCTCGCCCGAGCCTAGCCTCGGACACGGGCAGCCGACCCTGGAAGATCTCCGTCTCGCCAGAGGCCCCCCTCCAGCGACGAACATACTTCTGGCTCGCCCGAGGCCCTGTCTTCGCCAAGAAGCAACCCTGACCAAATTGCCACGCCAACCGACCAGATCGCAGGAGCATTTAATGCAAAGGTGGCCTGACACCTTTATCCTGACACGCGTCCTCCAGTCGACAGAGCCGAAGTGACCGCAGTCACTTTGGCGCTCCACTGACCAGCCTGACAGAAGGACAGCACCGCCTGCGCCGCTCCGACTGCTGTGCCGCTCGATAGAGTGAGGCTGACAAGCAGTCAGGCCCGACCTCAGGCACCATAGGAAGCTCCGCTCCGCCCGACCCAGGGCTCGGACTTGGGCTCAGCCCCGGAAGATGACGAACTCCGCTCCGCCCGACCTAGGGCTCGGACTCGGGCTCAGCCCCGGAAGACGGCGAACTCCGCTCCGCCCGACCCAGGGCTCGGACTTGGGCTCAGCCCCGAAAGACGGCGAACTCCGCTCCGCCCGACCCAGGGCTCGGACTTGGGCTCAGCCCCAGAAGACGACGAACTCCGCTCCGCCCGACCCAGGGCTCGGACTTGGGCTTAGCCCCAGAAGACGGTGAACTCCGCTCCGCCCGACCCAGGGCTCGGACTTGGGCTCAGCCCCAGAAGACGACGAACTCCGCTCCGCCCGACCCTAGGGCTCGGACTCAGCCCTGGTCTCAGCCGACGGTCTCCGCCTCGCCCGACCCAGGGGCTCGGATTCGACCACGGCCACGGAAGACAGACTCGACCTCGACCTCGGAGTTGCCTCCAGATCGCCCAACCTAGGGCGCGGACCGACCACGTCGACAGGAGGCGCCATCATTACCCTACCCCAAGCTGACTCAGGCTACGGAAAACAAGACTGGCGTCCCATCTGGCTCGCTCCGCCAGATAGGCAATGATGGTGCCCCGCACGCTCTGTGACGACGGCTGCTCTCAGCCCCCTTACGGAAGCAAGAGGACGTCAGCAAGGACTCGACAGCCCCGACAGCTGTCCTTCTGCTAGGCTCCAGCGCTCCTCCGACGGCCACGACACCACACGAACCGGGTGCCAAAACCTCTCCGGCTGCCACGACGGCATGTACATAGGGCGCTAGCTCTCCTCCGCTAGACACGTAGCACTCTGATGCACCCCCCATTGTACACCTGGATCCTCCCCTTACGCCTATAAAAGGAAGGACCAGGGCCCTCTTACAGAGGGTTGGCCGCACGGGGACGAGGACGAGACAGGCGCTCGCGTGAGGCCACTCGCTCCCTCTCCCGCGTGGACGCTTGTAACCCCCTACTGCAAGCGCACCCGACCTGGGCGCGGGACGAACACGAAGGCCGCGGGATTTCCACCTCTCTCACGCCCGTCTCCGGCCGCCTTTCTTCCCCCCTTCGCGCTCGGCCTCGCGCCGACCCATCTGGGCTGGGGCACGCGACGACATTTCACTCGTTGGCCCAGGGACCCCCCGGTCTCGAAACGCCGACATTATTCCTTTTTTCTAATAATGTGCACTGATGTTAAGAATTTTACTTCATGTCTGAGTGACTTGTGAATGATGAATTGTTTATATTTCTTATCTAAAAGAAATCATTCTTCATCATATACTCCCTTGTGCTATTAACATCTCACTTGAGTATTTTCAATAAGTTTGGAAGGAAAAAGAGTCAACTATAAAGGAAGGACACTCAAATGAAAAAGGAAGACATCAAGAGCAACAACACCTAGTTGGATAATGAGATCTTCAAAACAATCAATAGTGTGGTTGTAAGCATTCTAAATCTTTTTCATTGTGAGAATACTAGGCATAAATTGTTTATTGCAATTTTTGCAAGCCTTGATCAAGATGAATAATGCTTCTCCCTTTTTGTTTTAAAAGTAAGTACATCTATCCAATTCATTCAATTTCTTGATGCATATATTTAGGGGGAGAATATTTCTAAATCTTGATTATATTGAGACTAACACTTTATCTTAGTAATCTCATATAGTCTCAAGTATGAGAATAAGTTTCTCATGAAGTATGCTACTACCTGTCAATCCTTCTTGGTAAAGTAATATCACCTTTATCAAGGATTGTAGCTTTCATTGTTAAAGTAGCATATTTACTGGATTCTCCCATTTTAAGCCTGTCTAATGATCTAATGCCTATGTTGTTCTTTTGATCGCATCTGTTGTGTGTTTGATCATTGAATAACTTCAATTAACACTTATGCTTCTTAGTGCCTCATGTATATTCAATTGATATCTCTCTTGATATGCACTAAGTTAAAAGGAGAATTCATGATACATCTATGCAATTTGTGATCTATTTGATATATACTAACAATGCCTTAGAAAAGGATCACTAGTTGTAGAACTCCTTCTCGTGCAAAATATTTCCATATATTGTCTTGAGTATAGGTCTTAAGCATCCAAGACTAAGGACAATGCACAATGAAGAGAGCGTCTCTATGTAAAGGTACAAAAGGGTAAAACCACTTCCTTTCATTCAAACTTGTACCTAAATCTTCCTTCTCTATACTTTCTTTGCATATCTTGTATAAAAGGAAGAGAAAGCATGTTCATGCATTAGCCCTGCTTCATACCTAGTTTAGCTTCTCAAACATTCATTCTTGCATCTTTGTTAAAAGCTGGGTGAAGTAATTTTATTGTCAAAGAGCTTAAAGCTTAACCTTGTAACGAGGATAAGCTGCCTTTGTTCCAAAGGTGGATGGTCCTTAAGCCTATTTGAAATCCTTAAGGGTAAATGCTTGAGATTTTTATAACATGCTTTCATAAGTGCATAAACTGTCATGAGCATCACACTTATACTATGACACAATGCACTTCACATTCTCTATGATATAGACATGATCTCATTAACCTAACTATGTGCACTTGGCATTTAAGGCCAAAATTTGTATTCTCTCAAGGCATGTATTTAGGGGGAGCAATCTATATTATATAGAACTATGATTATGCTTAATTTGATATATCCTTTGATCATATCTCTTTTATGTCTATGACTAATGTATTTTCAAGTATATTCTCATGCTTAGTCATAGAATTGAAAGGGAAATGGAATATTCGGCAAAGACGACGCTTCCACTCAACTCCATCGGTGTTATCCACTATTTGCCGGTATTCCGCATAGCTCTCCAATTTGGTATAATCTTCACTCATATTGTCGGGGACCATAATTAGGGGTACCCTCAAGTCTCCTAATTCTCAGCTGGTAACCCCCATCAGCATAAAGCTGCAAAGGCCTGATGGGTGCGATTAAGTCAGGGATCGGTCCATTCGAGGGACTCGATCACGCCTCGCCCGAGCCTAGCCTCGGACACGGGCAGCCGACCCCGGAGGATCTCTGTCTCGCCCGAGGCCCTCGTCTAGCGACGAACATACTTCCGGCTCGCCCGAGGCCCTGTCTTCGCCAAGAAGCAACCCTGACCAAATCACCACGCCAACCGACCAGATCGCAGGAGCATTTAATGCAAAGGTGGCCTGACACCTTTATCCTGACACGCGTCCTCCAGTCGACAGAGCCGAAGTGACCGCAGTCACTTCGCCGCTCCACTGACCGGCCTGATAGAAGGACAGCGCCATCTGCGCCGCTCCGACTGCTGTGCCGCTCGATAGAGTGAGGCTGACAGGCAGTCAGGCCCGACCTCAGGCACCATAGGAAGCTCCGCTCCGCCCGACCCAGGGCTCGGACTCGGGCTCAGCCCTGGAAGATGGCGAACTCCACTCCGCCCGACCCAGGGCTCGGACTCGGGCTCAGCCCTGGAAGACGACGAACTCCGCTCCGCCCGACCTAGGGCTCGGACTCGGGCTCAGCCCTGGAAGACGGCGAACTCCGCTCCGCTCGACCCAGGGCTCGGACTTGGGCTCAGCCCCGAAAGACAGCGAACTCCGCTCCGCCCGACCCAGGGCTCGGACTTGGGTTCAGCCCCAGAAGACGACGAACTCCGCTCCGCCCGACCCAGGGCTCGGACTTGGGCTCAGCCCCAGAAGACGACAAACTCCGCTCCGCCCGACCCCAGGGCTCGGACTCAGCCCTGGCCTCAGCCGACAGTCTCCGCCTCGCCCGACCCAGGGGCTCGGACTCGACCACGGCCACGGAAGACAGACTCGACCTCGACCTCGGAGGAGCCTCCACATCGCCCAACCTAGGGCACGGACCGACCACATCGACAGGAGGCGCCATCATTACCCTACCCCAAGCTGACTCAGGCTACGGGGAACAAGACCGGTGTCCCATCTGGCTCGCTCCGCCAGATAGGCAATGATGGCGCCCCGCACGCTCTGTCACGACGGCGGCTCTCAGCCCCCTTACGGAAGCAAGAGGACGTCAGCAAGGACTCGACAGCCCCGACAGCTGTCCTTCAGCCAGGCTCCAGCGCTCCTCCGACGGCCACGACACCACACGAACCGGGTGCCAAAACCTCTCTGGCTGCCACGACGGCATGTACTTAGGGCACTAGCTCTCCTCCGCTAGACACGTAGCACTCTGCTACACCCCCCATTGTGCACCTGGATCCTCCCCTTACGCCTATAAAAGGAAGGACCAGGGCCCTCTTATAGAGGGTTGGCCGCGCGGGGACGAGGACGAGACAGGCGCTCGCGTGAGGCCGCTCGCTCCCTCTCCCGCGTGGACGCTTGTAACCCCCTACTGCAAGCGCACCCGACCTGGGCGCAGGACGAACACGAAGGCCGCGGGATTTCCACCTCTCTCACGCCCGTCTCTGGCCGCCTTTCTTCCCCCCTTCACGCTCGGCCTCGCGCCGACCCATCTGGGCTGGGGCACGCGGCGACATTTCACTCGTCGGCCCAGGGACCCCCCGGTCTCGAAACGCCGACAGTTGGCGCGCCAGGTAGGGGCCTGCTGCGTGTTGACGAACAGCTTCCCGTCAAGCTCCAGATGGGCAGTCTCCAGCAACCTCTCCAGCCCGGGACGGTGCTTCGTTTTGGGAGTCTTGAGTTCATGTCCCTCGACGGCAGCTACGACATGATACTCCTTCCCCCGCCGGGCGACAGCGACAATGGCGGCCGACAGCCCGCCCGCCGGCAGCGGAATCGACGACGTCTTCCCCGCGTGGTGGAAGAACAACATTCGAGCTCACCCCGCCCTCTCCCCCACCGACGGAGGAGGAGGCGGGGCAACCAAGGCCAAGCAGGAGACGACCCCTCGTCGGCTGTCTAGCAAGTCGACGGTGCCGGCGCCCCAACGGGGGGCGCGTCAGGCATCGACCTCGTGTTTGAGACGAAGACGAGCGTCGTCTCCCCGGGACACGCCAATTCCGAGCAAACGGACGACGCCAGCACGCTTGCGAAAGGCTTGCTGGGCGTCACCCTCGTGCCTAAGACGACGGTGCAGTCAGTCCCCGACGTGACTTCACCACTGCCCGTCGACCAAGAGGTACCAACCGATTCCCATCTCACGCCCCTTGGATTCAGCCTCGACCCGCCAAGCGGCTTCGCTTCGGTGGACGCTCTCGTAGAGGCGAGTCCAAACCCTCTGGGGTATCGTATGCGGTCACCCTGGGACCGGCTGACGGACGTCTCGACCTATGGGCCCTCAGGGTCCGAGGAAGATGACGAGCCCGACTTCTATTGGGATTTCTCCGGACTTGGTAACCCCAGTGCCATGCGGGACTTCATGACCGCATGCGACTACTGCCTTTCCGACTGTTCCGACGGTAGCCGCAGCCTCGGCGACGAGGACTGCGACCCAAGTTGTGAATGTTTCCACGTCGATCTAGGGGGTCCCTCCGAAGGCAACCATCTCGGTATGCCGGAGAACGGTGATCTTCCTAGGCCTGTGCCTCGCGTTGACATCCTACGGGAGCTAGCTGTGGTCCCCGTTCAGGCGGGGGATCATGACCCACAGCTTGAGCAAATCCGTGGGGTGCAGGCCAGGCTCGACGAGGGAGCAGGAGCACTTGAGCCGATCCGCCGGGACGTCGGGCAGGAATGGGCGGGCCAGCCTCCGGCCGGAGAAATGCGTCATCTACCCCAGGGTATCCAGCATCGCATCGTCGACGATGTCCGGGTACGGCCGCCACCCGCTTCCAGTGGGGTCGGCCAGAACCTGGCTGCAGCGGCAATGCTTCTCCGCGCGATGCCGGAGCCATCAACCACCGAGGGGCGGTGAATCTAGGGAGAGCTCAAGAATCTCCTGGAGGGCGCCACGGTCCGACGGGCCGAAAGCTCCGCCTCCCGAAGGCAGGGGTACCCCTCGAAACATCGCGCTGCGACTTCCCGATTTATGCGGGAAGCCTCGGTCTACACCGGGCGCACGCGCAACACAGCACCTGCAGCCTCGGGACGCCTCGGTAACGAGCACCATCACCGTGACCGTCGGGCCCACCTCGACGTCCCGCGGTGGTGCAGGGGGCGCCTCCAGCTGGGCAACAGAGGAACGGGGCCTCACGGACTCCACCTCTTGCTGGGATGGGGAGGAAGAGCCCTGCTGCTCTCTGTGCTGGCACCAGCGTTCCTGCTCCTCACGCAGGCGGTGGTGCAGTCTCTCCAGGTGACTCGACTGACCGGACACGGTGCGGTGCAGAGGACGCTCCGCAAGTCGAGACGGCAGGAAAGGAATCACCGACTTACGTGCTGTGTGTCTAAGACGAGCCATCTACAAAAGACACCGTAAGCATAAGAGTAAGAGCAGAACTAATATGACAAGTGAATAAACCATAGACAGAATAAGATAAAAATTTTAACAAGGTATAATATAGTATATATATATGTAGTAAAACATAGGGTTGGTCGAGGTGACCGACTTTTGAAGTAACATCAGAGGTCAAGGTGAGGGGGAAGGTCAATAGTCCTTAGTACGACCAGTGCTACTCTAGGTCAGCAGTCCTACAGTCAGCACGGCTTTGATACCACTTATGTCACACCCGGTTTTGGAAGGCAAACCAGGTGCGAACTATGTACGTGCCAGGATCAGAACTCACGTACACAGCGATTACATAAATGAACATCAATGCACATTGCTCGAATAATAATTTAAAAGAGTATTAACTTATTACATCATAGAGTCATAGACATCCACATAGTCATCAACTTAACAGTTAAATCAAAGTGCTAGCGAAACGCAGTAAAGATAAGGCCTTCACAGGCAGCTGACTGGGGGTTGCCGCCAACCCACACCTAGAATTCGTCGTAGTCTTGAAACTCCTGGAAGTCTCCTCCCACGGCTTCGCCTTCTCCGGAGCAGTGGTTACAATGCGGACAACCTGGTGTTTTGTGGTAAAGCAAGGATGAGTACACATCAATGTACTCAGCAAATGTCCCGTTTGGCTGAAGTGGACTAGCTTTATGTGGGGTTAGGCTCAAGCAGTTGCTTTTAGTTGGTCAGGTATTTATCATTAGTAGAAGCCAGATTTTAGCATTAACCAACCCGTAAACCATTTCCTCATCGAGGAACAACATCATCATATTCGAACCAAAACCATAACATAATCCCTGTATCTCGAACCATCTGTGTCTCTAATCAAAGAGGATCCCAAGGCTGCTCTTAACCGTGAGCACGACTGATATATCAGTTTCACTACCCTCTGCAGAGGTCGCACACTTTACCCATGAGTCATGATTCCCTTTCTGCCCGGGGAGAGCTAATCCCCATTGACCACTACCTAGGTGGTCCGGCAGGGTATCACTACGTAGCTTTTACAAAGATTCCCTAGAGATCATAGCCGCCCGTTAGGTTTCTCCAGTTTGATAAACACAGTACCCCTCCCCGCAGGAGAGTGACTAACAAAAAGCAAAACGAAAGAACCTCGGCACTCAGCCTCGGCAGAGCAAGCACTGTGCCTGGACCCCATTGACGGCACGACGGCGAAGCAACTACACCTCTAGTTCCTCTAATTAATTAGCTAAGGGCATCCCATTTCACCCTCATGGTTGCACTGTTATCCCGGGTGGTCTCTCAACGAACAGGTCCTTACGGAGAGGTACTCAGGAAACAGCCTGAGCCCCCTGGAGTATCACAAGATCATCAATATCATCAGGATAACAGTATCGTAAATAGTCACATCATGTTCATTGATTAAGTTAAGGCAATAGCAAAATGCTAACCATAATAACCCAACAGGTCATCAAGGATGAGGTAAAGTGTAAAGCTAGTCAATCCTTAGGTTTCAAGTAAGTAATGCGGGGTAGTAAGTTATAAATGAATAGGACATAATGGGTCAGAGGACACTTGCCTTCACCAAACTGTTGATCAGGAACTTCCTCTGCAACTTCCTCGGAAAACACAGACTGCTCGTTGTCTACGTAAAGTAATCATTCACACTATGCACTTGGGAAGTAACAAACAAAAGCAATATACCAAACATATGCAGCAGAGAGATCACAAGTTCACAATAGAAAAGGATTGGTACTCTAGTATTCCCTAGGTCTAGGGTAGAGGACTATACAAAATGATTCATTATCCACTAATCAGGTCTAAGTTAGTGATGGGGTTAAATCATTACATGATTTTAAGTCCATAAACTTAAGTGCTCCAACTTTTATTAAAGTCTACTATCTTTTATTTATCTCAAATAAGGTTCCAATAACCTTAATCCTATCCTAATGATTAACCATTAATTGGGACATGGAAACAGCAGGGAAACCTTGCTTAAACAGATAGATAATAATATTATGAACATTTTGCAATTTGAAGCACCTAATTTGGAGTTCATATGGCAAAGTTATGAATTTTACAAGTTTAGGGGTTAAAAATATACCCTAAGGACCTATTTTGAATTAAATAAAAGGTCCGAGGACCTAACTGTAAGAAACCAGGGACGGCGGGTTCAAATTCCAGAAAACCGGGGGGCTCTTTAAGAAAACGCGCGGGCGAAGGGGTATCAGACTCCCACGGCCGTCGGATCTCAGGCGGACGGCCAGGATTAGATCCTGCGGGCGGGCGCGCGGGCGCGCGGTGGCCTGGGTGGCTGACAGGCGGGACCGGCGGGCAGCGCGAGCGCGCGGGCGGACTGACAGGCGGGACCGGCGGGCAGCGCGAGCGCGCGGGCGGGCTGACAGGCGGGGCCCAAACGGCAGGGAGACGGGGTGTGGGGGAAGCGGGCCTGGGCCGCTGGATCTCCGGCGGACGGCCAGGATCAGGTTTGGCCTAATTAAAACGGGACCGCCCGATCTGGGACGGACGGTGGGGATTGGGTGGCCGGCCTGGGCTTCTCCTACGGCTAGCTGGGGCGGCGGCGCTCATCCCCGCGGCGGAGGACTCGCCGGAGACGAGGGGCGTCGGCGCTTGGCGGGTCTCTGGGGCGACCTGAGTGGCCGGGAAGGTTGGGAAGGGCATGGGGAATCCTTTGGTGGGGTCTGGGCCGGGGCAGGGGCACCGGAGGGGGGCGGTTCACGGCGAAGCGGCTCAGCGGCGGCGTTGAACAACTCCGGCGAGGAATCAAACGCGATAGAGAGCAAAACAAGGGTCAATAGGGGCGGGAGAGGTTCTTTACCTCAAGGCGGGCTCCGGGGACTCCTCGGTGGCGGCGATGGCGCGACGGTGACCCGGGTCGGTGGTGGCGGACCTCCGCGGCTGCACGGTGGACGGTGGGTGAGCGCGGGCAGAGGGAAATAGGGAGGGGAAGGGGAAATTGGAGCGCGTCCCGAGTTGCGGACGTCGGGGCGAATCTTACCGTGGCAAAAGGCACGGCGGAGCTCCAACGACGACGGGGAAACGAGCTCGGGACGGCGGCGGTTCGCGGCGATGGCGCTCTGGCGTGCGCGCAGCGAGGGGGAGGTGAGAGAGGGGTCGGCAGGTGCGCAAATGAGGGAGGGGGAGAGGGCGAGTGGGGCTCTGGGCTCTAGTGGCCGAGGCGAGGTGGGGGCGAGCTCCACGCGCGACGTGGGCGTGGAGTCCGCGGCACGCGCGGCGGCGGTTACGCGGGGACGACGGGGCTGACAGCCCGGGTCCGCGAGCAGAGAGAGAGAGGAAAGCGGGCGCGGGCGCGGAGGACGGTTGCCTGACGGGCGGGCCCGCCAGGGCAGAGAGAGCGGGGGAAGCGGGCGCGCGCGCGGGGAACGCGGCTGCGCTGACGGGTGGGCCCGCCAGGGCAGAGAGAGGAGGGGGGGGGGGGAGAAGGCGCGCGCGGGATGGGCCGAGCTGGGCCGAAAGGCCGAGGGGGCGGGGGAGTGGGCTTCTTTCCTTTTTCCTTTTAATCTGGAATTGTTTTCTCTTTTCTTTTTATTTTCTCTTTTTGATTCAAATTCAAATGAGCCACAAATTCAAATTAGACTTTTTGAGAATTATGCACCAAACAAAAGTGAAATCTAGGGTTCAACATGATGCAACAGTTCACACTCCCTTAGGGTTTAACCTATCACACTATTATTACAAATAAATTAAGCACTTTTCTCCTATAGAAATGAGAAAGAAAAGATTGGGGAAGGATGAGAAAAAGGAAGTAACACCTGAATTTGTGAATATGAGCAAAGAAATTTTATACCCCCAAATTCAGGGTGCTACAAACCTATCCCCCTTAAAAGAATCTCGCCCCGAGATTCAAGGTTGGTCAGCAAAGAGTTCAGGATATTTGGCTTTCAGATCATCTTCTCGTTCCCAGGTTGCTTCTTCCTCGGAGTGGTGACCCCATCTGACTTCGCACATTCTGATGGTATTCCTCCGGGTGACTCTGTCTGCAAACTCCAGAATCTGCGTTGGCTTCTCTATGTATGTCAGGTCCTCCTGGACTTCCAAACCCTCCACTGGCAACTGTTCCTCTGGTACTCGCAGGCACTTCTTCAATTGCGACACGTGGAACACATTGTGCACTGCTGACAAACTTTCTGGTAGGTTGAGTTGGTAAGCCACTTCTCCACGCTTTGCTTGAATCTGATATGGTCCAACATACCGGGGTGCTAACTTGCCTTTAACTCCGAACCTTCTAACTCCCCTGATAGGTGACACCTTCAGATAGACGAAATCCCCCACTTCGAAACTCAGTTCTCTTCTCCTTCGGTCCGCATAGCTTCGCTGTCTTGACTGGGCTATCTTCAGGTTCTCCCGAACCATTTTGATATTCTCTTCGGCTTCAAGCAAAATGTCGGGGCCAAACACCTGTCTCTCTCCAGGCTGGTCCCAATGCGCAGCGGAGTCCTACAACTCCGTCCATAGAGTGCCTGAAACGGCGACATCTTCAAGCTGGCCTGGTAACTATTGTTATAGGAGAATTCTGCATAAGGTAACCTTTTGTCCCATCCTGACTTGTCTTGCAACGCACAGGCTCTCAGCATATCTTCTAGGATCTGATTAGTTCTTTCAGTCTGACCGTCTGTCTGTGGATGATAAGCCGAGCTGAAGTTTAAATGGGTGCCCAAAGCTTCTTGCAGCTGCTGCCAAAAATGAGAGGTGAACTGCGTTCCTCGATCTGACACTATCTTCTTCGGCACACCATGAAAGCAAACTATCCGTGACATGTATAACTCAGCTAACGTTGCTTCGGTGTATGTGGTCTTCACAGGTATGAAATGGGCCACCTTCGTTAAGCGGTCCACAACCACCCAGATGGAATCATAACCGGCCCGGGTACGAGGTAGGCCAACTATAAAATCCATCCCGATCTCATCCCACTTCCACTGAGGAATCCGCAATGGCTGCAACAATCCGGCGGGCCTTTGATGCTCTGCTTTGGTCCTTTGACAGCTATCACAGATGGCGACATATTCTGCAATTTCTCTTTTCATGCCATACCACCAAAACCTCCTCTTTAAATCCTGGTACATCTTTTCACTTCCCGGGTGTATGGAGTAGGCTGTCTCATGAGCTTCCTTTAGGATCAGCTCCCGAATAGGTTTGAGGTCGGGGACACACAATCGGTCCTTGAACCATATTACCCCCTCTTCATCCTCTCGAAAGTCTTTGCCTCTTCCTTCTAAGATCAGCTGCCGGATCTTGTTGATGTTTTCATCATCCTTCTATCCTTCTTTGATTTCCCGCTCTAGGGTGGGCTCTAATTCCACTGTTACTCCTTGCGTACTGTTTAGAAAACCAAGACTCAGTCTGTCGAACTCCTTGGCTAACTCATATGGCATTGGGTACGTGGCCTTCATATTGACTTGACTCTTCCTGCTCAGAGCATCTGCAACCACATTGGCTTTGCCTGGATGGTAATGTATCTCCAACTCATAATCTTTGATCAATTCCAACCATCTTCGCTGTCTCGTGTTTAACTCTGACTGGGTGAATATGTACTTCAGACTTTTATGATCTGTGTAAATGTCGCACTTCTGCCCATACAAGTAATGTCTCCAGGTCTTCAAAGCATGAACTACTGCTGCCAACTCCAGGTCATGTGTGGGATAATTTTTCTCATGGATCTTCAGCTGCCGAGATGAATATGCTACAACTCTTCCTTCTTGCATTAGCACACATCCCAATCCGGTGTAAGAAGCATCGCAATACACTGAGAATGGCTTGTGAACATCAGGCAGGACTAACACCGGAGCTGTAGTCAATCTATTTTTCAGTTCTTCAAATGCTTCCTGACACTTTTGGGTCCACTTAAACTCAACTTTCTTCGCTAGTAACGCTGTCATTGGTCTAGCAATCTTTGAGAAGCCTTCGATGAAACGCCTGTAATACCCAGCCATTCCAATGAAGCTCTTGATCCCACGAACATCCTTTGGTGCTTTCCAGTTCAGGATATCTGCCACTTTCTTTGGATCCACTGCCAACCCATCTTGATTTATGATGTGACCCAGAAATAAGACTTCATGAATCCAGAACTCGCATTTACTCAGCTTGGCATACAACTGATGCTCTCGAAGTCTTTGCAATACCATCTTCAAATGCTCTACATGATCTTCCTCACTTTGAGAGTATATAAGAATATCATCGATAAACACTACCACAAACTTGTCCAGATAATCCATGAACACACTGTTCATCAGGTACATAAAGAAGGCTGGCGCATTTGTCAAACCAAAGGACATAACTGTGAATTCATATAACCCGTACTTGGTGATGAATGCCGTCTTTGGTATGTCCGAGGGTCGGATTCTGAGTTGATGGTAACCTGATCTCAGATCTATCTTCGAGAATACGCTGGCACCTCTGAGCTGGTCGAACAAATCTTCTATCCTTGGCAGGGGGTACTTGTTCTTGACAGTGACTTCATTCAAGGCTCTGTAGTCTATGCACATCCTTTTGGTACCATCTTTCTTCTCTACAAACAACACCGGAGCGGCCCAAGGCGAGGTACTTGGTCTGATGTAACCCTTCTCTAACATCTCATCTATCTGCTTCTTGAGTTCCACCAATTCTGGTCCAGACACTCGGTAGGCTCTTTTGGAAATGGGGGCGGTACCAGGGATAAGCTCTATGGCAAATTCGACTTTTCTCTCGGGTGGCATGCCCGTTAGCTCCTCGGGAAATACGTCCGGAAAGTCCGACACAACCTTGATAGCCTCGAGCGGGTTGGGCTCCTTACTATCAACTGAAATCTGGTGACAGACACCCTCCGCTGATTTAGGCATCCTTAGCTCGGCCACTACCTCTTCTCCTGACGGGGACTTCAATGTTACGGTCCTTTTGTCACAGCTAACATTCGCTTCATACTTCATTAACCAATTCATCCCTAGAATAATATTTATCCCAGGGGTGTCTATTACTATTAAGTCACTGGGGAATCCTATCCCCCTTATTTCCACCCTTATATTTGAGCATATTTTATCTGTTTGCACCTTGCCACCAACCGAATTAATCCTCATGGGCGGCATCATTGCCTCTACTGGGATGTTATGCAATTCTACCCAGGTTGCAGTGACAAATGAATGAGTTGCACCAGTATCAAATAACACTTTCGTGGGATGAGATTCGACTGAGAACATACCTACTGCCACATCTGGTGCATCCTGGATCGCTTCGGCCTCCAAGTGGTTCACCTTTCCACGGTTGTACGCTTGGTTACGATTGCCTGCTATCGGCTGCAGTACACCTTGCCTTGTTGGAGCATTGGGGTTGGTCTGCTGCTGCGCCGCCTTCTTCGGGCATTGCATCGCCCAGTGGCCTTGTTCTCCATAGTGGAAACATCCTCTGCCTCCTCCTTGTGCTGGGGCTGCTTGGTTGCTCTGATTTGCTGCTGGGGCAGGAAGGCGAGGTGCCTGGTTGTTCTGCTTCTGATACTGATTACCTCCCTGCTGGCTGTGCTGACGATACTGCTGCTGCTGCTGTGGGTACTGCCTCTGAAACTGCTGCTGATGCGGACGCTGGTTCTGATTCTGATATCCCTGTGGGTGACCGGGCCTGCCTTGCTGAGATGAACTACCTGAGAAACGTGGACGGCTGATGCTTCCGGACTGGGGTCCACTCATCTTGCGCTTCCGATCTTCCATATCCTTACGCTTCTTCTCGGTCATAACTGCCCTATCGATCAGGTGCTGGAAGGTGGGGAAGGTGTGATTCATCAGCTGGTAATGCAGGGGATCCACCAAACCCCTCATGAACCTGTACTGCCTTTTAGCATCAGTGTTGACATCCTCAGGTGCATAACGAGATAGCTGCAGAAACTTGTCTCTGTATTCACTAACAGACAGGGGTCCCTGCTTCAGAGCCAGAAACTCCTCCTTCTTCACGATCATCAGTCCCTCCGGCACATGGTACCTGCGGAAACTCTCGCTGAATTCTTCCCAGGTGATGGCTTCGGGGTCAGCATGTGTGGCGAGGTAGGACTCCCACCAGGACTGGGCTGCTCCCCTTAGCTGACGGGGACCATACAGAACCTTCTCCCTGTCGTTACATTGAGCGGTGCGCAGTTCCCTTTCCACTGCACGCAGCCAGTCTTCTGCATCCATGGGGTCGGCAGAATGGGCGAAGGTAGGAGGGTGCCCTCTCATGAACTCACCA
Source organism: Zea luxurians (assembly GCA_029449295.1). Lineage (NCBI taxonomy): Eukaryota > Viridiplantae > Streptophyta > Magnoliopsida > Poales > Poaceae > Zea > Zea luxurians. The sequence goes on along the minus strand of JAOPSE010000205.1, from coordinate 751,640 downwards.
CGCTTATCCCGTGGCATCTGGGGCATCTGCACTTGCAACTGGGGTTGGGGTTGCTGTTGAGCCTGCTGCATGGCTGCCAGAGTCTGCCCAATGGCCTGCACTGCCTGAGTCTGCATCAAGAACATCTGCTCCACTGACATCGGGGGTGGCGGGGGAGGCTGCCTCTGTTGTTCCTCCTGCTGGTCATGCTGCTCTTGCTGAGCACGCCTGTTGCATCGGCGCCTGTTGTCAGACATCTGTGGAAGACATTCATACATCAGCATTGATCTTACAACCCTCCAGCATAAGAAAAGAGAACCCAGAATTCTTCATGACACTGAGTGAACAAGGAGCTTCACTGATCCTCATTACGATTCAACACAGCTTCTCAGATAGAAAGGAAAGTAGAAGTAAATGGCTTCCCAACTAAATAACTGACTTTATTAATCATTATAGCTAGGCTAAACTGCAGGGGAAACCCACAGGTTGGCAACAGTCATTACAAAGATTCGAATCCAGCACAAGTTCATCATAACAAGCATGCAAGCAACTGATAAGCAAACTAAGCTAATTGGAAGCAACTGATAAGCAAACTAAACTAACTATCTAAGACTGAGACATCTGACTTAAGAATTATTACAAACTTCGACGCTAACGATCTAAGGATCCAGATCTATCCTGGTCCTATAGGCAGGGGAACCATAAGTGTGGTGACCACGTGGCGGCGAGCGGTATGGGTGCTGAGTCCCAACAGGAGCGGGAGAACCACCCTCCTGGTGATGGCGCTCTGCCAGCTCAGCACGCAACTCCGCAATCTCCGTTCGAGCCCTGCTCAGCTCGTCCAGAGAGTGATCCAGCTCAGTGTTAAGCACTGCGACTAGGTTGACTGTGCTGCTCAACCTAGGGTTAGCCTCACCAACAGGTGAGACAACCACACTCTCTGTGCTGCCCGTAGGGCGGCGGGGGTAGTACCGAAGGTTAAGACCGTCGGCCACCCCACCGAACAAGGAACAGTACTGAGAGAGTGCACGTCGTGCTGCATCCTGCATAGCCGCCTCTGCAGTGTCCCTCTCGGAGATGGAATAGTGCTCCGAAACGGCCTCCGCACCCCGGAGGTCATCCTCCGGACGGCGAACTAGGCAAGTAGCCTCCCAGCGGTCCGGGTACCTCCCGCGACTGTGCTGGTAGACTACACAACGATACTCGATCGACCAGGTGTGCCGGTCAAAAGCCTGGCGCAGCAAGGTGTCGAGTGCGTCGTGGAAGTGGCAACCGCGAGCGGCGTCACGGGTGATGGGTCGGGCGACCCATCCTTCCGCCTCCTGCGGCTCAGAAGACTCCGTGCTGTGGTCTGAGTCGTCGTCGTCGGGGTCTCCTCCAAGTCCTCCTCCAGTAGCTCCTCCAACAGCCGGGACGTCCCGCGGTGGTGCAGGGGGCGCCTCCAGCTGGGCAACAGAGGAACGGGGCCTCACGGACTCCACCTCTTGCTGGGATGGGGAGGAAGAGCCCTGCTGCTCTCTGTGCTGGCGCCGGCGTTCCTGCTCCTCACGCAGGCGGTGGTGCAGTCTCTCCAGGTGACTCGACTGACCGGACACGGTGCGGTGCAGAGGACGCTCCGCAAGTCGAGACGGCAGGAAAGGAATCACCGACTTACGTGCTGTGTGTCTAAGACGAGCCATCTACAAAAGACACCGTAAGCATAAGAGTAAGAGCAGAACTAATATGACAAGTGAATAAACCATAGACAGAATAAGGTAAAAATTTTAACAAGGTATAATATAGTATATATATATGTAGTAAAACATAGGGTTGGTCGAGGTGACCGACTTTTGAAGTAACATCAGAGGTCAAGGTGAGGGGGAAGGTCAATAGTCCTTAGTACGACCAGTGCTACTCTAGGTCAGCAGTCCTACAGTCAGCACGGCTTTGATACCACTTATGTCACACCCGGTTTTGGAAGGCAAACCAGGTGCGAACTATGTACGTGCCAGGATCAGAACTCACGTACACAGCGATTACATAAATGAACATCAATGCACATTGCTCGAATAATAATTTAAAAGAGTATTAACTTATTACATCACAGAGTCATAGACATCCACATAGTCATCAACTTAACAGTTAAATCAAAGTGCTAGCGAAACGCAGTAAAGATAAGGCCTTCACAGGCAGCTGACTGGGGGTTGCCGCCAACCCACACCTAGAATTCGTCGTAGTCTTGAAACTCCTGGAAGTCTCCTCCCACGGCTTCGCCTTCTCCGGAGCAGTGGTTACAATGCGGACAACCTGGTGTTTTGTGGTAAAGCAAGGATGAGTACACATCAACGTACTCAGCAAATGTCCCGTTTGGCTGAAGTGGACTAGCTTTATGTGGGGTTAGGCTCAAGCAGTTGCTTTTAGTTGGTCAGGTATTTATCATTAGTAGAAGCCAGATTTTAGCATTAACCAACCCGTAAACCATTTCCTCATCGAGGAACAACATCATCATATTCGAACCAAAACCATAACATAATCCCTGTATCTCGAACCATCTGTGTCTCTAATCAAAGAGGATCCCAAGGCTGCTCTTAACCGTGAGCACGACTGATATATCAGTTTCACTACCCTCTGCAGAGGTCGCACACTTTACCCATGAGTCATGATTCCCTTTCTGCCCGGGGAGAGCTAATCCCCATTGACCACTACCTAGGTGGTCCGGCAGGGTATCACTACGTAGCTTTTACAAAGATTCCCTAGAGATCATAGCCGCCCGTTAGGTTTCTCCAGTTTGATAAACACAGTACCCCTCCCCGCAGGAGAGTGACTAACAAAAAGCAAAACGAAAGAACCTCGGCACTCAGCCTCGGCAGAGCAAGCACTGTGCCTGGACCCCATTGACGGCACGACGGCGAAGCAACTACACCTCTAGTTCCTCTAATTAATTAGCTAAGGGCATCCCATTTCACCCTCATGGTTGCACTGTTATCCCGGGTGGTCTCTCAACGAACAGGTCCTTACGGAGAGGTACTCAGGAAACAGCCTGAGCCCCCTGGAGTATCACAAGATCATCAATATCATCAGGATAACAGTATCGTAAATAGTCACATCATGTTCATTGATTAAGTTAAGGCAATAGCAAAATGCTAACCATAATAACCCAACAGGTCATCAAGGATGAGGTAAAGTGTAAAGCTAGTCAATCCTTAGGTTTCAAGTAAGTAATGCGGGGTAGTAAGTTATAAATGAATAGGACATAATGGGTCAGAGGACACTTGCCTTCACCAAACTGTTGATCAGGAACTTCCTCTGCAACTTCCTCGGAAAACACAGACTGCTCGTTGTCTACGTAAAGTAATCATTCACACTATGCACTTGGGAAGTAACAAACAAAAGCAATATACCAAACATATGCAGCAGAGAGATCACAAGTTCACAATAGAAAAGGATTGGTACTCTAGTATTCCCTAGGTCTAGGGTAGAGGACTATACAAAATGATTCATTATCCACTAATCAGGTCTAAGTTAGTGATGGGGTTAAATCATTACATGATTTTAAGTCCATAAACTTAAGTGCTCCAACTTTTATTAAAGTCTACTATCTTTTATTTATCTCAAATAAGGTTCCAATAACCTTAATCCTATCCTAATGATTAACCATTAATTGGGACATGGAAACAGCAGGGAAACCTTGCTTAAACAGATAGATAATAATATTATGAACATTTTGCAATTTGAAGCACCTAATTTGGAGTTCATATGGCAAAGTTATGAATTTTACAAGTTTAGGGGTTAAAAATATACCCTAAGGACCTATTTTGAATTAAATAAAAGGTCCGAGGACCTAACTGTAAGAAACCAGGGACGGCGGGTTCAAATTCCAGAAAACCGGGGGGCTCTTTAAGAAAACGCGCGGGCGAAGGGGTATCGGACTCCCACGGCCGTCGGATCTCAGGCGGACGGCCAGGATTAGATCCTGCGGGCGGGCGCGCGGGCGCGCGGTGGCCTGGGTGGCTGACAGGCGGGACCGGCGGGCAGCGCGAGCGCGCGGGCGGGCTGACAGGCGGGACCGGCGGGCAGCGCGAGCGCGCGGGCGGGCTGACAGGCGGGACCGGCGGGCAGCGCGAGCGCGCGGGCGGGTTGACAGGCGGGGCCCAAACGGCAGGGAGACGGGGTGTGGGGGAAGCGGGCCTGGGCCGCTGGATCTCCGGCGGACGGCCAAAATCAGGTTTGGCCTAATTAAAACGGGACCGCCCGATCTGGGACGGACGGTGGGGATTGGGTGGCCGGCCTGGGCTTCTCCTACGGCTAGCTGGGGCGGCGGCGCTCGTCCCCGCGGCGGAGGACTCGCCGGAGACGAGGGGCGCGGGCGCTTGGCGGGTCTCTGGGGCGACCTGAGTGGCCGGGAAGGTTGGGAAGGGCACGGGGAATCCTTTGGTGGGGTCTAGGCCGGGGCAGGGGCACCGGAGGGGGGCGGTTCACGGCGAAGCGGCTCGGCGGCGGCGTTGAACAACTCCGGCGAGGAATCAAACGCGATAGAGAGCAAAACAAGGGTCAATAGGGGCGGGAGAGGTTCTTTACCTCAAGGCGGGCTCCGGGGACTCCTCGGTGGCGGCGATGGCGCGACGGTGACCCGGGTCGGCGGTGGCGGACCTCCGCGGCTGCACGGTGGACGGAGGGTGAGCGCGGACAGAGGGAAATAGGGAGGGGAAGGGGAAATTGGAGCGCGTCCCGAGTTGCGGACGTCGGGGCGAAGCTTACCGTGGCAAAAGGCACGGCGGAGCTCCAACGACGACGGGGAAACGAGCTCGGGACGGCGGCGGTTCGCGGCGATGGCGCTCTGGCGTGCGCGCAGCGAGGGGGAGGTGAGAGAGGGGTCGGCAGGTGCGCAAATGAGGGAGTGGGAGAGGGCGAGTGGGGCTCTGGGCTCTAGTGGCCGAGGCGAGGTGGGGGCGAGCTCCACGCGCGACGTGGGCGCGGAGTCCGCGGCACGCGCGGCGGCGGTTACGCGGGGACGACGGGGCTGACAGCCCGGGTCCGCGAGCAGAGAGAGAGAGGAAAGCGGGCGCGGGCGCGGAGGACGGTTGCCTGACGGGCGGGCCCGCCAGGGCAGAGAGAGCGGGGGAAGCGGGCGCGTGCGCGGGGAACGCGGCTGCGCTGACGGGTGGGCCCGCCAGGGCAGAGAGAGGAGGGGGGGGGGGAGAAGGCGCGCGCGGGATGGGCCGAGCTGGGCCGAAAGGCCGAGGGGGCGGGGGAGTGGGCTTCTTTCCTTTTTCCTTTTAATCTGGAATTGTTTTCTCTTTTCTTTTTATTTTCTCTTTTTGATTCAAATTCAAATGAGCCACAAATTCAAATTAGACTTTTTGAGAATTATGCACCAAACAAAAGTGAAATCTAGGGTTCAACATGATGCAACAGTTCACACTCCCTTAGGGTTTAACCTATCACACTATTATTACAAATAAATTAAGCACTTTTCTCCTATAGAAATGAGAAAGAAAAGATTGGGGAAGGATGAGAAAAAGGAAGTAACACCTGAATTTGTGAATATGAGCAAAGAAATTTTATACCCCCAAATTCAGGGTGCTACATGCGCCGAGGCTACCACCCTAGGCGTGGGGACGCTACGACAGCGGGGAGGATCGGAGTCCCTCGCCCAAACCACCCGGTCCGTAGGCCTTCAGCCGTGCCATACGACGGGCGCCGTTCCCGACCCGGTTCCGACCCCCGACTACTATCACAAAGTACTCGAGGGAGACGAGACCGGAACTGTGGTTCGCGGACTACCGGCTGGCCTGCCAACTGGGTGGAACGGACGATGACAACCTCATCATCCGCAACCTCCCCCTGTTCCTCTCCGACACCGCTCGCGCCTGGTTGGAGCACCTGCCTCCGGGGCAGATCTCCAACTGGGACGACCTGGTCCAAGCCTTCGCCGGCAATTTCCAGGGCACGTACGTGCGCCCTGGAAACTCCTGGGACCTCTGAAGCTGCCGGCAGCAGCCGGGAGAGTCTCTCCGGGACTACATCCGACGATTCTCGAAGCAGCGCACCGAGCTGCCCAACATCATCGATTCGGATGTCATCGGCGCGTTCCTCGCCGGCACCACCTGCCGCGACCTGGTGAGCAAGCTGGGTCGCAAGACCCCCACCAGGGCGAGCGAGCTGATGGACATCACCACCAAGTTCGCCTCTGGCCAGGAGGCGGTTGAGGCTATCTTCCGGAAGGACAAGTAGCCCCAGGGCCGCCCACCGGAAGATGCCCCCGAGGTGTCAACTCAGCGCGGCGCCAAGAAGAAGGGCAAGAAGAAGTCGCAAGCGAAACGCGACGCTGCCGACGCGGACCTTGTCGCCGCCGCCGAGTACAAGAACCCTCAGAAACCCCCCAGAGGTGCCAACCTCTTCGACAAGATGCTCAAGGAGCCGTGCCCCTATCATCAGGGGCCCGTCAAGCACACCCTTGAGGAGTGCGCTATGCTTCGGCGCCACTTCCACAGGGCCGGGCCACCCGCGGAGGGTGGCAGGGCTCGCGACGACGACAAGAAGGAAGTTCACCAGGCAGGAGAGTTCCCCGAGGTCCGCGACTGCTTCATGATATACGGTGGGCAAGCGGCGAACGCCTCGGCTCGGCACCGCAAGCAAGAGCGTCGGGAGGTCTGTTCGGTGAAGGTGGCGGCGCCAGTCTACCTAGACTGGTTCGACAAGCCCATCACCTTCGACCAAGCCGACCACCCCGATCACGTGCCGAGCCCGGGGAAATACCCGCTCGTTGTCGACCCCGTCATCGGCGACGTCAGGCTCACCAAGGTCCTCATGGACGGAGGCAGCAGCCTCAACATCATCTACGCCGAGACCCTCGGGCTCCTGCGTGTCGATCTGTCCTCGGTCCGGGCAGGCGCTGCGCCTTTCCACGGGATCATCCTCGGGAAGCGCGTCCAGCCCCTCAGACAACTCGACCTTCTCGTCTGCTTCGGAACGCCCTCCAACTTCCGAAGGGAGACCCTTACGTTCGAGGTGGTCGGGTTCCGAGGAACCTACCACGCGGTACTGGGGAGGCCATGCTACACGAAGTTCATGGCCGTCCCCAACTACACCTACCTCAAGCTCAAGATGCCACGCCCCAACGGGGTCGTCACCGTCGGCCCCACGTACAAACACGCGTTCGAATGCGACGTGGAGTGCGTGGAGTACGCCGAGGCCCTCGCCGAATCCGAGGCCCTCATCGCCGACCTGGAGAGCCTCTCTAAGGAGGTGCCAGACGTGAAGCGTCACTTTGGCAACTTCAAGCCAGCGGAGACGGTTAAGTCCGTCCCCCTCGACCCCAGCAGCGACGCCTCCAAGCAGATCCGGATCGGCTCCGAGCTCGATCCCAAATAGGAAGCAGTGCTCGTCGACTTTCTCCGCGCGAATGCCGATGTCTTCGCGTGGAGTCCCTCGGACATGCCCGGCATACCGAGGGATGTCGCCGAGCACTCGCTGGACATCCGAGCCGGAGCCCGACCCGTCAAGCAGCCTCTGCGCCGATTCGACGAAGAGAAGCGCAGAGCCATAGGCGAGGAGATCCACAAGCTAATGGCGGCAGGGTTCATCAAAGAGGTATTCCATCCCAAATGGCTTGCCAACCCTGTGCTTGTGAGAAAGAAAGGAGGGAAATGGTGGATGTGTGTAGACTACACTGGTCTAAACAAAGCATGTCCGAAGGTTCCCTACCCTCTGCCTCGCATCGATCAAATCGTGGATTCCACTGCTGGGTGCGAAACCCTGTCTTTCCTCGATGCCTACTCCGGGTATCACCAAATTAGGATGAAGGAGTCCGACCAGCTCGCGACTTCTTTCATCACGCCCTTCGGCATGTACTGCTATGTCACCATGCCGTTCGGCTTGAGGAATGCGGGCGTGACGTACCAGCGGTGCATGAACCATGTGTTCGGCCAACACATTGGCTGGACGGTCGAGGCCTACGTCGATGACATCGTAGTCAAGACGAGGAAAGCCTCCGACCTCCTTTCCGACCTTGAAGTGACATTCCGATGTCTCAAGGCGAAAGGCGTGAAGCTCAATCCCGAAAAGTGTGTCTTCAGGGTGCCCCGAGGCATGCTCTTGGGGTTCATCGTCTCCGAGCGGGGCATCGAAGCCAACCCGGAGAAGATCGCAGCCATCACCAGCATGGGGCCCATCAAGGACTTAAAAGGCGTACAGAGAGTCATGGGATGTCTTGCGGCTCTGAGCCGCTTCATCTCACGCCTCGGCGAAAGAGGCCTGCCTCTGTACCGCCTCTTAAGGAAGGCCGAGTGCTTCACTTGGACCCCCGAGGCCGAGGAAGCCCTCGGGAACCTGAAGGCGCTCGTCACGAACGCGCCCATCTTGGTGCCCCCCGCTACCGGAGAAACCCTCTTGATCTACGTCGCCGCGACCACTCAGGTGGTTAGCGCCGTGATTGTGGTTGAGAGACGAGAAGAGGGGCATGCATTGCCCGTCCAGAGGCCAGTCTACTTCATCAGCAAGGTACTGTCCGAGACCAAGATCCGCTACCCACAAGTTCAGAAGCTGCTGTACGCGGTGATCCTGACGCGGCGGAAGCTGCGACACTACTTCAAGTCTCATCCGGTAACTGTGGTGTCATCCTTCCCCCTGGGGGAGATCATCCAGTGCCGAGAGGCCTCGGGTAGAATCGCAAAGTGGGCGGTGGAAATCATGGGCGAAACAATCTCGTTCGCCCCTCGGAAGGCCATCAAGTCCCAGGTCTTGGCGGACTTCGTGGCTGAATGGGTCGACACCCAGCTCCCAACAGCTCTGATCCAACCGGAGCTCTGGACCATGTTCTTCGACGGGTCGCTGATGAAGACAGGAGCCGGCGCAGGCCTACTCTTCATCTCGCCTCTCAGGAAGCACCTACGCTACGTGCTACGCCTCCATTTCCCGGCGTCCAACAATGTGGCTGAGTACGAGGCTCTGGTCAACGGGTTGCGGATCGCCATCGAGCTAGGGGTCCGATGCCTCGACGCTCGCGGTAACTCGCAGCTCGTCATCGACCAAGTCATGAAGAACTCCCACTGCCGCGACCCGAAGATGGAGGCCTACTGCGATGAGGTTCGGTGCCTGGAAGACAAGTTCTACGGGCTTGAGCTCAACCACATCACCCGGCGCTACAACGAGACTGCGGACGAGCTGGCTAAAATAGCCTCGGGGCGAACAACGGTTCCCCCGGACGTCTTCTCCCGAGACCTGCATCAACCCTCCATCAAGATCGACGACACGCCCGAGCCCGAGGCACCCTCGGCCCAGCCCGAGGTACCCTCGGCTCAGTCCGAGGCACCCTCGGCTCGGCCCGAGGCACCCTCAGCTCGGCCCGAGGCACCCTCGGTTCAGCCCGAGGCACCCTCGGCACCCGAGGGTGAGGCACTGCGCGTCGAGGAGGAGCGAAGCGGGGTCACGCCTAATCAAAACTGGCAGACCCCGTACCTAAAATATCTCCACCGAGGAGAGCTACCCCTCGACCGAGCCGAGGCTCGGCGGTTGGCGCGACGTGCCAAGTCGTTCATCTTGCTGGGAGATGGGAAGGAGCTCTACCACCGCAGCCCCTCGGGCATCCTCCAGCGATGCATTTCCATCGCCGAAGGTCAGGAACTCCTACGAGAGATACACTCGGGGGCTTGCGTCCATCACGTAGCACCTCGAGCCCTTGTTGGAAACGCCTTCCGACAAGGTTTCTACTGGCCGACGGTGGTGGCCGACGCCACTAGAATTGTCCGCACCTGCGAAGGGTGTCAGTTCTACGCAAGGCAGACCCACCTGCCTGCTCAGGCTCTGCAGACGATAACCATCACCTGGACTTTTGCTGTGTGGGGTCTGGACCTCGTCGGCCCCTTGTAGAAGGCACCCGGGGGCTACGCGCACCTGTTGGTCGCCATTGACAAATTCTCCAAGTGGATCGAGGTCCGACCCCTAAACAGCATCGGGTCCGAGTAGGCAGTGGCGTTCTTCACCAACATCATCCACCGTTTCGGGGTCCCGAACTCCATCATCACCGACAACGGCACCCAGTTCACCGGCAGAAAGTTCTTGGACTTCTACGAGGATCACCACATCTGGGTGGACTGGGCCGCCGTGGCTCACCCCATGACGAATGGGCAAGTAGAGCGTGCCAACGACATGATTCTACAAGGACTCAAGCCTCGGATCTACAACGACCTCAACAAGCTCGGCAAACGATGGATGAAGGAACTCCCCTCGGTGGTCTGGAGCCTGAGGATAACGCCGAGCCGAGCCACGGGCTTCACGCCGTTCTTTCTAGTCTATGGGGCCGAGGCCATCTTGCCCACAGACTTAGAATACGGTTCCCCGAGGACGAGGGCCTATGCTGACCAAAGCAACCAAGCTAATCGAGAAGACTCGTTGGACCAGCTGGAAGAGGCTCGGGACAAGGCCTTACTACACTCGGTGCGGTACCAGCAGTCCCTGCGACGCTACCACGCCCGAGGGGTCCGGTCCCGAGACCTCCAGACGGGCGACCTAGTGCTCCGGCTGCGACAAGACGCCCGAGGGCGGCACAAGCTCATGCCTCCCTAGGAAGGGCTGTTCGTCATCGCCAAAGTTCTGAAGCCCGGAACGTACAAGCTGGCCAACAGTCAAGGCGAGGTCTACAGCAACGCTTGGAACATCCAACAGCTACGTCGCTTCTACCCTTAAGATGTTTTCAAGTTGTTCATATACCTCGCTCCCACGCAAAGTTTAGTCATCAAGGAAGGGTCAGCCTTGCCTCGGCGAAGCCCGACCCTCCCTTGGGGGCTAAAAGGGGGGAACCCCCTCTGCGTCGAATTTTTTCCTCGAAAAAAGATCCTTTCTGCCAGAATGTCTTTCGTGCTTTTCGACTACTTCGAAAGTGGATCCTGAAAACAATGGAGTACACGTAAGCAGCCAAGGCTGACCGAGCCGAGGGACTCCTACGCCTTCGGGATACGGATACCTCACTCATCACCTTCTGCGATAAGTAACTCACATTCGGATAAGTGATTCCGCGGACCGAACAAGTCTTCACGTTCGAAAGCTCCTCTGCCGAAGCGATTCTTCGAGCCTTCTCGACTACGTCGGTGACAGAACCCCATGGACGGGCAAGAGCGCGCGTAAGCGGCAAGGCCGACCGAGCCGAGAGATTCCTACGTCTTCGGGATATGGATACCTCACTCATCACCTTCCGTGAGAAGCAACTCTCGCTCACACAGACAATTCTGTTACCGACGAAAAAGTCCAGATACTCGAAACAAGAGGAAAAGAAACGCAGCTTTACAACACGGCGAGGGTGTGTTTGGGCCTCGGCGGCCGCAGAAAACACACGCTACAAGATGATCCGATCCTGCAGGCTCGGATCTTGACGGTTGAAAGGAGTAGCAGCACCCTCGGCGTCAACTACACCTTCGGCGAGGTCCGACCTAGCCTCCGACGGCGACACGGTCCGAGGGTCTCCACTCTGAAGGACGACTTCATCATCACGCCCGGGCCATCGCCGCCCGGGTCTCCTCCAAGAATCCGGCTCGAGCAGGCGGCTCGGTTGGTCACCCCGAGGCCTCGGCCAGCTATCCCCCGAAGACATCAGCCCGACCCGAGGCCTCGACAGATCGACTCCGGCGTCGGTCCCGCTAACGGACGACCCGGCCAGGCTCCGGCCGACCAAGTCTTCTTTTCGAGCCAACTCCGCCTCTGTCCGTGCTGACACCGCTACCCCTGGCTTCGGCTCATCGAAGAGCGGCCGAGGGGTTCCTTTAACTAAGCAAGAGAAGCCTCGGACAGCAAGGCCGACCGAGCCGAGGGACTCCTACGCCTCCGGGATACGGATACCTCACTCGTCACCTTTGCACGGGGCAACTCACGCTTGGTGAAGCGGTTCAGACAACCAACAGGCGAGTCTTAGTGCTCGAAAATGAGGAAAACACACGGCTCCATGCCAAAAATACATACATGTTCAGGCCTCGACAGCCACAATGAACAAAAACACCGGCATTCAAAGTGCCATTACAAACGGAACTCCGGTTCCACCTCCGCAGGTACGAACAACCCCACTCGATGGGGGGGACCTGCGGAGCAACAGAAGACCGACGAACGGCACGCCGTCACCCGCTCCAGCAGCGGCGACGACGACGACTTCTGCTCCGAGGGGCCGAACAGCGGCAGCGATGACCTCAGGGTGGATGCTGCTGCCAGGAGGCCCCCGCCCGTGCCCAAACTCGTGAGGCAAGGACGGACAGAAGGCCGTAGAGTTGGAGGTCGGTCCGTGGATGGCCCCAGCTATCTCGTCGGTGGAGGAACCTCTTCCAGCTGCCGTGGCGGAACGCGGCGCCGGGAGTGGCTCCGAAGCCATTCGCGTCCGAGAGCCGGGCACGCGGCAGCTGCCAGCGCCACGGACGGCGAACGCCCTTCCCCCCGATCACTGAGGGAAGGAGCGGGCCACCGCCCACGCAGGGGCCGACCCCAACTCGGCACAATCCCCTCCCCAGCACTGGTGATGAAAATCCTTGAGGCTGAGGGAGGGGCAGAGGCCGCAGCCTGGCTTGCTTTCCCTCGCCATCGAACTGGAGGTCACCATCTTGGGTGACCGCCGGCGGAGGGGTGCAGCCAGGCTGCATGATGAAAATCCTTGAAGCCGAACGATGGCTGAAAGGTACCGACTCCCACGGAGTTGCGTTCCTCCAACGACAAGGCGAAAGGACTGCGGGCATCCCCCATCCGGGGGCTCGGAAGGTGGAAAGACACGATGCATAAGGGAGCGCGAAGACATGGTTACCTTTCAAGGGGGTCACCCTCCTTTTAAAGGCGACTCTCCCTACTTGCGTCCCCAGCGGTCGTGGGCTGAGTCTTCTCCAACACGCTCCAAGGTCCTCCCCCTACGGCGCGGGGGCTGGGTCCCACTCGTCATGCAAGCCGGCCCAGAGCAGAAGAAGCCAAACCGCTGCGCGCGGTGCATGCAACCGCCCAGCGGTTACAAGCAATTCTCCACTTTTGCCCAGACCAGCGGGCGAAAGGGCGGGCAGCCAAGCAGGCGACATGCAACCGCTGAAAGGGAAATGTGCCCTTGGGCCATTTCTAAGTATTTTGGTGATTTAGTGCCCAACACAAGTGCCTAAGTGTAAAATGGTGGACAAAGTACAAATCAAGGATAAAGGTATGTTTCTCAAACTTAGTACATTGTTTTATGGACTAATGTATTGTGTCTAAGTGCTGGAAACAGGAAAAATCCAATTGAAAATGTCTTGGCTCGAGCAGCCAAGACTCTGCTGAGTCTGGGAGCACCGGATTGTCCGGTGGTGCACCGGACAGTGTCCGGTGCGCCAGGCTGGCTCGAGCGAAGTGGCCGCTCTCGGGAATTCACCGGCGACGTAAGGCTATAATTCACCGGACTGTCCGGTGTGCACCGGACTGTCCGGTGAGCCAACGGTCGGCAGGGCCAACGGTCGGCCGCGCAATCTGCGCGGGACGCGTGGCCGGCTCAACGGCTAGAAGGGGGCACCGGACTGTCCGGTGTGCACCGGACATGTCCGGTGCGCCAACGGCTCTTAGGCTGCCAACGGTCGACTGCGCCTTTTTTGGAAGGAAATCGGGCACCGGACAGTGTCCGGTGTGCACCGGACTGTCCGGTGTGCACCGGACTGTCCGGTGCGCCAGTCGATAGAAGGCAAGATCAGCCTTCCTAGATTGCTCTCAACGGCTCCTAGCTGCCTTGGGGCTATAAAAGGGACCCCTAGGCGCATGGAGGAACACACCAAGCATTCCTACAACATTCCTAAGCACCAAGACCTCGATTCCGCGCATTTGTTTCATTGTGATAGCATATAGAGCTCTAGTGGAGTTGTGAACTCATTGAGTTGTGTTGCGAGCTCTTGTTGCGACTTGTGTGCGTGTTGACATTCTGATTCTTGTGTCTTGTGTGCGTTGCTAATCCTCCCTTGCTCTGTGCTTCTTTGTGAATTTCAAGTGTAAGAGCGAGAGACTCCAAGTTGTGGAGATTCCTCGCAAACGGGATTGAGAAAAGCAAGCAAAACACCGTGGTATTCAAGTGGGTCTTTGGACCGCTTGAGAGGGGTTGATTGCAACCCTCGTCCGTTGGGACGCCACAACGTGGAGTAGGCAAGCGTTGATCTTGGCCGAACCACGGGATAACCACCGTGCCATCTCTGTGATTGATCTCTTGTTGGTTATTGTGTTTTGTTGAAGATTCCTCTCTAGCCACTTGGCGGTTATTGCGCTAACACTTAACCAAGTTTTTGTGGCCTAAGTTTTGAAGTTTTACAGGATCACCTATTCACCCCCCCTCTAGGTGCTCTCAATTGGTATCGGAGTCGTTCTCTTCACAAAGGGACTAACCGCCCGAAGAGATGGATCCTAAGGGGAAGGGTATCATGATCAACGATAAAGAGAAGGAATCTTTCGTCAACGAGCCGAAGGATGACAAGCCTACCGACTCGGGCTCGGGCCATAGACGGAAAGATGGGAAGAAGAAGAAGACGAGGCGCATCAAGGAGATCGTCTACTACGACGACAGCGATGAGTCTACTTCTTCCCAAAAGGACGACGACCACAACGACTACGAGAGAAGAAAACCGGTTAATTCGAACTTTTCTTTTGACTACTCTCGTATTCCGCAAAGTACAAATACCCATTTGCTCTCCATTCCACTTGGCAAACCTCCTCACTTTGATGGAGAGGACTACGGATTTTGGAGCCACAAAATGCGTAGTCACCTGTTCTCTCTCCATCCGAGCATATGGGAGATTGTGGAAAGTGGAATGAAGTTCGATAGCTCGGATAGTCCTATTTTCATTAATGAACAAATTCATAGAAATGCACAAGCCACTACTGTGTTGTTAGCCTCCTTGTGCAGGGACGAGTACCATAAAGTGAGCGGCTTGGACAATGCCAAGCAGATCTGGGACACCCTCAAGATTTCTCATGAGGGGAACGACGTCACCTTGCTCACCAAGATGGAGTTGGTGGAGGGCGAGCTTGGACGATTCGCGATGATAAGGGGCGAGGAGCCAACCCAAACATACAACCGGCTCAAGACCCTTATCAACAAAATAAGGAGCTACAGAAGCACGCGATGGACGGACCACGACGTCGTCTGACTGATGCTAAGGTCTTTTACCGTTCTTGATCCTCATTTGGTGAATAATATTTGTGAGAATCCTAGGTACACCAAAATGTCGCCCGAAGAAGTTCTTGGAAAATTCGAAAGCGGGCAAATGATGATCAAGGAGGCGAGGTACGTGGACGACGCATTGAATGGTCCAATCAACGAGCCTCAACCCCTTGCTCTCGAGGCAACAAGAAGCAAGGAGGCGCTACCTAGCAAGGTGGCACAAATAGAGGCGGCCGGACTTAATGATGAAGAGATGGCCCTCATCATCAAGAGATTCAAGACGGCGCTAAAGGGTCGCAAGGGGCAGCCAAGCAAGACCAAGACAAAGGGGAAGCACTCATGCTTCAAATGTGGTAAGCTTGGTCATTTTATTGCTAACTGTCTCGACAATGATAGTGATCAGGATCAAGGGAACAAGAGGGAGAAGAAGAAGAACTATAAGAAGGCAAAGGGCGAGGCACATCTTGGCAAGGAGTGGGATTCGGATTGCTCCTCGTCCGACTCCGACAATGAAGGACTCGCCGCCACCGCCTTCAACAAGTCATCCCTCTTCCCCAACGAGCATCACACATGCCTTATGGCAAGGGAGAAGAAGGTATGTACTCGAAACTCTACTTATGCTTCTTCAAGTGAGGACGAATCTAGTGATGAGGATGAAATAGATTATTCATGTTTATTTAAGGGCCTAGATAGAACCAAGGTAGATAAAATTAATGAATTGATTGATGCCTTGAATGATAAGAATAGGCTTTTAGAAAAACAAGAGGACTTGTTGTATGAAGAACATGACAAATTTGTAGAAGCACAAAAATCTCATGCCTTAGAAGTTAAGAGAAATGAAATGCTTTCTTGTGAATTATCTTCTTGCTATGAAACGATTTCTAGCTTAAGGAGCATTAATGATGATTTGAATGCTAAGTTAGAAATAGCTGGTAAATCAACAACTTGTGTAGAAAATGTTGTTATTTGCAATAGATGTAAAGATTTTGATATTGATGCTTGTAGTGAACACATAGCTTCTATTGCAAAGTTAAATGATGAAATGGCTAGTCTTAATGCCCAACTTAAGGCTAGCAAAATTGATTTTGATAAACTAAAATTTGCTAGGGATGCCTACACGATTGGTAGACACCCCTCAATTAAGGATGGGCTTGGCTTCAAGAGGGAAGCCAAGAACTTAACAAGCCATAAGGCTCCTATCTCTGCCAAGGAGAAAGGGAAGGCCCCTATGGCAAGTAGTACTAAAAAGAACCATGCTTTTATGTACAATGATAGAAGACAGTCTCATAGGAGTTGCAATGCTTTTGATTCACATGCCTATGACTCTTATGCTATGTTTGCTCCCAGTTCTTCCTATATGCATGGTAGAGATATGCCTAGGAAAAATATTCATCATGTGCCTAGAAAGAATATTGTTCATGTTCCTAGGAAAGCTATGAATAGACCCTCTACAATTTATCATGCTTTAAATGCTTCCTTTGCTATTTGTAGAAAGGATAGGAAGATAGTTGCTAGGAAATTAGGGGCAAAATGCAAGGGTGATAAAACTTGCATTTGGGTCCCTAAGACAATTGTGACTAACCTTGTAGGACCCAACAAGAGTTGGGTACCTAAGACCCAAGCCTAAATTTGCCTTGCAGGTTTATGCATCCGGGGGTTCAAGCTGGATTATCGACAGCGGATGCACAAACCATATGACGGGGAGAAGAAGATGTTCACCTCCTACGTCAAGAATAAGGATTCCCAAGATTCAATCATATTCGGTGATGGGAACCAAGGCAAGGTGAAAGGTTTAGGCAAGATTGCAATATCAAATGAGCACTCTATCTCTAATGTGTTTTTAGTTGAGTCTCTTGGATATAATTTACTATCTGTCAGTCAATTATGTAATATGGGATATAATTGTCTATTTACAAATGTAGATGTGTCTGTCTTTAGAAGATGTGATGGTTCACTAGCTTTTAAGGGTGTACTAGACGACAAACTTTATTTAGTTGATTTTGCAAAAGAGGAGGTCGGTCTAGATGCATGCTTAATTGCTAAGACTAGCATGGGCTGGCTGTGGCATCGCCGCTTAGCACATGTGGGGATGAAGAACCTTCACAAGCTTCTAAAGGGAGAACACGTGATAGGTTTGACTAACGTGCAATTCGAAAAAGATAGACCTTGTGCAGCTTGTCAAGCAGGTAAACAAGTGGGAGGAGCATATCACAGCAAGAATGTGATGACCACTTCAAGACCTCTGGAGCTGATGCATATGGACCTCTTCGGACCCGTCGCCTATCTGAGCATAGGAGGAAGTAAGTATGGTCTAGTTATTGTTGATGACTTTTCCCGCTTCACTTGGGTGTTCTTTTTGCAGGATAAGTCTGAAACCCAAGGGACCCTCAAGCGCTTTCTAAGGAGAGCTCAAAATGAGTTTGAGCTCAAGGTGAAGAAGATAAGAAGCGACAACGGGTCCGAATTCAAGAATCTTCAAGTGGAGGAGTTCCTTGAGGAGGAGGGGATCAAGCACGAGTTCTCTGCTCCCTACACACCTCAGCAAAATGGTGTGGTAGAGAGGAAGAATAGGACGCTCATAGATATGGCGAGGACTATGCTTGGAGAGTTCAAGACCCCCGAGCGCTTTTGGTCAGAAGCTGTGAACATAGCTTGCCACGCCATCAACAGGGTCTACCTTCACCGCCTCCTCAAGAAGACTTCATATGAGCTGCTGACTGGTAACAAACCCAATGTATCTTATTTTCGTGTATTTTGGAGCAAGTGTTATATTCTTGTGAAGAAAGGTAGAACCTCTAAATTTGCTCCCAAAGCTGTAGAAGGGTTTTTATTAGGTTATGATTCAAATACAAAGGCGTATAGGGTCTTCAACAAATCATCGGGTTTGGTTGAAGTCTCTAGCGACATTGTATTTGATGAGACTAATGGCTCTCCAAGAGAGCAAGTTGTTGATCTTGATGATGTAGATGAAGAAGATGTTCCAACGGCCGCGATACGCACCATGGCGATTGGAGATGTGCGGCCTCAGGAACAATTGGAGCAAGATCAACCGTCTTCCTCAACTATGGTGCATCCCCCAACCCAAGATGACGAACAGGTACCTCAAGTGGAGGCGCATGATCAAGGGGGAGCACAGGATGATCAAGTTGAAGAGGAAGAAGCACCTCAGGCACCTCCAACCCAAGTTTGAGCAACGATCCAAAGGGATCATCCCTTTGACCAAATATTGGGTGATATTAGCAAGGGAGTAACTACTCGTTCAAGATTAGTTAATTTCTGTGAGCATTACTCCTTTGTCTCTTCTATTGAGCCTTTCAGGGTAGAAGAGGCCTTGCTAGATCCGGACTGGGTGTTGGCCATGCAGGAGGAACTCAACAATTTCAAGCGCAATGAAGTTTGGACACTGGTGCCACGTCCCAAGCAAAATTTTGTGGGAACCAAGTGGGTGTTCCGCAACAAACAGGACGAGCACGGGGTGGTGACGAGGAACAAGGCTCGACTTGTGGCAAAAGGTTATGCCCAAGTCGCAGGTTTGGACTTTGAGGAGACTTTTGCTCCTGTGGCTAGGCTAGAATCAATTTGTATTTTGCTAGCATATGCCGCTCACCATTCTTTCAGGTTGTACCAAATGGATGTGAAGAGCGCTTTCCTCAACGGGCCGATCAAGGAGGAGGTGTACATGGAGCAACCCCCTGGCTTCGAGGATGAACGGTACCCCGACCACGTGTGTAAGCTCTCTAAGGCGCTCTATGGACTTAAGCAAGCCCCAAGAGCATGGTATGAATGCCTTAGAAACTTTTTAATTGCTAATGCTTTCAAGGTCGGGAAAGCCGATCCAACTCTTTTTACTAAGACTTGCGATGGTGATCTTTTTGTGTGCCAAATTTATGTCGATGACATAATATTTGGTTCTACTAATCAAAAGTCTTGTGAAGAGTTTAGCAGGGTGATGACGCAGAAATTCGAGATGTCGATGATGGGC
Source organism: Zea luxurians (assembly GCA_029449295.1). NCBI lineage: Eukaryota > Viridiplantae > Streptophyta > Magnoliopsida > Poales > Poaceae > Zea > Zea luxurians. Next base: position 732,573 of record JAOPSE010000205.1, on the reverse strand, counting down.
GAGCTGAACTATTTCCTTGGGTTCCAAGTGAAGCAACTCAAGGACGGCACTTTCATCTCCCAAACAAAGTACACGCAAGACTTGCTAAAGCGGTTTGGGATGAAGGACGCCAAGCCCGCAAAGACGCCGATGGGAACTGACGGACACACCGACCTCAACAAAGGAGTTAAGTCCGTTGATCAAAAAGCATACCGGTCCATGATAGGTTCTTTGCTTTATTTATGTGCTAGTAGACCAGATATTATGCTTAGCGTATGCATGTGTGCTAGATTTCAATCCGATCCTAAGGAGTGTCACTTAGTGGCTGTGAAGCGAATTCTTCGATATTTAGTCGCTACGCCTTGCTTCGGGATCTGGTATCCAAAGGGGTATAACTTTGACTTGATTGGGTACTCAGATTCCGACTATGCTGGATGTAAGGTCGATAGGAAGAGTACATCGGGGACGTGCCAATTCTTAGGAAGGTCCCTGGTGTCGTGGAACTCTAAGAAACAAACTTCCGTTGCCCTATCCACAGCTGAGGCCGAGTACGTTGCCGCAGGACAGTGTTGTGCGCAACTACTTTGGATGAGGCAAACCCTCCGGGACTTTGGCTACAATCTGAGCAAAGTCCCACTCCTATGTGACAATGAGAGTGCTATCCGAATAACGGAAAATCCTGTTGAGCACAGCCGCACAAAGCACATTGACATCCGGCATCACTTTTTGAGAGACCACCAGCAAAAGGGAGATATCGAAGTGTTTCATGTTAGCACCGAGAACCAGCTAGCCGATATCTTCACTAAGCCTTTTGATGAAAAGACCTTTTGCAGGCTGCGTAGTGAGCTAAATGTCCTAGATTCGCGGAACTTGGATTGATTTATAGCATACATGTGTTTATGCCTTTGATCATGTTCCTTATGCATTTGTTGCTTACTATGGTGCTCAAGTTGTACAATCTCTCCCCGGACCTCACAAGTCCTTGTGCAAGTGATGCACATATTTAGGGGGAGTTGTGCTACAACTTGACCCTTTGAGACTAACTATTTGCTTGAGTTTGCTTGATTTAGTCTCAAAGGAGTTTTGAAAGGGAAAAGGTGGACTTGGACCATGAAAGACTTCCACTGCACTCCGATGAGAGGGTAACTAATTCCAAGTTCATCTCACGTCCTCTTATTGCCTTTGTGTTCTCATTTGACGATTTTGGTGACGCAATGGGGTTAAAAGGGCCAAGATTGATCCCGTTTTGGTGCTTGATGCCAAAGGGGGAGAAAATAAAGGCCAAAGCGATAAATGGATCAGCTACCACTTGAGAGATTTTGAAAATAGTAAAATAGAGCTTTTGGTTTGTCAAAACTCTTTTATTGTCTCTCTTGTCAAAAGTTGGCTTCTTGTGGGGAGAAATGTTGATTATGGGAAAAAGGGGGAGTTTTTTTGAAATCTTGAATCAATTTCTCTTGTAATGACTCTCTTTATGTTTTAACAAGTATGTTTGACTTAGAGATAGAAATTTGGGTTTAATTTGCAAAAACAAATCAAGTGGTGGCAAAGTATGATCCATATATGTCAAAATTGAATCAAAACAATTTTGGGTTCTTATTTGAATTGATTTTGTACTTGTTCTACTTGCTTTATGTTGTGTTGGCATAAATCACCAAAAAGGGGGAGATTGAAAGGGAAATGTGCCCTTGGGCCATTTCTAAGTATTTTGGTGATTTAGTGCCCAACACAAGTGCCTAAGTGTAAAATGGTGGACAAAGTACAAATCAAGGATAAAGGTATGTTTCTCAAACTTAGTACATTGTTTTATGGACTAATGTATTGTGTCTAAGTGCTGGAAACAGGAAAAATCCAATTGAAAATGTCTTGGCTCGAGCAGCCAAGACTCTGCTGAGTCCGGGAGCACCAGATTGTCCGGTGGTGCACCGGACAGTGTCCGATGCGCCAGGCTGGCTCGAGCGAAGTGGCCGCTCTCGGGAATTCACCGGCGACGTAAGGCTATAATTCACCGGACTGTCCGGTGTGCACCGGACTGTCCGGTGAGCCAACGGTCGGCAGGGCCAACGGTCGGCCGCGCAATCTGCGCGGGACGCGTGGCCGGCTCAACGGCTAGAAGGGGGCACCGGACTGTCCGGTGTGCACCGGACATGTCCAGTGCGCCAACGGCTCTTAGGCTGCCAACGGTCGACTGCGCCATTTTTGGAAGGAAATCGGGCACCGGACAGTGTCCGGTGTGCACCGGACTGTCCGGTGCGCCAGTCGACAGAAGGCAAGATCAGCCTTCCTAGATTGCTCTCAACGGCTCCTAGCTGCCTTGGGGCTATAAAAGGGACCCCTAGGCGCATGGAGGAACACACCAAGCATTCCTACAACATTCCTAAGCACCAAGACCTCGATTCCGCGCATTTGTTTCATTGTGATAGCATATAGAGCTCTAGTGGAGTTGTGAACTCATTGAGTTGTGTTGCGAGCCCTTGTTGCGACTTGTGTGCGTGTTGACATTCTGATTCTTGTGTCTTGTGTGCGTTGCTAATCCTCCCTTGCTCTGTGCTTCTTTGTGAATTTCAAGTGTAAGGGCGAGAGACTCCAAGTTGTGGAGATTCCTCACAAACGGGATTGAGAAAAGCAAGCAAAACACCGTGGTATTCAAGTGGGTCTTTGGACCGCTTGAGAGGGGTTGATTGCAACCCTCGTCCGTTGGGACGCCACAACGTGGAGTAGGCAAGCGTTGGTCTTGGCCGAACCACGGGATAACCACCGTGCCATCTCTGTGATTGATCTCTTGTTGGTTATTGTGTTTTGTTGAAGATTCCTCTCTAGCCACTTGGCGGTTATTGCGCTAACACTTAACCAAGTTTTTGTGGCCTAAGTTTTGAAGTTTTACAGGATCACCTATTCACCACCCTCTAGGTGCTCTCAACCGCGCTAAGTGGGCGCACCTCTCCGACTTCCAACGCGCCCAGCATGGAAGCCCACGCCCACGCGTCATGCAACCGGCGCGCCGGTCGCTACGTGCAAGCAACTGCACCACCACTCGCACCACTGCCACGCCTCCTCGACTGTGGAACCAGCACCGCGACTCGAGGCAACCCTGCGTACGACCCAGCAGTGCCAGCCAGGCGCGACGGTCAATGCGGCCAAAAATGGGCCGGCAGTGATGGCGGTGGCAGGCGGGCGGGAGCAGCGGTCACGTCGTCAGCCAAGCTTACGTGCCATCCTGGGGCAGTGAGAGAGCCCTCTCTCACGGCGTGAAGACGACGCGCCCGTGTTCCGTTCCTCGAACGGCTCGCGCACGCGCAACGGCCGCCCCGCGAACCACTCGCCCCGTCGCATTAACTCCACGGCGGGATAGGCGGCGCCTCTGGCAGGAGAAGCGAGCGATGCTTCGCCTTCGCCATAATGACCGCGTCAAAAAAGGTACGCCGCGTCATTCGATTTTGTGTCCTTTTCCTTTTCCTCTTTCTCTCTCTTACAACAGGGACCGGGAAAGGGGGATACCCCGAAAAGGACCCTTCTCCGTGAAGGAACCAGGCTCCGAGCCTCCCTACTGATCAGAGGTTCGAAGGCTGGCCCCTCGGAGGGGTACAACAGCCGCCTCAGAGCACGTGGGCTCCACACCCACTACTAGTCAGAGGTTCGAAGGCCGGCCCCTCGGAAGGGTTCAACGGCTGCCTCAGGCCACTCGGGCTCCGCGCCCACTACTGATCAGGGGTTCGTAGGCTGGCCCTCGAAGGGTTCACAGCCGCCTCAGACACAGAGCGAGGGATGACCATGGGTACGTTCGATACATAACCAAGGCTCGGGCTACGCTCCCGAGGTACCCTAGGACATTTCCGAGACCAGCGAGAACGATCTTGTAACGGAATCCCATCAGAGGGAGGCATCGAGCCCTCGGACCCCGTCGACAGGGGACCGGGTCCGGCAGATCACCCGCAGGTACTTTTGGGCGCGCCTGTGGGCCTCTAGCCGACCCCTAACAAATGGGGCACGGACGTCCGCTCGGATTACCCGCCAGCAGCTCACCGGAGACACCATGTTCGGCGCCCACCGAGGGCAACATGGCGCTTTCCCCCCTCCTCCTTGCGGAAAGGCGACGCAGGGGCGTATGTAAAAAAGTTGAGTCTATCCCTGATCGTCCTATCACCCTGTGTAGAGGCTCGGGGGCTGCTCTCGCAAACCCGGCTCCGGCCAAACCGTTGACAGCGTCAACATACCAGCCCGAGAACTTGGAACCCGACCGTGCACCCAGGCTACGGCCAGCTCGCATGAGGGAACGACCAGACCAGCCGAAGCATTACGCGAGGCATTAAGACCTCGGAGGAGTCAAACCACTCCTCCGAGGCCTCGGGGGCTACACCCGGCGGGTGCGCTCGCGCGCACCCACCAGAACAAAACGCAACCGAGAAAGGCTGGTCCCCTTGCAAAAAAGTGCGACGAAAGCCTCCAAGCGAGTGCTAACACTCCCTTCGAGGCTCAGGGGCTACTGTCGGGGACCATAATTAGGGGTACCCTCAAGTCTCCTAATTCTCAGCTGGTAACCCCCATCAGCATAAAGCTGCAAAGGCCTGATGGGTGCGATTAAGTCAGGGATCGGTCCATTCGAGGGACTCGATCACGCCTCGCCCGAGCCTAGCCTCGGACACGGGCAACCGACCCCGGAGGATCTCCGTCTCGCCCGAGGCCCCCCTCCAGCGACGAACATACTTCCGGCTCGCCCGAGGCCCTGTCTTCGCCAAGAAGCAACCCTGACCAAATCGCCATGCCAACCGACCAGATCGCAGGAGCATTTAATGCAAAGGTGGCCTGACACCTTTATCTTGACACGCGTCCTCCAGTCGACAGAGCCGAAGTGACCGCAGTCACTTCGCCGCTCCACTGACCGGCCTGACAGAAGGACAGCGCCGTCTGCGCCGCTCCGACTGCTGTGCCGCTCGACATAGTGAGGCTGACAGGCAGTCAGGCCCGACCTCAAGCACCATAGGAAGCTCCGCTCCGCCCGACCCAGGGCTCGGACTCGGGCTCAGCCCCGGAAGACGGCGAACTCCGCTCCGCCCGACCTAGGGCTCGGACTCGGGCTCAGCCCCGGAAGATGGCGAACTCCGCTCCGCCCAACCCAGGGCTTGGACTCGGGCTCGGGCTCAGCCCCAGAAGACGGCGAACTCCGCTCCGCCCGACCCAGGGCTCGGACTTGGGCTCAGCCCCGGAAGACGACGAACTCCGCTCCGCCCGACCCATGGCTTGGACTTGGGCTCAGCCCCAGAAGACGACGAACTTCGCTCCGCCCAACCCCAGGGCTCGGACTCAGCCCTGGCCTCAGCCGACGGTCTCCGCCTCGCTCGACCTAGGGGCTCGGACTCGACCACGGCCACGGAAGACAGACTCGACCTCGACCTCGGAGGAGCCTCCACATCGCCCAACCTAGGGCGCGGACCGACCACATCGACAGGAGGCGTCATCATTACCCTACCCCAAGCTGACTCATGCTACGGGGAACAAGACCGGCGTCCCATCTGGCTCGCTCCGCCAGATAGGCAATGATGGCGCCCCGCACGCTCTGTCACGACGGCGGCTCTCAGCCCCCTTACGGAAGCAAGAGGACGTCAGCAAGGACTCGACAGCCCCGACAGCTGTCCTTCAGCCAGGCTCCAGCGCTGCTCCGACGGCCACGACACCACACGAACCGGGTGCCAAAACCTCTCCGGCTGCCATGACGGCATGTACTTAGGGCGCTAGCTCTCCTCCGCTAGACACGTAGCACTCTGCTACACCCCCCATTGTACACCTAGATCCTCCCCTTACGCCTATAAAAGGAAGACCCAGGGCCCTCTTACAGAGGGTTGGCCGCGCGGGGACGAGGATGAGACAGGCGCTCGCGTGAGGCCGCTCGCTCCCTCTCCCGCGTGGACGCTTGTAACCCCCTACTGCAAGCGCACCCGACCTGGGCGTGGGACGAACACGAAGGCCGCGGGATTTCCACCTCTCTCACGCCCGTCTCCGGCCGCCTTTCTTCCCCCCTTCGCGCTCGGCCTCGCGCCGACCCATCTGGGCTGGGGCACGCGGCGACATTTCACTCGTCGGCCCAGGGACCCCCCGGTCTCGAAACGCCGACACATATATTATTTGCCAAAGGGGGAGAGAAAGTAAAAGGGCTTATATTTCACTCACAAGTATCCGTTTTTGGCGATTCATGCCAAAGGGGGAGAAAGTATTAGCCCAAAGCAAAAGGACCGCACCACACACCAATTTCAAAATTTAGTATTTCAATTTGTATTTAAAGTAGTGTTTTCAAATTGGTATCTTATTGTTGATATAATTTCAAATTGGTATACCCTCTTCAAAATTAATATCAAAAACCCTCTTGAACACTAAGAGGAGGATTTCATTAAGGGGGAGTTTTGTTTAGTCAAAGGAAAAGCATTTGATATAGGGGGAGAAAAATTTCAAATCTTGAAAATGCTTCTCAAAATCTTATTCATTTACCTTTGACTATTTGCAAAAAGACTTTGAAAAGAATTTCCAAAAGAATTTGCAAAAACAAAACAAGTGGTGCAAGCGTGGTCCAAAATGTTAAATTAGAAGAAAACATCCATGCATATCTTATAAAATGTATATTGGTTTAACTCCAAGTAACCTTTGCACTTTTATTATGCGAACTAGTTCAATTTTGCAATTATATATTTGCTTTGGTTTGTGTTGGCATCAATCACCAAAAAGGGGGAGATTGAAAGGGAAATACGGTCAAACCTTTTCCTAAATGATTTTGGTGGTTGAATTGCCCAACACAAATAATTGGACTAACTAGTTTACTCTAGACCATACATTCTACAGGTGCCAAAGGTTCAACAGAAACCAATGAAAAGAACAAGTTAGGCTTCAAAAGAAAGGAGCAAAAAGGAGACCGAAGTGTGCCCTGGTCTGGCGCATCGGACTGTCCGGTGTGCCATCAAACAGTGTCCGGTGCACCAGGGTGAATCCACTCCAACTCAGCAGCTTCGGGTTTCCAAGGCGCAGCTCCGCTATATATCACCAGACTGTCCGGTGTGCCACCGGACTGTCCGGTGCACCAGCGGAGCAACGACTATCAGCGTGCAACGGTCGACTCTGACAGTGAACAATACAGAACAGTGAACGCGGCAGAAGTCAGAGCAGTTGGTCAGAGGGCACCGGACTATCTGGTGTCGCGCCGGACTGTCTGGTGCCGCATGAGGACAAAGCCTCCAACAGTCGACCAGCTCCAAGCCCTAACGACAAGATGACGTGGCGGCACACCGGACACTGTCCGGTGGCGCACCAGACTGTCCGGTGCACCCATCGCCAGCAGCCTTCTCCAACGGCTACAATTTGGTTGGTGGCTATAAATACCACCCTAACCGGCCACTTCAATGTGTGGGAGCCCAAGCAACATTCCAAGTCATATAGTTGACATATCCAAGCCCTCCCAACCACCTCTATTCATTGATCCATCCTATACACAAGATTTATACCACTACAAACCACACAAGTGCCACAAAAGAGAGAGCAAGCAAAAGAAAGCCTCTTGTGAGAGTTTAGCTCTAGTGCCTTGTGAGATTCATAGATAGAAAGTGTGTACTACATCTTGCGTTCATTTGTGCGTAGAGTTTTGACTCCCATTGAACTTCCTCCAAAGTTTTGGAGGCTTGTAACGCTAGCAAGAGACACCTAAGTGTGTGGTGATCCTTGCGGGGTCTTAAGTGATCCTTGAGAAGAAGAAGAGCTCGCCGATCTTTGGGATTGGTAGAGAGAGGGAAAGGGTTGAAAGAGACCCGTCCTTGGTGGACTCCTCAACAGGGACTAGGCCTTCGAGGGCCGAACCTCGGTAAAACAAATCACCCGTGTCTCTTGTGTTTATTGCTTGTGATTTGTTTGTTCTCTCCCTTTCCAAGTTCTCTTGCGCTACTCTTTGCTAACATTTTTTTGTGTTGCTTCAAGTTAAATTCTCATTTAGAGAAGCAACTCCTTGCAAGAAAGAACTTGTGTTTATCTTCTTCTTAACTAAGCCCTCTTGCATTATTCTCCACTAACACTTCTAATAGTATTGTATTGATTTATCAATTCCGCATTATTTGAAAGCAATACTCTTTACAAGCAAAGGACTTAGTTTTTATACTCCAATAATTGTGTATCTTGTTCTAACCACTAATCAAGGGATCTAGTTGGGGTATAAAGTTATAATTTTCAGGTTTTGCCTATCCACCCCCCTCTAGGCGACTTTCAAAGGCAACACAGAAGTATTAAATGCTATTGCCCTTCGTCCTTCGAAACATTATTTCCCTTAGGATATAATGATCTTCAGACGAAGGTCATAAAGGACATACCTTCATTATCGTAGCATATGTTAATAAGAGGGGAAACATATGAAATACAAGAGATAACATGAACAATCATATAACATTATCAATTCATTCCCACTTTATTATCATGGAAAAATAGAAATGATAAGGACTTACAAAAGTACCTTCAGCTTGATAGAAGGTAAAAGTACAAGAGTGACACACGAGCAAATACAGGTCAGCGTGAACAGTACGGGGGTACTGTTCACCTATTTATAGGCACAGGACACAACTTGTGAGAAATTACAATCATGCCCTTTACATTTACTATTGGCTTATGGAAAAATCTATGTGGACTGGATAGCTTTTTCCCCTTTAAGTCAGTTCCTTTTCCCGCGATTGAGCTGAAGCTCCTTTGTGCATAGCTTCGAAGCAACGACAACTTTCGTCACGATCATGCCCTTCTCATCGTATATGTCTTTAATCCTGAATCCAAAGGTACCTGTCTATAAACCATGCTTGGAAGATATTGTTAAATTACGTTTTTGAGGACCTTCGGAGAACGAAGGCCCCCAACAGTAGCCCCTCGCAGTATTAATTTGTTTAAGATAACACATTCAGACTGCGACATGGACGAAGGCCTTAAACCGAAGGTTCGAAAAAACACCTTCCCTTTGCTAGAATAGTAACAGTCAATGACGGACGGGACCCTCCAATTCAGGGCGTGCCGAGCGTATAAATAAGAACTTGCACCAACCACATTTGATACGCTGCTTGTGCCATTTACTTTGTTTTCTCAATTTTATAGCTCTTGCTCACCAACGCTTGCTAGTTTCTCAAGCTTTCTAAGCTTCGGTTTGAAGGACACATTTTCGTCATTTTCGAAGAAAAGATGTCTCAAGACAAGAAGGTTGTTGCTGAGACGAAGCTAATCGAAGAGGAGAAGCTCTTTGAACAGAAGAAGGCTGCAAATCCTTATATAGCTGGGTTTTTAGAATCAATGGCAAAATCAAATACAGAGAAGATTATGAAAGAGATATTGGAGGGTCTGTCTGAAGATACTGGTGATAGTGACAACTATGATGCAGAAAGTTGGGGTGAAGATTCCGAAGATCGACCGTGGAGGCCAAGCCATACAATTTTTGGAAAGTTGACCATCAAGCAAAGTCACCTTGAGAGCATGAGGGGGAGGTACTTTCAAGATATATCTATTGTGAGGACTGGTGAAGACAATAACACTCCTGTGCCTGAGGAGAATGAAGTTGTGATCTTCTGAAGCTTCTTTAAAGCTGGGCTTCGGTTCCCACTGAGCAGGTTTGTAGTTGAAGTGTTGAAAACCTTCCAAATTTTCCTTCATCAGCTAACCCCCAAAGCCATATTGAGGATGGGAGTCTTCGTCTGGGCGGCAAGGAGCCAAGGTATAGAACCAAGCGCAAATTGCTTCTGCAGCATGCACGAACTTATGTATGAAACGAAGGCCACGGGAAAAGAACAGTATCACAACAACTTCGGTTGTTATGGATTTATCGCCCGTCCCAACTCAAGCTACCTAGTGCCAACATTTCGGAAAAGATGGTCGGGAAATTGGATGGAGGAATGGTTTTATGTGAAGAACGAATTGGTAGCGAGGGAGGATGTTAAGGAGGTTATTATGCGTCCCATATGGTCCCGCTTTGGCCTTCGAAAGCCGAAGGTTGAAATCGATGAAGCCGCCGAAGCATGCCAGAAGGCCTTTGGTACTGTATGCTTCTTCATTGGTACAAGAGACTTGATTCAAGAACATATAGCATTCAGAGTATGACCGCTTGTAGAGAACTGGGAAATGCCGAAGGAGACTATCACCGAGTCTATCGAAGGTGACCTGGCTCGACTGAAATATACATTTAGATATGGAGATAAATTTGATGAACCAAATGATGACTGGCTAAAATGTATCGAAGCTACAAGTAATGAACTGCTTGGGCCATATTCGAAAGCAGAAGATAATGCATTATCCACATCCTTCGGGGGTCGAGGAAAAAAGAGATTGAATAGAGTTTTTGATGCCATTGGTTTTGTTTACCCCAACTACTGCTACCCACTGCGAGGACGGGGAAAGAAGAGGAAAACTGCTGCTTCGGCCACTCCAGATGAGCCTGCGCCGAAGAGCAAAAAGTTGAAAGTCCTTACCCACCGGCCACGTTATATTGAACCGGCCGTGGTACCTGAGTTTGGCGGGGAGACTTCTTCATCTGCTGAACTAAAAGAGCCCATTCCTCCTACGAGAAGGCTGAAGAGCCAGCTACAATGCCGAAGAAAGCTTTGGTTGAACTAGCTAAGTCAAAGACTGAGGAGGATAAAACTAAAAAGCCAAATATTGAAGAAAAAACGCTAGAAATTTTAAGCCCTTCATCGGAAGTAACAGTGCTGAAGGCACAAAAAAGTTCTGTCGCAACTCCTAAGAGGAGAAGGATGGCAAATATACTAGATGTGCTAGAAACAGTAAAGACTTTGAACTCGACTCCTTCAAAGAAAATTTACGAAGCCTCGAAGGCGCAAACTAAAGTTGAAACAGAGCAGGCCAAAATTGAAGCTGCAGTAATCCAAGCCGGTACCAAAGCTGGGCCTTTGGAGCCCGCTGAGATAAAGCCTGCGGAAATTGAAGAAAAGGCAATAGAGGAAAAAGCCACAGAGCAAATTTCGCCTGAAAAGGTTGCTACTCCTGCTTTTGAAGCTTTGAAAGAGAGCATTGATTACATCATCTGCCATGCTTCGGGAAAGGTACTTTCTAAGGAAGAAGAACGAGAAGCTCAACATTATGCCCCAAAACTGAAATACCCGAAGGGGGCACTAGTGTTTAATGGCAGCGGGGAAGAAGACTTTTTGTACTTTCTCCTGGATAACAAAGAGATATCCGTCAGCCGAGAGATAGGAAGAAGCTTCGGATTTCCTAAGCTAGAAGATGGCCTCTCAGTATTGTCAAAGGATGAATTGGCTGACAGTTTAGCATATAATAGCATAAAGGTATGAAAATCAATTTTGAATTTGAAAACAAATTACTTCATTTGTTTATACTTAATTCTGTACTCCTCTTGCAGGGCTTGATCCTTAGTAATGCCCTAAGAGCACAGAAAAACATCGAGGATGAAGGGTGTACAATGGCCCTGAACAACCTTCGTCCAGAAGTGATTGAACTAAGGAACGAAGGCCTTGAAAAAGATAAAATATTAATTTCATTGGTAAACAAAATAAAAGAAGATGAAGCTAGTTCCAAAGCTCAAGCTGAGGCCCAAAAGAGTGAAATTTAAGACCTTCAGAGACAATTAGCTGAGGCCAAAGAAAAATGCGCTGTTGCTGAAGCTAATCGAGATGCCAGCGAATATTGGAAAAATTATTTAGAAAAGACAGTTGCAGAGCTTCGTGTGTCCAAGGAAAGATGTTTAGAAAAATCTGTGGGGTGCGTGAAAAAGATGAAGACTAGCTTCGCCAATGTGGGCGCCTATTCAAACAAAGACAACTTCATACGAGGCGACCCCGAGGGTGTTATCGAGTGGATCAGCGGAGAAACCGAAGCTTTTGAGGAAATTTTAAGTGATCGTGGGGATGTCTGTGCGTTCTCTGGTGCGAGAGGAGTTTCAACTATCTTGGAGAAGGTGGGTTGCAATCATGTTAAAACCTTGGCTCAGGCCGAAGCTGCCTTCTCCACGGATGACACAAAGGATCCTTCGGCCGAAGCAAGTTTATTGGGTGGCAAATTTTTCACTGATATTTGGGAAAATGGTGGCCGAGAAATGGCTCATGAAATAATGAAGAAGAGCGAAAAAGATATTCATGACTCTCGAGAAGCAGTGAAAAAGCTGAAAAAGCTGCAGAACTCGAGAGACGGATACATATCGTTTAATGGCTTTTAGCTTCGTTGTTTGTTTTCGTGGCTTCGAACTGATTGATTTTTTCTATCGCAGCTGAATTACCTCCTCCATCGGAGCCGTTTGACTCCCTGGCCGATCCGGAGACAAAGAAAGCAATAGAAATTATCAACATAGCCGAATCTATCGTTGACAAAGTCGTCAACAAATTGCTTAACAAAGCTGCGGAAAATATTCTGAAAGAAGAGTAGTAGTTAATGTAAAAACGTTGTTAGGTGATTAATGTAACATTTATTGAACTAAGTCTGTAACATTTGATGTGTATAGTTTTGAATCTAATATGTAAACTATTTTGCAATGCACTTCTTTGTGATGCATGAAACTTTTATATACATACCGTTTTTGAGCCTTCGGCGAAAAAACACCTTCCCTTCTTTTCATGCTTCGTAAAGAAGAATTTTTATGCCTCGTAAGAATATCCACACTTCGTGAAGAATATCCAAATTTTGTAAAAACATCAATGCTTCGTAAACAATAGATCCCTTCTTCCACATCAGAACTGATGAAGCTGTAATTCTCAGCTTACTTTGTGCCTTGGCACCTTTTCATTTTTGTAAAGCATTCTCCGAAGATCGGCTTCGTTTCCCATTCATGTCATTAATGTGATATGATGTATGATGTGATGCTATGCGATATGATGCGATGATATGATGCAGAGAATGATGCTAATGCCGAAGACATATACCCACGCCGAAACACAATCTCTGTGTCCCCTTAGGAACGATCAAAATCTCTTTGCCGTTTATTTTTCGGCTTCACCGCTTATTTTTTGGTGTAAGTTCTGCATCCCCTTAGGAACGTATTTTGAACTTCTTCGCCTTCTATTTTGGTGGTATTCGCGTTGACTTTTCGCGCTTCGCCTTATATTTCGGCGGTATTTGGCTCTGCATTCCCTTTGGAACGACTTTTGAGTAGAAAACTTACACTGCGCTCCCTTAGGAACGACTTTTTGTAGCTTCGGCAAACTTACGCTACGCTCCTTAGGAACGACTTTTTGTAGCTTCGGTGAAACTTGCAATGCGATTTTTAGCTCTGCATTCCCTTAGGAACGTCTTTTGAGCTTCAGCAATTTTTGAGCTTCGTGAGTCTGTGGAGAAGATATATTTCACTCTGACAGGAACGAAGCTATTACAAGAAATTAAAACTAGGTTTACATTGGTTGTTCCTTATTAAAAACAAAATGACAATGAACGTAAAAATGTTTTAGAGGTAGGATATCTCTCAATAGATGTGTTTTGATTATGGCACAATACTGTTGACTGTGCGAGCTTCGGATTCCTCCCTGAATTCCCGTTGCTGTTAAGAGTGCTGACGCCCTTCTGGCTGCTGGCTTCGGGAATAGGTCGGTTGTAGTGGTGGCGGAGGTGGGAGTTGTGGCCAGGAGGCTTGTGAATGGCTAGCTGAAGCAACAGAAGTTGCAGGATGATTGTTCACATACTCTGGTATGTAAGGAGAGTGACACGAAGCAGTGTGTAGGACCTGCTTTGGCTGGTTCTGTCGAGCTTCGGCTTCTGCTATTTCCTTTTGTTTCTGAATGGTGACATGACACATTCTTGTAGTATGGCCCTTGTCCTTACCACATAATAAGCAATAAATCTTTCTAGGCTGATCCCCAAACCTTCCTCCGAAGCCCCTGGCGCCTCTGCCCCTTGGAGCTGGTGGCCTAAAGGAGCTTTCCTATTGCCCCGAAGATTGTGAGGCATATTGTGACCTCTGAGACTGACTTACTTTGTCATCACTTTGAGTGGAGTTGTGGATTGACCTGACGTGCCTCGGGTGGACTCTTCCTCCGAAGCCCCTGGTCATTTCAGAGAATCTGTAAGCTTCCTCCCTTCTTTGGCGGAAGTCATTGTCAGCTCGGATGTACTCATCCATCTTTTGAAGCAGCTTCTCCAGAGTTTGCGGGGACTTCCTTGCGAAGTACTGAGCTATAGGTCCTAGCCGAAGGCCCTTAATCATGGCCTCAATGACAATCTCATTGGGCACTGTAGGCGCTTGTGCCCTTAGTCGCAAGAACCTTCGTACATAGGCCTAAAGGTATTCTTCGTGGTCTTGCATACATTGGAACAGAGCCTGAGCTATGACCGCCTTCGTTTGAAAGCCTTGGAAGCTGGTAACCAACATGTCCTTAAGCTTCTGCCACGACGTGATGGTCCCTGGCTGAAGAGAAGAATACCATGTTTGGGCTACATTCCGGACTGCCATCACGAAGGACTTTGCCATAACTGCAGTGTTGCCCCCATACGAAGATATAGTTGCTTCGTAGCTCATCAGAAACTGCTTTGGATCTGAGTGACCATCATACATGGGGAGCTGAGGTGGCTTATATGATGGGGGCCATGGGGTAGCCTGCAGTTCTGCTGCCAGAGGAGAAGCATCATCAAAAGTAAAGGCATCATGATTAAAATCATCATACCATGCATCCTCGTTGAATAGGCCTTCTTAATGAAGCTCCCTGTGTTGGTGCCTTTGATCTTGTTCATCTTGGACAAGATGACGCACTTCTTCAGTGGCTTCATCGATCTTCCTTTGAAGATCAGCCAATCGCGCCATCTTCTCCTTCTTCCTTTGTACTTGCTGATGGATTATCTCCATATCTCTGATCTCTTGGTCCAACTCCTCTTCCTGGAGTGTTGGACTAGTAGCTTTTCTCTTCTGGCTTCGAGCCTCTCGAAGAGAAAGTGTTTCTTGGTTTGGGTCCAGTGGCTGCAGTGCAGCGGTCCCTGGTGCTGAAGCTTTCTTCGGCGGCATGACGAAGGTCAGTCCTTGCCGAAGGTGGTCGAAAAAGGTTCACCGGAGGTGGGCGCCAATGTTGGGGACTTGTTCTCAAATGCTATGAGTTAAGAACAAAGCAACACAGAAATATTAAATGTTATTGCCCTTCGTCCTTCGAAACATTATTTCCCTTAGGATATAATGATCTTCAGACGAAGGTCATGAATGACATACCTTCATTATCGCAGCATATGTTAATAAGAGGGGAAACATATGAAATATAAGAGATAACATGAACAATCATATAACATTATCAATTCATTACCACTTTATTATCATGGAAAAATAGAAATGATAAGGAATTACAAAAGTATCTTCGACTTGACAGAAGGTAAAAGTACAAGAGTGACGCACGAGCAAATACAGGTCAGCGTGAACAGTACGGGGGTACTGTTCACCTATTTATAGGCACAGGACACAGCCTGTGAGAAATTACAATCATGCCCTTTACATTTACTATTGGCTTATGGAAAAATCTATGTGGACTGGATAGCCTTTTCCCCTTTAAGTCGGTTCCTTTTCCCATGATTGAGCCGAAGCTCCCTTGTGCATAGCATCAAAGCAACGACAACCTTCGTCACGATCATGCCCTTCTCATCGTATATGTCTTTAATCCTGAATCCGAAGGTACCTATCTATAAACCATGCTTGGAAGATATTGTTAAATTACGTTTTTGAGGACCTTCGGAGGACGAAGGCCCCCAACAATCACCCCATTCAACTATAAAATGGATGGTAGTACACAATTTAATTTGAGGTTCACACAATCAACCACTAGAAAAAAGACTTGAAAGATGAGTTCGAAGCCAAGGGCAAGGGAGAGATAGATAGCTTGCCTTAGCTTACCCCTTATAGGATAGACTGAAAGGGAAATAGGGTTAAACCTTTTCCTAAATATTTTGGTGGTTGAATTGCCCAACACAAATAATTGGACTAACTAGTTTGCTCTAGATTACATGTTCTACAGGTGCCAAAGGTTCAGCACAAACTGATAAAAAGATTAAAGTTAGGGTTCAAAAGAAAGGAGCAAAAGAAACCGAAGAGAACCCTGGTCTGGCGCACCGGACAGTGTCCGGTGCACCAGGGTGGATTGACCTTAAACTCTTCACCTTCGGGTTTCTCCAAGCGCACTCCACTATAATTCATCGGACTGTCCGGTGTAGCACCGGACTGTCCGGTGTAGCACCGGACTGTCCGGTGCACCAAGCGGAGCAACGACTATTTGCGCAACAGTCGACTGCACAATGCCCTGATAGAGCTACAGTTCGCGACAGAAGTCAGAGCAGGCGCCAGAGGCGCACCGTATAGTGAACAGTGCCTGTCCGGTGCGGCACCGGACTGTCCGATGCACCAAGATGTTAGAGCTCCAATGGTCGAAACCGTCAGAACCCTAACGATTGGGTGACGTGGCTGGCGCACCGGACAGTGTCCGGTGCGCCCATCGACAGCAGCCCAACCCCAACAGTTAGTTTGGTGGTAGGGGCTATAAATACCCCCAACCACCACCATTCAAGGCATCCAAGTTTTTAGCCATTGCATTCAATACAAGAGCTCTAGACTTCACTCCAAGACACAAAGAAGAGATCAAATCCTCTCCCAAGTCCAAAATCACTCCAAACAATTAGTGACTAGTGAGAGAGAGATTTTCGTGTTCATTTGAGTTCTTGTCGCTTGGATCGCTTTTCTTCTTCCCCATTCTTGTTCTCAAGAC
This sequence comes from Zea luxurians, assembly GCA_029449295.1. Classification (NCBI taxonomy): domain Eukaryota; kingdom Viridiplantae; phylum Streptophyta; class Magnoliopsida; order Poales; family Poaceae; genus Zea; species Zea luxurians. The sequence goes on along the minus strand of JAOPSE010000205.1, from coordinate 715,912 downwards.
ACTTGTAATCAAAGCAAGAGACACAAAGTGTGTGGTGGTCCTTGTGGGGTCTAAGTGACCCATTTGATTGAGGAGAAAAGCTCACTCGGTCTAGGTGTCCATTTGAGAGAGGGAAAGGGTTGAAGAGACCCGGTCTTTGTGACCACCTCAATGGGGAGTAGGTTTGCAAGAACCGAACCTCGATAAAACAAATCACCGTGTCATCCGCTCTATTTCTTTGGTTGATTTGTTTTCAGCCTCTCTTTCGAACTCGACCTTATTTCTAACACTAACCCCGGCTTGTAGTTGTGCTTAAAGTTTATAAATTTCAGATATGTCTATTCACCCCCCTCTAGGCGACTTTCAATTGGTATCAGAGCCCGATACTTCATTAGAGTCTAACCACTCGAAGTGATGTCGGGAGCATCAGCCAAGAGGGAGATGGAAACGGACACAAGCCGCGGGAAAGCTCCATCGAAGGAGTCCGACACCAAAGGAAGGGAGGAATCACCTCCCCGCGTCAAGTCGCATCGGAGTGGTGACAAGAAGAATAAGATGAAGAAAGTGGTCTACTACGAGACCGACTCTTCATCACCATCCACCTCCGACTCCGACTTGTCGTCCGTCACTTCTAAGCGCCATGAGCGCAAGAAGTTTAGTAAGATCCCCTTACGCTATCCTCACATTTCTAAACGTACTCCATTACTTTCCGTCCCATTAGGCAAACCACCGGTTTTTTGATGATGAAGATTATTGTATGTGGAGTGATAAAATGAGGCATCACCTAACCTCACTCCACTCTAACATTTGGGACATTATTAAGTTTGGAGCACAGGTACCATCCGTAGGGGATGAAGGATATGATTCGGACGAAGTTGCCCAAATCCGGCACTTCAACTCCCAAGCCACTACTATACTCCTCGCCTCTCTAAGTCGAGAGGAGTATAATAAGGTGCAAGGGTTGAGGAGTGCCAAAGAAATTTGGGACGTGCTCAAGACCGCGCATGAAGGAGATGAGGTTACAAAAATCACCAAGCGGGAGACGATCGAGGGGGAACTCGGTCGGTTCATCCTTAACCAAGGAGAAGAGCCACAAGCCATGTACAACCGGCTCAAGACCTTGGTGAATCAAGTGCGCAACCTCGGGAGCACAAAATGGGATGACCATGAAATGGTCAAGGTTATTCTAAGATCACTCGTTTTTCTTAATCCTACACAAGTTCAATTAATTCGTGGTGATGCTAGATACAAGCTAATGTCTCCTGAGGAGGTTATAGGAAAGTTTGTGAGCTTTGAATTGATGATCAAAGGCTCCAAACAAATCATCGAGTGAGGCGCCACCCATCGCATTCAAAGCAACAGAGGAGAAGAAAGAAGAGACTACGTCAAGTAGGCTCTCCATCGACGCCTCCAAGCTCGACAACGAGAAAATGGCGCTCATCATCAAGAGTTTTCGCCAAATCCTCAAGCAGAGGAAGGGGAGAGACTACAAACCCCGTTCCAAGAAGGTTTGCTACAAGTGTGGTAAGCCCGGTCATTTTATAGCAAAATGTTCTATTTCTAGTGACAGTGACAGGGGCGACGACAAGAAGGGAAAGAGGAAGGAAAAGAAGAAATACTACAAGAAGAAGGGCGGCGATGCCGACGTGTGTCGGGAATGGGATTCCGACGAAAGCACCACTGACTCCTCCTCCGACGAGGACGCTGCCTACATCGCCGTCACCAAAGGCCTCCTCTTCCCCAACATCGGCCACAAGTGCCTCATGGCAAAGGACGACAAAAAGAAGAAGGTAAATTCTAGAGCCTCCACTAAGCATGCAACATCTAGTGATGAGGATAGCTCTAGTGATGATGAAGATAATTTGCTTGCCCTTTTGCCAATTTAAACATGCAACAAAAATAAAAATTGAATGAATTAATAGGTGCCATTCATGAGAAGGATGAACTCTTGGATAGCCAAGAGGAATTTCTTATTAAGGAAAACAAAAAGCATGTTAAAGTTAAAAATGCTTATGCTTAGGAAGTAGAGAAATGTGAAAAATTGACTAGTGAGCTAAGCACTTGCCATGATACTATTTCCAACCTTAGAACTGAGAATGTTAGTTTAATTGCTAAGGTTGAGAAATTAAACGTTAGTGATGATTCTCTTGTCAACCTTAAAAATGATAATGCTAGTTTAATTGCTAAGATTGACAAGTTGAATGAATCACTTTCTAGCCTTAAAATAGAGAATGATAAACTAATTTCTAAGGCTAAGGAATTAGATGTTTGCAATGTTTCTATTTCCAATCTTAGAAATGAGAATGCTATTTTACATGCTAAGATTGATGAATTAAATGCATGCAAACCCTCTACATCTACTGTTGATCATATTTCCATTTGTACTAGATGTAGAGACATTAATGTTGATGCTATCCATGATCACCTAGCTTTAATTAAACAACAAAATGATCACATAGCTCAACTTAGTGCTAAAATTAATGAGCATGAGATAGAAAATGAAAATTTTAAATTTGCTAGAAGCATGCTCTATAGTGGGAGACGCCCTGGCATTAAGGATGGCATTGGCTTCCAACAGGGAGGCAATGTTAAAGTTAATGCCCCTAAGAATTTGTCTAACTTTGTTAAGGGCAAAGCTCCCATGGTTCAAGATAACGAGGGCTATATTTTATATCCTACTGGTTATCCCGAACGTAAGATTAGGAAGTCTCACTCTGGCTCTCTTCATGCTTTTAAGTATAAGAGTGAAGTATCTAGTTCTAGGCAATCCACTCATGTTAAATTACCTAAAAAGAAAACTCCTACTGCATCAAATGAGCCTCTTTTTTCATTTAAGACTTTTGATGCTTCATATGTTTTAACAAACAAATCAGGCAAAGTAGTTGCCAAATATGTTGGGGCCAAACACAAGGGCTCAAAGACTTGTGTTTGGGTACCCAAGGTGCTTGTTTATAATGTGAAAGGACCCAAGATCGTTTGGGTACCTAAGAACAAGGCCTAAATTGTTTTTTAGGTTTATGCATCCGGGGGCTCAAGTTGGATTATTGATAGCGGGTGCACAAACCACATGACAGGGGACACAAGATTTATCCCGAGGTTCGGTCACACCACAAAGGTGCCCTACTTCCTCGTTGAGGCGCCCACAAAGAGCCGGGTCTCTTTCAACCCTAATCCTCCCTTTGCTGACCACAAAGGTCAAGCACACACACTAAGCTTTGCTCAAACGAGTGGGTAATACAAACTTTCTTGTGGTCTTCCACAAGATTTGGAGACTCACAAAGAGACACCTAGTCGTCTAGGAGCTAGAAGCTCCAAGAGTAATGAATCCACAAAGAACTCGATGTAGTACCAAAGCTCGAATCAAGAAGAACGAGAAGGATTTGGAGATGAAGCACAAAATCGCAGCTCTTCAATCTCACTCAAAGATTTCTCTCCAAATATTTGAAATGGGAGAGGCAAGAGGTGTGTGTGAGAGAGTGGGAGGTGTTTCTCAGGTTAGAAATGGAGTCCAAGGCGTGCTCTTTTGTGGGGAAGAGTGTGGGAGGTGTATATAAAGGTGCCCCAAAAAGCTGGTGGCCGTTGGGGAAATCTGACTGAAAAAACGGTTGAACTGATTCTAAAACCGGTTGAACCGGATTCCACTATGGGATTTTTGGTTCACTGGCGGACTCAGCCGGAGACTGGACCGGCTACAAATCCGGTTGAGCCGAACCAAAATTCGGTTGAATCGGTTGCAAATCCGGTTGAGCCAGACCAAAATTTGGTTGAACCGTTTTTTCCAAAAATCTACACACGACTTTTTCTGACAGGACTGACTGGCAGACTGGTAGGTCAGACAGTGACAGAGGAGATGGGAACAGTGCAGAAACCGGTTGAACCGGTTTTAATTCTGGTTGAACCGATTTTTGAAACTGTTGCACAGATTTTGAGAAAACAGAAGTGAAATAAGGGTAAAATGGAAGTTTTAGATCAAGGATTTTGAGCTTTAGTAACAACACTAACCTTCTTTATGGATCTCCCTTGATAGTACGACGATTCCTATACTCAAGTTAAATAAAATATAATTAAGTAAACTCCTTGAGTCATAGGTCTCTCAAGTGTGATTTCTCCATGGTGTTGCTTCATAAGGATCACAAATATCTTTGTCTCACCTTTTGAAGCAAACACAAATCGAGCCTGTGACTTGTGCCATTTGACCATATATGAGTTCAATCATGGCTTTAAGTCACCTTACTGATGCATCAACATGTTGTAACTCTTTATAGCTGATTAGTTCATCGACTTAGTGCAAGTACTCTCTTCTTCACCTTAGCCATGGTACCTCGATCTACAAGCCATCGCTTGGCCTTCACCTTCGCTTAGTTCCTCGAAGCCCATTCCTTGCTATCTTCACCCTATCAAGCCATTCTTGAGTCACATCCTATTGAGCATCCATTAAGAGAATCATTTCTTCAATATCGTGAACCTTGCTTGAATGTCATCTAGATATAACTGCTAAGATCAATCAAGCTCTAGTTTGATTCTCATATATTCATATATGGACTAATAGTAATATGGTCAAGCCAATTCACGATTCCTCATATCTTATTCACTTTGGCTTGACCAATCCTCTTAATCACTTCAATCTCTATTATGATCATATTTATGCATAGTGATTTCTCAGGACTTGTCCATATATTCAAACCAATAAAGAGACCATATTATATCCATTTGCATTGTCTCACTGGTTATTTGACCTTATGTTGAACCTTGTTCACTGATCGTTATACACTATTCAAGTATGTTCATCATACTGAATTTCCTGTTCAACACTTAGCAAACTTGTTAGACCTTTAACTGTGTTGTTATCCAAATCACCAAAACTCACAAAAGGGATGAATGCACTTTCAAAACTTAATGCCCCTAAGAAATTTTCTAACTTTGTTAAGGGCAAACCTCCCATGGTTCAGGATAACGAGGGCTATATTTTATATCCTGCTGGTTATCCCGAACATAAGATTAGGAAGTCTCACTCTGGCTCTCTTCATGCTTTTAAGTATAAGAGTGAAGTATCTAGTTCTAGGCAATCCACTCATGTTAAATTACCTAAAAAGAAAACTCCTACTGCATCAAATGAGCCTATTGTTTCATTTAAGACTTTTGATGCTTCATATGTTTTAACAAACAAATCAGGCAAAGTAGTTGCCAAATATGTTGGGGCCAAACACAAGGGCTCAAAGACTTGTTTTTGGGTACCCAAGGTGCTTGTTTCTAATGTGAAAGGACCCAAGACCGTTTGGGTACCTAAGAACAAGGCCTAAATTGTTTTGTAGGTTTATGCATCCGGGGGCTCAAGTTGGATTATTGATAGAGGGTGCACAAACCACATGACAGGGGAGAAAAGGATGTTCTCCTCGTATAAGAAAAACCAAGATCCCCAAAGAGCTATCACATTCGGGGATGGAAATCAAGGTTTGGTCAAAGGACTTGGTAAAATTGCTATATCACCTGACCATTCTATTTCCAATGTTTTTCTTGTAGATTCTTTAGATTACAATTTGCTTTCTGTTTCTCAATTATGCAATATGGGTACAACTGTGTATTTACTGATGTAGGTGTTACTGCCTTTAGAAGAAGTGATGATTCAATAGCATTTAAGGGAGTGTTAGCGGGTCAGCTATTCTTAGTTGATTTCAATAGAGCTGAACTCGACACTTGCTTAATTGCTAAGACTAATATGGGTTGGCTCTGGCATCGCCGACTAGCCCATGTTGGGATGAAGAATCTTCACAAGCTTCTAAAGGGAGAACACATTTTAGGACTAACAAATGTTCATTTTGAGAAAGACAGGGTTTGTAGCGCATGCCAAGCAGGAAAGCAAGTTGGTGCCCATCATCTACACAAGAATATCATGACGACCTACAGGCCGCTTGAGCTACTCCACATGGATTTATTCGGCCCGATAGCTTACATAAGCATCGGCGGGAGTAAGTATAGTCTTGTAATTGTGGATGACTATTCTCGCTTCACTTAGGTGTTCTTTTTGCAGGAAAAATCTCAAACCCAAGAGACCTTAAGGGATTCTTGAGATGAGCTCAAAATGAGTTCGGATTAAGGATCAAGAAAATAAGAAGCGACAACAAGACGAAGTTCAAGAACTCTCAAATTGAAGGCTTTCTTGAGGACGAGGGCATCAAGCATGAGTTCTCTTCTTCCTACACACCTCAACAAAATGGTGCAGTAGAGAGGAAGAATAGAACTCTACTTGCATGGCGAGGACCATGCTTGATGAGTACAAGACTTCAGATTGGTTTTGGGCTGAGGCGATTAACACCGCTTGCTACTCCATCAACCGGCTCTACCTTTACCGAATCCTCAAGAAGACATCATATGAACTCCTCACCGGTAAAAAGCCCAATGTTTCATATTTTAGAGTCTTTGGTAGCAAATGTTTTATCCTTGTTAAAAGAGGTAGAAAATCTAAATTTGCTCCTAAGGCTATAGAAGGCTTTTTACTTGGTTATGACTCAAACACAAGGGCATATAGAGTCTTCAACAAATCTACTGGACTAGTTGAAGTTTCTTGTGACATTGTGTTTGATGAGACTAATGGCTCTAAAGTAGAGCAAGTTGATCTTGATGAGCTAGATGATGAAGAGGCTCTGTGCGTCGCGCTAAGGAACATGTCCATTGGGGATGTGTGTCCTAAGGAATCCGAGGAGCCTCCACAAGCACAAGATCAACCATCATCTTCCATACAAGCATCTCCACCAACCCAAGATGAGGATCAAGCTCAAGGTGATGAAAATGATGATCAAGAGGATCAGCCACCTCAAGAGGAGGACAATGATCAAGGGGGAGATGACAATGATCAAGACAAGGAAGATGATCAAGAAGAACAGGTTCAAAGACCGCCACACCCAAGAGTCCACCAAGCGTTACAAAGAGATCACCCCGTGAACTCCATCCTCGGCGATATTCATAAGGGGATGCATTAAGAGATTCGGATTGAGTGCTAGCAATGCAAGAGGAACTCAACAACTTCACGAGGAATGAGGTATGGCATCTTGTTCCATGTCCTAATCAAAATGTTGTAGGAACCAAGTGGGTATTCTGCAACAAGCAAGATGAGCATGGTGTGGTGACAAGGAACAAAGCCCGACTTCTGGCCAAGGGATATTCACAAGTCGAAGGTTTGGATTTCGGTGAAACCTATGCACCCGTAGCTAGGCTTGAGTCAATTCGCATATTACTTGCCTATGCTACTTACCATGGCTTTAAGCTCTATCAAATGGATGTGAAAAGTGCCTTCCTCAATGGACCAATTAAGGAAGAGGTCTATGTTGAGCAACCTCCCGGCTTTGAAGATAGTGAGTACCCAAATCACGTTTATCAACTCTCTAAGGCGCTTTATGGGCTCAAGCAAGCCCCAAGAGCATGATATGAATGCCTGAGAGATTTTCTTATCACTAATGGCTTCAAAGTCGGCAAAGTCGATCCTATGTTCTTTACTAAAACCATTGCAAATGATTTGTTTGTATGCCAAATTTACGTTGATGATATCATATTTGGGTCTACTAACAAATCTACTTGTGAAGAGTTTAGTAGGATAATGATTCAAAAATTCGAGATGTCTATGATGGGGGAGTTGAAGTATTTCCTAGGATTTCAAGTGAAGCAACTCCAAGAGGGCACCTTCATCAGCCAAACCAAGTATATTCAAGATATACTTACCAAGTTTGGAATGAAGGATGCCAAACCCATGAAGACACCCATGGGAACCAATGGGCATCTCGACCTCGACACGGGAGGTAAATCCGTAGTTCAAAAGGTATATCGGTCGATGATAGGATCATTACTCTATTTATGTGCATCTCAACCGGACATTATGCTTTCCGTATGCATGTGTGCAAGATTCCAAGCCGATCCTAAGGAAGTCCACCTTAGGGCCATGAAAAGAATCTTGAGATATTTAGTTCATACACCTAAGTTTGGTCTTTGGTACCCCAAGGGATCCACTTTTGATTTAATAGGTTACTCAGATGCTGATTGGGCAGGGTGTAAAATTGATAGAAAGAGCACATCAGGGACTTGTCAGTTCTTGGGAAGATCCCTGGTGTCTTGGGCTTCAAAGAAACAAAATTTAGTAGCTCTTTCTACCGCCGAAGCCGAGTATATTGCCGCAGGCCATTGTTGCGCGCAATTGCTTTGGATGAGGCAAACCCTTAGGGACTATGGCTACAAATTAACCAAAGTCCCTCTCCTATGTGATAATGAGAGTGCAATCCTCATGGCGGATAATCCCGTTGAGCACAGCCGAACTAAGCACATAGCCATTCGGTATCACTTTTTGAGGGATCACCAACAAAGGGGGGATATCGAGATTGCTTATGTTAGCACCAAAGAACAATTACCCGATATCTTTACCAAACCACTAGATGAGAAAACCTTTACCAAACTTAGGAATGAGCTAAACATTCTTGATTCTCGGAACTTTGATTAATACTTTGCACACATAGCTCATTTATGTACCTTTGATCATATCTCTTTTATGTGCTATGACTAATGTGTTTTCAAGTAAAATTCTTATGCTAAGTCATAGATTGAAAGGGAAATGGAGTCCTTGGCGAAGACAAGGCTTCCACTCCACTCTATCGGTATTATTTACCCTTCGCCGTCACTCTGACTCGCTCTCCACTTTGGTATAATCTTCACTCTTATTACTCATACCGTTGGGGAGAAAGTAAAAGGGCTCTAAAAGACTCCGTTTTTGGCGATTAATGCCAAAGGGGGAGAGAGTGTTAGCCCAAAGCAAAAGGACCGCACCACCACGCCAATTTCAAAAAATTTCGAGATAAAGGTTTTAATGTTTTCAATTGGTATCTTTCAAATTAGTATTCCTCTAAGAAATTCTTTATCAATTGGTATCTATATTTTAAGGAAGAGTTTTTCAAAAATTGGTATCTAAAATATTTTGATCTTCCTTCTATCAGAAAAACCCTCTTGAACACTAAGAGGAGAATTTCATTAAGGGGGACTTTTGTTTAGTCAAAGGAAAAACATTTGAAACAGGGGAAGAAAATTTCAAATCTTGAAAATGCTTCTCCAAATCTTATTCATATACCTTTGACTATTTGCAAAAAGACTTTGAAAAGAATTTCCAAAAGAATTTGCAAAGACAAAACAATTGGTGCAAATGTGGTCCAAAATATTAAAAGAAAGAAAGCAATCCATGCATATCATATGAAAGTATAAATTGGTTTAATTCCAAGCAACCTTTGCACTTACCTTATGCCAACTAGTTCAGTTATGCACTTACATATTTGCTTTGGTTTGTGTTGGCATCATTCACCAAAAAGGGGGAGATTGAAAGGGAAATAGTGTTAAACCTTTTCCTAAATATTTTCGTGGTTGAATTGGCCAACACAAATAATTGGACTAACTAGTTTGCTCGAGATTACATGTTCTACTGGTGCCAAAGGTTCAGCACAAACTGATAAAAATATTAAAGTTAGGGTTCAAAAGAAAGGAGCAAAAGAAACCGAAGAGAACCCTGATCTGGCGCACCGGACTGTCCGGTGTGCCACCGGACAGTGTCCGGTGCACCAGGGTGGATTGACCTCAAACTCTTCACCTTCAGGTTTCTCCAAGCGCACTCTGCTATAATTTACCGGACTGTTCGGTGTAGCACCGGACTGTCCGGTGCACCAAGCGGAGCAACGAATATTAGCGCAACGGTAGACTGCACAGTGCCCTGACAGAGCTACAGTTCACGGCAGAAGTCAGAGCAGGCGCCAGAGGTGCACCGGACAGTGAACAGTGCCTATCCAGTGCGGCACCAGACTGTCCGGTGCACCAAGATGTCAGAGCTCCAACGGTCGAAACCGTCAGAACCCTAACGCTTGGGGTGACATGGCTGGCGCACCGGACTGTCTGGTGCGCCCATCGACAGCATCCCAACCCCAACGGTTGGTTTGGTGGTTGGGGCTATAAATACCCCCAACCACCACCATTCAAGGCATCCAAGTTTTCAGCCATTGCATTCAATACAAGAGCTCTAGACTTCACTCCAAGACACAAACAAGAGATCAAATCCTCTCCCAAGTCCAAAATCACTCCAAACAATTAGTGACTAGTGAGAGAGAGATTTTCGTGTTCATTTGAGTCCTTGTCGCTTGGATCGCTTTTATTCTTCCCCATTCTTGTTCTCAAGACACTTGTAATCAAAGCAAGAGACACCAATTGTGTGGTGGTCCTTGTGGGGTCTAAGTGACCCATTTGATTGAGGAGAAAAGCTCACTCGGTCTAGGTGACCGTTTGAGAGAGGGAAAGGGTTGAAAAGACCCGGTCTTTGTGACCACCTCAACGGGGAGTAGGTTTGCAAGAACTGAACCTCGGTAAAACAAATCACCATGTCATCCGCTCTATTTCTTTGGTTGATTTGTTTTCAGCCTCTCTTTTGGACTCGACCTTATTTCTATCACTAACCCCGACTTGTAGTTGTGCTTAAAGTTTATAAATTTCAGATTTGCCTATTCACCCCCCTCTAGGTGACTTTCAATTGGTATCAGAGCCTGGTACTTCATTAGAGTCTAACCACTCGAAGTGATGTCGGGAGCATCTGCCAAGAGGGAGATGGAAACGGACACAAGCCGTGGGAAAGCTCCATCGAAGGAGTCCGGCGCCAAAGGAAGGGAGGAATCACCTCCCCGCGTCAAGTCGCATCGGAGTGGCGACAAGAAGAATAAGATGAAGAAAGTGGTCTACTACGAGACTGACTCTTCGTCACCATCCACCTCCGATTCTGACGTGTCGTTCGTCACTTCTAAGCGCCATGAGCGCAAGAAGTTTAGTAAGATCCCCTTACGCTACCCTCGCATTTCTAAACGTACTCCATTACTTTCTGTCCCATTAGGCAAACCACCGGTTTTTGACGGTGAAGATTATTGTATGTGGAGTGATAAAATGAGGCATCACCTAACCTCACTCCACTCTCGCATTTGGGACATTATTGAGTTTGGAGCGCAGGTACCATCTATAGGGGATGAAGGATATGATTCGGACGAGTTGCCCAAATCCGGCACTTCAACTCCCAAGCCACTACTATACTCCTCGCCTCTCTAAGTCAAGAGGAGTATAATAAGGTGCAAGGGTTGAGGAGTGCCAAAGAAATTTGGGACGTGCTCAAGACCGCGCACGAAGGAGATGAGGTTACAAAAATCACCAAGCGGGAGACGATCGAGGGGGAGCTCGGTCGGTTCGTCCTCAACCAAGGAGAAGAGCCACAAGCCATGTACAACCGGCTCAAGACCTTGGTGAATCAAGTGCGCAACCTTGGGAGCACAAAATGGGATGACCATGAAATGGTCAAGGTTATTCTAAGATCACTCATTTTTCTTAATCCTACACAAGTTCAATTAATTTGTGGTGATCCTAGATACAAGCTAATGTCTCTCGAGGAGGTTATAGGAAAGTTTGTGAGCTTTGAATTGATGATCAAAGGCTCCAAACAAATCATCGAGTGAGGCACCACCTCCACACCCGAGGTGCAACCTGTCGCATTCAAAGCAACGAAGGAGAAGAAAGAAGAGTCTATGTCAAGTAGGCTCTCCATCGACGCCTCCAAGCTCGACAACAAGGAAATGACGCTCATCATCAAGAGTTTTCGCCAAATCCTCAAGCAGAGGAAGGGGAGAGACTACAAACCCCGTTCCAAGAAGGTTTGCTACAAGTGTGGTAAGCCCGGTCATTTTATAGCAAAATGTCCTATTTCTAGTGACAGTGACAGGGGCGACGACTAGAAGGAAAAGAGGAAGGAAAAGAAGAAATACTACAAGAAGAAGGGCGGCGATGCCCACATGTGTCGGGAATGGGATTCTGACGAAAGCACCACTGACTCCTCCTTCGACGAGGACGCCGCCAACATCGTCGTCACCAAAGGCCTCCTCTTCCCCAACGTCAGCCATAAGTGCCTCATGGCAAAGGACAGCAAAAAGAAGAAGGTAAAATCTAGAGCCTCCACTAAGTATGCAACATCTAGTGATGAGGATAGCTCTAGTGATGATGACGATAATTTGCTTGCCCTTTTTGCCAATTTAAAATTTGCAACAAAAAGAAAAATTGAATGAATTAATATGTGCCATTCATGAGAAGGATGAACTCTTGGATAGCCAAGAGGAATTTCTTATTAAGGAAAACAAAAAGCATGTTAAAGTTAAAAATGCTTATGCTCAGGAAGTAGAGAAATGTGAAAAATTGACTAGTGAGCTAAGCACTTGCCATGATACTATTTCCAACCTTAGAACTGAGAATGTTAGTTTAATTGCTAAGGTTGAGAAATTAAATGTTAGTGATGATTCTCTTGTCAACCTTAAAAATGATAATGCTAGTTTAACTGCTAAGATTGACAAGTTGAATGAATCACTTTCTAGCCTTAAAATAGAGAATGATAAACTAATTTCTAAGGCTAAGGAATTAGATGTTTGCAATGTTTCTATTTCCAATCTTAGAAATGAGAATGATATAAAACTGAATTGATCTCGAAACCCACCCAGTTAACTTTGGAAATGAGATGTTCTAGTTGATCCATGGGGTTCAAAGTAGTAGATTTGAGAAGGGAACTTCTCAAAATCCACACACCAAAAAGATATAAACAAATCTTCCACACCATGGTGAGAGAACGAAGAATACAAACAAACACAATGAGCAAAAACACAAGAGACACAAGATTTATCCTGAGGTTCGGTCACACCACCAAGGTGCCCTACTTCCTCGTTGAGGTGCCCACAAAGAGCCGGGTCTCTTTCAACCCTAATCCTCCCTTTGCTGACCACAAAGGTCAAGCACACACACTAAGCTTTGCTCAAACGAGCGGGTAATACAACTTTCTTGTGGTCTTCCACAAGATTTGGAGACTCACAAGAGACACCTAGTCGTCTAGGAGCTAGAAGCTCCAAGAGTAATGAATCCACAAAGAACTCGATGTAGTACCAAAGCTTGAATCAAGAAGAACGAGAAGGATTTGGAGATGAAGCACAAAATCGCAGCTCCTCAATCTCACTCAAAGATTTCTCTCCAAAGATTTGAAATGGGAGAGGCAAGAGGTGTGTGAGAGAGAGTGGGAGGTGTTTCTCAGGTTAGAAATGGAGTCCAAGTCGTTCTCTTCTGTGGGGAAGAGTGTGGGAGGTGTATATAAAGGTGCCCCCAAAAGCTGGTGGCCGTTGGGGAAATCTGACTGAAAAACAGTTGAACCGATTCTAAAACCGGTTGAACCGGATTCCACAAGGGGGTTTTCGGTTCACTGGCGGACTCAGCCGGAGACTGGACCCGCTGCAAATCCGGTTGCAAATCCGGTTGAGCCGAGCCAAAATTCGGTTGAACCGATTGCAAATCCGGTTGAGTCGGGCCAAAATTCGGTTGAACCATTTTCCAAAAATCTGCACACGACTTTTTCTGACAGGACTGACTGGCAGAGTGGCAGGTCAGACAGTGACAGAGGGGAACAGTGCAAAAATCGGTTGAACCGGTTTTAATTCCGGTTGAACCGATTTTTGAAACTGTTGCACAAATTTTGAGAAAACTGAAGTGAAACAAGGGTAAAATGGAAGTTTTAGATCAAGGATTTTGAGCTTTAGTACCAACACCAACCTTCTTTATGGATCCCCCTTGATAGTACGACGATTCCTATACTCAAGTTAAATAAAATATAATTAAGTAAACTCCTTGAGTCATTGGTGTCTCAAGTGTGATTTCTCCATGGTGTTGCTTCATAAGGATCACAAATATCTTTGTCTCACCTTTTGAAGCAAACACAAATCGAGCCTGTGACTTGTGCCATTTCACCATATATGAGTTCAATCGTGGCTTCAAGTCACCTTACTAATGCATCAACATGTTGTAACTCTTTATAGCTGATTAGTTCATCGACTTAGTGCAAGTACTCTCTTCTTCACCTTAGCCATGGTACCTCGGTCTACAAGCCGTTGCTTGGCCTTCACCTTCGCTTAGTTCCTCAAAGCCCTTTCCTTGCTATCTTCACCCTATCAAGCCATTCTTGAGTCACATCCTATTGAGCATCCATTGAGAGAATCATTTCTTCAATATCGTGAACCTTGCTTGAATGTCATCTAGATATAACTGCTAAGATCAATCAAGCTCTAGTTTGATTCTCATATATTCATATATGGACTAATAGTAATATGATCAAGCCAATTCACGATTCCTCATATCTTATTCACTTTGGCTTGACCAATCCTCTTAATCACTTCAATCTCTAATATGATCATATTTACGCATAGTGATTTCTCAGGACTTGTCCATATATTCAAACCAATATAGAGACCAAATTATATCCATTTGCATTGTCTCACTGGTTATTTGACCTTATGTTGAACCTTGTTCACTGATCATTATACACTATTCAAGTATGTTCATCATACTAAATTTCCTGTTCAACACTTAGGAAACTTGTTAGACCTTTAACTGTGTTGTTATCCAAATCACCAAAACTCACAAAAGGGATGAATGCACTTCAATCTCCCCCTTTTTGGTGATTGATGACAACACATTTAAAGCTTACATAAGATTTGATAAATAAGATTTTGAATCCTATGATATAGTTTCCTCCCCCTAAATATGTGCATTTCAGAAAATACCAATTTTGTACTCAAATGCCAAAAGCATATATTTGGGTAAAAGAGTGAAGACAACTTATATCATACTATTCATAGGGTGCTTTGTGTCATAAATAAACGTGATGCTCATGACATATTATGCACTCATCAATTTCTTCATCTTATGTTTTACTTATGATTCAACCCCCTTTTGTCAATTATTTCTCCCCCTTTTCAAAAGTCTTCTTACACTTAGTTACATAAGACTAAACGTAAGCTTTAATGCACAATTTCTCCCCCTTTGTCATAAATCTCCAAAAAAGATATAAAGAATATAAAGGGCAGAAATTATGATTAATCAAGATTTGAACACACTATCATGAAAAGGGTCCTTATATGACACAAAGGTAATGGAGAAGTGTCATAAGTGATGTACCTTTACGTTTTACCTTTTCAAAGGGGTGTTCCACACTTGTGTTGTATTTAGAGTTCATTTTGCAATCTCTTGTTGGCATAATTGTGACATAGGTCCAAGATATCAAATGAATATTGTCATACTAATTGAAAGATAAATCTTGATACCTGGAGTCTAGATGTCATCTAGCATTTTCTTATCATAACAAGAGGTAGCATGAAAATTGCACAAGTATGGATTATACAACTAGTGATCATGTACGAAAAATATCAATTGAAAACTACCAATTGATACAATTTGATAGATAATCAGATCACTAATTGTATATTACACTAAGTTCTCCTCAAGTTTTAGTGCACACATATATATGAATTCAATTGATACCTGTTGAGAGTACTTATTTGCAACTTAAAGTACCATTGGCATACAAGGAGTATCAATTGAACATAATCATGCAACATAAGGAACATGTGCACTATTTAATCAATTAAGTTCTAGACAAGAGAATTTATAAGCTATGCTACTTCAGACATTTGCAATTCAAAAGGATGTGATACATATTTACCAATTTTAGATGATGTTGGAGTAGCATATACAAGAGAAACTCATTCTCTTATGAAATGTATAGAAGGTACATTTATTGGAGCAAAGAAACTTTGATACCCATCAAATTTTGCAGTGGAAGCGATTGTCTTTGCTTGAAGATTCCTTTCTAATTTGAGACTACACACATAATAGACTTGAAAATGAAGTTAGTCTCAAAGATTCAAATTATAGACCATTCTCCCCCTAAATGTATGCATACAAGTGATGAATACTTGTTTAGCTTATGCACTTGGACTTGTGAGGCCAGGGGATTAAGTTCTACAATTTGAACCTTGGTACAAATAAAGTATGAAAATGTAAAATTGTACCAATTGAAGGAATTACTCATAATCAAAAGGTATACTAATAGACATGATATGCAATATTTTAAACCAAGATTCTTGAGAAGTTAGCATGTTTGACTCATACCTCACTAAGATGACTTAAGACTAACTTATGACATCACCACAAGAGGTTTTAATCAAATATCTAGAGATTCTTTAATCGTCACCACAAGTGCAACCTTATGGTGTGACTTAAGATATTGCATATACATGCACACACTAGCATGTAAGAGCCTAGATACACAAATGTAATACAATAGTTCATGGAGTGACACACCTTTATTCTACGCCACATGGTCTCCATTATAATCATGAATTTCCATATTAGCTTTTGATAGGCTTGACATTTCAAAGAGAAACTTATCCTCTTCAAACTATCAAGAGAAATTCATTTTCATTTCTATGGAAGCATTCATCCTCATTTGATGTTCTCCAAGGTGTGAGACTACACAACATGAACTTGAAAGAAATCATTAGTCTCACAAGATATAGGCTAAACTCTCCCTCAATTTGTGCATGCAAGAGTACACAAAGTACACTTATGCACATCAACAATACGAGGTTAAAGGAGATGTTTGCACTATATCTTGGTTTAACATAACATGCTTTACATAGATGATGAAAATTATACCAATTAAAAGTTTAAGAACTAAAAGTATATCAATTGAAATCTTGAAGGGTAAAGCATGCTAATATGAACATCAAACCTCATAATGAAGGATATCATATAAATATGTCACTACATCTTCATTATTTGGTTGACAAAAAAATATAACTCCCTTCTTGAATCACTGTGATCTCTTTTATCTTTACGATTTCATCCAACCAAGTGATCATGAACTTCTTTCATCTTTTTCTTGATTCGATCATACTTGATATGAGATCAATTGAAGCTCAATGATTGAAGCAACCAAGACTCTTATATCCGTAGATTTTGAATCCATCTTGAAAGCACTTGGAAGGACCTTATTGAAACACTTAGAAAAGAGAGCATTAGAAACACAAGAGAGGGTTTCACAAATGATGATCCTTATATGTGGATGGCAAATGAATCATCATTATTGAAACCCAAAAGGATAGACTAAATTCTTTTAAATTAGTGCACACATATAGTTGATGTCAAAGTTATATGCACTATTGAACATTTTATATTGCGAGGAATTTAACCTAGACTATGGTACATTCCACTAAGGATAAAATACTAAAACAACTGAAGGAGAGGAAGTTTTCATACCTTGGCCTCTTATCAACTTCATCTTACTTTAGTTGAATAGTATCCTTTAAGCTTCTGATTTATCCAATTTTAATAATAAGCACCATCTCTCAACATAGATTTTCTATGGATAAACTCAACACAAGAGATGTCATTAGTAGCACAAGCACTAGTTTCTTATTTAGCAACCCTTTATATGTGGAAGGCAAGCGTGTTGCTAAAATAGAGAAAGCTCATAATATGGACTAAATTTCCCTTGAGCCCTTATGCACAATATATTTTGAATGACATGGATAATATGCATGGTTGTTTAATGAAGTTTAAAGGGCTGACTTAATCCATATTATGGTGAGTGTCTAATATAGAAGAATCAAATCCAAATTAACTAGATAGAGAATACGTCACATAATTTTGGATTGTTCACCATATGATAATATCCATTCATATTCCAATTGGACCTTTATTTCATAATCAATAACTGATGTATATCCTCAAGTGCTTCTTTTCCCTTAGTGGCTACACAAGTCACAAAAGAGATAAGATTTGAAAATAATATGCACTTGAGATTCAGTTGTTACCACCCTTGCTACTATCTCCAAATATGATTTATACATCCATTATTGAGCACCCAGCTTGATCCAATAAAGGAGTGATCCTGCAAAATAAGTTTAAGCTTCGTATTTTGGTACCCAATTTGAATTGAGTCCTTTGATATTAGTAGTAAGAGCCATGGGTACCCCACAATTCCTTATTGTGGCCTTTCTCTTTGTGTAGGCACCCACATATACTTGACAACCATCCTACATGGTTTCAAGTCAATATGTAATCACACAGATAAGAGCTGGAGTTAAGAATAGGAGCCTTATCTCCTTTTGTTACATTTCACTTAACTTGCTCTTTAAACAACCTATGTTGATCATGCTATATGCTTATATGGGTTGTAGCCAAGTGCCCTTCGTCCATGGTTGTTTCTTAGGGGCTTATTCTTGGCGTTACCTTTTCTTGATACATCATTGTTTGAAGGTCGTCTTCTTGACGATGAACCTAGCTTGACCTTGGGTACACCTAGCTTATCAAGGTTAGTCGCACAAGCATTCATATCATAAAGACAAGTTATGCATGTAATTTACAACTTAGTGATTCAATTCAATATGAAGCATATTGATACCGATTTAAGTAGATTTCTAAGATATCAAAATATGGGTTTCCAAAATTTAGAGAGTATGGATCACTAATTGTACCTTTTACAGTTTAAAAATCATATCCATGTTAGTGCATATGTATGTGATGAATATCAACAAAAAGATTCATATGCACTTTTAGAATTAACGATAAGGGAATTTTAAACTGCATCAAGAGTAGCTATTTAGAAAACAAAGATTACAATCCATATGAATGAGATACAAATTTACCATTTTGGATTGTCTTAGTATAGCTTACTCAAGTGAAACTTATTCTCTATGACACAAGATATATAATGTTCTCCCACTAGATATGTGCATCAAGTATTTGAATGACTTGCCACATGCACTTTCAAATCAGTTAAGAGTCTCATGAGGAGTATATTACATATCATGGTCAAGGCATGACAAATTTGCAATGAATTAACTTATGCCTAAGAATACTTACCACCATATAGAATGTACCATTTGTTATACCAATTTGACAGATCTTACAATCTGTGGTGGTGTCACCTTAGTATTCTTCTTTTCATCATTTGTGGAGACTTCCTTCTTTGTTATCTCTTTTCCTTTTAAAACTAGTCGATAAAACACTTTGAAAAGAGGTATTAGTAGTACAAGGAAGTATTTAATGAATGATGATATCTATATATATAAATGGCAAACAAATCATCATTTATGAGGCGTAGAGGCATAAATTAAATTCCTTTTAAGTTAATGCACATGGAGCAGTGAATTCACAATATGCACTAATTTACAATTTAAGACAAAAGGAATTTAACCTTCATATTGACATTCCTTTCCATAGAATATATTATTACCAATTGAAAGAATGCCACTTGGAAGGAACTACTATTGATCAACTACCAATTGAAGCAATTTGTTCCATAACTTTGCCTTGACCATTCCTAATCTTTCTTTTAGGTGAAGATTAACCTTTAAAGCTTGTGATTTTACCAATTGAAAGAGCACAATCTCTACTTATAAATTTCCATGAAATATCTTAAAAGAGATTGTATTAGTAACACAAGCAATAGTTTCCTATTTAGCAACCTCTAGTATATGAATGACAAGAAGGTTACTAAAACAAGGAAACCTCATGATATGAACTAAATTACCCTTACAAGCATCATGCATAACATCAATTGTAAAAAAGATGAAAGTAGCATGATTATTTAATTAAGTTTACATGGCAAGTTTAATTCATAGCATGGTGAGTGATTAATGTAGAAGACTCAAAACCAATTTAAACAAGAATGAATACATCACATAGTATTGGTTCGATCTTCTTTGAGTGTTGGATGGCACACTCTATTTGGGAAACACATTCTCATGTTGTGAGACTACATAAACACTTGGATAGAAACATTAGTCTCACAACTCTAGTCATATAGAGAATTCCCTTTTGATAAGTGCTTTAAGAATTTGAATTTCTTACTTAGCACTCTATTCATTTAAGAACATGGGATAATACTCTTTATGTCTAGGTCATGGCAATAATATGATGATTAACTTGAAATATGCCACAAGATACATACAATCAATTTAAAGCATGTAGATTGTCACAATATAAAAATATGAACTTGCAATCTACCATATAATTAGATCCTTTCCAAGGCAAGGTAAAAAATTTTAAGTTCATTCTCAAGTGCTTCATTTTTCCTATGTGGCTACAAAAGACAAAAGGAATATACCAATTAAAAGCAATGTGCACTTAAGAATTAATTGTTACCATCCTTTGGATATCACTTGGTTGTAGGCCTTTTGCTTGATTCCCACAAAGGTTAATCCTTATTCCCTACAACACAAGTTCTTGCTAGATATGAATATGAAGTTAGTGATATAACAACTCAATTCATCTTTGGGTCAATCTCAAAGGATAGACAATGTAAGATTGATAGCTTGAGATAAGAATTGAGTTAAATCGCTCAAGCACCCCAAAGCTTCATATCATCTCTGGGTACCTGAAAAACTTATTAAGTACATTTTGGTACCCATCTCATGATGGGTCCATCAAGGTTAGCCAATAAGGACTTAGGCACCCAAACAGCCTTGGTCCTAGAATGTGGTGAACTCATCACCTTTCTAGCACAAGAGTCAAATTTGGGTCTCCTAAGCATATTTGAATGTATTGACAAGTTAGGCTTAGGAGTTTTACCCTTTGGACAAACCTTGAAAAGATGACCTTTTTCACGGCAATTGTAGCAAATGTGGTGCTTATCCTTGCAATGCATTTGCCTTTTGCTTTCATCCTTTTTGATGGTCATTTTCTTGATCGTGCAAGATCTTAGTTCTTCATGTGGGGGCATGAATCAATTTCATGACCCTTCTCCTTGCATCCATAGCATCTTCTATCGCTTCTCTTTGATCTTTCTTTGTTAAAGCACATAGGTACATTGTTAGAGCAAATAGTATGAGCATTAATTTTCTTACCATGAATTTTGCTCATGCCCTTCTTGGAAAGCTTGTATTCTTTTGAAGGGGTTTTGTGCATGCTATGGTTGTCCCCTTCTCAAGCTTTTTCACCATATTATCACGGTTATCTTCAGAAGGTTGAGCATGACACTTTCCCTTCAAAAGAGTTAAGCTCCTTCTTAGCCTTCCAACTTCTTCCTTGAGCTCTTTATTTTCTTGTGTGATAGAAATATCACTAATTCCTGAAATTTCTAGCTCAATGGAAGATTGGCTTTCTTGAGAGCAACATTTGTTAGCACATGATAATATAGTTTCTACTTGAGTACATGTGCATATGTGAGGTTGGTATGATTTCAAATTAGTTAACACAACCTCATGAGCCATTTCTAACATGATATGTGAATCCATAAATTTATTATGAGAGCACACAAGCATATCATGTTTTTCTTGCAAAGCTAGATTTTCAATATTTAGCCTTTCTATCGTGTTCTTGAACATAGCATTTTTATTTTCTAATTGAGCAATATATGATGAATGATTAACAACTTTAACTTGCTCAATTGAAATATCTTCATACCTTTGGACCAAATCATCATGAGAGCACTTTAGCTTCTCATGCTCTTTGGTCAACTTCTCTAAGTCTTCGATTTTTCTAATGAGGAAGTCTTCTTGCTTATGAAGCATTTCTTTTTGTTCTTCTGCTCTTTTCATGAGTTTGAGCAAGCTCATCTGATGTTTCTTGCTTAGCTGAGCAAAGAATTGTTGAAGATCATCCTCATCTTCACTATCACTTTCTTGCTCCTCCTCATCCTCACTTTCGCTTTCACTGTCACTCCCATTAGCAATAAAGCACATATGAGAAGTGGATTTGAAAGACGAACCTCGTGAAGAGGTGGATTCGTCATTTGGTCTCCATCGATCATTTTCTTCTTCAATTTTGTTCTTCGCCTCATCTTCCTTCATTTTGAGGAACATCCTTTCGGCGATTCTCATGGCAAGATCTATTGCCCTAGGATCAACATCTGCAACAAAAGATGAAGTCGAGGCAACCTCAACTTTTTTAAGCTTAGAAGCACTTTCATTTCTTAGTCCCCCCGACATGATCTTTTCCTCACGCGGTTAAGCGTTAGAACGAGGATTAGGCTCTGATACCAATTGAAAGTTTCCTAGAGGGGGGTGAATAGGCAAGTGGAAACTTTTTCAACAAAAACTAGAAACGAACTGGGTAAAACAGGTTCAACCGATGTCAAAACCGGTTCAACCGGTTTGTACGAGCTCAACTAAAGAATGAGATACAAAACTAAATTGATCTCGAAACCCACCCAGTTAACTTTGCAAATGAGATGTTCTAGTTGATCCACAGGGTTCAAAGTAGTAGATCTGAGAAGGGCACTTCTCAAAATCCACACACCAAAAAGATATAAACAAATCTTCCACACAATGGTGAGAGAACGAAGAACACAAACAAACACAATGAGCAAGAACACAAGAGACACAAAATTTATCCCAAGGTTCGGTCACACCACCAAGGTGCCCTACTTCCTCGTTGATGCGCCCACAAAGAGCCGGGTCTCTTTCAACCCTAATCCTCCCTTTGCCGACCACAAAGGTCAAGCACACACACTAAGCTTTGCTCAAATGAGCGGGTAATACAAACTTTCTTGTGGTCTTCCACAAGATTTGGAGACTCACAAGAGACACCTAGTCGTCTAGGAGCTAGAAGCTCCAAGAGTAATGAATCCACAAAGAACTCGATGTAGTACCAAAGCTCGAATCAAGAAGAACGAGAAGGATTTATAGATGAAGCACAAAATCGCAGCTCTTCAATCTCACTCAAAAATTTCTCTCCAAAGATTTGAAATGGGAGAGGCAAGAGGTGTGTGAGAGAGAGTGGGAGGTGTTTCTTAAGTTAGAAATGGAGTCCAAGTCGTGCTCTTCTGTGGAGATGAGTGTGGGAGGTGTATATAAAGGTGCCCCCAAAAGCTGGTGGCCGTTGGGGAAATCTGACTGAAAAACGGTTGAACCAATTCTAAAACCGGTTGAACCGGATTCCACTAGGGGGTTTTCGGTTCACTAGCGGACTCAGCCGGAGACTGGACTGGCTACAAATCCGGTTGCAAATCCAGTTGAGCCGAGCCAAAATTCGGTTGAACCGGTTGAGCCGGGCCAAAATTCGGTTGAACCAGTTGCAAATCCGGTTGAGCCGGGCCAAAATTCGGTTGAACCGTTTTTCCAAAAATCTGCACACGACTTTTTCTGACAGGACTGACTGGCAGACTGGTTGGTCAGACAGTGACAGAGGAGATCAAGGGAACAGTGCAGAAACCGGTCGAACCGGTTTTAATTCCGGTTGAACCGATTTTTGAAACTGTTGCACAGATTTTGAGAAAACTGAAGTGAAACAAGGGTAAAATGGAAGTTTTAGATCAAGGATTTTGAGCTTTAGTACCAACACCAACCTTCTTTATGGATCCCCCTTGATAGTACAACGATTCCTATACTCAAGTTAAATAAAATATAATTAAGTAAACTCCTTGAGTCATTGGTGTCTCAAGTGTGATTTCTCCATGGTGTTGCTTCATAAGGATCACAAATATCTTTGTCTCACCTTTTGAAGCAAACACAAATCGAGCCTGTGACTTGTGCCATTTCACCATATATGAGTTCAATCATGGCTTCAAGTCACCTTACTGATGCATCAACATGTTGTAACTCTTTATAGCAGATTAGTTCATCGACTTAGTGCAAGTACTCTCTTCTTCACCTTAGCCATGGTACCTCGGTCTACAAGCCGTCGCTTGGCCTTCACCTTCGCTTAGTTCCTCAAAGCCCTTTCCTTGCTATCTTCACCCTATCAAGCCATTCTTGAGTCACATTCTATTGAGCATCCATTGAGAGAATCATTTCTTCAATATCGTGAACCTTGCTTGAATGTCATCTAGATATAACTGCTAAGATCAATCAAGCTCTAGTTTGATTCTCATATATTCATATATGGACTAATAGTAATATGGTCAAGCCAATTCACGATTCCTCATATCTTATTCACTTTGGCTTGACCAATCCTCTTAATCACTTCAATCTCTATTATGATCATATTTATACATAGTGATTTCTAAGGACTTGTCCATAAATTCAAACCAATATAGAGACCAAATTATATCCATTTGCATTGTCTCACTAGTTATTTGACCTTATGTTGAACCTTGTTCACTGATCATTATACACTATCCAAGTATGTTCATCATACTGAATTTCCTGTTCAACACTTAGCAAACTTGTTAGACCTTTAACTGTGTTGTTATCCAAATCACCAAAACTCACAAAAGGGATGAATGCACTTTCAAAACTTAATGCCCCTAAGAAATTGTCTAACTTTGTTAAGGGCAAAGCTCCCATGATTCAGGATAACGAGGGCTATATTTTATATCCTGCTGGTTATCCCGAACATAAGATTAGGAAGTCTCATTTTGGCTCTCATCATGCTTTTAAGTATGAGTGAAGTATCTAGTTCTAGGCAATCCACTCATGTTAAATTACCTAAAAAGAAAACTCATACTGCATCAAATGAGCCTATTGTTTCATTTAAGACTTTTGATGCTTCATATGTTTTAACAAACAAATCAGGCAAAGTAGTTGCCAAATATGTTGGGGCCAAACACAAGGGCTCAAAGACTTGTGTTTGGGTACCCAAGGTGCTTGTTTCTAATGTGAAAGGACCCAAAACCGTTTGGGTACCTAAGAACAAGGCCTAAATTGTTTTGTAGGTTTATGCATCCGGGGGCTCAAGTTGGATTATTGATAGCGGGTGCACAAACCACATGACAGGGGAGAAAAGGATGTTCTCCTCGTATGAGAAAAACCAAGATCCCCAAAGAGCTATCACATTCGGGGATGGAAATCAAGGTTTGGTCAAAGGACTTGGTAAAATTGCTATATCACCTGACCATTCTATTTCCAATGTTTTTCTTATAGATTCTTTAGATTACAATTTGCTTTCTGTTTCTCAATTATGCAATATGGGCTACAACTGTCTATTTACTGATGTAGGTGTTACTGTCTTTAGAAGAAGTGATGATTCAATAGCATTTAAGGGAGTGTTAGAGGGTCAGCTATACTTAGTTGATTTCAATAGAGCTGAACTCGACACTTGCTTAATTGCTAAGTCTAATATGGGTTGGCTCTGGCATCGCCGACTAGCCCATGTTGGGATGAAGAATCTTCACAAGCTTCTAAAGGGAGAACACATTTTAGGACTAACAAATGTTCATTTTGAGAAAGACAGGGTTTGTAGCGCATGCCAAGCAGGAAAGCAAGTTGGTGCCCATCATCCACACAAGAATATCATGACGACCGACAGGCCGCTTGAGCTACTCCACATGGATTTATTCGGCCCGATAGCTTACATAAGCATCGGCGGGAGTAAGTATTGTCTTGTAATTGTGGATGACTATTCTCGCTTCACTTGGGTGTTCTTTTTGCAGGAAAAAAATCTCAAACCCAAGTGACCTTAAAGGGATTCTTGAGACGAGCTCAAAATGAGTTCAGATTAAGGATCAAGAAAATAAGAAGCGACAACGGGACGGAGTTTAAGAACTCTCAAATTGAAGGCTTTCTTGAGGACGAGGGCATCAAGCATGAGTTCTCTTCTCCCTACACACCTCAACAAAATGGTGTAGTAGAGAGGAAGAATAGAACTCTACTTGACATGGCGAGGACCATGCTTGATGAGTACAAGACTTCGGATCGGTTTTGGGCTGAGGCGATTAACACCGCCTGCTACTCCATCAACCGGCTCTACCTTCACCGAATCCTCAAGAAGACATCATATGAACTCCTCACCGGTAAAAAGCCCAATGTTTCATATTTTAGAGTCTTTGGTAGCAAATGTTTTATTCTTGTTAAAAGAGGTAGAAAATCTAAATTTGCTCCTAAGGCTGTAGAAGGCTTTTTACTTGGTTATGACTCAAACACAAGGGCATATAGAGTCTTCAACAAATCTACTCGACTAGTTGAAGTTTCTTGTGACATTGTGTTTGATGAGACTAATGGCTCTCAAGTAGAGCAAGTTGATCTTGATGAGCTAGATGATGAAGAGGCTCCGTGCGTCGCGCTAAGGAACATGTCCATTGGGGATGTGTGTCCTATGGAATCCGAGGAGCCTCCACAAGCACAAGATCAACCATCATCTTCCATACAAGCATCTCCACCAACCCAAGATGAGGATCAAGCTCAAGGTGATGAAAATGATGATCAAGAGGATGAGCCACCTCAAGACAAAGGGGGGATATCGAGATTGCTTATGTTAGCACCAAAGAACAATTACCCCATATCTTTACCAAACCACTAGATGAGAAAACCTTTACCAAACTTAGGAATGAGCTAAACATTCTTGATTCTCGGAACTTTGATTAATACTTTGCACACATAGCTCATTTATGTACCTTTGATCATATCTCTTTTATGTGCTATGACTAATGTGTTTTCAAGTAAAATTCTTATGCTAAGTCATAGATTGAAAGGGAAATGGAGTCCTTGGCGAAGACAAGGCTTCCACTCCACTCTATCGGTATTATTTACCCTTCGCCGTCACTCCGACTCGCTCTCCACTTTGGTATAATCTTCACTCTTATTACTCATACCGTTGGGGAGAAAGTAAAAGGGCTCTAAAAGACTCCGTTTTTGGCGATTAATGCCAAAGGGGGAGAGAGTGTTAGCCCAAAGCAAAAGGACCGCACCACCGCGCCAATTTCAAAAATTTTCGAGATAAAGGTTTTAATGTTTTCAATTGGTATCTTTCAAATTAGTATTTGTCTAAGAAATTCTTTATCAATTGGTATCTATATTTTAAGGAAGAGTTTTTCAAAAATTGGTATCTAAAATATTTTGATCTTCCTTCTATCAGAAAAACCCTCTTGAACACTAAGAGGAGAATTTCATTAAGGGGACTTTTGTTTAGTCAAAGGAAAAGCATTTGAAACAGGGGGAGAAAATTTTAAATCTTGAAAATGCTTCTCGAAATCTTATTCATATACCTTTGACTATTTGCAAAAAGACTTTGAAAAGAATTTGCAAAGACAAAACAAGTGGTGCAAATGTGGTCCAAAATATTAAAAGAAAGAAAGCAATCCATGCATATCTTATGAAAGTATAAATTAGTTTAATTCCAAGCAACCTTTGCACTTACCTTATGCCAACTAGTTCAATTATGCACTTACATATTTGCTTTGGTTTGTGTTGGCATCAATCACCAAAAAGGGGGAGATTGAAAGAGAAATAGGGTTAAACCTTTTTCTAAATATTTTGGTGGTTGAATTGCCCAACACAAATAATTGGACTAACTAGTTTTCTCTAGATTACATGTTCTACAGGTGCCAAAGGTTCAGCACAAACTGATAAAAAGATTAAAGTTAGGGTTCAAAAGAAAGGAGCAAAAGAAACCGAAGAGAACCCTGGTCTGGTGCACCGGACTGTCCGGTGTGCCACCGGACAGTGTCCGGTGCACCAGGGTGGATTGACCTCAAACTCTTCACCTTCGGGTTTCTCCAAGCGCACTCCGCTATAATTTACCGGACTGTCCAGTGTAGCACCGGACTGTCCGCTGCACCAAATGGAGCAACGTCTATTCGCACAATGGTCGACTGCACAGTGCCCTGACAGAGCTACCGTTCGTGGCAGAAGTCAGAGCAGGCGCCAGAGGCGCACCGGACAGTGAACAGTGCCTGTCCGGTGTGGCACTGGAATGTCCGGTGCACCAAGATGTCAGAGCTCCAACGGTCGAAACCGTCAGAACCTAACAGTTGGGTGACGTGGCTGGCGCACCGGACTGTCCGGTGCGCCCATCGACAGCAGCCCAACCTCAACGGTTGGTTTGGTGGTTGGGGCTATAAATACCCCCAACCACCGCCATTCAAGGCATCCAAGTTTTCAGTCATTGCATTCAATACAAGAGCTCTAGACTTCACTCCAAGACACAAACAAGAGATTAAATCCTCTCCCAAGTCCAAAATCACTCCAAACAATTAGTGACTAGTGAGAGAGAGATTTTCGTTTTCATTTGAGTTCTTGTCGCTTGGATCGCTTTTCTTCTTCCGCATTCTTGTTCTCAAGACACTTGTAATCAAAGCAAGAGACACCAATTGTGTGGAGGTCCTTGTGGGGTCTAAGTGACCTATTTGATTCATGAGAAGAGCTCACTCGGTCTAGGTGACCATTTGAGAGAGGGAAAGGGTTGAAAGAGACCCAGTCTTTGTGACCACCTCAACGGGGAGTAGGTTTGCTAGAACCGAACCTCGGTAAAACAAATCATCGTGTCATCCGCTCTATTTCTTTGGTTGATTTGTTTTCGGCCTCTCTTTCGGACTCGACCTTATTTCTAACACTAACTCCGGCTTGTAGTTGTGCTTAAAGTTTATAAATTCCAGATTTGCCTATTCACCCCCCTCTAGGCGACTTTCATAGACCATCTTCCCCTTTGGGTCCCTTTAATCTTTTACACCTTCTTTCATATAAAGATCCACCATAAGAAAGAGGATGTAGTGTTTTATGTACTCTATGTCCTGAACCTCTATAAAACCTCTTTGTTTGTGTGCTCATGATACCTTGGGAGTACCATGGTGTCATTACTATGATAGGCGCCATGACACAAAATTCGATTGATGAAATGATCTATTAATCTGCTGGCGGGGGTGGAAAGGCAAATAGAAAGTGAGATCATAATTTCTTAAATTTTGTTATTGCGTTCAATAAAATTGACATATTTTAAAATTTCAAGGTACTCCATGTTCACTTGGGTGATTGACTCGAGAGATGTCTGATCACAGAAGAGAACTTCCCCTTAGAGTTTGGCTAGTAGTAGTAGCCGATATCATCGCATATAGCATAATATTGTCATCAAGAATCCGCAGGAGGTGTTGAGGGTGTAAAACCAGCAAAACATGAAGTAGCAAGAGTACCATAGGAAACAAGAATAGTACTTTGCTAACTACACTGCTCAACAATAAATTTGAATTACTTGAATTGTAATTTTAGTATAATTAGTATTTCTACAATTTGCCACTTTTAGTTACTAACAAGTTGCATTTATAGTCAAAGTTGCAGCAGCATCATGGCCATACAAATGTCTTGCCACAGTATCAGCTGCTACCACCACCACTGATATCGCCTTAAGTCTATCATCTGAGATCTCCTAGAGATAAGGTTCGATGAACTTACACAATTCCAGTTTAATTTAACCAACACAATTGAACTTAGTAGATTCTAGACATATTTAGCCAATTTAGGTGAACTTAATAAATTATAGCTTCATTTATTCAAATTTAGTGAATATTGCTATACTTAGTTTTGTTCTACCTGAACATACTCAATCCTAGTTGTTTAATCTATTTCAGCTTGTGTATACTAGGGATCAAAAATAAATACGACAAAATGTATACCAAACCCCTCCAACATTGATAGCAGCATCTAGAGAAGAATTTCGTTTGTTAGTTCTCAATAACTATATTCACTTTGTTACTTTTGCTATAACTCACAGTTTGTTATCTAATGGTGGTTTTTGCTCTTTATTACATGAGAAACGGGCTACTGACTTCATTAACAACATATTCGCTTCCGGAGGTAGCAAACATAACTCCAATGATCCTCAGTTTTTATGAGACTTGATTTTTTTTTTGTTGGACGTACTTTGCCTTTGTCTTTATGAATATGAGGTCATTTTGATGTGATGGATGAATGATATATGACTGATGAATGTTGAATGCGATGTTGAATGGATGATATGTGATAGACTTGGTTATTTGAATACGATGAATGAATGATATAAGATGAATATTGAACAACACGAGTATGTGTATGTGGTTCCGGACCCTGGAAATGGCTTATTTTTTTGGGGATTTAATGAGGACTGTCGAAAGTAAACCTAAATTACCTTCGACGGCTGTAGCTGGCCGTAGTTCTTATTTTTGGCGGTGGGTTGCGACCGCCGAAACTAGACGCGGTCAGATTTATTTTTGACGGTGGTCTTCAGGCCGCTGCTGAAAATAAGCGCTGCTTTTTATTTTTTTTAATGATAAACTTTTAACGAAAGCCTAGTGCCAAAAATAATTTTTTTTCCAGCGAAAGGCACTTGCTTTCGGTGATTTTGAGCTGTCGAAAGTTTAGGAATTTTCTGCACTGATACGCCGTTATGGCTGGTTTGTTCATCTTCCTGCTGAGCAGCACGATGATGGCGTATTTGCATGGTTCCACTCGTGACAGCAACCAGACAGCAGGGAGTAGTGGATCCTGTCATTCTGCGTGCGTGGCACCACTGGCCACTGGCAAGTGAAACATGCTCCATTCTGACCGAGTAGGGGGCAGGCGGGCAGCATAGCATCCATCCAGGACAAGGTTTGGTAGCAGCCGCTCTGACACTGGAGACTGGTGAACATGGCTGCGTTCCATTTGTGAACCTTTCTGATCTGCCATGGCCTTAGCTTATTCCTTCCAGATCTGTAGTAGCGTCCAAAGTCACTGTCTGTTTTACTGACAACGGGCGGCTAGCTGGCCGGCCTCTGGTGTGAAGCAGCAGCAGCAGTAGTAGTAGGGAGCTGTTGCCTGGTGACCTCGGGAGTGTGGAGGCAGACTCGCAGATCGACCCACATCCGGATCGACAAATGGCGGCCCTTTCCCTTGGTTGGTTTGGACTTTGGAGTTGGGAGGAGGGGGGACGACTCTCTGACGAGGGAGGGGCGCGGCATCATTCCTTCCATTACACTGGGACAGTGACTGCCTGCAAATAAGGTGGTAGGGGCGGGGCCCCCATGTGAGGTTTGCGTCCCCGTCTCATCTGACCAGCTGAGGGCTTGTTCGGTTATACCCCAATCCATATGGATTGAGGGGGATTGAGGGGGTTTCAATCCCTAGTAAGTCAAAATCTCTTCCAATCCGTATCAATCCCCTTCAATCCGTATGGATTGAAAATAACCGAACAAGCCCTGATGGTGCCTGCACTGACCTGTGCTGTGACCTCCCATCCTCCCTCACTCATCACTCACTCACTTTCCTGAAGATCAGTCAGTGGCGACGGAGGCGGAGTAGCGTGGATGTGAATGCGATGCCCCTCTCCCTCCTCCCATCCATGAACCATGATCCAGGTGCTCGTGCAGATTTCAAGTCCTCAATGCTTGCCTGGCGTGGGTCCGTTATCCAGAACCGACCGGTCCGATCGATCCAAGCCCATCTCCATCCCTCCCTGATCCGTCATTGATTCTCTCATGTGAAAAACGCCGAAGCAGAGGAGAGGAGAGGAACACGTCTACACACAGGGATCGTCTCTGTCCTCTGCAGTGGGGACGGACAGGGGATGGGCCTCCGAATATGGATGGCAGGGTGCCTTGCCCTTGGCTTTGGGTTCTGCATGACGACGAGCGAGCAGAGCAGAGCAGAGCTCATCTGGAGGTCGACAGATGCAGCATGTGTGGAGCGCAATAACACACACTGCCTACTTGTTCGTCTTTCGTCTTCTGATGATGCTACAAGAGACTTGGATCACACACCATATCACTAAGGGCTAGCACGCTCACAGTCTACGCACGATCTTAAATACGATAAGAAACATAGCGAATCGACCAAACCGATTAAACCAATGATGGTTCTATCTTCACCAGTGCACTCCTGAACACCTCCAAAAAAAGACTGATGGAAGGAGCACGCGAAGATTGTCCTAGGATCAGCAAAGATATCTAGAATGTCGTCGCATCTTGCATGAAGACATGACAAACAACATGATAGAGAGTAAAAAAACATAAAAGGGTAAATGCATTTTTGATTGATTGATTGCATGTTAAATACCACAATAAATTGTTATCCTTTCAAATATATAATGGGGATGATTTTATCCTAGTAGAAAAAATAACTCCCAAACAAGTTCTCTAAATTTCTCTCATTAAAAACCGATTTAACAATAAATCGGTTCCAAAATCAACAAATGTTAGCCTAACCGACTTTCAAAAAAAAGTCAAGATCGGGTTTTCAGGGGGTCCGATTATTATGTTCAGGAGGGGGGTAGCTTGGCCGATTTTAAAGACCCGACCTGGCTAGGTTCAAGGAGTGGCCTGACTGACTTTGAAGTCCAGTGTGGCTGAGTTTGGTGCTTGATCTAGTTCGCTTTAGCTTATGTTGCACAATTTTATAGCAGATATTTTGGCATTGCCAATATATGTCCCCAATTTTTTTAGATGAATGCTTGCATAAACCTAAAAATATATAAACATTAAATAGATATGATGTGCAACTCATCTGCTATCTAGCATATGAGGACGATGTATACATCGTCCATATTTTGTTCTAAGGACGGCACATGTATTGGCCATTGTTTGACAAGCACTTTAGACTTCTTGCCAAACACTTGAAAAGTATTTCTTCAAGTATGTTCTA
This sequence comes from Zea luxurians, assembly GCA_029449295.1. Classification (NCBI taxonomy): domain Eukaryota; kingdom Viridiplantae; phylum Streptophyta; class Magnoliopsida; order Poales; family Poaceae; genus Zea; species Zea luxurians. The sequence goes on along the minus strand of JAOPSE010000205.1, from coordinate 683,774 downwards.
TTGATTGATCTCTGGAGATTATCATCTGTAACATCTCTAGCATATATAAACTACCAAATATTACTTTGATCACTTCATAAGACCTCCCCAACTTAGTGACCACACGCTAAACGTATAACTCTTTTTCTCCAATTGGTAATATGGTTTTCCACAATATATCTACAACTTGAAGTGACTTGCTTTTGACTTTCTTATTGTATGCTTAGGCAACCTGAGCTTTATCTTTATCCATCTCCTTGAGATCCTTTAATTTCTTATTTGTCACTTTATCGATATTGTCCATCATCAAATCATGGTACATAACATCATATAATTCATTTTGTTTAGCAAAGATATATGCACCCAAATTCACCTCGATAGGAAAATGCTTAGAGAATCTACTGTCATGAGTAACTTTCACCGATGCTTCAAACGCTAGACAATTACTTGGTGCATTAGATATGTCTATTTGGGATATGAAAGTAACTTCAATTAGAGAATCTACTGTCATGCATAATCTTACTTTAGATGTGCTTTATTCTAAATTAAAAACTCATGAATTAGATATTCTTGCTAGAAAACATGGTTCAAAATCAATTGCATTAGCTTCACAATCTAACAAGTTACATGATAATGATACCTCCACTAGCAATGTCTTGTCCTTTCTATCTTCACTAACAGATGAACAACTGGAACAACTACCAGAAGATTCTTTGGACGTTCTCTCTTCCTGCTTTACTAAAACTTTACAAAATGTAGAACAAGGAAGGAAGGGAAGTCTAATCCTCAGAAGTGTTATGAGTGTGGCTCAGTCAAACATTTACACCCTATATGTTCAAAGTTTTTGGCAAGGATGGCAAAGAATGAGGAGGATAGGGAAGATGAAGTAAAAATGATAAAAATGTGCGCAAATTCAAGAGAAAGAATAAGAACTTTTTGAACCGCAAGATAGTACATCGAGTTCTTTCTGTGCTTGAGCAAGTCAACTTGAGTGATGTTGATTTAGAGAGCAGTGAAGAGGAAAAATCAAACAAAGGCTAGAAAGTGCATGGTTTGATAGGATTATGTCTAGTGGCGAGTAACCAGAGTTTCTCCAACAACGACGTCAAAAGCGAAAATGAGGTAGATCCTTCTTATGATGATTTAGCTAATGCTGTTGAAAAGCTTGGTACTTTATTAGAAAAAAAAAGAAATAGAAAATTTAAGAAACTTGATGTCTTTGTTGAATCTTTACATGTTGAAATTTCTATACTTAAAACCTTGATTCCTATTGATAATACATGCAAACAATATGATGAAGTTTATAATTTATCTCTTTAAGAGATGCATGTTTCAACTTTAGAGGAACTTAAGCTAGAAAAGGAGAAAAATGAAAGTCATATTTGTATAACTGATCAACCAATTTCTTGTGATAATTGCAATACTCTTGAGTTAAAATTGAAAGATGCTAATGCTAGAGTTGACCAATTGAAAATGATTTTTCTACACATAAGGTTTTTTCTTGCTCTAATTGTCAAAAAACAAAAGGGACCTATGAATAATTCTTGTGATAATTGTTCCATCCTTTTGAAACGTATTGAATATTTGCAAGACAAGATGGGAACTAAAAGTTTGAATCGGATTTTAGAACAAAAAGCTAGTTCTACAAAATTTAAGACTGGTTTAGGCTTTGATCCTTATGCTCATTCCAAGACTCATGCACTTAAAATTGTTAAATCTCTTAGTAATTGAATGTTTGAAACTTTTGATGAGCCTAAGAAGGCTATTTTTAAATCTGTTGGAATAATGTCATCTACTAGCATAATGAATACAAATGAGGATTCTACTTCTCAACGTAAATACGAAATTAAATTTACTTCCTATCATTGTGGTAGAGATGGTCATAAGGTAAAAAAAATTTAGACTAGCCAAACAACAAAGAAAAGAAAGAGCTAAGGCTGGATCTAATTTTAATAATGCACTTTGATCCTCATAATGGTGTGTCATCCAGTTTGGTGTATAGAGTGATGCAAACACCTTTTGTTGCTACAAGGATCAGTAATTCTAAATTTGAATTTAAGAATAAAAATACTTGTGTTGTATTTCCTAATGCTTTTAGTCGTGTGACTTAGTACTGGATTCCTAAGCACTATATTTCTAACCACGGTATGGAGTCCTCGACATCTCTCTCTATGTACACATGGTAAGATACATGCAGATGTTCAGTGGGAGATAAGTTTTCGTTATAATAATAAGGAAATATGTCATGTGATCAATTTCAAGCTTCTCCACATGTTCCATATCTACAGGCCATTATTTGGATTTTCAGGTATGTCCATGGTACTAAAGATTTTGTATATGGCTTTGTGCTTCCTCATGCTTTTAGCTTAAGAGCATGTTTTATGAAGTTGTTTTGGAGTATGTGCCACTTTTTAGAAATAATACTTGAAAATGAAATGCATCTCTTCATCATGTGGACAACGAACATTTATTGGCAGACATTTTCAAAAAATCTTTTTGTTTCTTCTCATTTTGCTTATCTTCGGGAAGAACTTGAGATTATTTTGAGGGGGAATTTGATCTATATGTATCATTTTAATTCTTTCTCTCATTTGGATTTTTATATAAAAAAGGATAGAAAATGTGGAAAAGTATAATTAGTGCCATTATTATTCATATATATGACATTTAAAGCCATAGTTGTGCTAGATTGTATTTGCATTTTTCATATGTGTGCATATACAGTTTAGTCCTTGGAATAACTTTATAAATGGAATGACAACGTGAATTAAATCTTGCCATGGTTGAACTTTCTTGATTACTTTGAGCTTGGATAAAAATGCTAAGTATGAATAATCAAAGTTATATGTTTCTGAGAAAAAAGCGTGAGAAAGATCAAGGAAATATGCATTGTCACACTTCTTGTTTTCAAGACTACTTATCATTGCACTTTGATTTGAACTTGGATGAAGTTGTGTATGACTAAGATCTTGCTCTTAAGTGTAACGCCCCGAATTTTGGAGTTGAATTTTTCTTTATCCAGAACTCACCAAATTCGGGCATTACCTTTCCTTTTTCTTTTTCTTCTCGCTATGCCTTGTTCTTTTTCAAAGTTCTAGCGAGAATTAGCTCGACATCTTGTGTAAGTAAAACCCTAGGGTTAAATCTTTTGGTTGTTGCACCATGCCAGACCATGCATTTATTTTGTTTGTTGGGTGAATTTGTGAAATCATGCATTTAGAAAATAGGTTAAAATGGGAAAAGAAACACTTTTCCCTTATCTTCCCCCCTTTCTCTCTCTTGGGCCGGCGTCCCTCCTCTAGCGGCCCATTTGGCGCCCCCCTTCTCCCGCGGCCCCTCGCGCCTCCCCCTCTCCTGGGTCAGCTGGCCGGCTCGCGACCCAGCCGAGCCCCCCCGTCCTAGGCCGGCATCGCGGCGCGCGCCCCAACCGCCCCAGCGCCCCGCCCCTCCCCGCGTTCCCCGTGCGCAGCGAGCGGGCGGTTACAACCGCCGCCGCTGCCCCTGGTGGGGCCCACCCGTCAATGCCCCGGTCGCCCCCTGTTCATCCTCCTCTAACCCCATGACACGCGTCTCTCTCTCTCTCTCCCTCCTCTTCACGACGCTCTCGCCGCCCGGAATCGCCGCCCTCGTTCGCCGCGGTGAGCTTCCCCGTCTCCCTTCTCCCCCGCCTCCCTCTTCCCCAACCTCTCTCCTCCCCGTGCTCGCAGCTCGCGCGACCATGGCACCCCGACCCGGCGCGGCCATGGCGCGGCTGTGGCACCCCACGGCGCGCGCGGTGTGGCCCGGCGCGCTCGCCCTCCCCCTCCGCGTGGCCCTCCTCTCCCCGGCACGGCGCGGCCCACGACCTCAGCTCCCGGCGCGGGCGCCCCCGGTGCGGCCCTCCCCCTCCCTACCCGCGTGCGTGGACCTCCCCGTCCCCGCGTGGCGTGCCCAACTCCCCCTGCCTGGCACCGCGTGGCGCGCTCCCACCTCCCGCCCCGGCGCGGCTCGCGGCGCGACCCGCGACCTCGGCTCCCGGCGCGCGGTGCGGCCCAGCGCGGCCGGCTCGCTGCGCAGCCTGCCCGCGGCTGCCCGGCGTGGCGCCCCTGTGCCCCGACGCGGTCCCCGACCTGTGCGCGGTGCGGCCCCCAGCCCGGCCATGGCGCCCTGGCCCGGCACTGTCCCTGCTGCCCGCGCGCGATGCCCCAGCGCGGTGCGCGCGGTGCCCGATGCGCCCCTGCCCTGGCGCGGTCTGGCCCCGGCGCGCTCGGCCCTCTTTCCCGCGGCGTGCCCCTGTCCCCTGCCCCGGCGCTCGGCGTGGCCCGGCGCTGCTCGCTGCAGCCTGGCCCAGGCGCAACTCGCGGCGGCCCGGTGCCTCGGCGCGACCCGGTCCCGTCGTGGTGCAGGTTGCCCGGCGCGGCCCCGTCCTGCGCACGGCGTCTTGGCGCGGTACGTCGTGCTCCCGGCGCGACGCGTAGCGCTCCGCCACGCATGTGACGTGCCCGTCTACCCCTAGATGAGCCCGTCTACCCCCCTAGACTACCCTATCTACCCCCTGGCCTACTCCATCTACCCTTGTCTAACATTAGTAACCCACTTCACGTAGAACTATTTACGTTAAATATTTTACGTAGTAAATGACGACTAACCGAGTAGTGAACCAATCAAGACTAAGTATAACCTTATTAGTGTATGTGATTAATACCTATTAGTATGGCTAGGTAGAGTTAGACGATGTAATGATTAATTGCACGCCTACACGTAATACGTTTCGACTATAGCTTTAGCCATTGCGAGTCCCTTCTTTTCTCTCTTTCTAGTAATTACGAATGCAAATCATATGTCATATGCATGTTCAATTGACCTGCTCTCTTGTATGGTGTACTGTTTATTTCCTAATTCAAAGATATGGATGTATGTTTGCACTCGCATAGATAATGATCTGGTTGGGGAGTCCGAAGAAGAACTCGCAGGAGAAGACCCTAAGCAGCAGCTGGTTGGTGGAGGCAAGTGTCCCTTGACCCATCTATGTCCTATATATTCTATAATTCACCTTCCGCATTTACACAGTTCATACCTAAGGATTGACTAGCTTTTTGTTATCATGTCCTTGCTTACCTATTCAGGTTGGGTTATTTTGGTTTAGCTTCATGCTAGTGCTTTACATTAATTAATGAACATGATGAGATCTATCTATGATACGATGTTTCCCTTTCTATTATGATGATATACTTGTGGCATTTAAGGGGACTCGAGCGGTTTCTCAAGTGCCTATCCGTAAGGACCTGTTCGTTGGATGACCGCCTGGGAAAACAGTGCAACCATGAGGGTGGAATGGGACGCCCTTAGCTTAATAATTAGAGGAACCGGGGTGTAGTTCGCTTCGCCATCGTGCCGTTAATGGGGCTCGGTGTATGCGGCTCGCTCTACCAAGGTTGGTTCGCCCCTTGGGGAGGAGTGCGGTGCATTTAGGAAACCTAACGGGCGGCTACAGCCTCGGGGAATCTTTGTAAAGGCTACGTAGTGATACCCTGCTAGGCCATCTAGGTAGTGGTCAATGGGGAGTAGCTCTCTCCGGGTAGAAAGGGAATCACGGCTTGTGGGTAAAGTGCACAACATCTGCAGAGTGTTATGAAACTGATATATCACCCGTGCTCGCGGTTATGAACGGCCAAGGGAGCTCCATTGATTAGAGATACTTGATCAGGGATGGTTGGTTTACAGGTGGTGATGTGGATGATGTTTATGACTATGATAATGGTAAGTGGTATTCTTTCCATTTGGAAAGGGTACTTTTGGGTTAACAACTTGGGTTAATACTAAAATCTAGCTCTCTCTACTATTAATAATAATCTGACCAACTAAAAGCAACTGCTTGACTTAACCCCACATAAAGCTAGTCCACTACAGCCAAACAGGACATTTGCTGAGTATGTTGATGTGTACTCACCCTTGCTCTACACACCAAACCCCCCTTCCCCAGGTTGTCCACGTTGCAACCACTGCTCAGGAGAAGATGAAGCCGTGGAGGAAGACTTCCAGGAGTTTCAAGAGTACGACGAGTTCTAGGCGTGGGTTAGCGGCAACCCCCAGTCGGCTGCCTGTGAAGGCCACGTGTATCTACGTTTCGTTTTCGCACTTTGATTAATGTTAAAGACTATGTGATGTCTCAAACATATGATGTAATCGACTATTATTACCCTTTTATGTTATTATTTGAGCACTGTGTGATGATATCCAGTTATATAACTGCTGTGTACGTGAATTGCTGATCCTGACACGTACATGGTTCGCATTCGGTTTGCCTTCTAAAACCGGGTGTGACATTAAGCTTCTGACTATCATAAGACATAGGCTTAACTCGGTCGAAAAGTAAAGTTGATGGTGCATATAATTCCTTGCAATTTATTTTTTGTTGCAATAAATAATTAGTTTTCAAGCACAAACATGCAAAGTATATTCAAAATATCCCAGTTTTAAGGTAGTTAAGAAAGGAAGACCATGTCTTGTAACAAATTACTAATTGCACTTGATTTTCAGTTATGCCTAGATTGAATCATGTGTGGATGGATATGAAAGTGTAACTATATTTTAGCATGGTTTTGGTGAGTATTTATTCTTATGTGAATTAATTATGATGCTCATCATTTTAAATATAATATTTAAAAAGGGGAGAAATTTTTATCTCTTTTTTCATTCTTGATGAATTCATTGTCAAAGGGGGAGAATTTTGACACAGACATTGCACAACATTACACATTTATCTTGTTTTCAGAGGGAGATTTTAATTTGGATCTTTTGATGATATTTTCACTTTGCTTTTGGGTTTTAACCAAAAACATTTTTGAAAGTGAATTCCAAATGTTCAATGTATGTTTGGTGTTGCCAATGCTTTCACCAAGGGGGAGATTGTGAAATCCTATGTGATGAAAACATTGGGTTTATTGACATTGAGGCATTGTGATAAATTATTATTGTCATCGCAAAGTGATTTACATGATTTTGGATATAATGCATGTGTGCGAATATATGATTTTGATTTATGCATGTGTGTTAACATGTGTTTTGATATTGTTGTAACACACTCGATGGAGTAGTGTTGCTTGGATTAACCTTGAGTCAAGTCGTGGACTTGTGCTCGTACACAGTTGCGTGTGTTGTGCAGGTGATGAACGAGGTGAAGCTTGGTCGACGGTGGCGTCAGAACTAGTTTTCAGTACAAAGTTTAGGGACGAACTGTTGTACAAAAACTAGGTTTCGAGGCTAAGTTCAGGGAGGAACTGGGGTCCTTAGTCGAAGAAGTTACGTGGGTGTTTCGGTCGAAGCATCGTTACGTATCATGATTGTGTGCGTCGAAGACGTGCACAAAATATCACATTTGACATATATTGGAAATATCTTAGATAGAAAAAGAAAAATGAAAAAGGAGCCCACGTGCACATGCAGGTTGCATTTGCATGCTTGCTTGCTTGAGGACTGAAAGGGAAATAGGCTTACACCTTTTCCTAAATTGATTTTGGTGGTTGAATTGCCCAACACAAATATTTGGACTAACTAGTTTGCTCTAGTCTATAAGTTTTACAGGTGCCAAAGGTTCACAACAAGCCAATAAAAAGACCAAAGATGGGTTCAAATTAAGAGAGCTAAAGACATCCCAAAGGCACCCTGGTCTGGTGCACCGGACACTGTCCGGTGTGCCACCGGACAGTGTCTGGTGCACCAGGGAACTCGAAGCTGAACTTGCCACCTTTAGGAAAATGGGAGGCCGCTCCGCTATAATTCACCGGACTGTCCGGTGTGCCAACGGAGCAACGGCTACTTCGCGCCAACGGTCGACTGCAAACGCATTCATTGCGCTACAGTGCGCGCCAGAGTTAGAGCAGCGACAGACGGCGCACCGGACAGTCTACAGGACCTGTCCGGTGCACCACCGGACAGCCCAGAGGCCCCACCAGTCAAAGCTCCAACGGTCGAACCCTAACGGCCAGCTGACGTGGCTGACGCACCGGACAGTGTCCGGTGGCGCACCGGACTGTCCGATGCGCCATGCGACAGACAGCCTTCCAACGGTCACTTTTGGTGGTTGGGGCTATAAATACCCCAACCACCCCACCATTCATTGCATTCAAGTTTTCCACCTTCCAACACATTACAAGAGCTATAGCATTCAATTCTAGACACAACCAAAGAGATCAAATCCTCTCCCAAGTCTGGAATCACTCCAAATCAAATAGTGACTAGAGAGAGTGACATTTGTGTTCATTTGAGCTCTTGCGCTTGTATTGCTTCTTTTCTTTCTCATTCTTCTTGTGATCAACTCAATTGTAACCGAGGCAAGAGACACCAATTGTGTGGTGGTCCTTGCGGGAACTTTGTGTTCCATTTGATTGAGAAGAGAAGCTCACTCGGTCTAAGTGACCGTTTGAGAGAGGGAAAGGGTTGAAAGAGACCCGGTCTTTGTGACCATCTCAACGGGGAGTAGGTTTGCAAGAACCGAACCTCGGTAAAACAAATCCTTGTGTCATACTCTTTATTTGCTTATGATTTGTTTTTCGCCCTCTCTCTCGGACTCGTTTATATTTCTAACGCTAACCCGGCTTGTAGTTGTGCTTAAGTTTATAAATTTCAGATTCGCCCTATTCACCCCCTCCTCTAGGCGACTTTCAATTGGTATCAGAGCCCGGTGCTTCATTAGAGCCTAACCGCTCGAAGTGATGTCGGGAGCATCCGCCAAGAGGGAGATCGGGACCGGCGAGAAGCCCACCACAAGCCATGGGAAGGCTCCATCCAGGGAGTCCGCCAACAAGGTGAAGGGATCCCCTTCACACAACAAGTCACGTCGGAGCGATGACAAGAAGAAAAAGATGAGGAAGGTGGTCTACTACGAGACCGACTCTTCATCGCCATCCACCTCCGGCTCCGACACGTCGTCCGTAACTTCTAAGCGCCATGAGCGCAAGAAGTTTAGTAAGATCCCCTTACGCTACCCTCGCATTTCCAAACGTACTCCATTACTTTCCGTCCCGTTAGGCAAACCACCTATGTTTGATGGTGAAGATTATAATATGTGGAGTGATAAAATGAGGCATCATCTAACCTCACTCCACACTAGCATTTGGGATGTTGTTGAGATTGGAGTACAGGTACCATCACCGGGGGATGAAGACTATGATTCGGACGAGGTCACCCAAATCCAACACTTCAACTCCCAAGCCACCACTATACTCCTCGCCTCTCTAAGTCGAGAGGAGTATAACAAGGTGCAAGGGTTAAAGAGCGCCAAGGAGATTTGGGACGTGCTCAAGACCACGCACGAAGGAGACGAGGTGACCAAGATCACCAAGCGGGAGACGATCGAGGGGGAGCTCGGTCGCTTCCGACTTCGCCAAGGGGAGGAGCCACAAGAGATGTACAACCGGCTCAAGACCTTGGTGAACCAAGTGCGCAACCTCGGGAGCAAAAAATGGGATGACCATGAAATGGTCAAGGTTATTCTTAGATCACTCGTCTTTCTTAACCCTACGCAAGTTCAATTAATACGTGGTGATCCTAGATATACACTAAAGTCTCCCGAGGAAGTGATAGGAAAATTTGTGAGCTTTGAGCTAATGATCAAAGGCTCCAAAAAGATCATTGAGCAAGGCGACCCCTCCACGTTCGAAGCACAACCGGTCGCACTCAAGGCAACGGAGGAGAAGAAAGAAGATTCTACTCCAAGTAGAATCCCCATCGACGCCTCCAAGCTCAACAATGAGGAGATGGCGCTCATCATCAAGAGCTTCCGTCAAATCCTCAAACAAAGGAAGGGGAAAGATTACAAGCCCCGTTCCAAGAAGGTGTGCTACAAGTGTGGTAAGCCCGGTCATTTCATTGCTAAATGTCCATTATCTAGTGATAGTGACAGGGGCGACGACAAGAAGGGAAAGAGGAGGGAAAAGAAGAGATACTACAAGAAGAAGGGCGGCGATGCCCATGTGTGCCGCGAGTGGGACTCCGACGAGAGCTCCACCGACTCCTCCTCCGACGAGGACGCCGCCAACCTCGCCGTCACCAAGGGCCTTCTCTTCCCCAACGTCGGCCACAAGTGCCTCATGGCCAAGGATGGCAAAAGGAAGAAGGTAAAATCAAAATCCTCTACTAAATATGCAACCTCTAGTGATGAGGATAATTGTAGTGATGAGGAGGATAATTTGCGTACCCTTTTTGCCAACCTAAACATACAACAAAAAGAAAAGTTAAATGAATTAATTAGTGCTATTCATGAAAAGGATGAACTCTTGGACTCCCAAGAGGACTTCCTAATTAAGGAAAATAAGAAGCATGTTAAGGTTAAGAATGCTTATGCTCTAGAAGTAGAAAAATGTGAAAAAAACTATCTAGTGAGCTAAGCACTTGCCATGATGTTATTATCAACCTTAGAAATTAGAATGCTAGTTTAATTACTAAGGTTGATTCAAATGTTTGTGATGTTTCAATTCCCAATCTTAGAGATGATAATGTTAATTTACTTGCTAAGATTGAAGAACTGAATGTCTCTCTTGCTAGCCTTAGAAATGATAATGAAAAATTAGTTGCTAAGGCTAAAGATTTAGATGTTTGCAATATTACCATTTCCAATCTTAGAAGTGAAAATGACATTTTACATGCTAAGATTGTTGAACTAAAATCTTGCAAACCCTCTACATCCACCGTTGAGCATATTTCCATTTGCACTAGATGTAGAGACATTAATGTTGATGCTATTCATGATCACCTAGCCTTAATTAAAAAACAAAATGATCACATAGCTCAACTTAATGCCAAAATTAATGAGCATGACATAGAAAATGAAAAGTTTAAATTTGCTCGAAGCATGCTCTATAGTGGGAGACGCCCTGGCATCAAGGATGGCATTGGCTTCCAAAAGGGGGACAATGTCAAACTTAATGCCCCTCCTAAAAGATTGTCCAACTTTGTAAAGGGCAAGGCTCCCATGCCTCAAGATAACGAGGGTTACATTTTGTACCCTGCCGGTTATCCCGAGAGCAAAATTAGGAGAATTCATTCTAGGAAGTCTCACTCTGGCCCTAATCATGCTTTTATATATAAGGGTGAGACATCTAGTTCTAGGCAATCAACCAATGCTAGATTGCCTAAAAGGAAAACTCCTGCTGCATCAAATGATCATAACATTTCATTTAAAACTTTTGATGCATCTTATATGCTAACTAACAAATCAGGCAAAGTAGTTGCCAAGTATGTTGGGGGCAAACACAAGGGCTCCAAGACTTGTGTTTGGGTACCCAAAGTTCTTGTATCTAATGTCAAAGGACCCAAAACCGTTTGGGTACCTAAAATCAAGAACTAAATTTGTTTTGTAGGTTTATGCATCCGGAGGCTCAAGTTGGATCATCGATAGCGGGTGCACAAACCATATGATAGGGGAGAAGAAGATGTTCTCCTCCTACGAGAAAAACCAAGATCCCCAACGAGCTATCACATTCGGGGATGGAAACCAAGGTTTGGTCAAAGGATTGGGTAAAATTGCTATATCTCCTGACCACTCCATTTCCAATGTTTTTCTTGTAGATTCTTTAGATTATAACTTGCTTTCAGTTTCACAATTATGTAAAATGGGTTACAATTGTCTTTTTACGGATACAGGTGTTACTGTCTTTAGAAGAAGTGATGATTCAATAGATTTTAAGGGAGTATTAGAGGGTCAGCTATACTTAGTTGATTTCAATAGAGCTGAACTCAATACTTGCTTAATTGCTAAGACTAACATGGGCTGGCTCTGGCATCGCCGACTAGCACATGTTGGAATGAAGAATCTTCACAAGCTTCTAAAGGGGGAACACATTTTGGGACTAACAAATGTTCATTTTGAGAAAGACAGGATTTGTAGCGCATGTCAAGCAGGGAAGCAAGTTGGTGTCCATCATCCACACAAGAACATCATGACGACTGACAGGCCACTCGAGCTCCTACACATGGATCTATTCGGCCCGATAGCTTATATAAGCATCGGCGGGAGTAAGTACTGTCTAGTTATTGTGGATGATTATTCTCGCTTCACTTGGGTGTTCTTTTTGCAGGAAAAATCTCATACCCAAGAGACCCTAAAGGGATTCTTGAGACGGGCTCAAAATGAGTTCGGCTTAAGGATCAAAAAGATTAGAAGCGATAACGGGACGGAGTTCAAGAACTCTCAAATTGAAGGATTCCTTGAGGAAGAGGGCATCAAGCATGAGTTCTCTTCTCCCTACATGCCACAACAAAATGGTGTAGTGGAGAGGAAGAATAGGACTCTATTGGACATGGCAAGGACCATGCTTGATGAGTACAAGACTTCGGATCGGTTTTGGGCCAAGGCGGTCAACACTGCTTGCTACGCCATCAACTGGTTGTATCTACACCGAATCCTCAAGAAGACATCTTATGAACTCCTAACCGGTAAAAAGCCCAATGTTTCATATTTTAGAGTCTTTGGTAGCAAATGCTTTATTCTTGTTAAAAGAGGTAGAAAATCCAAATTTGCTCCTAAGGCTGTAGAAGGCTTTTTACTAGGATATGATTCAAACACAAGGGCATATAGAGTCTTTAACAAGTCCTCTGGACTAGTTGAAGTTTCTTGTGACATTGTGTTTGATGAATCTAACGGCTCTCAAGTAGAGCAAGTTGATCTTGATGAGCTAGATGATGAAGAGGCTCCGTGCGTCGCGCTAAGGAACATGTCCATTGGGGATGTGTGTCCTAAGGAATCCGAAGAGCCACCACAAGCGCAAGATCAACCATCTTCCTCCGTGCAAGCATCTCCACCAACCCAAGATGAGGATGCGGCTCAAGATGATGAAGGAGAAAATCAAGAGGATGAGCCACCTCAAGAGGAGAGCAATGATCAAGGGGGAGATGCCCGTGATCAAGATGAGGAAGATGAACAAGTTCCAAGGCCGCCACACCCAAGAGTCCACCAAGCAATCCAACGAGATCACCCCGTGAACACCATCCTCGACGATATTCAAAAGGGGGTAACTACTCGATCTCATGTTGCTCATTTTTGTGAACATTACTCCTTTGTTTCCTCTATTGAGCCACACAGGGTAGAGGAAGCACTTCAAGATTTGGATTGGGTGATGGCGATGCAAGAGGAGCTCAACAATTTCACGAGGAATGAGGTATGGCATTTAGTTCCACGTCCTAACTAAAATGTTGTAGGAACCAAGTGGGTCTTCCGCAACAAGCAAGACGAGCATGGTGTGGTGACAAGGAACAAAGCCTGACTTGTGGTCAAGGGGTATTCACAAGTCGAAGGTTTGGATTTCGGTGAAACCTATGCACCCGTAGCTAGGCTTGAGTCTATTCGCATTTTACTTGCCTATGCTACTTACCATGGCTTCAAGCTTTACCAAATGGACGTGAAGAGTGCCTTCCTCAATGGACCAATCAAGGAAGAGGTCTATGTTGAGCAACCTCCCGGCTTTGAAGATAGTGAGTATCCTAACCATGTGTATAAACTCTCTAAGGTGCTTTATGGGCTCAAGCAAGCCCCAAGAGCATGGTATGAATGCCTAAGAGACTTTCTTATCACTAATGGCTTCAAAGTCGGAAAGGCCGATCCTACTTTATTTACTAAAACTCTTAACATTGATTTGTTTGTATGCCAAATTTATGTTGATGATATTATATTTGGGTCTACTAACGAATCTACATGTGAGGAATTTAGTAGGATCATGACACAGAAATTCGAGATGTCTATGATGGGGGAGTTGAAGTACTTCCTAGGATTTCAAGTGAAGCAACTCCAAGAGGGCACCTTCATTAGCCAAACGAAGTATATTCAAGACATTCTAAACAAGTTTGGGATGAAGGATGCCAAGCCCATCAAGACACCCATGGGAACCAATGGGCATCTCGACCTTGACACGGGAGGTAAATCCGTAGATCAAAAGGTATATCGGTCGATGACAGGTTCTTTACTCTATTTATGTGCTTCATGACCGGATATAATGCTTTCTGTATGCGTGTGTGCAAGATTCCAAGCCGACCCTAAGGAAGCTCACCTTACGGCCGTAAAACGAATCTTGAGATATTTAGTTTATACTCCTAAGTTTGGGCTTTGGTACCCTCGGGGATCCACATTTGATTTAATTGGTTATTCGGATGCCGATTGGGCGGGGTGTAAAATTAATAGAAAGAGCACATCGGGGACTTGCTAGTTCTTGGGAAGGTCTCTGGTGTCTTGGGCTTCAAAGAAGCAAAATTCTGTAGCTCTTTCTACCGCCGAAGCCGAGTATATTGCTGCAGGCCATTGTTGCGCGCAATTGCTTTGGATGAGGCAAACCCTTAGGGACTATGGTTACAAATTAACCAAAGTTCCTCTTCTATGTGATAATGAGAGTGCAATCCGCATGGCAGATAATCCCGTTGAACATAGCCGCACTAAACACATAGCCATTCGGTATCATTTTCTAAGGGATCACCAACAAAAGGGGGATATCGAGATTGCATATATTAACACCAAGGAACAATTAGCCGATATCTTTACCAAGCCACTTGATGAACAAACATTTAACAAACTTAGGCATGAGCTAAATATTCTTGATTCTCGGAATTTCTTTTGATGTTTTGCACACATAGCTCATAAATATACCTTTGATCATATCTCTTTTATATGCTATGACTAATGTGTTTTCAAGTGTATTTCAAACCAAGTCATAGATTGAAAGGGAAATGGAGTCTTTGGCGAAGACAAAGGCTTCCACTCCACTCCATCAAGTTACTCATACTTCGCCGTCGCTCCGTGCCGCTCTCCGTCTTTGGTATAATCTTCACTCATATTTTGTTTGCCAAAGGGGGAGCAAGTAGTTATAGAAAGGGCTTACATTTCACTCAAGTATCTGTTTTTGCCGATTCATGACAAAGGGGGAGAAAGGTACGCCCAAAGCAAAAGGACCGCACCACCACCTAATTTTAAAATAAAGATTTTCAAATTGATATCTTATTGTGTTCAAAAAGGGGGAGAAAGTAGTATCTTCGAATATCTTATTGTGTTCAAAAATGGGGAGAAAGTAGTATCTTCAAAAATTGCAAAACCCTCTTGAACACTAAGAGGAGGATTTAACTAAGGGTGAGTTTTGTTTTAATCAAAGGAAAAGCATTTGAAACAGGGGGAGAAAAGTTCAAATCTTGAAAATGCTTCTTAAAATCTTATTCATGTATCCTTTGACCATTTGCAAAAGGTTTTTGAAAAGAATTTACAAAAGAATTTGCAAAAACAAAACATGTGGTGCAAGCGTGGTCCAAAATATTAAAAAATATAAAGAAACAATCCATGCATATCTTATGAGATTTTATTGATTGAAATTCTTAGTAATCTTTGCACTTACAATTATGCAAACTAGTTCAATTATGCATTTCTATATTTGCTTTGGTTTGTGTTGGCATCAATCACCAAAAAGGGGGAGATTGAAAGGGAAATAGGCTTACACCTTTTCCTAAATTGATTTTGGTGGTTCAATTGCCCAACAAAAATATTTGGACTAACTAGTTTGCTCTAGTCTATAAGTTTTACAGGTGCCAAAGGTTCACAACAAGCTAATAAAAAGACCAAAGATGGGTTCAAATTAAGAGAGCTAAAGACATCCCAAAGGCACCCTGGTCTGGCGCACCGGACTGTCCGGTGTGCCACCGGACAGTGTCCGGTGCACCAGGGAACTCGAAGCTGAACTTGCCACCTTCGGGAAAATGGGAGGCCGCTCCACTATAATTCACCGGACTGTCTGGTGAAGCACCGGACAGTGTCCGGTGTCACACCGGACTGTCCGGTGTGCCAGCGGAGCAACGGCTACTTCGCGCAAACGGTCGACTGCAAACGCATTCAATGCGCTACAGTGCGCGCCAGAGTCAGAGCAGCAGACGGCGCACCGGATAGTCTACAGGACCTGTCCGGTGCACCACCGGATAGCCCAGAGGCCCCACCAGTCAGAGCTCCAACGGTCGAACCCTAACGACCGGTTGACGTGGCTGGCGCACCGCACAGTGTCCGGTGCGCCATGCGACAGACAGCCTTCCAACGGCCACTTTTGGTGGTTGGGGCTATAAATACCCCCAACCACCCCACCATTCATTGCATCCAAGTTTTCCACCTTCCAACACATTACAAGAGTTATAGCATTCAATTCTAGACACAACCAAAGAGATCAAATCCTCTCCCAAGTCTAGAATCACTCCAAATCAAATAGTGACTAGAGAGAGCGACATTTGTGTTCATTTGAGCTCTTGCGCTTAGATTGCTTCTTTTCTTTCTCATTCTTCTTGTGATCAACTCAATTGTAACCAAGGCAAGAGACACCAATTGTGTGGTGGTCCTTGCGGGAACTTTGTGTTCCATTTGATTGAGAAGAGAAGCTCACTCGGTCTAAGTGACCGTTTGAGAGAGGGAAAGGGTTGAAAGAGACCCGGTCTTTATGACCACCTCAATGGGGAGTAGGTTTGCAAGAACCGATCGAACCTCGGTAAAACAAATCCTTGTGTCATACTCTTTATTTGCTTACGATTTGTTTTCCGCCCTCTCTCTCGGACTCGTTTATATTTCTAACGCTAACCCGGCTTGTAGTTATGCTTAAGTTTATAAATTTCAGATTCGCCCTATTCACACCCCCCTCTAGGCGACTTTCAAGGACGTTGCACGGTCCTTTGCATGTGGACAAGCAAGAGGCCTGTAGCGCCTGTGTGCAGTCAAGAGCGTTGAGAACTATGTTACCACGGATCACCAGATCTGCTCTCTTCCCTCCCGTCAGTAGATTAGGCGCGAGAAGATGTGGAAGACCTGTCTCCCTTCCCAGAAGCACGACAAAGAGCACACAAGACACATGATGTAGGGTTGGGCCTCTGGCCTCTTTCTCTTCTCTATCTTATTAGTGGGTGTACATGTTCCTTATATAGAGATGTGAGACCCCTCAGGGGCAAAGTCGGTATTTGCCCACATATCTCTAACTAGGGTTACTTAACACTCCCCCTTGGGCGAATACCGCGACCAACACATGTCTCTTTAAAACTCCCAAAAACCAAGTAGGAAAAATATGGAGAAAGAGTATATGGTGACGCAAATTGCATTTGCACTTTGTTGCCTCATTAAAAACCTTATGTGAGAAACTTCAGAAAAACTCACCAAGGAAAAAGAGTACAACAGCTGCCATCAGGATAAATTTTGATCTTCTGGATTTGGATTCTATCGAATATTCTACAAGGGCTAAATTTAGAAATGTGCTCCCCTGATCATTGCAAAACCGTATCAATAAGGAAAAACATCTTCTTCTAGAAGTATATGCACATAAAGATTTAGTAAACAAATTGCATATCCTTGCAAGGACTATTTTGTGGCGGAACTGCCCGAATTATTCCAACTTAAGTGCCTAAGCCCTGCCTAAGAGGCTAGACCACACTTAAATGGGAATAACCCGTCAATCCCTCAGATCTAGTCCGACATGGCCACTGACAGGATCAAGTACCACAATCTCACTCGATGGTGAGTCACAGAGCAAATACAATAAAGCATAAAACCATGCATGTGAGAGCATTAGATTATTACATCATCATCATCGGAGTTTTTGCAATGGTAACCATCATTGTTCGAAGTGCAGCGGAATAAAACTAACGGTAAATAAATAGAGGGATGGGGAAGCCTGTCCCATCACTCCTCATGCTCCTCCTTAGCCGAGGCAAGGTCCCACTCAACAGTCCAACCCGGTGGTAGGGTGGACGGCCAAGTCACTCCAGCAACCATGTCCTCCAGAGAACCTGTAAAATTATGCCACAAGCAAGGCTAAGTATACTAATACTCAGCTAGACTTACCCGGTGTGAGGAGTCTACTCCTCTACCTCTAGACATGCAGCTGTTTGGCTGTGGGGTTTGGTTGCCAAAAGCACTAGCTGAGTTTTCTAATCAAGTTTTTTTAACTTTGCCAAATTAAGTGTGACTCTCTTAAGGCTAAACATGTACTAACTACTCATACATAGTAGCAAACAATTTTTAGCAATCAACATCTTGTATCATCCTAGCGCAAGTTCACTTATTACTCAATGTAGCAGCATGGATCAAGCAGTCTCATTAGCTGCGAGAAGCAGAAGATTCGAATCGAGTTTTTAAACCTTGCAAGGTAAACCTAAACACACGACGTGGCGAGGCACTCCGTCCCCACACACATCAACCGTCCCCATCGATTCCCTGGCAGCAGATCAGGGCTCACCGCCTTGGCGTACAATGCCTCACTGACCCCGACTGGCCGTCGTGCAGTGACCGCACTTGTACCCACCATAACCAGAATGGGAGACCACGTCTCAGGTCGTGTGAGGGGATATGTCCGCTGGCAGGTTCAATCAGGTACTAGGCTTACCGATTTACCATATTTCTCGGCATGTGCTTAGTACGTTCAAACGCTTGACTCACGGTACCACACCTTAATCCTTATTCCAATTTTCGTCTTGTAGACAACCAATCCCCATGGATTGTTGTCCACAGACCAACATCATTATGATAATAAAGTGGAGACAATCAATTCCTGACCTCGCGCGAGTGCTAGAAAAATCACTCGACTTCTAGCGAGATCCTATTTAATAAAGCAACTACTCGACCTAGCATACTAGTATTCATCTCAAAAGGAATCCTGAGTTCATGCAACTAAGGTTCCAAACAACTCCTACACTTAAGTGCACAGTACAAGCCTACAAACATTAAGTGTAGTAAAATAGCATATATAAACGGTTATGCATAAAACCGGGGCTTGCCTTCCAATGCTGTGGCAGGCAGATCCTCTGGTGCAGACTCGGGTGCGGGATCTGGGGCTACCTCCTGAGCAGCTCCTTGCTCCGGCACGAGGATGTACTCTCCGTCAGCAAGGTTACAGTCTATCGAAATGCAATGAACATGTATGTCATGATTATGCAAGATTTAACAACATTATGCTAAGCGAAGAAAAACTAAGTTGATGAGTAACTTAGGGTTTTCGGGTCATATGTGGCTTTTAATGGTTTATGCTTATCATTTCTAGGTCTAGGTTCTGCTAGGGGTGGCACAGGTAATTGGTATTGCCTTTATATATCTTAGTGGACAAGTTTTAGAAAGGGTTTTAGGATGACACTAATTTTCCACTATCCATATCTTCTTTTCTTTATTCTCATTTCATGGCTTCTAGTGTAGGTTTGAACTACGACAGTGGGTTAACATTTTTCAAAAATTCTGTAAAAATTACAGTGGATTGCCATTGGTCATTATAGCCCATTCTAGGAAATTGAGGTTAAAAATGAAAAGGCTAAGCTTTAGACAAAAATAACAAGGGTGGTGTAAAATGGGCCACTTAACACTACACCTCATCATTAGAGTTGAGTTTCTTCCTAAGGGTCATTTTTGTTGGGATCTATCAGTAATACTAAACCTCTGTGCCAGAATTTACAGGAAGTTAATTGGTGATCATTTAGTTGTGATTTTCTAAAGTTTTATGCCAAAAAGGTGCTTATAACTAACTTGTCATTTGGAAAAATATCAAACAACAAATTTTGTATTTTTTCTATGTTCATAATAACCAAATATTAGTTATCCTAAGGTTTGAGGGGTTTTCACCTTAGGGTTATTTTTGTAGGGTTTTTCTAAGTTTTCCTTGTTTTCTTAAATTAAAAGGAATCCTACTTATTTTATACTAAACCAGGGTATGATAGATTTTTCCAGTGGACTTCATTGAATAAGTACCCTAATAAAAATAGAGGTGCCCTCTGTTTCATTATTTAAATTACATTTTCTATTTTTCTTAACCTTAAGCATATTGTAAAATAAGTGGTAAAAACTAACTTAATGGAGTGGACAGAGAGGTTTAACATTTTTAAACAGGTCAGTAGGTAGATACAAACTTCTCCAATTTTTCCTAACCCTAGTCAAATAATATAACTATTTTTCTTTCTATTATTGAGCTTTTGGCCAAAACTATAATTAAATCAGAGCTTTAAAGTTTTCTATAGTACATAGGGGGTTTTTTATTTTTCTTAAGTAGGCTACATTATTTAGGGTCTGACAAAATTGGTTTGACCAAATTTGGATGAACTAAACAGAAGTTATGAATTTTTAAAGTCTCTGTTCAATTAAAAACAGATTTAATTAAAAGTTTCCTGGAAAAGCAGTTTACACCAGGGTCCCTGGGTTTAAACTAAATCAACCTTCGCAGTTCTATCCTTGCGCCACTATTCCCCTGAGTCGCTGACAATTCAAAAAGCCCCCTGACCTTCTCTTCCTCTCACCCGCAGTCCTTCCCCCAACGTAAACAGTAACCGCGGGAAGAAAAGGGTGGCGCGGCTTACCGGTGGCGAGATAGGTCTGGCGAAGGGCAGGGTTGGCTCGGGGAGGCTCTGGCGGTCACGGCGAGGTGCGGCTCGACGGTGAGGATGGCCGGAATCGCTCGGTCCACGTGCGCAGGCGGGTGTTCTCGTCGGCGGCGAGTGTACCGGCCAAACCACGGCGAGCTGGTTCAATCCGAGGGCAAGGTGAGCTTCCTGGGGTCATGTAGTGGCTGTGTGCACAAGGGATCAAAGAATGGTTGAGTGGATTACCCGATCCACGCACTCCGGCGGGGTTGAGAGCTCCGGCGACCGTGGGCCGGCCTCTCCGGCGAAGCAAACTTCAATTCCTCGCTCGGGGAGCTTCACCGGGGTGTGCTCAGGCTTCTCCGAGGGCTGGCCAGGGTTGGGAAGGGGTCTACTGGCCGGTCTACGGTGGCAGGGGGATCGGGCGGCCGCGGACACGCTGCGCACGGGCAAACGGCGGCGAGCTGAGCTCCGATGAAATTTGAGTGTGCGCGGAAGAGCGTATTCGAAGCCTGGGAGGGCTTTATAGGCGCGGGTGCGGGCCATGGCGCTGGCTTGGCTCGGGCGCGGCGCTGGGCATGCGGGGGTGCGCGCGGGCGTGCTCTGGCGCGGGCAGAAAGCGTCGAACACGTGGAGGTGTGTTTCTTCCATTGTTCAAACGCGTGCAGAGATCACAAACGTGCGAATCTTGCCATGAATCCGGCGCAGACCTCTTCCTGGCACCTAGGGCTATCTCTCATGTGTGAGTTCCAATGGAGGATACGCCCTAGATCAAGAGATAGACGGGCGCCAAATCTGGCTTGTCTCACTGCCCATATCACGACAAAACTGATGCCAAGACCTGTCAAACGTCAAGGGCTCGGTCTCCACTTTTTCCAGGGGGTGCCTTAGGTGGTATGCCACATTTTTGGTATAGATCCTAAGTGGTTTTGGTGCCATCTTCAAAGTGAACATGGTTGATCTTTAGATTAGGGTTAAAAATTGGACTTAGAGAGAAATAGAGAGCTCTAGCTCTCTCTCCACTTGGAGATTTGAATAGGGGTTTCTCCAGGGGTCTTTTTGAAATATTTCCCTCCCCTAATTGCTGGTTATAAGGTTACTTAAGGTTTGGTTAAAATCTACCCATGCTTTGCACATTTGCTCACTCTTTTTCCCCTTTTAACCAGGGTTTTGGAAGATAGGGTTTAAGAGAGGTCTAGTCTAGGGTTCTTCCCCCCTTTCCCTTCCAAGGTAGTAAAGGTACAAAGATTTGAGTAATGCTTCTTAGGTCATTAACAAACTTTGATTAACACATGATCTCCAAGTCCTTATGTGATTCCCTAAGCCTTTGCCACATGTGATCACAGTCCTGAGTGTCAAGGTGTGCTCTAGCCATAGTAACACCTGAGGTGTTACAGCCCTCCCCCCTTAAAGGAATCGTGTCCCGAGATTTCAGGCTGAGCCCTCTAGAGGGGTGCTTGAAAGTGTGCTGGTGCTACTCTCTCTTTATACTCAAGTTTCTCTTATTACTGCTCTTCGAATGTCATTCTCTTTGCAACTTCAGAAGGAAGTCCTTTTTAAGTTAAAACCACAACTTAGACTATCCTTGCTATCTAGGTTTTTCTTAAAATTATTTTCAAAGGGCAGGTGGGGGTGGGGTTTTGGGGTTATGTACCGACTCCTTTGGGCAGAAAGTCGGGGAAGCGAGAGCGTAGAAAATCCTCGGTCTCCCATGTAGCTTCTTCTGCTGAATGGTGACTCCACTGAACCTTATACATTCTGACTGATCTTGCCCGAGTGGATCTTTCCTTCTGATCCAGTATCTTGACAGGGTACTCCTGATAGGACAAGTCTGGTTCTATCTCAATCTCTGGTTCCGATAGCATTTCAGTGGGTAGGCGGACACATTTCCGCAGCTGAGATACATGGAATACATCATGAATGGCTGACATGCTGGGTGGCAACTTCAATTGATATGCTACAGGTCCACAAGTCTCCTTGATCTCGTAGGGTCCAATGTAACGAGGAGCTAACTTGCCCTTGATCCCGAATCTCTGGACACCCTTGGTGGGTGACACCTTAAGGTAAACATGGTCTCCCACTGCAAACTGGAGAGGTTTCCGCCTCTTATCATGATAGCTCTTTTGCCTGGCCTGAGCAGCTTCTAAGTTCTTCTTGATGATCCTGACCTTTGCCTCTGCTTCAAGTACCAAATCTGGCCCAAAAATTTCCCTCTCTCCCGCTTGAGACCAATTTAGTGGGGTCCTACACCTTCTCCCATATAATGCCTCAAAGGGTGCCATCTTCAGACTGGACTGATAGCTGTTATTATAAGAAAACTCTGCCAAGGAAAGACATTTGTCCCAATCCTTCCCGTAGTGTAGTGCACATGCTCGCAACATGTCTTCCAAAATCTGATTTACCCTTTCTGTCTGACCATCTGTTTGGGGATGGTATGCTGAGCTTCGTATGACATGGGTCCCAAGTGATTCCTGCAATTGCTCCCAAAATCGTGCCACAAATGGTGCTCCTCTGTCCGAGACTATAGTCCTTGGTATCCCATGCAGACGAACTATTTGGTCAATGTAGATTTCCACATACTTCTCTGTCCTGTGGGTGGTATGCACTGGTAGGAAATGAGCAGTCTTGGTCAATCTGTCCACGATAACCCATATAGGATCATGGTGCCTGGAGGTATTGGGCAATCCCACTACGAAGTCCATGCAAATGTCCTCCCATTTCCAAGATGGTATGGGAAGGGGTTGCAAAGTGCCTGCTGCCTTCAAATGACTGGCTTTGATTCTCTGGCAGGTGTCACACTCGGATATATACTTGGCAATTTCCCTCTTCATCCTGGTCCACCAATATAAAGATCTGAGATCATGATACATCTTGTTGCTTCCAGGGTGCATGGAAAATTTGGAAAGGTGAGCTTCATCCAGTATCTTCTTTCCGAGCTCAGGGTCCTTGGGAACAACCAATCGATCTCCAAACCACAAAATTCCTTTACTGTCCTGACGGAAACACTTGTACTTTTCCGCTTTCTGCTTGAGCATATCTTTGATAACCTGTACACCCTTATCCCCAGTCTGTGCCTGGATTATTTGTTCTTGCAATGTGGGCTCCACCGAGATATAACTTAATTCACCGGATGGAACAACTTCTAGGTTCAGCTTACACAACTCATCGCACAGGGTGGTGACTCTTGCATCCATGTTCATACAATTGCACTGGGCTTTTCTGCTCAAGGCATCTGCCACAACATTGGCCTTGCCCGGGTGGTAATGTACTTCCAAATCATAATCCTTGATTAACTCTAACCATCTCCTTTGCCTCATGTTCAGGTCTGCCTGAGTGAAGATGTATTTGAGACTCTTGTGATCCGTGTAGATGTTACAGTGAGCTCCCATCAGGTAGTGTCTCCATATCTTGAGAGCATGAACCACAGCTGCCAACTCCAGATCATGTGTAGGGTAGTTCTGTTCATGGGGTCTGAGTGCTCGGGAAGCATAAGCAATCACTCTGTTCTCTTGCATCAAGACACATCCCAATCCTGTACCAGAAGCATCACAATAAACTTCAAATGACTTGGTGTTGTCAGGTTGAGCTAGCACTGGGGCTGTTGTCAAATGCTGCCTCAAAGTATGAAAGGCATCTTCACACTTTTGGTTCCAATCATACTTGACTCCCTTCTTCAACAGTTCAGTCATTGGTTTGGCAATTCTGGAGAAATCCGGAATAAATCGTCGATAATACCCTGCCAATCCCAGAAAACTCCGAATCTGCCTCACTGTTGTCGGGGGTTTCCAGTCCATCACCTCTTGTACCTTCTCAGGATCAACTGATATTCCTTCCTGAGAAATTGTGTGACCCAAGAATTTAATCTCCTTCAGCCAAAATTCACATTTAGACAACTTGGCATACAACCGATGGTCACGTAGCCTCTGAAGTACAGTATGCAAATGCTTGGCGTGTTCGGCTTCATTCTTGGAATAGGCTAGGATATCATCGATGAAAACGACCACGAACTTGTCCAACTCTGGCATGAATACCGAGTTCATCAAGTACATGAAATAAGCCGGGGCATTGGTCAGCCCAAAAGACATCACCAAAAACTCGTAAAGCCCATATCTGGTTGAGAAGGCCGTCTTGGGAATGTCGCTGGCACGGATCTTGATCTGATGGTAACCTGAGCGAAGGTCTATCTTGGAAAATATCTTGGCTCCTACCAACTGATCAAACAGAACATCAATGCGGGGCAGTGGGTACTTGTTCTTGACGGTCACCGCATTGAGAGGGCTGTAGTCAACACACATCCTCAAACTTTCATCCTTTTTCTTCACAAATAATGCTGGGCATCCCCATGGTGAAGTACTTGGGCGAATAAACCCCTTGTTGAACAGTTCTTGCAGTTGCTTCTTCAGTTCTGCCAGTT
The DNA here is from genome assembly GCA_029449295.1 of Zea luxurians. Taxonomy (NCBI): domain Eukaryota; kingdom Viridiplantae; phylum Streptophyta; class Magnoliopsida; order Poales; family Poaceae; genus Zea; species Zea luxurians. Next base: position 659,071 of record JAOPSE010000205.1, on the reverse strand, counting down.
CCGCGGGAGGCATCCTATAGGGTCTCTTGGAGATAGGAGCAGTCCCGGGTTGCAATTCAATTGCAAACTCAATGTCTCTGTCAGGTGGCATTCCTGGCAATTCATCCGGAAAAACATCGGGGTAGTCACAGACTACTGGGATCTTTCTTACTGGGGATTCTGTCATGATATAGGCACAAGAACGGGTACAACCCTGATCGGGCAAATACAATGTGGTTTCACCACAGGTTGGTGAGTGCACTTCGATGGCCCTAGCTGCAATGTCAATCACTGCCTGATGTTTGGTCAACCAATCAGTTCCCAATATGATATCCACACTATCCAGTCCCAAGATGAGAAGGTTGGTTTTAATTATCAAACTACCAAACTTTATAGGCACATTCTTGTTGATTTGATTGGTGGCAATCCTGCCTCCTGGTGTTGAAATTGTGATACCCCCGTGGGTGTGATGAAAAGGCAATTGACACTTGGCACTAAATTTGGCACTAATAAGGCTATGTGATGCACCAAAATCAAAAAGAGTGATAGCAGGATAATTTAAAACTGTAAAGATACCAGTCATGACGGGTGCTCCCTCGGGAATATCAGCCATGGTGGTGAAATTTAGCCTGCCCTGCCTCACTTGCACCTTCTGCCTCTTGCCCTGGTTCTGGTTGACATTCTGCCCCTGCCTCTGCTGGTTTCTGGGGCAATTCTTGGCATAATGTCCGGTGCTGCCACACGTGAAACACCTGTTGTCATTTGCCTGGCGGTACTGCTGCTGCTAATTGTTCCTCTGGGCTGGAAACTGGGTGCGGTTGGGTGCCTGCTGCTGCTGCTGCTGCTGCGGTGGTCGGATCACCCATCTCCCTTGCTGCTGCTGGGGTCCCCTGTTCTGCGTGTCGGACACAATCCTGAAGCGCTGTGGCTGAGCTGAGGGTCCTGTCACAGGGGTCTTCCTCTTCTTCTCTGCCTGTCGAGCCGTAATGCAGTCCTCCTGGGAGATAGCCATGTTGACCAACTCATTGTAGCTGTTGGCCCTGACAGTGTTGAGACGATCACGGAGCTTAGTGCTGAGCCCCCGTCTGAACCTGTCCCTCTTCTTCTCGTCCGTGTCTGCATGGTACCCAGCATACTGGCACAAGTCATTAAAGGCCTAGGCATACTGCAACACTGTCTTGTTGCCCTGAGTGAGTGCCAGAAACTCGTTGAGCTTTCGGTCCATGATGCCTGCGGGTATGTGATGTCCCCTGAAAGCTGCCTTAAACTCTCTCCATTCCACCGCTCGATCCTCTGGTTGCATGGCAAGAAAATGATCCCACCAAGTCCATGCGGGTCCGCGAAGCTGCTGGGTGGCAAATCTGACTTTAGTGACCTCTGAGCAAGCTCCATGGAGTAGCGGGAATTTGGATTCCACTACTCGCAACCACACATCTGCATCCAGTGGATCCTCTGCCCTTGTGAACAATGGGGGCTGGGTACTGAGGAACTCTTGGTAGGTAGCTGCCGCGGGGTGACGCTGATGGTCTCCACCACCATAGTGCTGAGGTGGTGGCTGACGCTGAGCTAGTTGCCTCAAGATCTCATTCTGCTGAGCCATGAGCTCCTGCAGAGTGGGAGGCGGTGGCGGCGGTGGAGGAACGCGCTCATTCTGACCACGACGCTGCCTCCCGGCCATCTGAAAAACCACATATATACTTAACACCAATATTCCAAGTTCAAGGTTTAATCGCGGCGAAAAGAGTCAAAAGTAAAATGATAGACTCCAACTTTCAACAAAAGGATAAAAAAAGGCATAAATTTCTCCTTCCAAATTTAAAACTGATAACAGCATCCATCCGACATGTCTCCAAAAGAGTTTATCATGATTACATCATTGCCCCAAAAAGACTCAACCCTATCCAGCCTAGTACCCCAAGGGTGCAAAAGCTAAGCTAGCTGCGAGGAGTCCTACATCACCGATCTCTATTCCTACTCTGGCAACTAATGAGCGAAAGAGGCGACACTCGACTCGGGGGAAGGTGGCCTCCCTGAGCCAGCAGTGTCTACGCTGGAAGCAGGCTCCTCCCCTCCCTCAATGTCGACGTCCTCGTCAGCCTCCCCATCATGGATCTCCTGATGATGCATGTCTAGGTGCTCATTAGCCTCTGCGAGCTGCTGCTGGGTGTTGAGAAGCTGATCTTCGAGAACCTCGATGGTGTTCTCCCTTGTTCCCACCAATTCCTCCAACTCATGGATCTCATCAGACAGCTGCTCCACTTGTAAATCTTTTTCTACCAGCTCTTGGGACAAGTCAACCACGAGCTCCTCCCTGTTATCCAGGGTGATCTTGGTTGCCTCCAATAAGGCCATCAAATGAGACATTGCTTCCCCACGCATTACTTGCAGACGGTACAGGGCGTTCATGCACCGTACCGACAAGTGAGCCGTGTGGCCTGGGTAGAGAGCCCAGATATCCTTGGCATGCTCCACCCGATCCTTCCACATTGGGTCGTCTTCCTTCTCAGCGGGAAACAAGCCAATGGGGTGGGTGGAAAGCTCCAAGGGGTGGAATCCACAAAAAGTCGTCAACCCGTGCAGAGCGATCGCCTCGATCGTGTCCTCCGCCCGGTATCTGAAAGACTCGGAGTCCAGCGAGCGCCATCCTGGCTGCAGGGGATGAGGCTCCAAGGTCATCCTCACCCTACAGCGGGGCACCCGGTGCTTCTCGAACTGCTGCACCGCGTACTGAGGGGGTGTTAGGTACCCAGCTCCCTGGAGTACCTCCCACAAAATACGGGGAAAGCCCTCTCGTGCAAGCCCGTCAGTGTGGGTTAGTGCATTTCCGTCCTCTGAGGATCCGTGGGAAGTCATCTGTGTACGGTTAAGCGTAAGCAAAAGAAAAAGAATTATAAAAAGAACAAGAGAAATAAAACTCAACCTTTCTTTTAGTTAAATAAAAAGGTACTGGAGACTTAATTGGTTATCACCTTGTTTTTAAGTTTTATTCAATGGTTTAATTTAGCAATGCATGCATGCTCGTCCTGAACGACCTCACCAACATAAGGGAATAGGGAAGGACTCCCATCCCTTAAAGTGGCCTGTAGGGCCTAATTATTTAGCCACCTAGTTACCCTTCTATCATCCTAAGGCTTCACGTCCTAGGTCTATCCTACTCGTCCTACGATCGATCCAACATTGTTTCTATCAAGTTTTATTTTGAAAAAGGGATGGTATTCATATTTTATTGATTCCTCTGTGGTGGTACAAGCTCCGATACCAGCTGTGGCGGAACTGCCCGAATTATTCCAACTTAAGTGCCTAAGCCCTGCCTAAGAGGCTAGACCACACTTAAATGGGAATAACCCGTCAATCCCTCGGATCTAGTCCGACACGGCCACTGACAGGATCAAGTACCACAATCTCACTCGATGGTGAGTCACAGAGCAAATACAATAAAGCATAAAACCATGCATGTGAGAGCATTAGATTATTACATCATCATCATCGGAGTTTTTGCAATGGTAACCATCATTGTTCGAAGTGCAGCGGAATAAAACTAACGGTAAATAAACAGAGGGATGGGGAAGCCTGTCCCATCACTCCTCATGCTCCTCCTCAGCCGAGGCAAGGTCCCACTCAACAGTCCAACCCGGTGGTAGGGTGGACGGCCAAGTCACTCCAGCAACCATGTCCTCCAGAGAACCTGTAAAATTATGCCACAAGCAAGGCTGAGTATACTAATACTCAGCTAGACTTACCCGGTGTGAGGAGTCTACTCCTCTACCTCTAGACATGCAGCTATTTGGCTGTGGGGTTTGGTTGCCAAAAGCACTAGCTGAGTTTTCTAATCAAGTTTTTTTAACTTTGCCAAATTATGTGTGACTCTCTTAAGGCTAAACATGTACTAACTACTCATACATAGTAGCAAACAATTTTTAGCAATCAACATCTTGTATCATCCTAGCGCAAGTTCACTTATTACTCAATGTAGCAGTATGGATCAAGCAGTCTCATTAGCTGCGAGAAGCAGACGATTCGAATCGAGTTTTTAAACCTTGCAAGGTAAACCTAAACACACGACGTGGCGAGGCACTCCGTCCCCACACACATCAATCGTCCCCATCGATTCCCTGGCAGCAGATCAGGGCTCACCGCCTTGGCGTACAATGCCTCACTGACCCCGACTGGCCGTCGTGTAGTGACCGCACTTGTACCCACCATAACCGGCGTCTCAGGTCGCGTGAGGGGATATGTCCGCTGGCAGGTTCAATCAGGTACTAGGCTTACCGATTTACCATATTTCTCGGCATGTGCTTAGTACGTTCAAACGTTTGACTCACGGTACCACACCTTAATCCTTATTCCAATTTCCGTCTTGTAGACAACCAATCCCCATGGATTGTTGTCCACAGACCAACATCATTATGATAATAAAGTGGAGACAATCAATTCCTGACCTCGCGCGAGTGCTAGAAAAATCACTCGACTTCTACCGAGATCCTATTTAATAAAGCAACTACTCGACCTAGCATACTAGTATTCATCTCAAAAGGAATCCTGAGTTCATGCAACTAAGGTTCCAAACAACTCCTACACTTAAGTGCACAGTACAAGCCTACAAACATTAAGTGTAGTAAAGTAGCTAAGTGCACAGTAAACTAAGTGTATGTCATGATTATGCAAGATTTAACAACATTATGCTAAGCGAAGAAAAACTAAGTTGATGAGTAACTTAGGGTTTTCGGGTCATATGTGGCTTTTAATGGTTTATGCTTATCATTTCTAGGTCTAGGTTCTGCTAGGGGTGGCACAGGTAATTGGTATTGCCTTTATATATCTTAGTGGACAAGTTTTAGAAAGGGTTTTAGGATGACACTAATTTTCCACTATCCATATCTTCTTTTCTTTATTCTCATTTCATGGCTTCTAGTGTAGGTTTGAACTACGACAGTGAGTTAACATTTTTCAAAAATTCTGTAAAAATTACAGTGGATTGCCATTGGTCATTATAGCCCATTCTAGGAAATTGAGGTTAAAAATGAAAAGGCTAAGCTTTAGACAAAAATAACAAGGATGGTGTAAAATGGGCCACTTAACACTACACCTCATCATTAGAGTTGAGTTTCTTCCTAAGGGTCATTTTTGTTGGGATCTATCAGTAATACTAAACCTCTGTGCCAGAATTTACAGGAAGTTAATTGGTGATCATTTAGTTGTGATTTTCTAAAGTTTTATGCCAAAAAGGTGCTTATAACTAACTTGTCATTTGGAAAAATATCAAACAACAGATTTTGTATTTTTCCTATGTTCATAATAACCAAATATTAGTTATCCTAAGGTTTGAGGGGTTTTCACCTTAGGGTTATTTTTGTAGGGTTTTTCTAAGTTTTCCTTGTTTTCTTAAATTAAAAGGAATCCTACTTATTTTATACTAAACCAGGGTATGACAGATTTTTCCAGTGGACTTCATTGAATAAGTACCCTAATAAAAATAGAGGTGCCCTCTGTTTCATTATTTAAATTACATTTTCTATTTTTCTTAACCTTAAGCATATTGTAAAATAAGTGGTAAAAACTAACTTAATGGAGTGGACAGAGAGGTTTAACATTTTTAAACAGGTCAGTAGGTAGATACAAACTTCTCCAATTTTTCCTAACCCTAGTCAAATAATATAACTATTTTTCTTTCTATTATTGAGCTTTTGGCCAAAACTATAATTAAATCGGAGCTTTAAAGTTTTCTATAGTACATAGGGGGTTTTATATTTTTCTTAAGTAGGCTACATTATTTAGGTTCTGACAAAATTGGTTTGACCAAATTTGGATGAACTAAACAGAAGTTATGAATTTTTAAAGTCTCTGTTCAATTAAAAACAGATTTAATTAAAAGTTTCCTGGAAAAGCAGTTTACATCGGGGTCCCTGGGTTTAAACTAAATCAACCTTCGCAGTTCTATCCTTGCGCCACTATTCCCCTGAGTCGCTGACAATTCAAAAAGCCCCCTGACCTTCTCTTCCTCTCACCCGCAGTCCTTCCCCCAACGTAAACAGTAACCGCGGGAAAGAAAAGGGTGGCGCGGCTTACCGGCGGCGAGATAGGTCCGGCGAAGGGCAGGGTTGGCTCGGGGAGGCTCTGGCGGTCACGGCGAGGTGCGGCTCGACGGTGAGGATGGCCGGAATCGCTCGGTCCACGTGCGCAGGCGGGTGTTCTCGTCGGCGGCGAGTGTACCGGCCAAACCACGGCGAGCTGGTTCAATCCGAGGGCAAGGTGAGCTTCCTGGGGTCACGTAGTGGCTGTGTGCACAAGGGATCGAAGAATGGTTGAGTGGATTACCCGGTCCACGCACTCCGGCGGGGTTGAGAGCTCCGGCGACCGTGGGCCGGCCTCTCCGGCGAAGCAAACTTCAATTCCTCGCTCGGGGAGCTTCACCGGGGTGTGCTCAGGCTTCTCCGAGGGCTGGCCAGGGTTGGGAAGGGGTCTACTGGCCGGTCTACGGTGGCAGGGGGATCGGGCGGCCGCGGACACGCTGCGCACGGGCAAACGGCGGCGAGCTGAGCTCCGATGAAATTTGAGTGTGCGCGGAAGAGCGTATTCGAAGCCTGGGAGGGCTTTATAGGCGCGGGCGCGGGCCATGGCGCTGGCTTGGCTCGGGCACGGCGCTGGGCATGCGGGGGTGCGCGCGGGCGTGCTCTGGCGCGGGCAGAAAGCGTCGAACACGTGGAGGTGTGTTTCTTCCATTGTTCAAACGCGTGCAGAGATCACAAACGTGCGAATCTTGCCATGAATCCGGCGCAGACCTCTTCCTGGCACCTAGGGCTATCTCTCATGTGTGAGTTCCAATGGAGGATACGCCCTAGATCAAGAGATAGACGGGCGCCAAATCTGGCTTGTCTCACTGCCCATATCACGACAAAACTGATGCCAAGACCTGTCAAACGTCAAGGGCTCGGTCTCCACTTTTTCCAGGGGGTGCCTTAGGTGGTATGCCACATTTTTGGTATAGATCCTAAGTGGTTTTGGTGCCATCTTCAAAGTGAACACGGTTGATCTTTAGATTAGGGTTAAAAATTGGACTTAGAGAGAAATAGAGAGCTCTAGCTCTCTCTCCACTTGGAGATTTGAATAGGGGTTTCTCCAGGGGTCTTTTTGAAATATTTCCCTCCCCTAATTGCTGGTTATAAGGTTACTTAAGGTTTGGTTAAAATCTACCCATGCTTTGCACATTTGCTCACTCTTTTTCCCCTTTTAACCAGGGTTTTGGAAGATAGGGTTTAAGAGAGGTCTAGTCTAGGGTTCTTCCCCCCTTTCCCTTCCAAGGTAGTAAAGGTACAAAGATTTGAGTAATGCTTCTTAGGTCATTAACAAACTTTGATTAACACATGATCTCCAAGTCCTTATGTGATTCCCTAAGCCTTTACCACATGTGATCACAGTCCTGAGTGTCAAGGTGTGTTCTAGCCATAGTAACACCTGAGGTGTTACATATTTCAGGAACTTACCTCTTCTCACTTCTAGGATATATGAGGTAAGTACACGTATCAACATAAATAAGCCACTTTGAATGATGGTGTTCGATCGACTGGATCTATATATTTAATAGAAACTTCCATAAAGGTTCACATATTGATCATCAAGCTAACGCCTTCAGGGCATAGAATATGACATTTATTGTCTCACGATTGTGATCAATATAAGCATTCGTGCCCCCTGACGATGACATCTGTCAAAGTCGGAATCCCTCATAACTCAAGCATGTTCTTCAAGATATATGTCTCATTGTTCATCTGGAATAACGAGAATGGATGAGGTTGGGGTGCTATCAATTTCTATCTTACACCACAATTTATACATAGTTGTGCAAAGCAAGTAATATGTCCTTCTATAGGACTTAGGGGATAATATAGTTGCAATAGTACATATTCTAAATATGACACATCGCTCTATGCGTTCATCCATTGCAACATCTATGATGGTGTAACAAAAGTCCATCAAACATCGTAATCCATAATAGAATTTTCATCGATCAGATACATCGTTATAGTCTGTCATTGTGGCACAATGGGGATATTTTGTCAGTAACACCTAAACCTTATAGGTTTCTGCCATCAGGGCTTTAGAGGATACCGTAACTCCACTTCTAGTGGAAAATGCCATGAGTAAAACTCATGGGATGCACATGTGCTTATTCGGTGAACTTCAAGTCCTTTAGTACCTCATCTTATTTATTTTCGGGTATATAGGGGTCTTTATCCCTTTATAGGGGTTATCAAACTTTGGTGTTCAACAAAGACTTTGTTTCTTCTGGAAAGGTTCCATCTAGGAACTATAATATCAACTAGGAGATATTCTCCCTACACAGGAGAGTGATAATTCATCGAGAATATATTATTCGGTATGAGATTTATATGTTGCATATTTATAAATCAAAGATATGAATCCTCATAGGATCTCATGACGGATCTTCAGAATCCTATTAACTGCATATTTTAATTCATGCCATTTACCAGATATATTACATAGCAGAACATTGTTTATTCAACACATATGTGGGGTGGGTCTCTCACAAGACCACTCGAACCATCGCATTCACCACACATTATTTCAATAGTGCCCATAAATGTCCGAACTTCAAGCTCGCGACTTTCACTTTGCGATTCTTGGTTCAGCCTCGATTGTATTTATCGTTGACCCGATAAGAGAGCTTACATCACTCATGCCTACGACTTTGTTTTGGATCAGTTTGCAATCTAAAGAGGCAAAATAGGTGTCGACATATTTGTCTCCCACATTTAATAATGATCTCCGTCATTTCCGAAAACGAAAGATTCATTATTCTGTATTCCCAGCACAATGATATTGTGCGCATTGCTAGGAACTTCATCATAAAGATGAACCTCTTTGTGAGGCAAATCACCATCGGGGTGAATTAATCGGAGGAAAGTTATCACAGACCACGTGAATCTGTAATCAGAACATATGCTTTGACTAAGGCCAATGGATCATATTCGCAGGCGTCCCCGAGAATAGATCAAATGCCAATAAGTCAAATGTGGATATGATATTAATCCCAGGTATATCCACATCTACATCAGGTAGAAGCATTCAAACCTATATGGTTACTCCTCAACGATTTCTGGCATACTCCATATACACAGGAGTACACACTGAACGACGTGTTCAGTTTGGCTTTTGTGTGTTTAATAGAATATTGAGGCATTACACTATATGGGCATTCCTCCCCCTAATACCGAGATGTTCTAAAAGCATACAGATAAAATCCCCAACCACAATCATCCAGTTGTGGCCAATGTATGCTATTGTGGTGATTTATTTGGGAAATCTTACACACATTACAGATAGGGGTTTTATGCAGAGAGCTTTAGACTTTGATTAATGTAGTGGCATGAATACTACATATTTGTCCTTCAACATGAAGGGTTAGTCTCAACGTCCAGCGAGACACGCAACAACAAGTTGCTTTGTGGTTACAATTCTGCAAACTTATTTTTATTATTACCAAATACACAGTCAATCATTAAGATTTAGACCAATATGCGCAACACTATGTTATCCATAAGGGTCCTTCAGGGGCTCATGCATACCATTTGTCGTTTGGAGCCAGTAGTTGACTTCAGATCAACAAGTAAAATGACCATCAGGGTCTAGCGCTCACAAGGACATTCACTAGCTGCATTGTGCTTTTAAGCACATAGGAAAATGTGTGCGTAGATAATGGTAGTAAAGTGTACGGCATCGGGCCAATGCTGCCAAGCAAAATTTTTGTTTTGTATGCAGAGATGTATAGTTCAACTCGTTTTACCATTGCCCATGGTTTACCCAATTACTCATTTTGGTCTAAAATTAGGTTTCAAGTTATGCAACATTTTTAGGTATAAAAAAATTGAGAGAGAACTTATAATAATAGTCAATTATTTGTGATGTAAGCTACCAGCGTGGCAAACTTTTCTCCTCATATGATATACCAATTTGTTCTATAAAGCATTATTTCAATCCCTTCATTGTTGAGCAAAAAGATAAGCTTTGGAATAGAACAGACAAGACCAAGATTCCTTTTATCTAGGAAAAATCACATGATTGCTAAGATTTTGATTAAGCAAATAGTGATAACTGCTTGGTAAGAGCGAAACAAGGCTGATATCAGTCTAGGACTAGGCTTCAACAACATATAGTGCTGCTCTCATATGAAGGAGTCATCCAGTCTCCACAAGATCTTCATAGTTCTATCAGAAATTACCATCACTACCACTCTAGCGGTCAACATTTATGGCTCTTTCGGCGCCAAGGACTAAGGACATATTAATGTCCAATTTAGCTTCAAGCTCTGTGGTGATGTGGGATTTTAAGGCTATTTTCTACTCTTCTTACTTCTGCTAGATCAGAAATAGATAATGGTAAGCATGTCAAAGGGTGAAATCAAATGTAGTTTTACCACATAAACCCCAATTTCATTTCCATTCAATACCGACCTTTACCATTTAGCTTACTGTATACCATTATCGTCAAGGGACTATCTCGAGTCAATTCTGCGACTATGAATATTTACAATTCTGAGAGATATATGCAACACAAGCATGATGTCCTGTATAGGACGATTAAAGTGGTTCGACGGGAACACACAATGTTTTTTCACACCAACATAGTGAAAATTTTCTCAGAATAACTTTTCGATGTACTCGCAACTTCGGGTTGCTAAGATACTAGCCATTTATCTTAAAGTTTGCTTCATGTCGTTCAGCGACAAATAGCAATGTGCCAACATCTGGTTGAGCAATGTATAACTGAGATTTCTAGCCTTTATTTATTTGGTAAGGTCTTTTGCTTACTAATAGAATCACAATGTGTGATATCTCTTATGCCAAAAAGGCTTTCATGCATTATATATCTTTAGGTTACTTTGGGTAAAACTTTTATGCATGAGGAGAGAGCAAAGAATTAACTTATCTGTGTTTCATTGTATTTCAATTTTATTTCCCTAATTTTCAAGCATTATAGAGCTTAATATAATTGGTATGGCCACTTTACGATATATATATGATGCCACATAACATAATCAAATAAAATATAGAGCCAAACAAAATTATTTATGAAGGATGCGCATAATGTGACTTCAGGGGCTTGAAGCACCCACCACATACAAACTCTAGCGTATCTGGCGTCAACGCGTGTGCGACCATCAAGGCCACGACAATACAACAAGCCTCTATAACAAGCGCGACAGACGCAATTATGTCTTGCTAGTCGACGTACATGATAAGTCCACACAATTTGTGCAACATGCGCAATTGTGGCTCAATGATTGCGACACATGGATAGTGCCTACAGGGCCTGTGAAAAATGCGTGACTCGCCGATGGCGGTCCGACTCAACAGGAGCGATCCAATTAAGCGAGAGCGCGACATAGCAATCACATGATGCAACCAAGTTCGAACGGTATAAATATTGCGTCGTGTTGCAAGTGCGCAGTCAATATTTAGCTAATGCCAAAACTCAGCCGATTAATAACGTAGCCTGATCAGTGTGTCTGAGTACCCACTATAATATTTAATCACTTAGCATGAGTCCAAGAGCTCAACGCAACACAAATATTTAGACTGATCTGATTATGCACAGCATAGGCTTCGCATACATTTTTAATTATTTTCTGCTAAGGAAATAAAGCAAAATAAATGCATGAGCATGAGCACATCGAGTGCAAAAAATGGTTCCCATATTTAAGCATGTAGTTTTTCTAATTATTTGCGATAGAAAATATTTAATTAAGATTGAAATTGTAACATAAAACCATGTCTACAACTTAAAATTCTACCAAAGTTGTTTAATTCAACAAGAATTTATGGAACAAACTGTAAAACCTATTTTGTCTTTTCATTTCCTCAGTTATTGTTTTAGCCGCTCCTAAGAAGCAGTGCAGGCACATGTGCATACTATTGGTGCTCGGAGCTTCTAGCTCACTAATAAACAACACCACTAGGTAGTCATACGATGCATGCACAAAAGATCGTCTGCATGCGTATACATGTAGCTGAAACCGGTACGTGGACTCGGGCGCCTCCGCAGATCCGCGCGTCAGGCGCTCGCCCTCATCTCACGTCGCGGCAGCGCATTGCGTATCTTTTCGTTATTCTGGAGATTTTTTTTGTGCCATCAGTCTCGGGCCCCACAGCGTCTATCGCTATTTGCGCGCTCGTGCTGTGGACCATCTCCGTACGTGCGCGATGTGCTAGTTTCCCACAGAAGCTCGCAGTGCCCAGTACCAGTCTATGTGGATGCGGCACAACGGCAGTGGTAGTCCTTAGCCACAGGCCACCAAGCCGCGACTGTTGTTGCCTACTGCCAACACGAGTTGATCCATGATCTGCTTGCCTTTATCGGCGCGAAAGATCTCCAGGATCTTGGACGCCCGCTTCTACGAGATTCAACTTTTAGCCCTGAGTGGTCCAAGGATGACTCCAACGTGTGCTAAACTGCTGGTCGAGCACGCAAAAGCTAATGATGATACCAAGCGTGTCGTAGAGACAATGGTGCAGCCGTGCAGCGCTCAGGCGGGCGCGTAGCCCAAGCGGGTATGGCGGCGCAGGGCGCAGCTGGCGTAGGTGCACGTTTTTTCCAGTGCAAAAAATAGATTGGAAAGTAAATAGTAGATCCAATCTAGAAATTACATACTGTGTTTCTTAATCCAGGGAACAGAAACAAAGACTATCGTGTAGGACAGTTCGGCTAGGCCGGTGACCTACCGACTTGACGGAGATTTGATGCAGATTTGATCTCGCAGCAACGTCGAGGTAGAGCGTGCTGATAACGTGTTGAGAACTATGTTACCACGAATCACCAGATCCACTCCCTTTCCTCTCGTCAGCAGATTAGGCGTGAGAAGATGCGGAAGACTTGTCTCCCTTCCCAGAAGCACGACAGAGAGCACACAAGACACATGATGTAGGGTTGGGCCTCTGGCCTCTTTCTCTTCTCTATCTTATTAGTGGGTGTACATGTTCCTTATATAGAGATGTGAGACCCCTCAGGGGCAAAGTCGGTATTTGCCCACATAACCTTAACTAGAGTTACATAACAAAGAGGACAACTTCAGCTTTCTTGCGTACGGTACAGTGGGCGCTTGGACGGAGGTTGAGAGCAGCCCAACGCAGGGGTGTGTAGCCCGCAAGGCAGCCCGCGTGGCTAGACATAAGGCATGCAAGCGGCCCAGGTCGGGCAGGTGCCATCCATGGCACGTGGCCCACGCGGTGGCTGAGGACGTGGTCGAGCGGCGCTGATCCAACATAGTCCGATGCAACTGAGGAGTCCATGCACTGGATCAGATATGGATGGTTGGTCTTTATAAATAGAATCTTCTGAGAAACTCTTCACTTGTTCAAACTTGTCTCACTTACTCATCCTGAACTTTTTCAAGATACATATTTTATTTACTTTTCTCTCTTTTGTGAAACTTTTTCAAAAAAACACCATTTTAGGCGACAAACACTTTGCCCTTGACCGGTGGTAAAAGTAATATCCCAAAGTTTCCTTTAAATATATCTCATGAACATGCACTTGTTCGATTTTAGAGTGAGTTTATCCAACTGAAGTCGCTTGATGTAAACCTCACCTCATATGGTGTCTTAACTACGGACTTAGATGGTACCCTATTTATTATGAAAGATGTTGTTTCTAGAGTGTATCCCCAAAATGATAAAGGTAGGTCCGACTGGCTCATATCCTTGATCGAACCATATCCAATAAATGTGACACCCCAGTGTCACTTAGGGTTCTTCCTTAAGCTAGCCCCAACCCATGATCACATGCAATCTTAATAAAAGGGTGAACATTGAAAATGAGAGCAAAGAATTAAGTTGAAGTCTACTTAAACCTTTCATGAGTTCAAAAAAAAGGGAGAAAAACTCTTAAACCCTAGTTAACCCTAAGTGAACTATTTATGCATAAAGGGTAAATGGGAAAAACCCTTGGGAGAAGAATACAATTTTGAAGAAAACCAAATTATAAAGTTTTAGTTCACTAATTAACTGACAAAACATAGTAAGGAAGTTTTGCCCTTTGAACTTTTTTTAAAATCCCCAAAACAGCCCCTAAACTAATGCACTTGGGAAAAATTCAGAAATTCAGAAATCTGAATTTCAGCCCCCTCTCAAAGATCAGTCTTGTTCTCTCTTTTTTAGAGCTCAAATCAAACAAGTCCAAACATCAAAGTTGTGCCAAATTCCCTTGAACACGCCCTGGAAAAGTTTGAACTCAAACCAATTTCATTTGATTCGGTTTTGGCGCAGTTTTACCTCGGGACTCACCTTGTGACACTGCCACCTTTGTGACACGACAACTCTCTGTACACTGCCCCAAACCGCTCGACTTCCACACACAAACGACAAAGCTCTGTCGGGGGAGCAAATCTTGTGCAGCGATCATGCCCAAATTCGCGAAGATCTTCAACCTATGGGCGCTTGAACTCGGGTAGAAGCAAAAAGCCACGTGTTCGGTCGCTTGCCTGACCGGCCGAGCGCGGACTGGCCGCGGTAGCGCGCGCCCCGCGCGTGGTCCCCCCGCCCCGCGCGCCTCTGCCGTGCCCTCGCCTATAAATGCGTCCAAGAGGCCTTAGCCGTTGGCACCGCACACCCCGAGCCTCGCCTGAGCCTAAGATCGTCGGAGTTCGCCGTGAAAAGCGAGCACCGCCGCCCGCCATCCCTGCCCAGGCTCGGCCATCGTGGCCACCCCCTTTCTGTTGAACTCCAACCTCGCCCTAGCCCCTGGATCGCTTCCTAGTGACGCCGTGAAGCTTCTCCAAGCTTGAGCCGAGGCATTGCCTCACCGGAGAAGTGATTTCACCCTCGCCGGACTTCGGTCTTCCGCCGCCGCGCGTGGACCGAGCTAACCAGTGAGTCTTCGTCTAATTCCTTGCACCCACATCTTCTCTGGCATCCCGTGAAGCTCTCTGGCCCGTTCAATTGAACTATCGCGCCGTGAGTAGGCCGGATTCCTCGCCGCCGCCAAGCATCTCCGCCTGCGTATGTGGACCGGCCGACTCCGACCATCCCCGACGGTGACCCGCACATCGTTGTGATCCCCGAGACCTCCCCTACGTCCTCGACCACCTCACCGGAGCAATCTCGCCGCCGGTAAGCCCCTCCACCTTTTCTTTCGCCGCGGTTACTGTTTAAGTTAGGAGAAGGACCTCGGGTTAGGATTAGAAGAACCCGGGGGGTTTTCTGCAATGTCAGTGTCTCATATGAATAGTAGCCCAGGGACTGATCCGTAAGAAAAACTTGAAACACCTGTCAGGGACCCAGTGCAAAGTAGTTTTCCATTTAATCAATTCTGTTAATCTTTTTAAATAACCAGAGAACATAGAAAATCCATAACTTGATGAATTCTTAATTAAAAGTTGTCAAACTAATTTTGCTAGATCCTAAGTATTATGAACTATCATTTAAAAATAATAAACCCTATGCTTTCTGTTCTAATTTTTAGAGTTTAAAATTAAAAACAGAACCTGACCAAACCTTGTTTAATTAAGGAAAATTAGTTTTTCTTCTGTGCTGAACCTAAGAAAATTTGTAGGTATTCAAACCTCTTTTAGACACTGTTTAAAAATAGTAGGAACCCCAGTATTGAAAAATATAGTGTAGATGTCCATTTCAAGCTTTTTTGCCCAAAACTTAGGAAAAATCAGAAATGCATTAGAAATTAATGAACAGTGAGTGAAATTATTTTTCCTAGTTTTCTTAAGTAACAGAGAACCTAGAAAAAATAAAGAGACCTTTAGTCCAGATCAGTTTAAAAATAAAATGTTTTACTTAGCATTATTCCAACTGAAAATCAATTGTTAGAATTACAAAACCAGACCCAAAATTGATAATAAAAATCCAGTGGACTTATAACCACCAGAACCCCACTGCAAAAATAATGAACCCCTCAGCCCACCATTATAAGTAAGGCAAACAAATATAATACGATAATGAGGCATTTTCCAAATAAATCATAAATAACCCATAATAATGCAATAATGGGCAACCAAAATTTTGCTAAGTCAATGATGAGATAAGCCACCAGGGAAAAATGCAAACCCATTGAAAAGATGTAAAATAATACCTATTGCTAATATTGTGTAAGAAAGGCCATTTAATCCAATTAATGCATACCATCCCTTCCCTTAAGCAAAAAGATGTCAAACTTCAGAATGATTGCTCTTGCACAAAATAGAAGCTAATAAAAATCAGAAATCTGTTGTTTGATATTTTTCAAATATAGTGGTAGTAGAAAGCACCTCTTGGGCTAGAAACTTGAGAAAACCCTAGTAAAATAATTAATAGGTAATGATAACTAGAAATTTGTGTCAAGTCATGTTATAGCACCTAAAAGCCAGCAAAAATAAATTTTAGAGAATTACCTACTGTTAAGTAATAGTTGTAGTTCAAAGCACCCCTTCTGCCCTAGAATTTGGTAATTTTGTCCAGAGAAAACTATTCACTTTCTAATCCCCAAATTTTGAGACAGAGAATTATACACCAGTAATAAGCCACTGTAATTTTTACAGGATTTTTGGAATTTTATTAAAACAACTTGTAGTTCAAACCCACACCAAAAACTTAGGGAGAATAAAGAAAAAGAAAGAAGAAATAAACCTCACTCCAATGAGTCCAACTTGAATTCTTGTCAAAACTCACTAAGTCTTAAAAGGAATTCAGTGGAACCCTAAAATAAAACCTACCACTTACCTTAGCTAAGTTTGATCCAATTTACCAAGTATACCACCCAGAAGTCTTACATAAGTAAGGTTTAACCTTGTCTAACTCAAGTAGATCATACACCGTCAAAAAATTGTAATTTCTAAAGCACATATCATATCATGCACATATCTTACGCACTGCATTCATTAGATTGTAATCTTGCCGACAGAGAGTACGTGCTCATCCCCGAGCAAGGATCTGTCCAAGAGGAGGACCAGGAGCAAGCTTCCGAGGCTGCTATCGAGGATCTCCCCGCAGCCCTAGCAATTGAAGGCAAGCCCCAGTTTTTTTATGCATAACCGTATTATTATATGCTACTTTACTACACTTAAGTGTAGGAGTTGCTTGAAACCTCTAGTTGCATGAACATAGGATTCCTTTATGAGATGAATACTAGTATGCTAGATCGAGTAGCTGCTTTGCTAACCAGGATCTCGGTAGAAGTCGAGTGATTTTCTAGCACTCGCGCGAGGTCAGGAATTGATTGTATTCATCTTGATAACGGGATCTATGTTAGTCTATGGACTTGGATCCAGGGAGGATGCCTTGACCATGAGACGTGAAAAAGAATTAAGGATTAATGTGTGGATACCTGAGTCAAGCTTTTGAACGTACTAAGCACATGCCGGGAAAAATGGTAACCGGTAAACCTAGTACCTGAGTGAAGCCGGGCGTGGACTTTATCCCTCATGCGACCTGAGACTGGGTCTCCCATGCTAGCTATGGTGGGTACAAGTGCGGTCACTGCACAGCGGCAGCCGGGGTCAGTGGAGCATTGTATGCCAAGGCGGTGAGGCCTGGACGCGAATGGGGAATCGATGGGGACAGTTGTCATGTGTGGGGTCGGAGTACCCTGACATTCCGTGTGTTTAGGTTTACCTTGCAAGGTTAAAACTCGATTCGAATCATCTGCTTCTCGCAGCTAATGAGACTGCTTGACCCCTTGTACTGCATCGAGTAAGAAGTGAAATGAGGTTACATGAGATAATTTGTTGATTGAACTAACTGCTTGTCACCATGTATGCTTAGAAAGACCAAATCTAGCTAAGTTAATGATGATAGAAATTGAAAAGCTAAAAATTGATTTTAGAAACAACTAGTGCTTTTGGCAAACCAAACCCCCCCTCAGCCAAACAGCTGCATAGTCTAGAGGTAGAGGAGTAGACTCCTCACACCGGTTAAGTCTAGCTGAGTATTAGTATACTCAGCCTTGCTTGTGGCATAATTTTTACAGGTACCATTCAGGAAATGGTTGATGGTGTGACTTGGCCTACCACCCTGCCATCGGGTTGGACGATCGAGTGGGATGTTGCTTCGGCAGGAGAGGAGCACGAGGAGTAGTGGGCTAGGCCTTGCCCATTTCCTCGATACCGACGACATCGTTTATCCGCTGCATTTTATTTCATGAACTCTTATTTGCTACTTGAAAAACTCCGATCTATGTAATAATTCAGTACTTAATTCAAGGTTTCCTGTTTTATTGTATTTCTTCTGTGACTCACCTTCGAGTGAGACTGTGGAATTTGATCCTGGTTAAGTGGCTCTATCAGACTAGATCTGAGGGACTGACTGGTTATTCCGATTTAAGTGTGTCGCGACCCTGGAGGCGTGACTTAGGCACTTAAGCTGGAATAATTCGGGTGGTTCCGCCACAATAAAGTCCGATTATGTTGCTCAGACATGCCATTCCATTGAGACTTTCTAGGTGGCGTAAGCTGCGAAACAATTCCATAACTCTTTAGACGATTGCTAAAACTCATGGCTCAAATATTCACCTCCATGTTCAGATTGGGAGTATATCCCGACAGGATGTACTGCCAAGCTAGCCCTAGTGAGCTAACCTGTTCTACGCTTTTCCGGAACAGGAACCTGGTAGTAGTACCCTGCCTAAGCGCCCACCCGAGACTGGACTCGAGGGTGGGTAAGATCCCTCAACCCCTGGAGGGCGAGCCCGGATCCCGAGTTGGAGGGATGGGGATATGGTCGAGCTAGAAAACGGCCAGAAACGTGCATTTCCGGCGTTTTAAGGCAGGTTGAAGAATCAAGATTCGTAATCAATCCTTGTCTTGTTTGTTGGATTAGGTCTAATTTTCTTGATCAAACAGCAAACATGGAACTTTACAAGAAGAACTTAAACGAAAAGAATAATTGAAGTAACTTTGAATCCACTTTTGTTGGGGTTCAAAAAACGAATAAAATAAACAAATAAAACTAAATTTAAGGAATAGTTCCCTTTTTGAGGGGGGCCCTCGGGGGTTTCTCTTATATTAAGTTGTTGGGTACGAAGGAGCTTATGTTGCGTATATACGCGGTGCTTTAATTTTCTTGTCACGCTGATTTTCCACTTCATTCTGAAACTCTTTGAACTTTTCTAAAGATTCAGACTTTTGTTTCATTAAGTAGACATATCCATATCTGATAAAATCATCAGTGAAGGTTATAAAGTATTGGAATCCTCCCCTCGCCGTCGTACTCATTGGTTCGCACACATCAGTATTTATGAGTTCCAACAAATCTAATGCCCTCTCAAGTAAACCCATGAAGGTCGCTTTGGTCATCTTGCTAAGTAAGCATGCTTCACAAGTCTTGTATGATTCAAAATCACATGAAGTTAAAAGCCCATTAGAATGAAGCTTCTTCACGTGATTCTCACTTATATGACCGAAACAACAGTGCCACATGTAGGTAGTACCTAAATCATTAGACCGAGGCCTTTTAGCACTTATATTACAGATATGTGCGCCATCAATATTTCAAATGAATAACCCATTCATAATGGATGCAAAAGCTACAAACATGTCATTTTTAGAGATCACACAACCATTGTTTTCACTCGCAAACGAATAACCATCCTTCATCAAACATGAAGGAATCATAATGTTTCGACTCATACTAGGAACTAGATAACAATTATTTAGCTCCAAAATAAATCCTGATGGGATGTGGAGTTGCATTGTCCCGACAGTCAACGCAGTAACTCTTGCATTATTGCCCACTCTTAAATCAACTTCTCATCTTCACGAATCTACTTCTTATCATTTCGTGCATCGAATTGCAACTATGGGCAACCGATCCAGTATCAAATACCTAAGAATTAATATAAGAATTACAACAATAACAACAACATAGCCTTTTAGTCCCAAGCAAGTTGGGGTAGGCTAAAGTTGAAACCCAACAAGATGTCACCAAAAAGAGAAAGAGAGAGAAAGGGGAGGGGAAAAGCTTTTGAGAGCACTAAAAGGAAAAGGTCCTAATCACGGTTCGGGCACGTGGATAGCTTCTTTCCAAGCACTTATAACCAAACACAACTTTATTGGGATATTCCATTCCTTCAAGCCCCTTTTGATTGCCTCCTCCCATGTCAAGTTCGATCATCCTCTACCTCTCTTCACATTATTGTCCCGTCTTATGATACTTCTGTGCACCGGTGCCTCTAGGGGTCTCTGGTGGACATGCCCAAACCATCTCAACCGGTGTTGAATATGCTTTTCTTCAATTGGCGCTACTCCTAGCCGATCGTGTATGTCATCATTTCCCACTCGGTCCAATCTTGTGTGCCCACATATCCAACGCAACATACACATCTCTGTGACACTTAGTTGTTGGATATGTCGTCTCGTAGTAGGCCAACACTCAGCACCATATAACATAGATGGCCTAATCGCTGTCCTGTAGAACTTGCCTTTCAACTTCTGTGGCACTCTCTTGTCGCATAGGATTCCCATTGCTTGACGCCATTTCATCCACCCAGCTTTGATTCTATGGCTAACATCTTCATCAATATCACCATCTCTGTAGCATCGATCCCAAATAACGGAAGGTGTCTATAACACCTTAAAATCCTAGTTTAGGATTTATAAGAGTTTCTCCAAAAGACTAAGGATTAAAAGGACTCTTAATATGGGTTCCTCACTTTTGAAGTTATTATCTCCCAAACTAAATGGTCGGCAATACCGAAAGATTTTTTTTGAAACTAGAATTTGGTCTACAATTCATAAAAGAGAACACAAATCTATTTGCCAAATGTAGAATATGTGA
Organism: Zea luxurians; assembly: GCA_029449295.1. Classification (NCBI taxonomy): domain Eukaryota; kingdom Viridiplantae; phylum Streptophyta; class Magnoliopsida; order Poales; family Poaceae; genus Zea; species Zea luxurians. The sequence goes on along the minus strand of JAOPSE010000205.1, from coordinate 638,321 downwards.
ATTTAAGTAACTCTTGATAAGGTTTATATATTAATCACTCCTAAAGCAAATAAGAAATGAATACTAAATTTTTTAATATACATTTAATAAAAATAGACTTTCAAAGGATTTTTCCTCTAAAGAAAAATGTGTGTATGTGGATTGTGTTTTGGAGCATTTACTTAAGGGAATGTAATCTTAAGTAAATAAATAGTTAGAAAAATACTTGCATTCATGCTGGTTTTGCATTGTGCATTCAGTTTAGATTTGAAGGTTTAAAACTGGATTTGAATTTGGAGATTGTAATAAAAATTAGAAAGAAAAACAAAACAGGAAAATAAAAAGGAAAGAGGAAAGTCTAACTACGTGTGGGCTGCTTCACCCCGGCCCAGCTTATTCTCTCACCCACGATGGCCCGCTTCACCTCACCCTCCAACCCAGTTATCCTCTCGCTATCCCACATGCGCCGACCCATTTACCTTTTCTACCCTACGCAGCTCACACTCTCTCCAGAGCTGACGCGTGGGGTCACCCCGTCAGCCGCCTTACCCGCACGCATCCCCCTCCACTCGCTGTCACATAGGCCCCATCAGTCAGAAGCTTCATCCCGCGTCAAGCCCTGTGCTCGCGTGTGAGCCTCGCAACGACTTCGTTCGCGATCGTCGGGATCGATTACCAACCGACCGAGGCTCATCTCAACCTTGTGTGCCCTCCCCTATTTAACCAGTCGAGCCCTCGAGCTCCTCCTTGGCCATCGATGCGATCAGGTAGGTACTATCAGAGCATGTGAGCGGAACGCGTAAAGAGGGAGAGAGGTCACAGAGCTGGGCACCAACATCGTGGTGGGCTATCGGCTTCCCTCGGTGTTGGTCGGGGAGGATCGACTGGGTTGCCCACGTGTGGCCCATGTCTTTCCGGGCATGATGGGTCATCGAGAGTACGCTAATTTCTCGCCAGAGTATAGGGACCTAGGTCGATCCGTGCTTCACCATGGATGGGGCATCTCGTTACGAGATTCATGGTGAGATTGCTTCTCCAAGATTATATTTTTCCTCTGCTTCATGTAGCATCGTTCGGGGTGGGAAACAGATCTCTAGAGCTCGTTTGGGCACTACATCGACGAGCTTCTTGCCGAGAAGTTGGGTGGCACCGCCGCCTGGTGTCCGTCGCGGGTGGGGAGAAAAGGTGTGGGTCGTTGATCCAATCACAGAGGGATGGGATTGGTCGGGACGCGTATCCCTTCAGCCAAGTAATCTGGGCCCTATATCCTTGATTGGATGGCCCAGGGATGAGCATGTGTGAACCGTTAGACCGAGATCGGAGTGATGAGATTAGGAACCGGTTCGTTTATGGTTGGATATAATCGTCTAGAGGGGGTGAATAGGCAAAACCTGAAAATTATAAACTTTGAACACGCACTTCACCCGGGGTTAGGGTTAGGAATAAATAATCTTGAAATCAGAGAGCGGAAGATAGTTCCTCTTTCTATGAGTTGCTCAATAACGCGAATAACTTTGGGACTCAACTCAAAACAATATGAGCAAGACAACTTTAGAGAGAGATGAGAGGGGAGAAACAAATCGAGTGATGAAGATCAACATAAATGAACATGGTGATTTGTTTCCCGAGGTTCGGTTCCAAAGAACCTACTCCTCATTGAGGAGACCACAAAGGCCGAGTCTATTCCAACCCTTTCCCTCTCTCAATCGGTCACTTAGACCGTCGAGTGCTTCTTCTTAATCATACGGGTCACTAAGACCCCGCAAGGATCACCACACACTTAGGTGTCTCTTGCAAGCTTTACAAAGTACTTAGAAAGATTAGAGTGAGAAGAATAAGGCAATCCAAGCAACAAGAGCAACAAAAGAAACACAAATCACCCTCTCTCAAGTCACTAAGCACTTGATTTAATTATGAAGCTTGGAGAGGATTTGATGCTTTGATTGTGTCTTGGAGTGTATGCTTTTGCTCTAGTATTGAATAAGAAGGTTGGAAAGCTTGGATGGCTTGAATGGTGGTGGTTGGGGGGTATTTATAGCCCCAACCACTATCCTAGCCATTGTTGTCGATGGGTACACCGGACAGTCCGGTGGTACAACGGACACTGCACTGTTCAATGTCTAGTGCGTGCCACGTCAGCCGACCGTTGGGGTTTGGAGCTGTTGAATGTTGAAGTCTTCTGTCCTCTTGCGGCACCTGACAGTCTGGTGCATTCTGACTTTGCAGACTGACTCTGACTTCTGACGGTCAGACTGTTCTGTAGTCGACCGTTGGTGAAATTGACCGTTGCTCCGTTGGCTCACCGGACAGTCCGGTAAATTTTAGTGGAATGGCTCTGAGAAAACTCGAGAGCGGCCAGTTCGCGAGGTGCTTCGGCTTGGGCACCGGACAGTGTCCGGTGCCCCACTGGTTGCACCAAATCTTGTATGCTCCAAACTTTGTAGAATTCCCTCAAGTCATTTTCTTTGTATGTTTATGTTGAACTTTATGCACATGAGAAAGAACATTCTCTAGGCAAACTAGTTAGTTCGTATGGTTTGTGATGGACGTCAAACACCAAAATCGATTATAGGAAAAGTTGAGGTCATTTCCCTTTCAATCTCCACCTTTTTGGTGATTGATGCCATCACAAACCAAAGCAAATACAAAGTGTAGAAATGTAACTAGTTTACATTTTGTCAGATGTGCATAAGTTACATTGAAATGAACCAATTGAAAGTATTTCTAAGCATACATGGTTGCTTTAATCTAGTTTAACATTTTCGACCACGTTTGCACCACTTAGCTTGTTTTTGCAAATCTTTTGGAAAAGTCTTTTCAAATTCTTTTGTAAGTAGCCAATGGTATAAGAATATGATTTCAAAAGGTATTTTCAAGTTTTTGAAAATTCTCCCCATGTTTCAAATGATTTTCCTTTGGCTAAATAAAAGCCCCCATGAAGAAGTTCTCCCCTTAGTTGTCAAGAGGGTTTTTGCAATTTGAATAATCTCTCCCTCTTTTGAAAAAGTTTTTGAAAACAGGGTGGTGGTGTGGTCCTTTTGCTTTGGGCCTATTATTCTCTCCCCTTTGGCATTAAGCGCCAAAAACGAAGAGAACTAGTGGCCTAATACTCTCTCCCTCGTGGTGTAAAAGGGTATTAATGAAAGTTCATAAGTAGGGCAAAGGATAAATGATACAGAAAGGGTCATAGTGGAAGCCTTGCCTTTGTCGAGTTCTCCATTTCCCTTTCAATCTAAGACTAATCATTGAGATACTCATGGAAGCACATTAGTCTTAGCCTTGGCACAAGAAGAATAAGAAATATGCATTTGTACCAAATGAAAGAGACATGATCAAAGGTATATAAATGAGCAATGTGTGCAAGATTTCAATCAAAGTTTCGAGAATCTAGGACATTGAGTTCATTCCTAAGCTTGCTAAAAGTATTTTCATCTAGGGTCTTGGTGAAGATATCGACTAATTGGTTGTGAGTGCTAACATAAGCAATTTTGATATCCCCCTTTTGTTGGTGATCTCTCAAAAAGTGACACCGGATGTCTATATGCTTAGTGCGGCTGTGTTCAACGGGATTATCTGCCATGTGGATTGCACTCTCAGTATCACATAGGAGAGGGACTTTTCTCAACTTGTAGCCATAGTCCCTAAGTGTTTGCCTCATCCAGAGTAATTGTGCACAACAGTGGCCTGCATCAATATACTCGGCTTCGGCGGTGGATAGAGCTACTGAGTTTTGTTTCTTTGAAGCCCAAGACACCAGGGATCTTCCCAGAAACTGGCAAGTCCCTGATGTGCTCTTCCTATCAGTTTTACATCTGGTATAATCGACATCGGAATACCCAATTAAATCAAAGGTAGATCCCTTGGGGTACCATAGCCCAAACTTAGGAGTGTAAACTAAATATATCATGATTCTTTTCACGGCCCTAAGGTGAACTTCCTTAGAATTTGCCTGGAACCTTGCACACATGCATACAGAAAGCATAATATCCGGTCATGAAGCACATAAGTAGAGTAAAGATCATATCATCGATTGGTATACCTTTTGCTCTACGAATTTACCTCCCGTGTCGAGGTCGAGATGCCCATTTGTTCCCATGGGTGCCTTGATGAGTTTGGCATTCTTCATTCCAAACTTCTTAAGTGTATCTTGAATGTACTTAGTTTGGCAGATGAAGGTGCCTTCTTGGAGTTGCTTGATTTGGAATCCAAGGAAATACTTCAACTCCCCCATCATAGACGTCTCGAATTTTTGTATCATAATCCTACTAAACTCTTCACAAGATGATTTGTTAGTAGACCCAAATATAATATCATCAACATAAATTTGGCATATAAACAAGTCTTTAGCAATTGTTTTAGTGAAGAAAGTAGGATCAGCTTTACCAACTTTAAAGCCATTAGTGATAAGAAAGTCTCTCAGGCATTCATACCATGCTCTTGGGGCTTGTTTGAGCCCTGTTGGGGTCTACTTCGTCACCGAAGGTCCCATAAGAAGAAACACCTTCAGAAGAATGACACAAAGCCGAAGCTATCAATCATAGAGCTTCGAAGTACATTTTCAGATGCACCAACTTAAAGATGAAATGACCAATCGGCCTGAGATAGCTTGTACTATGATTGTAAACATTTGTAAAGGACATAAATGTAATTTCTCACAGGCTGTGTCCTGTGCCTATAAATAGAAGAACAGTACCCCTGTACTGTTCACGCTATCTTGTATTCGCTTGTGCACAACGCTCGGATTCTTGCCTTCTGTCAAGCCGAAGGTACAAATATAATTAAAAATTGTATTTAAATATTCAAGTTTATATAATGAATATATGTGAATGATGTTATATGATTATTCATGTTATCTTTCATGTTTCATATGCTTTGTCTTTTCATTATCATTTACCATGATGATGAAGGTACGTCCTTCATGACCTTCATCCGAAGATCGCTATATCCTAAGGGAAATAATGCTTCGAAGGACGAAGGATATTAACATTTAATACTTTGTGTTGCCTTGTTCTTGACTCATAGCATTTGAGAACAAGTCCCCAACATTGGCGCCCACCTCCGGTGAACTCACTTCCACTGTCGAGTTGATGGCTTCGTTCAACAATGAAGCTGAAGTAGCTTCGGCTACGAAGATGGTGCTCCCGATAACAGGTGGTTCATGTTCAGAACTAGCCAACAAGAAGCAGAAGAAGGAGGCTCAGAGAAGGGTGCAGCATGTTGGGGTGCAAGGACCCTTCATCAAGTCAAAATGGTCCCACATCCCAATCACCTTCTCCTAGGAGGACCTTCAGCTCAAGGATTACCCTCACAATGATGCTATGGTTATATCTTGTGTCATCAAGGGATTTCTGGTCCACAATGTTCTGATTGATACAGGCAGTGCAGCGGATATTATATTTGCTAAGGCCTTCAGACAGATGCAAGAGCCAGAGGATAAGATTCATGATGCTACACACCCTCTTTGTGGCTTCGGAGGAAGGCAGATCGTAGCACTTGGCAAGATCACAATGTCAATGACCTTCGGTTTTGTCCACAACACAAGGACTGAACATGTTGTGTTTGATATTGTTGACATGGAATACCCCTACAATGCAATCATTGGTCGTGGGACACTTAATGCTTTCGAAGCAATTCTTCATCCAGCATACCTATGCATGAAGATACCTTTAGAACAAGGGCCTATTGCAATTCATGGAAGTCAGGAAGCTGCCAGAAAGGCTGAGGGAAATTGGACAGACTCAAAAGCCATCCACAATATAGATGGAGCTGAAGCTTGTGAGCAGTACAAGTATAGAAGAGAGAAGGCTGCTTCGGTTGAACAGCCGAAGCCCATGCTTCTATGTGAAGATATAGCAGAGCAGAAGGTATTGGTGGGGGTCTCAATTATCTGAAGAGCAAGAAAAAACTTTGATAAGGTTTTTATTCAACAACAAAGATGTTTTTGCATGGTCGGCCAATGATCTCTGTGGTGTCAACAGGGACGTCATTGAACATTCACTCAATGTTGATCCATCCTTCAGGCCCAGAAAACAAAGGCTTCATAAAATGTCTGATGATAAAGCCAATGGTGCTCGGAATGAAGTAAAAAGACTTCTCAGTGCTGGTGTTATTAGACAGGTAAAATACCCAGAGTGGCTAGCCAATACTGTTATGGTAAAGAAGGCCAATGGCAAATGGAGAATGTGTATTGATTTCACGGATCTCAACAAGGCCTGTCCGAAGGACGAATTTCCATTACCAAGGATAGACTCTCTTGTGGATGCAGAAGCTTCTTCAGAACTTATGAGTCTGTTATATTGTTACTCAGGATATCATCAAATATGGATGAAGAAGGAGGATGAGCCGAAGACTAGCTTCATAACTCCCAGTGGCACCTATTGTTATCTTCGGATGCCTGAGGGGCTCAAGAATGCTGGAGGCAGTTTTAGCAGGATGACAGCCAAGGTCCTTCATTCCCAGATAGGCAGAAATGTGCTAACATACATTGATGATATCATAGTAAAAAGCACGAAGCAAGAAAATCATATCACTAACCTGCAAGAAACATTTGCTAATTTCAGACAAGCTGGCCTGAAATTAAATCCTGAAAAGTGTGTCTTTGGAGTGAAGAAGGGTAAGTTCCTTGGCTATCTGGTTTAAACGAAGGGGATTGAAGCTAACCCAAGCAAGATCGAAGCCATCCTTCGAATGGAACCGCCGAGCACAAAGAAGGGGGCCCAACGGTTGGCAGGAAGATTGGCTTCATTGAATAGATTTATATCTAGATCAGCAGAAAGAAACTTGTCATTCTTTGAAATATTAAAGTCAGCCGAAGTCTTTCAATGGGGCCCAACTCAACAGAAAGCCTTCAAAGAGCTAAAGCAATACTTGATTGATATAACAACATTAACTCCACCCATGCCAGGGGCTCCGTTACTATTGTATGTGGCAGCTTTGCACTCTGCAGTGAGTGCAGCGCTTGTGCAGGAGAAATTGGAAGCACAAATCAAAAAGCAAGCCCCAGTATACTTTGTCTCCGAAGTTCTAAGCTTATCAAAGAAAAATTATACAGAATTGGAGAAGGTGTTGTATGATGTCTTAATGGCCTCCAGGAAGCTTCGACATTATTTTCAAGCATTCCATATAATTGTTCCTTCATCACAGCCTCTGAAGGATATCATGAGGAATAGAGAAGCTACTGGAAGGATTGGAAAGTGGGCTGCGGAACACAATGAATTCAGCATTGATTATGTGCATAGATCCTCAATTCAGTCCCAGGCATTAGCAGACTTCATCGCTGACTGGACGCCAGGGGCTCAGGAAGAAGAAGCAAATAAAGATGCCGAAGCTTGGACAGTGTTCTGCGACGGTTCCTGGGGAACCTTCGGGGTAGGTGCGGCTGCTGTCTTAGTTGCACCTTCCAAAGTCAGAACATGCTATGCAATAAGGCTTGATTTTAGCTGTACAAATAATATTGCTGAATACGAAGCTTTACTTTTGTGGCTTCAGAAGTTAAAAGCAATGGGGATAAGAAGGGCGGTCCTTAAAACCGACTCCCAACTTATTTCTGGTCATATTGACAAGAGTTGTAAGGCAAGAGATCCAAAGCTTGAGAAATACCTGGACACAGTTTGAAGGCTTGGAGCTTCATTCGAAGGGTTTTCTGTTAAGAATATTTCACGAGGAGAAAATGAGCACGCTGATCTGTTAGCCAATTCAGCGGCACAGGGGCTGCCTCTACGTTCGGAAGTATTTTTTGAGACAATAAGAGCACCTTCGGTGGAACTTCTCGAAAGAGCAGTACTCACTATATCTCCTGTTCATAGTGAAGATTGGAGGACTGAGATTATATCTTTCCTCCAAGGTAACTGCCTTTCAGATGACGAAGCTTATAATAAGAGAATGGAGGCAAGAACAAGACCATGTGTAATAATAGAAGGGGAGTTATATAAACATGGAGTCTGCTCTCCACTTCTCAAGTGTCTATCCAGAACCGAAGGTATAGAGCTAATGAAGGAAATACATGCAGGCTTGTGTAGATCTCACATTGGATCTAGACCTTTGCTGGGGAAGGTCTTCAGGCAAGGATTTTATTGGCCGAAGGCAGCTTCGGATGCAACAAAACTGGTTCAAAAGTGTGAAAATTGTCAAAAATGTGCAAGAGACCAGAAACAACCTTCATCGCTAACCCAGCTAATACAACCAACCTGGCCATTGCAAAGATGGAGCCTGGATTTGTTAGGTCCACTTCCACCAGCACAAGGCAATTTAAGATATGTTGTGGTGGCTGTAGAATATTTTTTCAAATGGATTGAAGCGAAACCTTTGGCCGCAATAACTTCGGTCATAGTCTAGAAATTCTTTTGGAAAAACATTGTGTCGCTTTGGCGTACCAAAGGCTATAAATGTGGACAACAGAACACAGTTTGATGCCGAAGCTTTCAAGAAATTCTGTGATTAAATCGGCACGAAGATTCATTTTGCGTCAGTCAGACATCCAGAGTCAAATAGACTTGTTGAAAGAGCAAATGGTATTATAATGACAGGAATAATGAAGTTAATTTTTAATCAACCCAGAGGAAAGTGGCCAGAAGAGTTGATTAAAGTGGTGTGGAGCCACAATACAACCATATCAAGATCAACAGGTTTTATGCCATTCAAGTTATTATTTGGTGACGAAGCTATAACCCCAGAAGAAGCTAAAATGGGGTCAATAAGAACAACAGCCTCGACTGAAGATGAAGCTGTTTATCATATGGCAAAAGACACTATAGAAGGGGTCAGACTTCAGGCTGTGGAAAACATAAATAAATATCAAGCCGAAACAATAAAATGGCGCAACAGAAAAGTCCGACTGAAAAATATCAAGCCAGGGCATTTGGTGCTTCGGAGAGTGGCTAATCCGGACACAGTAGGCAAACTACAGCTGAAGTGGGAAGGACCTTTTCTGATAGTATCTTCGTCAAGGCCCGGTTCTTACATATTAAAGGATATGGATGGCAAAGACATTCCTAGATCTTGGAACGCGGATGAGCTTCGATGGTATTATGTATAGATTGATGTAATCTTTTTCATTTTTCTATGGCACCCTTTTCCTTTCCAAAGGGGGGAAGAGGTTTTTAATGGGGCCATAGTTTGTAATTTTTCCTTTCTTATTCAGCTCCATGAGAGCAAAATCCCCCAAAATATGTAAATGTAAAATCTGAGCATGCACCATCGAGTGCAGAGAAAAAGAAAAAATAGGGAGAAGCTCGAAAGTCGTCCCTAAGGGGATGCAGAGCATGACGAAGCTACAAAAAGCCGTTCCTAAGGGAGCGCAGCGTAAGTTTTCTACTCAAAAGTCGTTCCTAAGGAAATGCAGAGCCAGGTACCGCCGAAATATAAGGCGAAGCGCGAAAAGTCAACGAGAATACCGCCGAAATAGAAGGCGAAGAAGTTCAAAAGACGTTCCTAAGGGGATGCAGAACTTACACCAAAAAATAAGCGGTGCAGCCGAAAAATAAACGGCAAAGAGATTTCAGTTATTCCTAAGGGAATGAAGGTTGTGGATGAAGCTTCGGATGTGTGTGTTTGGGCATTCATTTGCACGATACATTACATCATACATTGCATTCATAAACATTCATTTAGACATACATAGGACCATCATCATCATCATATCATACAGATACAGACAGTTGCTTCGGCTCTAAGCATACAGCTTCAAAAGCAGATTCATGCTTCGTTGTGTACGAAAAGAAGGGAACGTATTTTTCGCCTTCGGCTCAAAAAATACAAGTTTCGTCCACATCAAAGCATTTCATACGTCGATGGAAAGGTAAAAATATATTACAAGGTATGGATAAATTTACAGAGTAGAATCTTATTATTAAGTTACAATATTATTTATAAAGGTTAATACAAGAGTTTTCTTAGAATTTTTCCACAGCTAGGTATTCGAGCTTCATCACCATCTATTGAGCTTCGGATTGTATGCTAAGCTTCGGCTCTGTGTTCTTCGCCTTCGTCATCCTGTACATATCAAAGCATTATAAGGAAAATTCAAGTATCAAGGCAAAGGTAAGCACAAGGTATGATTTTATTACCGGCTTGAGGTGACTTCGAGCTTCGTCACCAGCTAGGCTTCGCCCACCCTTCGTCCAGATTTGCTTTATAAATTTGTTTCCTATGCTTCGAGCAAGGCTGGGGATATCAATCAAATCTACTGGTGATAAGCTAAAATTTGGTCTATTAACAATCTTCCCATGCGTGCAACCAGACTTCATGAAGGCAACAGCTGTGCCCCGAGAAGCTAGCAGGGCACAGAAATCACCGTGCCCGGCTATAACTTCATCAAGAGCATCAACTTCACCCTCAATGTGTTCGAAGGTCCCTGGCAGGTCTTCAATCGAAGGATTGAATTTCTTAGAGCTGGCTCCAACCGAGTTGAAGACATGCCTTAACCGCTGCACGCATTGGTTGTTGAACTCTAGACATTTATTTTGAAGCTCTTTCAATGATTTTTGCAAATGTGAACTTTTTTCTACTTCAGCCTCAAACTTCGTATTAAATTTCTGCTTTTCTTGTTCGAAGCTTTCTGACTTTGAGAGAAGTTCTTCATTCAATCTTGTAATTTTGGCTTCAGCTTCTGCCAGTAAACCCTCTGCTGTCTGAAGTTGGAAATCTTTCCTTTCAAGAGCAGCTGCTTGATCTTTTATTTTGTTCTCTAGACCTTCAATTATAACCTCATGTTTTTTATCTTCAAGGTCCTGTTGCATCCTCAAAGCTTTACTTAATAGCATACTCTGCGTAGAAGCAAGCTTCGTCAGCAAACACCTTCGTTGTTAAAACAATGAAAAAGCCGAAGAAAAGTTTTTACCTTGAAATTAGAATAGAATAAACTACGACGATATGCTGTCGTCGGTAGCGGCTGATATCGGCCTCAAGCTTCGGGAAACCAATACTCTTTGACAGAGTACTGATAACCTTTGCTCCAGTTCGGTCTCAGAGGCAACCTAAGCTTTCATCATCAATGCTGCCGAAGAGCATCGCCCCTGGCTGATACCCACAGGATATGGCATAGTCTCTCAACTCTTCTTTCTCAGCTTTTGACAATTCTGGTCCAATTAAGTTTTGAAAGTTGAAATTTTCTTCTTCTGAAGTATCTTCGGCCATCTCCTTCTCTTTTCCAGGCACTATGGCCATGGTCTCTTCGGCGGCTGTAGCAGCTTCTTCTGTGGCCATATCCAGAAGCATTCTATCAATATCAGAAAATGTGCTTTCTAGATTTGCATCGTCGTCCGTTGCAGCCTCGGCAGTTGCAGCTTCAGTAGGTGCAGCTTCGGTAGCGGTGGCGCTCTTGACAGCTGGTGTCTTTGACGCTGAAGCTGGCGGTGGTGTTTCTTCAATAGCTTCAGTCACAGTAATAATCCTTCATTTTTTCGGTCCAGCAGACTTCTTCGCTGCCGAGGGCTCCTTCTTCTTCTGTAAAAGCTTCGTCAGATGTGGCCCCAGTGGACTTAGCTTGATAGGCAAGGATTCAGTCATTACCTTTAGAATTTTTTCCACGTTGGCAGCAGAAGGTGTTGAAGGAGTCTCTTCTTCTATATCAGTCGCCTTTTGCTTTGGAGCCGCAGTCTTCCTTTTCTTCGGAGCAACTGCCTTCGGCTTAGGGCTCAATTTTTTCCTCTTCAGAATTTCTTCATCTTCTTTCACCATTCTAGCAGCTTGTCTGCCCACAACACTAACAATTCTTTTTCTTTTTTGCCCTTCGGCACCTTTGTTCAATCGCTCATAGTCAGGATATTCAAAATTCAGTGCATCCATTACCCGATTCAATCTTCGCTTCGGCCGGGCGCCGAAGGCTGCAGTCAGCAACTGATCTTCTTTTTTGTATAATTGACTAAAATCTCATTGCACATAACTTCAATAGTATCCAACCATTCCTGGCAGGGTTCTTTGAAGTATTTCTTGAATTTAAAATGATAGGGCAACCGAATGAGTTCATTCTTCTTCTCTCCTTCAAGCTTCGGCATACCCCATTCCCTTAGCGTTGGGAATATTCTGTTGGCTAAGTATTCTTGAACTAAATCCCTAGTCCCAATATGTTCAGAAACAACTCTAAACTCGGCCACAGCATCTGGGCATGGTGCCCCCGGTGTCATGTTGCACTGAGGCCTAGTCAACCCGAAGGTTAGCTCCAACGGGCTCTGAACTAGCTTTTCCTTTTTCTCATCAATCTTAACATAAAACCATTCAGATTTCCAACCGGTCGTCCACTTAGTGCGGTAGCTGACCACCGGTGTCTTCATGTCTTTGCGGTATGCAAAATTATAATAGCCAAAATTCTCGTGCAAGCCATCTTCTCTAGCCTTCGTCTGATAATGGAGTTCGTGTACTCGGCAGAAGGCTTCGGTGAGCGGCTCCACCCCTTGGCTTCGGTGAGCCCAGATATACACGCTAAGTCTAACGATGGCGTTAGGGGTCAGCTGATGAAGATAAATCTCAAAATTTTCCAAAACATCTGCAATCATCCCGTGCAAAGGAAATCTCAACCCTGCTTTGAAGAAGCTCTTAAAAACTACCACTTCATCACTTTCTGGTTTCGGGATAGTCTCTTCCCCGCTAAAGCGAATCAATCCCTTCTCGGCTTCTCTGAAGTAGCCCAGCTTCATCAACATGGGCATTGTTGGGGCGAAGGCGAAGACGCCACCCTTCGCTCAATGCCTTCGCCGACCTCGCTGCACCAACGAAGGCAAGACGACGGGCAGACCTACCCTTCGACCCGCACGTCGCCGGACGAAGACTTGTGACGAGGTCGTCTCATCTTGCGACCTCGCTCAACATGGAGGCCCACGTGTGATCCGGCCCATTGTAACAGGCCCTGCGTGGCCGCTGCACATTACGGGCCTAATTTGTAAAGGTCTCCTTGTAATTACGGTCTGTAACCCTGCTTTATGGGAATATTCCGGGGATAACCTAGGTGCCTGAGGGCACATGCGTCCTTAACACCGGACGCTGGGCACTCAGACACCTATAAATATCCCTGCACAGTGCCCTTGAGGGGCTAGGTTAACAGAGCTATTGCCATCTCGTGTTGTAGCCCCGTTGACACCACTTTTACTCCCCTGTTGGATCAACTCGCTCAGGAGAGCAAGTGCCAACATTTGGCGCCCACCGTTCGTGCTACGAAAACACCACCCGCGATGGCACCCAAGAGAACCTCGTCGAAGGCTGACGAAGCCGCGAAGGCGGCACTGCTGGCCGAGAAAAAGGGCAAGGCCCTCGTCGACAACACTCTCCAAGAGCCCTGTGAAGACGACGCAAACAGCAAGAAGCAGCGCAATGAACAACCCACCACCGAAGGCAGCCTCCGCACCTGCAGCTCCGGAGGACCACAGCAGCCTCCCCCAGGCTTCGCCCCACCAGAGGGCGCGGACGCCACCGAGGACGGCGAAGTCATCGGCGTCTCGGCCGAAGAGCAGCTACAGCTGCGCGCCCTGCGCATCAAGAACCGCAACCTCCAAAAGCAAAAAGAGATCCTCGAGGCCAAGCGCCAACGTGTGTCTGCACAAGCCAAGATGCGATAGATGATACGTGACGAAGAGAAGAAGGCACAGGAGCTCGAGCAAGAGATCACGCTCATGCAGAGCGAAGGCCAACTCGACCCGCATCACGGCCCACCCCACCAACAGCGCGCACAAATCGAAGACCTGTTCATCCCTCAGCACGGACACACCATCCCTCGCGCCACAGCTTTCCAAGGCGTCAACTACCTTGACGAGCGAAGTCCCCTGGCACCTCACCTGCAAGTGACACCGTGGCCCGCAAACTTCAGGGCAGGGACCTACCCCAAGTACAACGGCAGCACTGATCCAGCGCAGTACATCATGAGCTATCAAGTCGTCGTTGCATCATCCGGAGGGGACGACGCCACGATGGCCAAGTCATTCATCATTGCCTTCGAAGGCCCAGCCCTCACCTGGTATACCAGGTTGCCCCCACTGTCCATCGACTCCTGGAGAAGTCTTCGGGACAAATTCTTGCTCAACTTCCAAGGGTACCGCCCAGACACCCGACGCCTTGGCTGAACTCTCACTCTGCAAGCAGCTAGAACGAGAGATTGCGGGAATATTACCGCAAGTTCCTGACCCTCAAGTCACAACTGCCTTCGGTCGATGACCAGATCGCCATCCACTACGCCATCAGTGGCCTTCGGGCCGGCGTCCTCTACAGCCACTGCATCAGGGACCCGCCCAGGAACCTCCAGGAGCTGTATCAGCTGTTCGAGAAATATGCTAGATCCGAAGAGCTCCACCAGCGCAAAGTCGAGTCTCAGAGGAAGCCCAAAGACCCTCCGCAGTCCAGCCGCACTTGGACGAGGCCCTCGTAGACAGACTCCGACCGGGACGGCCGCAATCAGCAGCAGGTGCACAACATCGCCAACCAGCCCCCCGCTGATGAGGCCCCTCGCCGCCAAGAGTATCCCCCCAGGGCCGAGGAAATGGAACTCGCGGTCGAGGACGGGGGCGTGCGCAGCAGCCACGAAGATTTTACTGCCTATTCCACAGTGAAGACTGCGCGCATCCCACAAAGGACTGCCTAGAGACGAAGGCCACCAGAGATAGAATGGCACGGGCACAGCTAGCCGACAACCCTAGAATTGTCGTGCACACATACCAGCAACCCCCTCAACCATACAACCACGGCCCTGCTCCGCCTCCGCCGCACCATACATACCAACACCACCAGGAGGTACAAATCGTACCTCCCCCACCCCCACCCCCACACCATCAACAACAAAACATCCACCACCCCAACCACCCTCAAGCACCAAAGCAAGAAGACTTCGCTGATCAACCGTATCGTGGAGTCATCCATATGATTACCGGGGGGTCCAGGGCCGACTTCGACACAAAGCAGCAGAAGAGGGACCACTACCGCAGCATCAACCACGTCGTCGTCACCGGCCCGGTCGTGCAGACAAAGTGGTCCGACGTGCCATTGACCATCGACGCCCGAGACGTCGATCTGCGCAGCGCCCCCCACATCGACGCCATGGTCATCAACTGCAGCGTGGCAGGCTGGGACTTGCACAAAGTATTGGTCGACAATGGCAGCCAGGCAGACATCATCTTCCTCCATGCCTTCGATCGCATGGGCATAAGCCACAGCCTGCTCAAGCCCTCGGACAACCCCCTGTACGGCTTCAGCGGCAAGGGCACCTTTCCCGTCGGCAAAATAGAGTTGCCCCTCTCCTTCGGTGTAGCACCCAATGCCCGAAGTGAGCAGATCACGTTCGACATCGTCGACATGGTGTACCCGTACAACGCCATAATGGGCCGGGGCTCCATCAATAAGTTTGAGGCAGCTATCCATGGACTTTACCTGTGCATGAAAATCCCAGGTCCCGGAGGCGCCATCATAGTTTACGGCAACCAGCAGGTTGCGCGTAACATAGAAAGAGACTTCGTCCCTGGACAAAGAAACGTACACTGCCTCACGGCCCAATGCGAAGTCCCCGAGCCTGCCAATCCAACTGACAAGGGGCATGAAAAGGCACAACTGCAGAGCAACGACGGGACCAAGACTGTCCCCCTCGACCAGGCAACGCCCCAGCAGATGGTTACCATCAGCGAAGACCTCACTTCGCACGACGAAGAGCGGCTCCTCTGCTGTCTATCCAAGAATAAAGACGTCTTCGCCTGGTCCGCCCTCGACCTGGTCAGAGTCAGTCGCTCCATCATCGAGCATGGCTTAGGAATTGACCCTTCGGTGAGACCGAAGAAACAACGGCTGCGCAAGATGTCTGACGAAAAGACAGAAGCCACCAAGGCCGAGGTCCATCGCCTGCTCGAAGCCAAGTTCATCGAGCCGATCGCCTATCCCACATGGCTCGCCAATGTGGTGATGGTGCAGAAAAAGAGCGGCAAATGGCGGATGTGCATAGACTTCACCAGTCTTAACAAGGCCTGCCCCAAGGACAATTTCCCGCTGCCCCGAATCGACAAAATTGTCGATAGCGCAGCCGGGTGCGAAGTCATGTCACTCCTCGACTGCTTCTCCGGCTACCACCAAATATATATGAAGGAGGAGGACAAGGCAAGCACCAGCTTCATAACACCCTTCGGCACGTATTGTTTCATCAGAATGCCGGAGGGACTCAAGAATGTCGGGTCCACTTTCTCTCGAGTCACCAAAACGGTGCTCGAGAGCCAGATCGGTAGAAATATCTTCACATATGTGGACAACATCTGTCGGGGACCATAATTAGGGGTACCCTCAAGACTCCTAATCTCAGCTGGTAACCCCCATCAGCACAAAGCTGCAAAGGCCTGATGGGTGCGATTAAGTCAAGGATCGGTCCACTCAAGGGACACGATCTCGCCTCGCCCGAGCCCAGCCTCGGGCAAGGGCAGCCGACCCCGAAGGATTTACGTCTCGACCGAGGACCCCCTCCAGCAACGGACACACCTTTGGCTCGCCAGAGGCCCAGACTTCACCAAGAAGCAACCTTGGCCAAGCCGCCACGCCGACCGACCGTATCTCAGGAGCCTTTAATGCAAAGGTGGCCTGACACCTTATCCTGACGCGCACCCTTCAGTAGACAGAGCCAAAGTGACCGCAGTCACTTCGCCGCTCCACTGACCGGCCTGACAAGAGGACAGCGCCGCCTGCGCCGCTCTGACTGTTGTGCCACTCGGCAGAGTGAGGCTGACAGCAGCCAAGTCTGGCCTCAGGCGCCATAGGAAACTCCGCTTCGCCCGACCCCAGGGCTCGGACTCGGGCTCAGCCCTGGAAGACGACGAACTCCGCTTCGCCCGACCCAGGGCTCGGACTCGGGCTCAGCCCCGGAAGACGACGAACTCCGCTTCGCCCGACCCTAGGGCTCGGACTCGGGCTCAGCCCCGGAAGACGACGAACTCCGCATCGCCCGACCCCAGGGCTCGGACTCAGGCTCGGCCCCGGAAGACGACGAACTCCGCCTCGCCTGACCCAGGGCTCGAACTCGGGCTCAGCCCCGGAAGACGACGAACTCCGCCTCGCCCGACCCCAGGGCTCGGACTCAGCCCTGGCCTCAGCCGACAGTCTCCGCCTTGCCCGACCCAGGGGCTCGGGCTCGGCCTCGGCCTCGGAAGACAGACTCGACCTCGACCTCGGAGGAGCCTCCGCCTCGCCCAACCCGGGGCTCGGACCGACCACGTCACAGGAGGCGCCATCATTACCCTACCCCAAGCTAACTCAGGCTATGGGGAACAAGACCGGCGTCCCATCTGGCTCGCCCCGATAAACAAGTAATGATGGCGCCCCGCATGCTCCATGATGATGGCGGCTCTCAGCCCCCTTACGGAAGCAAGGAGACGTCAGCAAGGACTCGACAGCCCCAACAGTTGTCCTTCCACCAGGCTCCAGCGCTCCTCCGACGGCCACGACACCACACGAACCGGGTGCCAAAACCTCTCCGGCTGCCACGACGGCATGTACTTAGGGCGCTAGCTCTTCTCCGCTAGATACGTTAGCACACTGCTACACCCCCCATTGTACACCTGGATCCTCTCCTTACGCCTATAAAAGGAAGGTCCAGGGCCCTCTTACAGAGGGTTGGCCGCGCGGGGAAGGACGGGACGGCGCTCGCGTAAGCCTCTCGCTCCCTCCCGCGTGGACGCTTGTAACCCCATACTGCAAGCGCACCCGACCTAGGCGCGGGACAAACACGGAGGCCGCGGGTTTCCCCTTTTACGCTTGTCTCCCTCTGGCTTCTTCCCCCCTTCGCGCTCCGTCTCGCACCGACCCATCTGGGCTGGGGCACGCGGCGACAATTTACTCGTCGGTCCAGGGACCCCCCGGGGTCAAAACGCCGACAGTTGGCGCGCCAGGTAGGGGCCTGCTGCGTGTTGACGAACAGCTTCCCGTCAAGCTCCAGATGGGTAGTCTCCAGCAACCTTTCCAGCCCGGGACGGTGCTCCATTTCGGGAGTCTTGAGTTCATGTCCCTCGACGGCAGCTACAACATGATACTCCTTCCCCCGCCGCGTGATAGCGACAATGGCGACCGACAATCCGCCCGCCAGCGGCGGAATCGACGACATCTTCCCCACGTGGCGGAAGAACGACATTCGAGCTTGTCCCGTCCCCTCCCCCAACGATGGAGGAGGAGGCGGGGCAACCAAGGCCAAGCAGGAGGCGACATCTCATCGGCTGTCGAGCGAGTCGACGGCGCCGGCGCCCCAACGGGGGGCACGTCGGGCATCGACCACGCGTCTGAGACGAAGACGAGCGTCGTCTCCCCGCAACACGCCAACTCCAAGCAAACGGACGACGCCAGCATGCTCGCAAAGGACTTGCTGGGCGTCACCCTCATACCTGAGACGACGGTGCAGTCTGCCCCTGACGCGACTTCGTCACCGCCCGTCGACCAAGAGGTACCGACCGACTCCCATCTCGTGCCTTTTGGATTCAGCCTCGACCCACTAAGCGACTTCGCTTCGGTGGACGCTCTCATAGAGGCGAGTCCAAACCCTCTGGGGTATTGTATGCGGTCACCCAGGGACCGGCTGACGGCCGTCTTGACCTACGGGCCCTCGGGTTCCGAGGAAGATGACGAGCCTGACTTTTGTTGGGATTTCTCCGGACTTGGTAACCCCAGTGCCATGCGGGACTTCATGACCGCATGCGACTACTGCCTTTCCGATTGTTTCGATGGTAGCCGCAGCCTCGGCGACGAGGACTGCGGCCCACGTCGTGAATGTTTCCATGTTGATCTAGGGGGTCCCGGCGAAGGCAACCATCCTGGTACGCCGGAAAACGGTGATCCCCCTAGGCCTGCGCCTCGCGTTGACATCCTTCGGGAGCTAGCTGTGGTCCCCGTCCCGGCAGGGGGTCATGACCCACGGCTCGAGCAAATCCGCGAGATGCAGGCCAGGCTCGACGAGGGAGCAGGAACACTTGAGTCGTTCCGCCGGGACATCGGGCGGGAATGGGCAGGCCAACCTCCGGCCGGAGAAGCGCGTCATCTACCCCAGGGCATCCAGCACCGCATCGCCGACGATGTCAGGGCAAGGCCGCCACCGGCTTCCAGTGGGGTCGGCCAGAACCTGGCTGCAGCAGCAATACTTCTTCGCACGATGCCGGAGCCATCTACCACCGAGGGGCGGCGTATCTAGGGAGAGCTCAAGAATCTCCTGGAGGATGCCGCGGTCCGACGGGCCGAAAGCTCCGCCTCCCGAAGGCAGGGGTACCCCTCGGAACATCACGTCGCGACTTCCCGATTCATGCGGGAAGCCTCGGTCCACACCGGGCGCACGCGCAACACAGCGCCTGCGGCCCCAGATCGCCTCGGCAACGGACACCCTCACCGCAACCGTCGAACCCACCTCGACAAGAGGGTGCGCTGAGGCTACCACCTCAGGTGTGGGGGACGCTACGACAGTGGGGAGGATCGGAGTCCCTCGCCCGAACCACCCGGTCCGCAGGCTTTCAGCCGAGCCATACGACGGGCGCCGTTCCCGACCCGGTTCCGAACCTCGACTACTATCACAAAGTACTCGGGGGAGACGAGACCGGAACTGTGGCTCGCGGACTATCGGCTGGCCTGCCAACTGGGTGGAACGGACGATGACAACCTCGTCATCCGCAACCTCCCCATGTTCCTCTCCGACTCCGCTCGGGCATGGCTGGAGCATTTGCCTCCGGGGCAGATCTCCAACTGGGACGACCTGGTCCAAGCCTTCGCCGGCAACTTCCAGGGCACGTACGTGCGCCCTGGGAACTCCTGGGATCTCCAAAGCTGCTGCCAGCAGCTGGGGGAGTCTCTCCGGGACTACATCTGGCGATTCTCGAAGCAGCGCACCAAGCTGCCCAACGTCACTGACTCGGATGTCATCGGCGCGTTCCTCGCCGGCACCACCTGCCGCGACCTGGTGAGCAAGCTGGGTCACAAGACCCCCACCAGGGCGAGCGAGCTGATGGACATCACCACCAAGTTCGCCTCTGGCCAGGAGGCGTTTGAGGCCATCTTCCGGAAGGATAAGCAGCCCTAGGGCCGCCCATCAGAAGATGTCCCCGAGGCGTCAACTCAGCGCGGCACCAAGAAGAAAGGCAGGAAGAAGTCACAAGCGAAACACGACGCCGCCGACGCGGACCTTGTCGCCGCTGCCGAGTACAAGAACCCTCGGAAACCTCTCGGAGGTGCCAATCTCTTCGACAAGATGCTCAAGGAGCCGTGCCCCTATCATCAGGGGCCCGTCAAGCACACCCTTGAGGAGTGCGCCATGCTTCGGCGCCACTTTCACAAGGCCGGGCCACCTGCGGAAGGTGGCAGGGCCCGCGACAACGATAAGAAGGAGGATCACAAGGCAAGAGAGTTCCCCGAGGTCCGCGACTGCTTCATGATCTACGGTGGGCCAGTGGCGAACGCCTCGGCTCGGCACCGCAAGCAAGAGCGTCGGGAGGTCTGCTCAGTAAAGGTGGCGACGCCGGTCTACCTAGACTGGTCCGACAAGCCCATCACCTTCGACCAAGGCGATCACCCCGACCGCGTGCCGAGCCTGGGGAAATACCCGCTCGTTGTCGACCCCATCATCGGCAACGTCAGGCTCACCAAGGTCCTCATGGACGGAAGCAGCAGCCTCAACATCATCTACGCCAAGACCCTCGGGCTCCTGCGGATCGATTTGTCCTCGGTCCGGGCAGGTGCTGTGCCTTTTCATGGGATCATCCCCGGGAAACGCGTCCAGCCCCTCGGACAACTCGATCTACCCGTCTGCTTTGGGACACCCTCCAACTTCCGAAGGGAGACCCTCACGTTCGAGGTGGTCGGGTTTCGAGGAACCTACCATGCAGTGTTGGGGAGGCCATGCTACGCCAAGTTCATGGCCGTCCCCAACTACACCTACCTCAAGCTCAAAATGTCGGGCCCCAACGGGGTCATCACCGTCGGCCCCACGTATCGACACGCGTACGAATGCGACGTGGAGTGCGTGGAGTACGCCGAGGCCCTCGCCGAATCCGAGGCCCTCATCGCCGACCTAGAGAGCCTCTCTAAGGAGGCGCCAGATGTGAAGCGCCATGCCGGCAACTTCGAGCCGGCGGAGACGGTTAAGTCCGTCCCTCTCGACCCCAACAACGACGCCTCCAAGCAGATCCGGATCGGCTCCGAGCTCGACCCCAAATAGGAAGCAGTGCTCGTCGACTTTCTCCACGCGAACGCTGAAGTTTTCGCGTGGAGTCCCTCGGACATGCCCGGCATACCGAGGGATGTCGCCGAGCACTCGCTGGATATCCGAGCTGGGGCCCGACCCGTGAAGCAACCTCTGCGCCGATTCGATGAAGAAAAGCGCAGAGCCATAGGCGAGGAGATCCACAAGCTAATGGCAGCAGGGTTCATCAAAGAGGTATTTCATCCCGAATGGCTTGCTAACCCTGTGCTTGTGAGAAAGAAAGGAGGGAAATGACGGATGTGTGTAGACTACACTGGTCTAAACAAAGCATGTCCGAAAGTTCCCTACCCTCTGCCTCGCATCGATTAAATCGTGGATTCCACTGCTGGGTGCGAAACCCTGTCTTTCCTCGATGCCTACTCAGGGTATCACCAAATCAGGATGAAAGAGTCCGACCAGCTCGTGACTTCTTTCATCACACCCTTCGGCATGTACTGCTATGTTACCATGCCGTTCGGTTTAAGGAATGCGGGTGCGACATACCAAAGGTGCATGAACCACGTGTTCGGCAAACACATCGGTCGAATGGTCGAGGCCTACGTCGATGACATCGTAGTCAAGACGAGGAAAGCCTCCGGCCTCCTTTCCGACCTTGAAGTGACATTCCGATGTCTCAAGGCGAAAGGCGTAAAGCTCAATCCCGAGAAGTCCATTTTTGGGGTCCCCCGAGGCATGCTCTTGGGGTTCATCGTCTCCGAGCGGGGCATCGAGGCCAACACGGAAAAAATCGCGGCCATCACCAACATGGGGCCCATCAAGGACTTGAAAGGCATACAGAGGGTCACAGGATGCCTTGCGGCTCTGAGCCATTTCATCTCACGCCTCGGCGAAAGAGGCCTGCCTCTGTACCGCCTCTTAAGGAAGGCCGAGTGCTTGACTTGGACCCCTGAGGCCGAGGAAGCCCTCGGGAACCTGAAGGCGCTCCTCACGAACGCGCCCATCTTGGTGCCTCCCGCCGCCAGAGAAGCCCTCTTGATCTACGTCGCCGCTATCACTCAGGTGGTTAGCGCCGCGATCGTGGTTGAGAGACAAGAAGAAGGGCATGCATTGCCCGTCCAGAGGCCAGTCTACTTCATCAGTGAGGTACTGTCCGAGACCAAGATCCGCTACCCACAAATTCAGAAGCTGCTGTACGCGGTAATCCTGACACGGCGGAAGTTGCAACACTACTTCGAGTCTCATCCGGTGACTATGGTGTCATCCTTCCCCCTGGGGGAGATCATCCAGTGCCGAGAGGCCTCGGGTAGAATCGCAAAGTGGGCGGTGGAAATCATGGGCGAGACGATCTCGTTCGCCCCTCAGAAGGCCATCAAGTCCCAGGTCTTGGTGGACTTTGTGGCTGAATGGGTCGACACCCAGCTCCCAACAGTTCCGATCCAACTGGAACTTTGGACCATGTTTTTCGACGGGTCGCTGATGAAGACAGGGGCAGGCGCGGGCCTGCTCTTCATCTCGCCCCTCAGAAAGCACCTACGCTACGTGCTACGCCTCCACTTCCCAGCGTCCAACAATGTGGCTGAGTACGAGGCTCTGGTCAACGGGTTGCATCGCCATCGAGCTAGGGGTCCGACGCCTCGACGCTCGCGGTGACTCGCAGCTCGTCATCGACCAAGTCATGAAGAACTCCCACTGCCGCGACCCAAAGATGGAAGCCTACTGCGACGAGGTTCGACGCCTGGAAGACAAGTTCTATGGGCTCGAGCTCAACCACATCGCCCGACGCTACAACGAGACTGCGGACGAGCTAGCTAAGATAGCCTCGGGGCGAACAACGGTTCCCCCGGACGTCTTCTCCCGAGACCTGCACCAACCCTCCATCAAGACCGACGACACGCCCGAGCACGAGAAGGCCTCGGCCCAGCCCGAGGCATCCTCGGCTCGACCCGAGGCACCCTCGGCTCTGCCCGAGACACCCTCGGCTCAGCCCGAGGCAACCTCGGCCCCCGAAGATGAGGCACTGCGCTTCAAGGAAGAGCGAAGCGGGGTCACGCCTAATCGAAACTGGCAGACCCCGTACCTGCAATATCTCCACCGAGGAGAGCTACCCCTCGACCGAGCCGAAGCTCGGCGGTTGGCGCGGCGCGCCAAGTCGTTCGTCTTGCTGGGGGACGGGAAGGAGCTCTACCACCGCAGCCCCTCAGGCATCCTTCAGCGATGCATATCCATCGCTGAAGGCCAGGAGCTCTTACAAGAAATACACTCGGGGGCTTGCGGTCATCACGCAGCACCTCGAGCCCTTGTTGGAAACGCCTTCCGACAAGGCTTCTACTGGCCGACCGTGGTGGCCGACGCCACTAGAATTGTGCACACCTGCAAAGGGTGTCAATTCTACGCAAGGCAGACCCACCTGCCCGCTCAGGCTCTGCAGACCATACCCATCACCTGGCCGTTTGCTGTGTGGGGTCTGGACCTTGTTGGCCCCTTGCAGAAGGCACCCGGGGGCTACACGCACCTGCTGGTCGCCATCGACAAATTCTCCAAGTGGATCGAGGTCCGGCCCCTAAACAGCATCAGGTCCGAACAGGCGGTGGCGTTCTTCACCAACATCATCCATCGCTTTGGGGTCCCGAACTCCATCATCACCGACAACGGCAACCAGTTCACCGACAGAAAGTTCCTGGACTTCTGCAAGGATCACCACATCCGGGTGGACTGGGCTGCCGTGGCTCACCCCATGACGAATGGGCAAGTAGAGCGTGCCAACGGCATGATCCTGCAAGGACTCAAGTCGCGGATCTACAATGACCTCAACAAGTTTGGCAAGCGATGGATGAAGGAGCTCCCCTCGGTGGTCTGGAGTCTGAGGACAACGCAGAGCCGAGCCACGGGCTTCACACCGTTCTTTCTAGTCTATGGGATCGAGGCCATCTTGCCCATAGACTTAGAATACGGTTCCCCGAGGGTGAGGGCCTACGACGATCAAAGCAACCGAGCTAACCGAGAAGACTCACTGGACCAGCTAGAGGAGGCTCGAGACATGGCCTTGCTACACTCGGCGCGGTATCAGCAGTCCCTGCGACGCTACCACGCCCGAGGGATTCGGTCCCGAGACCTCCAGGTGGGCGACCTGGTGCTTCGGCTGCGACAAGACGCCCGAGGGCGGCACAAGCTCACGCCTCCCTGGGAAGGGCCGTTCGTCATCGTCAAAGTTCTGAAGCCCGGGACGTACAAGCTGGCCAACAGTCAAGGCGAGGTCTACAGCAACACTTGGAAAATCCGACAGCTACGTCGCTTCTACCCTTAAGATGCTTTCAAGTCGTTCATACACCTCGTTCACACACAAAGTCTAACCATCAAGGAAGGGTCGGCCTTGCCTCGGCAAAAAGCCCGACCCTCCCTCGGGGGCTAGAAGGGGGGAACCCCTCTGCGTCAAAATTTTTCCTCGGAAAAAGATCTTTTCTGCCAGAATATCTCTCGTGCTTTTCGACTACTTCGAAAGTGGATCCTGAAAACGATGGAGTACACGTAAGCAGCCAAGGCTGACCGAGCCGAGGGACTCCTATGCCTCCGGGATACGGATACCTCACTCATCACCTTCTGCGATAAGTAACTCACGCTCGGATAAGCTATTCCGATGATCGAACAAGTCCCAACGCTCAAAGACCCTTCTGCCGAAACGATTTTTCGGGCCTTCTCGACTACATCGACAGCAGAATCCGGCGGACGAGTAAGAGTACACGTAAGCGGCAAGGTCGACCGAGCCGAGGGATTCATACGCCTCCGAGATACGGATACCTCACTCATCACCTTCCGTGAAAAGTAACTCTTGCTTGGACAAACAACTCTGTTACCGACAAATAAGTCCAGATACTCGAAGCAAGGGGAAAAGACACACAGCTTTACAACGCGACGATAGTATGTTTGGGCCTCGGCGGCCGCAGAAAACATACGCACACTACAAGATAACCTGATCCTGCAGGCTCGGACCTTGACGGTTGAAGGGAGCAGCAGCACCCTCGGCGTAAACTACACCTTCGGCGAGGTCCGACCTAGCCTCGGACGGCGACGCGGTCGGAGGATCTCCACTTCAAAGGACGACATCAGCACCACGCCCGGGCCATCGCCGCCAGGGTCTCTTCCAGGAGTCTGGCTCGAGCAGACGGCTCGGTCGGTCACCCCGAAGCCTCAGCCGGCTGTCCCCCGAGGACATCAGCCCGGCCCATGGCCTCGGCAACTCGACTCCGACGCCGGTCTCGCCAGCGGATGGCCCGGTCAGGCTCCGGCCGACGAAGTCTTCTTTTCGAGTCAACTCCGCCTCTATCTGTGCTGACACCGCTACCTCCGGCTTCGGCTCATTGAAGAGCGGCCGAGGGTTTCTTTAACTAAGCAAGAGAAACCTCGGACAGCAAGGCTGACCGAGCCGAGGGACTCCTACGCCTCCGGGATACGGATACCTCACTCGTCACCTTCGCACGAGGCAACTCACGCTTGGTGAAGTGGTTCAAATAGCCAACAGGCGAGTCTTAGTGCTCGGAATGAAGAAAAAACACGGCTTCGTGCCGAAAACACATACATGTTCAGGCCCCGACAGCCACAATGAACAGACTCCGGCACTCAAGGTGCCATTACAAACGGAACTCCGGTTCCGCCCCCACAGGAACGAACAACCCCCCACGTTGGAGGGCCTGCGGGGCGACAAAACCCCTGGTGGCTCGCCGACGCCCGCTTCGAAGTGGCCAAACAACAGCAACGATGACCTCAGGGCGGACGCTGCTTGCGTCGGGCTCCTCGCCCACGCCCCCACTCGAGGGGCGAGGACAAGCTGTCAGAACCAAAGAGCCGGAGGTTGGATCACGGGTGGCACTGACGGTCTCGTCGGCAGAAAAGCCCACCTCTCCAGCTGCCACCGCCTCAGCACCGACGGCGGCACCCACCTGTCCGCCAAAACCGCACCGACGAGCGCCGGCCGCTCCAAAGCGCACCGGCAGGTCCTCGCTCCTGTCCTTGCCACGAAAGCAAGGACAGAGGACGGAATGTTGCATCCTAGCTGGGCAGCAACAGTCCGCCCTCCCCGGCATGGCTGGAGGACGCCTCCTCCGCAGAGCTGGGGGATGGTTTCCACCACCAGAAGCTGGAAGAAGAGGTGGCCGAGCGACCCATGCAAAGGTAGAGCTCCGGCTCAGCCCGGCCTCCACCCCAGTGAGGATGACGAAGATCCTTGAAGCTGAGGGCGGAACCAAGATCGCAGCCCGGCTCGCTTCTCCCCACCATCGAACTGGAGGTCACCGTCTTGGGTGACCACCGGCGAGGGGATGCGGCCGGGCTGCCTGACGAAAATCCTTGAAGCCGAACGATGGCTGAAAGGTACCAACTTCCGCGAGGTTGCGTTTCCCCAATGATGACAAGGCGGAAGCACCACGGGCGCCCCCCATCTGGGGGCTCGAATGGTGGAAAGACACGATGCATGAGGGGAGCGCGAAGACATGGTTGCCCTTCAAGGGGGTCGCCCTCCTTTTAAAGGCAACTCTCCCCACTTGCGTCCTCAGCCGCCGCGGGCTGAGTCTTCTCCGACATGCTCCAAGGTCCTCCCCCTACGACACGGGGGCTGGGTCCCACGCGTCATGCAAGCTGGCCCAGGGCAGAAGAAGCCAAACCACCGCGCGCGGCGCGCGCGACTGCCCAGCGGTTACAGGCATTCCCCCACTTTCGCCCAGACCAGCGGGTGAAAGGGCGGACCGCCATGCAGGCGGCATGCGACCGCACTGAAGGGGCGCACCCTTTCGACTTCGACGCGTCCAGCATGGAGGCCCAGGCCCACGCGTCATGCAACCGGCGCGTCGGTCGCAACGTGCAAGAAACCGCACCGCCACTCGCGTCACTACCACGCCTCCTCGACTGCGGAACCAGTACCGTGACTCGAGGCAACCCTACGCATGACCCAACAGTGCCAACCAGGCACATCGGTCATGGGCCAGTCAGCTGCAGGAGAAGGCGCGACGGTCGATGTGGCCAGAAATGGGCTGGCAGTAATGGCGGTGGCATGCGAGCGAAAGCAGCGGTCAAATCGTCAGCCAAGCTCACGTCCCCTCCTGGGACAGCGGGAGAGCCCTATCCCATGGCGTGAAGACGGCGCGCCCGTGTCCCATTCCTCGAACGGCTCGCGCACGCGCAACGGCTGTCCCGCGAACCACTCGTCCCGCCGCATTAACTCCGCCGCGGGACAGGCGGCACCTTTGGCAGGAGAAGCGGGCGACGCTTCACCTTCGCCATAATGACCGCGTCCAAAAAGGTACGCCACGTCATTCGATTTCGTATCCTTTTCTTGTTCCTCTTTCTCTCTCTTACAACAGGGACCGGGAAAATTGATACCCCGAAAGGGATCCTTCCCCGCGAAGGAAACGGGCCCCGAGCCCCCTACTGATCAGAGGTTCGAAGGCTGGCCCCTCGGAGGGGTTCAACAGTTGCCTTAGAGCGCTCGGGCTTCGTGCCCACTACTGGTCAGAGGTTCAAAGGCTGGCCCCTCGGAATGTTTCAACGAACGCCTTAGGCCACTCGGGCTCCGCGCCCACTACTGATCAGGGGTTCGTAGGCTGGCCCTCGAAGGGTTCACAACCGCCTCAGACGCAGAGCGTGGGATGACCCTTGGTACGTTCGATACATAACCAAGGCTCGGGCTACGCTCCCGAGGTACCCTAGGACATTTCCGAGACCAGCGGGAACGATCTTGTAACAGAATCCCATCAGAGGGAGGCATCGAGCCCTCGGACCCCGTCAAAAGGGGACCGGGTCTGGCAGATCACCCGCAGGTACTTTTGGAGTGCGCCTCCGAGCCTCTAGCCGACCCCTAACAAATGGAGCACGGGCGTCCACTCGGATTACTCGTTAGCAGCTCACCGGAGACACCATGTTCGACGCCCTCCAAGGGCAACATGGCGCTTTTTCCCCCCTCCTCCTTGTGGAAAGGCGACGCAGGGGCATATGTAAAGAAGTCGAGTCTGTCCTTGACCGTCCTCTCGCCCTGTGCGGAGGCTCGGGGGCTGCTCCCATAAACCTGGCTCTGGCCAAACCATTGACAGCGTCAACATACCAGCCCGAGAACTTGGGACCCGACCGTGCACCCGGGCTACGGCCAGCTCGCATGAGGGAACAACCAGACCGGCCGAAGCATTGCGAAACGCATTAAGACCTCGAATGAGTCAAACCACTCCTCCGAGGCCTCGGGGGCTACACCCGGCGGGTGCGCTCGCGCGCACCCACCGGAACAAAATGCAACCGAGAAAGGCCGGTCCCCTTGCAAAAAAGTGCGACAAAAGCCTCCAAGCAAGTATTAACACTCCCTTCGAGGCTCGGGGGCTACTGTCGGGGACCATAATTAGGGGTACCCTCAAGACTCCTAATCTCAGCTGGTAACCCCAATCAGCACAAAGCTGCAAAGGCCTGATGGGTGCGATTAAGTCAAGGATCGGTCCACTCAAGGGACACAATCTCGCCTCGCCCGAGCCTAACCTCGGGCAAGGGCAGCCGACCCCGGAGGATTTACGTCTCGCCCGAGGACCCCCTCCAGCAACGGACACACCTTCGGCTCGCCCGAGCCCCAGACTTCACCAAGAAGCAACTGTTGGAACTTGCTCACTGGTGCAAGTTGATCCAACGTGGGGGGTGTAGCGACGTAAACAGGGTTTTCGCACGAGACGGCAATAGCTATGTTAATCTAGCCTCCCAAGGGCACTGTGCGGGGGTATTTATAGGTATCTGAGTGCCCAGCGTCGTGTGTTAAGGACGCATGTGCCTTCAGACACCTAGGTTATCCCCGGAATATTCCCATAAAGCGTGGTTACAGACCGTAATTACAGGGAGGCCTTTACAAATTAGGCCTGTAACGCACAACGGCCACGCAGGACCTGTTACAATGGGCCGGACCACACGTGGGCCTCCATTCTGGATGGGGTCGCAAGATGAGACGACCTCATCACAGGTCTTCGTCCGGTGGCGTATGAGGCGAAGGGTAAGTCTGCCCGTTGTCTTGTCTCCGTTGGTGCAGCGAGGACAGCGAAGGCCTCGAGCGAAGGGTGGCGTCTTCGCCTTCGCCCCAACATTTACCCTCCGAGGGACCAGTTCGACTAAGTCATCTGGTGCCGAAGACGTCGCTAGATGGCGGAGACGCTGCCCTCGCTCGAAGTGGTTCCGCGGGGGTTTTTGACATGACCGTTGATTGACGCCGTACTGTTGGATTGCGGGTTTCCCGAAGCGTCGCGCCCTGTGTATAAAAAGGGGACGGGCGGCGGCATGTTTTGAACTTTATCTTTCCGCGCTCCACGAAAACCCTAACCGCCTTCTCAAACCTCTCGCTGCTCGTCTGCCCTCCTTGCTCCTGTTCGTCGGAGATCTGGCCCGCGTGAAGCAGACCGCCCGCCGCCGCCGACGGTACGTAGCGATGTCGACCTCTTCTTCTTCTGCTGCCGCTACACCGCCGGCCGACACGTCGTCTGAGGAGATGCTGAGTACTGTGGCGGCAGAGGAGTTGCGCGCTGGCGACACGGTGGATTTCGGCGCATCGCGGATGTCCTCGGTTCACGTGCAAGACATGCAGCGGCTGGGTTATTTTGGTGGCGGAGTCGCTCGTGTCCCGGGGGCGGAGGAGGTCCGCGAGCCAGAAGGCGAGTTGGTTGTCTTCGAGGCATTCTTCGCCGCTGGCCTTCGCCTACCTGTGCATCGGTTCATGGGAGAGGTCCTGCGCAGATTCAACGTCCAGGTCCACCAGCTGACGCCGAACGCCATGGTGGCCCTATCAAAATATGTCTGGGCGACGACTTCGTACGGTGGGCAGCCATCGGTCGAAGTCTTCGCGAAGTACTATTGCCTGCACTGGCAGAAAAGGATGATCGGAAATAAGGTTGCTCAGTTTGGGTCCTATACATTTACGCTGAAGACCGACAAGACCTCGATGGAGGTAGTTGAGTTGGTTCCTTGCGCCCGCAATAAATGGGGCAACAGGCATGAGTTTTGGTTCTATGTTGCGGAGGGCACAGTCGAAGACCATCCGGAGCTTCCGGTGGCCGAGATGTGCTCGCATTATTACTCCGCATACCCGCAGTTTGAAGTGGCGGAGGAGGATGCGGACGAAGGGGCCCTGCGGTGCGCGGCTGGCTTGAGTAGCGGGCGCGATTTGGTTGAGGAGTTTGTGGCCTATGGGGTGTGGCCTTTGGCGCATGGCTGGGCGCTGGGTGAAGTATGCCCTCGCCAGATGCCTTCCCGTGGTGGGATGCTGGTGCGAAGTCCCGCCTTCGCACTGGATTTGCATAGCCACGATCCCGCCGCATTCGTGCGTGAGGCGGAGGATGGGGCGGTGCGGATTGTTGGCCGGTACGTGCCGAAGACGGAGGGCCAGCGTAGCTGGGATATACGCGGGTCCAACGATCGCTTGAACAGGGTCTTCGAGTTAAACCGTCTATCGTATGGCGGTTATCCCGGGCAAGACGATGTGGATCGTCGCGGGAAGAAACCGGCGGTAGAGGCTGGAGACGACCCCGCGCCGGCGGCCGCCCCATCCTCTAAGAAGAGGAAGCTAGGTACTGCTACAGGAGGACTGGGGGTTTCCGATGGTTTTGCTAGGGAATTGATGAGGACATGCGCGGCCCCCGGGGGAAGGACGTCTTCGCCCGAGCTCCGGGAGTCTTCAGCGCAGATGCTGAAGGTTACCGGGGGTTGGTGGCCTAAGAATGTTCCTATCCCCCACGCGGCCGGCGAAGACTTTTTTACATCTCGCATGGTTCGTGACTGGAGAGTTTTTCCTTATGGACGGAATATTGCTGCTGTTGTGTCGGCAGTGATGGACAAGGACCGTCAGGGAGCTGCGCAGAAGCGCCAGGCGGTCGTCAGGCTGCCTGAGGCTAGGCCGAAGAGGTCGTGGGGGACTGCGAAGGCTGCTGCCCCCGGCGGCAGCCAGCCGACGCTGGTGGCGAAGTCGGCCGCCCCTGGGTCCAGCAGGGTGCCGGAGGCTGTGAAGGCGGCCGCCACCGGCGGAACCAAGTCTGTCCCGGCCGGAGTCGCGAAGGCCCGAGAATTACCTCCGCTGGGCAAGCGCGTTGCTGACTTCGCCACCGATATTAGCGTGGAGGATTATCTCGTTGGTAAGTCGATAGCCCGAGTTTTTTTAACTGTTGGTACGTTGCAAGGTCGGTCGAGGGGCAACTTGTTGTTGTTCCGCCTGCGGTGGCGACCGTGGCGGCTGCCGTGGTGCCTGGGGCGAGGGGTAGCGCTGTCAGCGCCGGTGGCGAGATTCCGGCACTCACTGCCGTCAAGGACGAGGCGGGCGCTGTGTCCCATCGGCTGAAGGAGGCTTTAAGTCAGGTAAGTTGAGCTAGACTTTGGCTTTTACCAGTTTCGTTGGGATTGTGGTCTTATGTGTGTCTTGTAGGCGGCTGACTTCGCTGACCGCGTGGCGTCGGGGGCCCTTACGGCGGTTGTGTCTGCCGAAGTTGAGAGACTTCGGGCGCAACATGCTGACGCCGTTCGGGAAAAGTCGGCCGCCGACAGCAAGTGCCGCAAGCTGGCAGAGAAGGTGGCCGCGCTGGAGGGCGAGAGGACTGACCTCCGGTGCCAACTGGCAGAGGAGAGAAGGGAGGCTAATGAGGCCTTCGCCAAGGCGCAGTCTGCGCAGGCGGAGGCCAATTTGGCGCGGGTGGAGGGTAGCCTTGCCAGACAGCACGCCGAGGAATGGGAGGAGCGGTTCAACGCTCTGCAGACCCGTGTGGAGAGGGTCGAGGCCTCGACGCGCACGGAGGCTGAGCGGACGCGCAAACAGCTTATGGACTCGTACCACGAGCTGGGCGCGCGGACTGCTGACTTCGAAGTGCCAGATCAAGAGACCGGACTTCGCTGCCTCGAGTGGCTGCAGGAGGAGTTGCTGGCGCTCCCCACCATTGTGGAGGGCTTTATGTCCTATGCCTCCCTGGTCACCTGCGAAGGGGCGATGAACGCGCTGTCCCGCGAAGGGTGCCGACACTATGAGGTCTTCGACCAATCTGATGAGGATTTCGAGCGCGAGATTTACAAGGTTGAGGACCCTGTGGTGAAGGAATCCGCGGGAGCCCTCTTCGACCGGATGTGGGGTCCCCACGGTCGGGAGGTGGTCAAGGAGCGGTCCGACACGGCGAGGGGTCAGGTAATGTTTGACTCTCGTTTAGTGTTGCTGAATGTGGGTTATATGTGGGCTTGTTGAATCTGTGTGCTGTGTCTCAGGCGGCACGTAACGGGAAAGTGGAAGACTTCGGGGCTTTGAACAGCGTGCAGCCTGATTCGGAGTCGAACCCGGTGGCGGCTGTGTCCGAAGTCGCCCCGGCGCCGCCCCTAGAAACCGTCGAAGGCGCCCCTGATGCCCCCGCAGCCCCTGCGGCCGGCGGTGGCTCGTCGCCAACTGCTACGCCGAGGGCTGAGGATCCTGTGAAGATTGCGGCAGAGTCGGCGGCGGAGGATCCCGCGACGGCTGGGTCTTCGTAGGTGGCTTAGTGGGTGTGGGTAGTTAGGGAATTTTGTATATGTTGCTGAACCTTGGTTGCTGCGCAGGTTCAAGATTTTGGGCCTGCGCACGCAACCGCTACTGCTAATTTTTTGGCGGCTTCGACCGTGGATGATGGGAATGAATCGGATGAATCTGCGTCTAAGTTTTCTGATTTTGGTGACTCTGGGAGTTCGGTTGAGTGGACTGAAGAGTCATCGGATGAGGACTTGGATTACTTTGCGGCCTTGGATGTGGCAGCGGCAGAGACTTCGCCGCGTGCTGTGGACGCTGAAGTTGTGCCTGGTCCAAGTGCGGGGCGTAGGCGGCGAAGGGCGGTTGCGAAGCGTAGAGTGAGTGAGGCGGACGGCGGTCGGCTTTGTGTGGGCAGGGCTGGCAGGTAGGAACTGTTGTCCTTGCCGGCCGTTGCGAGTGTAGGTGAGGGGGAGCTGCGAAGTCTTTTTGCGGGTGAGGAGCTGAGGATAATATTATTTAACTATAGGGAGATGGGAATTATTCCGAAGGTTGAGCCGGTGTAAAGTGTGATGCCCTCGCTGTACATATGTAATGGCTTGTATGATGAGGTTGTGTGCCTTCGCACATTCGGCTATGCTTATGAAGGCGTTGCGCACTTGGTCTGGTGTATTTGTTATGTCGGTCTGGTGCACATGTAGTCGGTCTTTGCGCGGACAGTTTGGTGTAGTTATTTTCGCACTTGTTGTGCTTGGTCCGGCTGCACCCTTAGGCGACTTTTGCACGGATACTCTTCGTGGAAGACTTCGATTTTCCGCGCTTGTTGTGCTAGTCCGGCTGCACCCTTAGGCGACTTCTGCATGGAGACTTCAATTTTTCGCACTTGTTGTGCCAATCCGGCTGCACCCTAAGGCGACTTTTGCACGGATAGTCTTTTTTGAGGAATACTTCGATTTTTCGCACTTGTTGTGCTAATCCGGCTGCACCCTTAGGCGACTTTTGCACGGATAGTCTTTTTTGAGGAAGACTTCGATTTTTCGCACTTGTTGTGCTAGTCCGGCTGCACCCTTAGGCGACTTTTGCACGGATAGTCTTTTTGAGGAAGACTTCGATTTTTCTCACTTGTTGTGCTAATCCGGCTGCACCCTTAGGCGACTTTTGCACGGATAGTCTTTTTGAGGAAGACTTCGATTTTTCGCACTTGTTGTGCTAGTCCGGTTGCACCCTTAGGCGACTTTTGCGCGGAGTGTCACACGCGAGGGTAGCTAGCGCTGGGCCTCGCGGTGACTTTGTATTGGTCGAATGTCGAAGACCATCGGCGCGGTCTTTTTTCGACGTGGATTTTTGCGGGGGATTTTTCACTTGTATATTACATTACTCCGCCTCGTTAAAAACCTCACCCCCCGGGAGGAAAAGAGTGCGGGCCAGGATAAAATTGTTTTTGCGAATTACAAGGGCGAGCTGGCCCTGATGAGTCAAACAAAAAATTTGCGGAGATTGTCGATGTTCCAGGAATGCTCCAAGTCTTCACCGTTTGGCGTTGCGAGCCTGTATGCGCTGGGGGATGCCTTCGTCTTGACAATGAAAGGGCCCTCCCACTTGGGCTCCAGCTTGCCCCTGGACTCTGTCCGAGCTGTTCGGACGAGTACGAGGTCCCCTTTGCTGAATTCCCTCGAGATGACTGCGTGGTCGTGCCATGCTTTTGTCTGGGCTTGGTATTTATTTAGAGCCTGTAGAGCGAAGACGCGGTCTCCGTCGATAAGATCCTTCGAAGTGGGTTCGTCCACGTCAGGGACAGCTGACGAAATTGTTCGTGGGGACCCATGTTTTATTTCTTGTGGGGTCATGGCCTCTGATCCATATAGAAGGCGGAAAGGGGTGAACCCGGTCGCCCTGCACTCAGTCGTGTTTAGCGCCCAGACCGCTTCAGGTAAGTAATCGGGCCACCTGCCCTTTTTTCGTCGAGGAGCATCTTCTTGACAGCTGTGAAAAATTTTCCATTGGCACGTTTGTGACGGAACCTCCCAAGTAATCAGGCCCACCTACAGTTGTCCTTGTCTAACAGACATCAGACACCCTGTAGATGTTCCTAAGTTACTCGACAAGCTCGGTATCTTTCCTTACCTCACCAGGAACGTTTCACCCGTCTTGCAGACATTACAGATCATCGGAGATGAAGATATGCGGAAGCGAATTACATAAACTTACATTTATTTCCAAAAGCAAGCTCGAGTTATTTTATTACAGACCAGTTTAAAAGTGAGTGCATAGAAGTATTAATTATACAAACCAGGGAGACACAAACTTCTCCCGAAAAACAAAAGATCCTAAGTGGATGACCGAGTCCTCCCGCACTTCAGTCTTGGTTTTCTTCTTTGGGAACCACCTTAGCACAGAAGCAGCAAAAGTCTGCTACTTCCCCACCTAAAAACAACAAAGGGATAAACCCTGAGTATGGGATTACTCAGCAAGTCTTACCCGACTAAAGAAAAGACTCTCAAGGGTATGCTGGTTATATGGGAGTCAAGGTAAGGCTTCTCAATAGTCAAAGACTCTGTTTTGCAGAAATGCTTACTAAAGTGGATCCTTAAAAATCCAATTTTATTTGTCAAGTTAGGTAAAATTACCTGTACTAGAGTTCTTTCTACCCTAGTTCAATCACTGGTCCTGCACTAGCCAATTTCTTTAACAAAAGCCCATCATCTTTAGTGGAATGCTACGTGTAAGTCAGTGGCCAAGTCTCCATAACCGCGGAGGTACGGCGATCCGAATCGATTATACTCAGCTGAGGATCTCCAATCACACGACATATGTAGCACTTAACCCTTGCATATGTCAACCCGCCACCGGGGTTCTTAAGACCGGATCAGGTTCACGCAAACCGAGAGCACAGATACACCACCGTCCAGCCTCTTGCCACGGAGGGTACACGCTACTCTCGCCACCGCTCCACTCCCATTTCGTGTTATCTTATTCCGGCCTTAGTCTGCCCGAGGCAAGGCTTACCCATGACGAGGCATGTGACCAGTTAAAGGGTCCTCGGTCAGCAGGCCTACATCGAGACGGTCCTTAATCGACTCAGACGGAGACACTACACCGAGACTCTCTTTCTCGTGCAAGTCACCCGCCCGGTCTCAGCTTAATCATTTCAAACCCAAAGTTTGGTACCTGGCAGAGGTACATCTTTTCCGATGTTGAATCCATCATGGCCATGATGGATCCACCATCAAGTTTTGTTTTTGAAAACAACCCTCCCACTTAGCCAAACATCTTTTGTAAAACAAATCCTTTTGTTTTTCTAAAGCAATACTAAGCATAATAAAACCTTTTTGTAAAAACAGGATTTCAAGGAGGGTAATCAAGATCA
The DNA here is from genome assembly GCA_029449295.1 of Zea luxurians. NCBI lineage: Eukaryota > Viridiplantae > Streptophyta > Magnoliopsida > Poales > Poaceae > Zea > Zea luxurians. Next base: position 602,390 of record JAOPSE010000205.1, on the reverse strand, counting down.
AGGAAGGTAATGCAGGAATGGTTTTATCAATCAACTCCTATCACCTAATGCATCAAGCAAGTGAGAAAGATTTTAAAAACATCAAGGAAGGTGGCAAATGCACCGGGGCTTGCCTTTGTTATCTGGTGTGTCTTGCTCGGATCCACAGATATCAAAATAAAAACAGTTGTCTGCTTGAGGATCAGAGGTGGGTGGTATCCCCTCTTCAGAAACTTCTTCTTCTTCTTGCTCTAATATAATCATATACATGCATAAGAATGGATGTCATGGAATGCTCATGAGGATGCAAAGGTAACATAAACTTATTATTTATGTCTTGAGTACAACTTTCCTTCACGGTACTCCGAGAACCTAGGGTTTCCGGAGTCAGTAAAGGAGTTCATGGAGCAGGGGGGGTGGTTTTGGGTTTAGTGATCAAACAAGGCCCAAATCAAACCAAACTCTACCCATGGCTTCTAAATAATGTGAAAAGCTCACATAAAAAGTTTGGGAAATTTTGGACTTATTATTTATTTTCTAAAAATCCAGAACCAATGGTTTAGGCTATTTTAAATATCCTAAAATTCCCTATTTATCCTAAAAATCACGAAACTATTTTTATTAAATTCTAGGGAAATTAACAAGCCTAGGAAAATTGGTCTCATAATTTTACCATTTTTCTATAATTTTTAACAGGTTTCTAAAGCTCTATGGAAAAAGAAAAAGGAAAAACTTTAACAGTAACGGGCCGAAACCAGCCCAGGTCGGCCCAACAGCAGCAGAATCGCGCCCGCGCCTGCGCGCGCGATGGCGGCTTTGCAGAAAAGCCCTCGAGGTTTCATCTAACAGGAAGTGGGTTCGGTTACTATTTCTCCAAGTCGCTGACACATCACAGAAAGACCCCTACGTTTCTATCTATTCTGCGTTTCAAGTCCTCGACGGCGTTCAAGCGTGGCCGTGCTCCGGCGAGCAGCTACGCCGGCCGATTGAGGCTAAGACCGGTGCTAATCTTCGGCTGAGACCAAATTCGAGTCCCTATGAACGTTTTCCCCAACTAAATTGCATTATTGGTGGGCTAGGGAGCTCCGGCCACGGTGGCCGTAAGCATCACGGCGAGATGATCGCGTTCCCGGCGACCAAAGGCTACTCCGTGCAAATCCAAGGTTTGGCAGGCATCACAACGATGTGAGAGTGGTCAAACAAGAGAGCAGGGGACGAGAACTGACCGGAGTTAGGCTGGCGACGGGGAGCTCGGTTGCACGGTGGCGGAAATCGGATTTGGGGGAAATCCAAAATTCACGAGTTCTAGCGAGGGACGGCTAACGATTAGTGGTGGCTGAATGCGTGAGGAGGTGGTGAAGCTCCTGGCGGGGTCAATTTATAGAGCCCCGAAGCGGTGGCGCTTAATTTGACCGCGAGGCGTGGGTGGCCGGAGAGGAGGAAGAAGCATTGGCTTCGTGAGTACGTGTCTACCGCCGTGGCAACTCTCCCGGCGATGATGGGACAGTCGTAGGACATCACGGCGGTGCTGTGAAACGTCTAGGCCACGCGGCGCACGGTCGGGAAGCGGCGGTCGACGACGAACTTATCGCCAGCCGCAAAGTCGAAGGAAGACAGGGGGAGGGATCGTCGGAGTGATGGCCAGCTCACCGGTGACGAGGACCTTACCGCGACAGACTTATCTAGTGACCGCCGAGCACGAATCACAGCGACGACGATCGACGGCGACGGCTACCAGCGACGGGCACAGGAAAGATCTTCTTCAGGTTAACGGTTACTGTACCATGGCCATAGTTCATCAGTGCACCTGACCGAGCGAGTTTAGAGTCATTTTTCTCCAGATTTCATGTGACAACAGGTCCAAGTCTCTGCACCAAAGTTGTAGTGCTACATACCAGCTACAACTCAACTATAGGACTTGATCACATTTGAGCACTGGATCCAAATCAAAATCAAGCTCAAAGTTCACCCCATAGCACTATAACTCTGAAATTCAACTTCAAGCAGTCTGACAGCCAGTTTTGGACTAGGTTTTTCTCCAAATTTCTCATAACAACAATGCTTGCATCCTTAAGCAAAGTTGTTCTCCTTTGATGGGTCTTCAACTTTGATGTGGTGACCTAGGGTAAAAACCCTATACTTTGTAAGTTACAAAGCCCCAAAGTTGAACCCATTCACTGATTTTTCAGACTTAAGAGTAAAACTCAAATGAGGTCCATTTTGCATTTAAGTCCAAAACTTAGGGTTTGGCCTTTAAATCCACATATTTGTGATCCAATTGACTTAAAACACTTATTTGACTTGATTTTTGCACTTTAGCCCAAAAGTGGACTAATTTTGCACTTGGGTCCCTAGGGTTTGGTTTTAGGGTTTCCCAGGGTTCCAATTAGGGTTTCTGGTATTCCAGGGGTATAAATGTGATTCAACTTAGTGTTTGGGGATATTTTATATCTTTTCTCACAAGCCCTAAAGTTTTTCTCAACTTGGGTTAAGTTTTACCCCTTTAACCACTATTTAGGGTTAAGTCCTTTAACCAGGGTCCTATTTGTAAAACTTTAAAACAATACAACTTGTTTGAAATTTTTGCCTAGTGAATGCACTCTAGGTGTGTCAAACATATGCAATGCCCATGCTCATGATGCCATGCTCAAGTTTTAGTTATAGTAACACCAGGGGTGTTACATCCTTCCCCCCATAAAAGAATCTCGTCCCGAGATTTAAAGTCCTAGGGTGAGTAATGGAAAAGGAAATGTGTCACATTTTTATTTCCTTATTTTTGGTACAAGGCAGGGGTGGTGTGGGGGTTCATTCCTTTATTACACAGCTATCCAAACTTTACAACTTACAAGAGGCTAGAAAGCCTGGGAAATTCTTATCTAAGAAATCTTGGGTTTCCCATGTAGCCTCATCTTCCGAATGCTGGTTCCACTGTATCTTATAAAACTTGAGAGTCTTTCTCCGGGTAACCCTGTCCTTTTGATCCAGAACTCGAATGGGATGTTCCGAGTACGTTAAATCTGGTTCCAGGACAACATCAGTCACTTCAACGGTTCGATCGGGAACCCGTAGACACTTCTTCAATTGTGATACATGGAACACATTATGCACAGCAGACAATGTTTCGGGGAGTTGGAGTTGATACGCTACTGGCCCATATCTTTGAAGAATAGGGAATGGACCAATGTATCTGGGTGCAAGTTTTCCCTTTACCCCGAAACGCGATACTCCCTTCATTGGTGAAACCTTTAAGTAGACGTAGTCTCCTTCTAAGAAGAATAAGGGCATTCGCCGTTTGTCTGCATAACTCTTTTGTCGAGTCTGAGCTTTCTTCATATTATGAATGATTTTCTGAACCTTTTCTTCGACCTCTTTCACCATATCAGGCCTAAAGAAATACCTTTCTCCAGGTTCAGACCAATTTAGCGGAGTTCGACACCGTCGCCCATATAAAGCTTCAAAAGGTGCCATCTGGATACTTTCTTGATAACTGTTATTATATGAAAACTCCGCTAAGGGCAAACATTCATCCCATTTTGTTGAGAAATCCAGGACACATGCCCGTAGCATATCTTCAAGTATTTGGTTCACTCTCTCAGTCTGTCCACTGGTTTGAGGATGATAGGCCGAACTGTGGAGTAACTTAGTACCCAAAGATTTGTGAAGTGCTTCCCAAAACTTGGCTACAAATTGAGGTCCACGATCCGACACTATGGTCTTTGGAACACCATGCAGACTAAGAATACGAGCAATGTACAATTGGGCGTAGACAGTAACCGGGGAATTTGTCTTGACCGGCAGAAAGTGAGCAATCTTTGTAAGTCGATCAACAATCACCCAGATAGAGTCATACCCTTTTGCGGTCCTGGGCAATCCCACAATGAAGTCCATGCTTATGTCTTCCCATTTCCATGTTGGTATTGATAATGACTGCAATGGACCGGCAGTTTTCATGTGTATTGCCTTGACACGTCTGCAAGTGTCACACTTAGCCACATAGCGTGCAATTTCAATCTTCATCTTCGTCCACCAGTAGTGCTGTTTTAGATCGTGATACATCTTAGTGCTTCCTAGATGAATAGAATAGCGGCTAAGATGCGCCTCATCTAAGATTTGCTGGCGGAGCTCTTCACTCTTCGGCACTACTATGCGGTTGTTAAACCATAACACACCTTGATCATCTTCCTTGAAACATTTGGCTGTTCCAGCCCTTATCTTCTCGCGTATGTGCTTCATGCCCAGATTGTCCTTTTGAGCATCAATTATCCTTTGCAAAATGGTTGACTCAAGCTTTAGCTGATTCAGAGTTCCTTGTTGGATTATCCCCAGGTTTAACTTCTCCATGTCTTGACACAAAGTGTTTTTGGAGGTCTTTACCATAAGACAGTGGCAGGAAGTCTTACGACTCAATGCATCTGCCACCACATTGGCCTTGCCTGGGTGATAATGGATTTCCAGTTCATAGTCTTTAATGAGCTCAAGCCATCGTCTTTGCCTCATATTTAACTCTGACTGGGTAAATATATACTTCAAACTCTTATGATCTGTATATATATGACAGATATTTCCCAGCAGATAGTGACGCCATATTTTTAGGGCATGAACCACAGCAGCTAGCTCTAAATCATGTGTTGGATAATGCTCTTCGTGTCGGCGTAACTGCCTTGAAGTATACGCAATTACTCGGCCCCCTTGCATCAGCACACAGCCGAGTCCACTGCCTGACGCATCACAGTATACATCAAAAGGCTTAGTGATGTCCGGTTGAGCCAATACCGGAGCAGTGGTCAATAGTGTCTTCAGTTGTTCAAAGGCTTCGTTACACTTAGAAGACCAATTAAACTTAGTATCATTTTTCAATAAACTTGTGATTGGCTTCACAAGCTTAGAAAAATCTGGTATGAATCTGCGATAATACCCAGCCAGTCCAAGAAAACTCCAGACTTGGTGAACAGTTGTTGGGGGTTTCCATTCCAGAATATCCTTGACCTTGCTAGGATCTACCGCAATTCCTTTGGCTGATAACACGTGCCCCAGAAATTGAATTTCCTCCAGCCAGAACGCGCACTTGCTGAACTTGGCATACAGTTGATGTTCCCTCAGGCGCGTTAATACAATCCGTAAGTGCTGAGCATGCTCCTCTTCATTTTTAGAATATATCAAAATATCATCGATGAAGACCACCACGAACTTGTCTAACTCGGGCATGAACACCGAGTTCATCAAATAGGTGAAGTGGGCAGGAGCATTAGTGAGCCCGAAAGACATTACCAAGTACTCAAACAATCCATACCGCATAGTAAATGCGGTCTTCGGTATATCCTCGGGCCGAATACGGATTTGATGATAGCCCGACCTGGGATCGATTTTGGAAAACACCCTCGCCCCAGTCAGTTGATCAAATAAGATGTCGATCCTTGGGAGAGGGTACCTATTCTTGATGGTGACCTCATTTAGGGCCCGATAGTCCACACACATTCGCAAGGTTTGATCCTTCTTCTTCACAAAGATGGCGGGACAACCCCACTGGGACGAGCTTGGCCGGATAAATCCCTTATTCAGCAGATCTTGTAATTGAATCTTCAATTCTGCTAACTCATTAGGGGGCATACGGTACAATCTTCGGGAGATGGGAGCCGTACCGGGCTTTAGCTCAATTACGAATTCTACATCTCTTTCAGGGGGTAGTCCAGGCAAATCTTCCGGAAATACATCTGGAAACTCACATACTACCGGAATGTTTTTGATCTCCGGTACAATGGCTTCAAATATTCTACCAGAAGCTTTGGCTGGATTGGTTTTGGGGAGAGATAAGAGAATTTCTTCTTGATTATAACTCAACCTGACGGTTCTGAGTTCAGTGTTGAGAATTGCCTTGTGTTGAGTTAACCAATTCATCCCCAAAATTACATCTATATCCTGGCCTCTTAGAACAATCATGTTAGCAGGAAAGTTCCGTCCGGCCATAGTTACTGGCACTTCATAGGCCACTTCTCTAGTAAAAATGTGTCCCCCAGGTGAATGAATTTTAAATCCCTCTTTTGATTCATGACATGCAATGTGATGTTGCTCCACAAATGTCTTGCTAATGAAGGTATGCGAAGCACCAGAATCAAAAAGAATAATTGCAGGGTGACTGGCCACAGGGAACGTACCCATCATCACCGGCTCTCCCTCCGGTGTGGTAGCCACTTGCGTATAATATACTCGCCCCGTTTCCTTGGTATTCTTGCCCGAAGTACTTCCCTTGCCTAGAGCTGAATTTCCCGATCCTTGCTGATTATTAGCCTGATTTTGCCGAGGATAGGGGCAATCTTTAATAAAATGCCCAGATTTGCCACAGTTAAAACATCCAGTTGAAGAACTTGGCAGAGCAGGGAATCGAGTGCCTGGGGCACCCGGCTGACTTTGGACAGTAGGGGCTTTATTGGGACGAATAATTATGGGCTGCTTGAAAGGGAAAGATGGTGCACTTGAACGGTTCTAGTTAGAGGGCCGGAGAATGAACCGTTGCCTCTTTACCGGGCCCTGACTAGGCCTATCACCACTGAATCCCTTACTTTTCCCAGTATTTGCATATTTGGCCTCCACAGATAGGGCTGTGCTGACAGCCTTCCTGTAGGTGAGATCAATACAGGCAGCCATTTTTCGCTGCATTCGGTCATTCAGACCTCTCATAAAACAGTTCCTTTTCTTCAAGTCTGTGTTCACCTGATCAATTGCGTATTGTGACAGGTGATTGAATTTGTTGAGATACTGATTAACAGTATCTCCCCCTTGCTTCAATTTCATAAACTCTTCTTGTTTCATGTGCAGCACTCCCTCAGGAATATAATGCTCGCGGAATGCTGCTTTGAACTCGTTCCATGTAATTTGATGGTTGTCCGGTTGGATAGCCACAAAGTTCCCCCACCAAGTGTTGGCAGGGCCTCGGAGTTGCTGTGCCGCAAACAATGGCTTCTGGGTTTCCGAACAACGAAGAAGGCCAAATTTCTGTTCAATGACCCGTATCCATTCGTCGGCTTCGAGTGGATCTTCTGCTTTGACGAAGAGAGGTGGACGAGTCTCGGAGAAATCCAGATAAGTAGTCTCCCGGGGACCTTGCTGGAATCCTCTTCCTGCTTGTTGCTGAAGCTGCTGCTGACCCGCCATCTCCCTCAGGAAGCGGGTATTGTCGGCTGTAGCATTTACCAAGGCAGCGATTGCCTCGGCAAGCGTGGGTGGAACGGGAGGTGGATTCGGGGTAGCATCCCGACCCCCGGATGTTCCGGCTGCGTCCTGTCCGCGAGTCCGGGTCGGCATCTGAGGCAAAAACATTTGAATAAATATAATGTGCCAAAGAAAACCTTCCGTTTTACATTACTATAAAGAGTAATGGTACAGACTCGATATTACACAACAGGATACAGTACCCATTTTACAAAAGTTTAACCTATTATACAACAGTACACCCTACAATACACTACTCTACTTTATTACACTATTAGTCCTGTTTTCCGTTGCTGTTGGCGGCTTCATTGTCAGGTGTGGGAGTCCAGACGTCCACCAACCTCAAAGAAGGAGGGGGTTCATACAGGTCTAACTCCCCACCCAACGCGCGTCCCGCAACGTGAGAGGGTCCGGCTTCCGCCTCAGCAGAGGGTGCAGGCTCACTAGGGTGTAGTTGCGAGTAGAGCACATGGACTTCCTCATGCAATGTATTGCAGTAAACCTGCAGGTTGTCGACAGCTGAGCTGAGTTCTTTAATTCGGGCCTGAGCCCTTGCTTCCTTAGCACATACCAACATATGTGACTGTACTGCCCAGTCAAGTGCCAAGTCCCGATCAGCCAGCTGATCCTGCAAGTGACGGATGTCCCTTCTTAAGTCATTTATTCTATCTCCGTCTGCAATCCAAGCATTGGTCCTGTGTCGCAGCGTTGCTTGAAGTCGACTCACTTCGGCTTCCAAGTCTCCTATGGGATCATTACTCCCGCTGCTACTGCTCTCGTGTCGAGGGGCCAGTTGATGCCGGGGTACTCCAATTGGTCCCGTTGATTTTCGTGCCGTTAGCCTCGTGCGTGGCGGCATCCTTCTAAGGGGGAAAACTTATTAGCATAATTCTTAGCATGATGCATGAGTAAGTACAGAATCAACCTTGGTCGATTCAACCTTCTATACGTTGCACTCTTCCTATCTGGTCTTTAAGATAAACTCTTCAGAATACTTAGGTAAGAAGAGAAAAGAATCTTTAGGTAAGATTTTTAAAAATCTTTTGAAGATGCCTTATAATATCTGCAAAGAAAGGCTACGCTCCGATACCAGCTGTGACGGAACCTCCCAAGTAATCAGGCCCACCTACAGTTGTCCTTGTCTAACAGACATCAGACACCCTGTAGATGTTCCTAAGTTACTCGACAAGCTCGGTATCTTTCCTTACCTCACCAGGAACGTTTCACCCGTCTTGCAGACATTACAGATCATCGGAGATGAAGATATGCAGAAGCGAATTACATAAACTTACATTTATTTCCAAAAGCAAGCTCGAGTTATTTTATTACAGACCAGTTTAAAAGTGAGTGCATAGAAGTATTAATTATACAAACCAGGGAGACACAAACTTCTCCCGAAAAACAAAAGATCCTAAGTGGAGGACCGAGTCCTCCCGCACTTCAGTCTTGGTTTTCTTCTTTGGGAACCACCTTAGCACAGAAGCAGCAAAAGTCTGCTACTTCCCCACCTAAAAACAACAAAGGGATAAACCCTGAGTATGGGATTACTCAGCAAGTCTTACCCGACTAAAGAAAAGACTCTCAAGGGTATGCTGGTTATATGGGAGTCAAGGTAAGGCTTCTCAATAGTCAAAAACTCTGTTTTGCAGAAATGCTTACTAAAGTGGATCCTTAAAAATCCAATTTTATTTGTCAAGTTAGGTAAAATTACCTGTACTAGAGTTCTTTCTACCCTAGTTCAATCACTGGTCCTGCACTAGCCAATTTCTTTAACAAAAGCCCATCATCTTTAGTGGAATGCTACGTGTAAGTCAGTGGCCAAGTCTCCATAACCGCGGAGGTACGGCGATCCGAATCGATTATACTCAGCTGAGGATCTCCAATCACACGACATATGTAGCACTTAACCCTTGCATATGTCAACCCGCCACCGGGGTTCTTAAGACCGGATCAGGTTCACGCAAACCGAGAGCACAGATACACCACCGTCCAGCCTCTTGCCACGGAGGGTACACGCTACTCTCGCCACCGCTCCACTCCCATTTCGTGTTATCTTATTCCGGCCTTAGTCTGCCCGAGGCAAGGCTTACCCATGACGAGGCATGTGACCAGTTAAAGGGTCCTCGGTCAGCAGGCCTACATCGAGACGGTCCTTAATCGACTCAGACGGAGACACTACACCGAGACTCTCTTTCTCGTGCAAGTCACCCGCCCGGTCTCAGCTTAATCATTTCAAACCCAAAGTTTGGTACCTGGCAGAGGTACATCTTTTCCGATGTTGAATCCATCATGGCCATGATGGATCCACCATCAAGTTTTGTTTTTGAAAACAACCCTCCCACTTAGCCAAACATCTTTTGTAAAACAAATCCTTTTGTTTTTCTAAAGCAATACTAAGCATAATAAAACCTTTTTGTAAAAACAGGATTTCAAGGAGGGTAATCAAGATCAAGGAAGGTAATGCAGGAATTGTTTTATCAATCAACTCCTATCACCTAATGCATCAAGCAAGTGAGAAAGATTTTAAAAACATCAAGGAAGGTGGCAAATGCACCGGGGCTTGCCTTTGTTATCCGGTGTGTCTTGCTTAGATCCACAGATATCAAAATAAAAACAGTTGTCTGCTTGAGGATCAGAGGTGGGTGGTATCCCCTCTTCAGAAACTTCTTCTTCTTCTTCTTGCTCTAATATAATCATATACATGCATAAGAATGGATGTCATGGAATGCTCATGAGGATGCAAAGGTAACATAAACTTATTATTTATGTCTTGAGTACAACTTTCCTTCACGGTACTCCGAGAACCTAGGGTTTCCGGAGTCAGTAAAGGAGTTCATGGAGCAGGGGGGGTGGTTTTGGGTTTAGTGATCAAACAAGGCCCAAATCAAACCAAACTCTACCCATGGCTTCTAAATAATGTGAAAAGCTCACATAAAAAGTTTGGGAAATTTTGGACTTATTATTTATTTTCTAAAAATCCAGAACCAATGGTTTACGCTATTTTAAATATCCTAAAATTCCCTATTTATCCTAAAAATCACGAAACTATTTTTATTAAATTCTAGGGAAATTAACAAGCCTAGGAAAATTGGTCTCATAATTTTACCATTTTTCTATAATTTTTAACAGGTTTCTAAAGCTCTATGGAAAAAGAAAAAGGAAAAACTTTAACAGTAACGGGCCGAAACCAGCCCAGGTCGGCCCAACAGCAGCAGAATCGCGCCCGCGCCTGCGCGCGCGATGGCGGCTTTGCAGAAAAGCCCTCGAGGTTTCATCTAACAGGAAGTGGGTTCGGTTACTATTTCTCCAAGTCGCTGACACATCACAGAAAGACCCCTACATTTCTATCTATTCTGCGTTTCAAGTCCTCGACGGCGTTCAAGCGTGGCCGTGCTCCGGCGAGTAGCTACGCCGGCCGATTGAGGCTAAGACCGGTGCTAATCTTCGGCTGAGACCAAATTCGAGTCCCTATGAACGTTTTCCCCAACTAAATTGCATTATTGGTGGGCTAGGGAGCTCCGGCCACGGTGGCCGTAAGCATCACGGCGAGATGATCGCGTTCCCGGCGACCAAAGGCTACTCCGTGCAAATCCAAGGTTTGGCAGGCATCACAACGATGTGAGAGTGGTCAAACAAGAGAGCAGGGGACGAGAACTGACCGGAGTTAGGCTGGCGACGGGGAGCTCGGTTGCACGGTGGCGGAAATCGGATTTGGGGGAAATCCAAAATTCACGAGTTCTAGCGAGGGACGGCTAACGATTAGTGGTGGCTGAATGCGTGAGGAGGTGGTGAAGCTCCTGGCGGGGTCAATTTATAGAGCCCCGAAGCGGTGGCGCTTAATTTGACCGCGAGGCGTGGGTGGCCGGAGAGGAGGAAGAAGCATTGGCTTCGTGAGTACGTGTCTACCGCCGTGGCAACTCTCCCGGCGATGATGGGACAGTCGTAGGACATCACGGCGGTGCTGTGAAACGTCTAGGCCACGCGGCGCACGGTCGGGAAGCGGCGGTCGACGGCGAACTTATCGCCAGCCGCAAAGTCGAAGGAAGATAGGGGAGGGATCGTCGGAGTGATGGCCAGCTCACCGGTGACGAGGACCTTACCGCGACAGACTTATCTAGTGACCGCCGAGCACGAATCACAGCGACGACGATCGACGGCGACGGCTACCAGCGACGGGCACAGGAAAGATCTTCTTCAGGTTAACGGTTACTGTACCATGGCCATAGTTCATCAGTGCACCTGACCGAGCGAGTTTAGAGTCATTTTTCTCCAGATTTCATGTGACAACAGGTCCAAGTCTCTGCACCAAAGTTGTAGTGCTACATACCAGCTACAACTCAACTATAGGACTTGATCACATTTGAGCACTGGATCCAAATCAAAATCAAGCTCAAAGTTCACCCCATAGCACTGTAACTCTGAAATTCAACTTCAAGCAGTCTGACAGCCAGTTTTGGACTAGGTTTTTCTCCAAATTTCTCATAACAACAATGCTTGCATCCTTAAGCAAAGTTGTTCTCCTTTGATGGGTCTTCAACTTTGATGTGGTGACCTAGGGTAAAAACCCTATACTTTGTAAGTTACAAAGCCCCAAAGTTGAACCCATTCACTGATTTTTCAGACTTAGAGTAAAACTCAAATGAGGTCCATTTTGCATTTAAGTCCAAAACTTAGGGTTTGGCCTTTAAATCCACATATTTGTGATCCAATTGACTTAAAACACTTATTTGACTTGATTTTTGCACTTTAGCCCAAAAGTGGACTAATTTTGCACTTGGGTCCCTAGGGTTTGGTTTTAGGGTTTCCCAGGGTTCCAATTAGGGTTTCTGGTATTCCAGGGGTATAAATGTGATTCAACTTAGTGTTTGGGGATATTTTATATCTTTTCTCACAAGCCCTAAAGTTTTTCTCAACTTGGGTTAAGTTTTACCCCTTTAACCACTATTTAGGGTTAAGTCCTTTAACCAGGGTCCTATTTGTAAAACTTTAAAACAATACAACTTGTTTGAAATTTTTGCCTAGTGAATGCACTCTAGGTGTGTCAAACATATGCAATGCCCATGCTCATGATGCCATGCTCAAGTTTTAGTTATAGTAACACCAGGGGTGTTACATCCTTCCCCCCATAAAAGAATCTCGTCCCGAGATTTAAAGTCCTAGGGTGAGTAATGGAAAAGGAAATGTGTCACATTTTTATTTCCTTATTTTTGGTACAAGGCAGGGGTGGTGTGGGGGTTCATTCCTTTATTACACAGCTATCCAAACTTTACAACTTACAAGAGGCTAGAAAGCCTGGGAAATTCTTATCTAAGAAATCTTGGGTTTCCCATGTAGCCTCATCTTCCGAATGCTGGTTTCACTGTATCTTATAAAACTTGAGAGTCTTTCTCCGGGTAACCCTGTCCTTTTGATCCAGAACTCGAATGGGATGTTCCGAGTACGTTAAATCTGGTTCCAGGACAACATCAGTCACTTCAACGGTTCGATCGGGAACCCGTAGACACTTCTTCAATTGTGATACATGGAACACATTATGCACAGCAGACAATGTTTCGGGGAGTTGGAGTTGATACGCTACTGGCCCATATCTTTGAAGAATAGGGAATGGACCAATGTATCTGGGTGCAAGTTTTCCCTTTACCCCGAAACGCGATACTCCCTTCATTGGTGAAACCTTTAAGTAGACGTAGTCTCCTTCTAAGAAGAATAAGGGCATTCGCCGTTTGTCTGCATAACTCTTTTGTCGAGTCTGAGCTTTCTTCATATTATGAATGATTTTCTGAACCTTTTCTTCGACCTCTTTCACCATATCAGGCCTAAAGAAATACCTTTCTCCAGGTTCAGACCAATTTAGCGGAGTTCGACACCGTCGCCCATATAAAGCTTCAAAAGGTGCCATCTGGATACTTTCTTGATAACTGTTATTATATGAAAACTCCGCTAAGGGCAAACATTCATCCCATTTTGTTGAGAAATCCAGGACACATGCCCGTAGCATATCTTCAAGTATTTGGTTCACTCTCTCAGTCTGTCCACTGGTTTGAGGATGATAGGCCGAACTGTGGAGTAACTTAGTACCCAAAGATTTGTGAAGTGCTTCCCAAAACTTGGCTACAAATTGAGGTCCACGATCCGACACTATGGTCTTTGGAACACCATGCAGACTAAGAATACGAGCAATGTACAATTGGGCGTAGACAGTAACCGGGGAATTTGTCTTGACCGGCAGAAAGTGAGCAATCTTTGTAAGTCGATCAACAATCACCCAGATAGAGTCATACCCTTTTGCGGTCCTGGGCAATCCCACAATGAAGTCCATGCTTATGTCTTCCCATTTCCATGTTGGTATTGATAATGACTGCAATGGACCGGCAGTTTTCATGTGTATTGCCTTGACACGTCTGCAAGTGTCACACTTAGCCACATAGCGTGCAATTTCAATCTTCATCTTCGTCCACCAGTAGTGCTGTTTTAGATCGTGATACATCTTAGTGCTTCCTGGATGAATAGAATAGCGGCTAAGATGCGCCTCATCTAAGATTTGCTGGCGGAGCTCTTCACTCTTCGGCACTACTATGCGGTTGTTAAACCATAACACACCTTGATCATCTTCCTTGAAACATTTGGCTGTTCCAGCCCTTATCTTCTCGTGTATGTGCTTCATGCCCAGATTGTCCTTTTGAGCATCAATTATCCTTTGCAAAATGGTTGACTCAAGCTTTAGCTGATTCAGAGTTCCTTGTTGGATTATCCCCAGGTTTAACTTCTCCATGTCTTGACACAAAGTGTTTTCGGAGGTCTTTACCATAAGACAGTGGCAGGAAGTCTTACGACTCAATGCATCTGCCACCACATTGGCCTTGCCTGGGTGATAATGGATTTCCAGTTCATAGTCTTTAATGAGCTCAAGCCATCGTCTTTGCCTCATATTTAACTCTGACTGGGTAAATATATACTTCAAACTCTTATGATCTGTATATATATGACAGATATTTCCCAGCAGATAGTGACGCCATATTTTTAGGGCATGAACCACAGCAGCTAGCTCTAAATCATGTGTTGGATAATGCTCTTCGTGTCGGTGTAACTGCCTTGAAGTATACGCAATTACTCGGCCCCCTTGCATCAGCACACAGCCGAGTCCACTGCCTGACGCATCACAGTATACATCAAAAGGCTTAGTGATGTCCGGTTGAGCCAATACCGGAGCAGTGGTCAATAGTGTCTTCAGTTGTTCAAAGGCTTCGTTACACTTAGAAGACCAATTAAACTTAGTATCATTTTTCAATAAACTTGTGATTGGCTTCACAAGCTTAGAAAAATCTGGTATGAATCTGCGATAATACCCAGCCAGTCCAAGAAAACTCCAGACTTGGTGAACAGTTGTTGGGGGTTTCCATTCCAGAATATCCTTGACCTTGCTAGGATCTACCGCAATTCCTTTGGCTGATAACACGTGCCCCAGAAATTGAATTTCCTCCAGCCAGAACGCGCACTTGCTGAACTTGGCATACAGTTGATGTTCCCTCAGGCGCGTTAATACAATCCGTAAGTGCTGAGCATGCTCCTCTTCATTTTTAGAATATATCAAAATATCATCGATGAAGACCACCACGAACTTGTCTAACTCGGGCATGAACACCGAGTTCATCAAATAGGTGAAGTGGGCAGGAGCATTAGTGAGCCCGAAAGACATTACCAAGTACTCAAACAATCCATACCGCGTAGTAAATGCGGTCTTCGGTATATCCTCGGGCCGAATACGGATTTGATGATAGCCCGACCTGAGATCGATTTTGGAAAACACCCTCGCCCCAGTCAGTTGATCAAATAAGATGTCGATCCTTGGGAGAGGGTACCTATTCTTGATGGTGACCTCATTTAGGGCCCGATAGTCCACACACATTCGCAAGGTTTGATCCTTCTTCTTCACAAAGATGGCGGGACAACCCCACGGGGACGAGCTTGGCCGGATAAATCCCTTATTCAGCAGATCTTGTAATTGAATCTTCAATTCTGCTAACTCATTAGGGGGCATACGGTACAATCTTCGGGAGATGGGAGCCGTACCGGGCTTTAGCTCAATTACGAATTCTACATCTCTTTCAGGGGGTAGTCCAGGCAAATCTTCCGGAAATACATCTGGAAACTCACATACTACCGGAATGTTTTTGATCTCCGGTACAATGGCTTCAAATATTCTACCAGAAGCTTTGGCTGGATTGGTTTTGGGGAGAGATAAGAGAATTTCTTCTTGATTATAACTCAACCTGACGGTTCTGAGTTCAGTGTTGAGAATTGCCTTGTGTTGAGTTAACCAATTCATCCCCAAAATTACATCTATATCCTGGCCTCTTAGAACAATCATGTTAGCAGGAAAGTTCCGTCCGGCCATAGTTACTGGCACTTCATAGGCCACTTCTCTAGTAAAAATGTGTCCCCCAGGTGAATGAATTTTAAATCCCTCTTTTGATTCATGACATGCAATGTGATGTTGCTCCACAAATGTCTTGCTAATGAAGGTATGCGAAGCACCAGAATCAAAAAGAATAATTGCAGGGTGACTGGCCACAGGGAACGTACCCATCATCACCGGCTCTCCCTCCGGTGTGGTAGCCACTTGCGTATAATATACTCGCCCCGTTTTCTTGGTATTCTTGCCCGAAGTACTTCCCTTGCCTGGAGCTGAATTTCCCGATCCTTGCTGATTATTAGCCTGATTTTGCCGAGGATAGGGGCAATCTTTAATAAAATGCCCAGATTTGCCACAGTTAAAACATCCAGTTGAAGAACTTGGCAGAGCAGGGAATCGAGTGCCTGGGGCACCCGGCTGACTTTGGACAGTGGGGGCTTTATTGGGACGAATAATTATGGGCTGCTTGAAAGGGAAAGATGGTGCACTTGAACGGTTCTGGTTAGAGGGCCGGAGAATGAACCGTTGCCTCTTTACCGGGCCCTGACTAGGCCTATCACCACTGAATCCCTTACTTTTCCTAGTATTTGCATATTTGGCCTCCACAGATAGGGCTGTGCTGACAGCCTTCCCGTAGGTGAGATCAATACAGGCAGCCATTTTTCGCTGCATTCGGTCATTCAGACCTCTCATAAAACAGTTCCTTTTCTTCAAGTCTGTGTTCACCTGATCAATTGCGTATTGTGACAGGTGATTGAATTTGTTGAGATACTGATTAACAGTATCTCCCCCTTGCTTCAATTTCATAAACTCTTCTTGTTTCATGTGCAGCACTCCCTCAGGAATATAATGCTCGCGGAATGCTGCTTTGAACTCGTTCCATGTAATTTGATGGTTGTCCGGTTGGATAGCCACAAAGTTCCCCCACCAAGTGTTGGCAGGGCCTCGGAGTTGCTGTGCCGCAAACAATGGCTTCTGGGTTTCCGAACAACGAAGAAGGCCAAATTTCTGTTCAATGACCCGTATCCATTCGTCGGCTTCGAGTGGATCTTCTGCTTTGACGAAGAGAGGTGGACGAGTCTCGGAGAAATCCAGATAAGTAGTCTCCCGGGGACCTTGCTGGAATCCTCTTCCTGCTTGTTGCTGAAGCTGCTGCTGACCCGCCATCTCCCTCAGGAAGCGGGTATTGTCGGCTGTAGCATTTACCAAGGCAGCGATTGCCTCGGCAAGCGTGGGTGGAACGGGAGGTGGATTCGGGGTAGCATCCCGACCCCCGGATGTTCCGGCTGCGTCCTGTCCGCGAGTCCGGGTCGGCATCTGAGGCAAAAACATTTGAATAAACATAATGTGCCAAAGAAAACCTTCCGTTTTACATTACTATAAAGAGTAATGGTACAGACTCGATATTACACAACAGGATACAGTACCCATTTTACAAAAGTTTAACCTATTATACAACAGTACACCCTACAATACACTACTCTACTTTATTACACTATTAGTCCTGTTTTCCGTTGCTGTTGGCGGCTTCATTGTCAGGTGTGGGAGTCCAGACGTCCACCAACCTCAAAGAAGGAGGGGGTTCATACAGGTCTAACTCCCCACCCAACGCGCGTCCCGCAACGTGAGAGGGTCCGGCTTCCGCCTCAGCAGAGGGTGCAGGCTCACTAGGGTGTAGTTGCGAGTAGAGCACATGGACTTCCTCATGCAATGTATTGCAGTAAACCTGCAGGTTGTCGACAGCTGAGCTGAGTTCTTTAATTCGGGCCTGAGCCCTTGCTTCCTTAGCACATACCAACATATGTGACTGTACTGCCCAGTCAAGTGCCAAGTCCCGATCAGCCAGCTGATCCTGCAAGTGACGGATGTCCCTTCTTAAGTCATTTATTCTATCTCCGTCTGCAATCCAAGCATTGGTCCTGTGTCGCAGCGTTGCTTGAAGTCGACTCACTTCGGCTTCCAAGTCTCCTATGGGATCATTACTCCCGCTGCTACTGCTCTCGTGTCGAGGGGCCAGTTGATGCCGGGGTACTCCAATTGGTCCCGTTGATTTTCGTGCCGTTAGCCTCGTGCGTGGCGGCATCCTTCTAAGGGGGAAAACTTATTAGCATAATTCTTAGCATGATGCATGAGTAAGTACAGAATCAACCTTGGTCGATTCAACCTTCTATACGTTGCACTCTTCCTATCTGGTCTTTAAGATAAACTCTTCAGAATACTTAGGTAAGAAGAGAAAAGAATCTTTAGGTAAGATTTTTAAAAATCTTTTGAAGATGCCTTATAATATCTGCAAAGAAAGGCTACGCTCCGATACCAGCTGTGACGGAACCTCCCAAGTAATCAGGCCTACCTACAGTTGTCCTTGTCTAACAGACATCAGACACCCTGTAGATGTTCCTAAGTTACTCGACAAGCTCGGTATCTTTCCTTACCTCACCAGGAACGTTTCACCCGTCTTGCAGACATTACAGATCATCGGAGATGAAGATATGCAGAAGCGAATTACATAAACTTACATTTATTTCCAAAAGCAAGCTCGAGTTATTTTATTACAGACCAGTTTAAAAGTGAGTGCATAGAAGTATTAATTATACAAACCAGGGAGACACAAACTTCTCCCGAAAAACAAAAGATCCTAAGTGGAGGACCGAGTCCTCCCGCACTTCAGTCTTGGTTTTCTTCTTTGGGAACCACCTTAGCACAGAAGCAGCAAAAGTCTGCTACTTCCCCACCTAAAAACAACAAAGGGATAAACCCTGAGTATGGGATTACTCAGCAAGTCTTACCCGACTAAAGAAAAGACTCTCAAGGGTATGCTGGTTATATGGGAGTCAAGGTAAGGCTTCTCAATAGTCAAAGACTCTGTTTTGCAGAAATGCTTACTAAAGTGGATCCTTAAAAATCCAATTTTATTTGTCAAGTTAGGTAAAATTACCTGTACTAGAGTTCTTTCTACCCTAGTTCAATCACTGGTCCTGCACTAGCCAATTTCTTTAACAAAAGCCCATCATCTTTAGTGGAATGCTACGTGTAAGTCAGTGGCCAAGTCTCCATAACCGCGAAGGTACGGCGATCCGAATCGATTATACTCAGCTGAGGATCTCCAATCACACGACATATGTAGCACTTAACCCTTGCATATGTCAACCCGCCACCGGGGTTCTTAAGACCGGATCAGGTTCACGCAAACCGAGAGCACAGATACACCACCGTCCAGCCTCTTGCCACGGAGGGTACACGCTACTCTCGCCACCGCTCCACTCCCATTTCGTGTTATCTTATTCCGGCCTTAGTCTGCCCGAGGCAAGGCTTACCCATGACGAGGCATGTGACCAGTTAAAGGGTCCTCGGTCAGCAGGCCTACATCGAGACGGTCCTTAATCGACTCAGACGGAGACACTACACCGAGACTCTCTTTCTCGTGCAAGTCACCCGCCCGGTCTCAGCTTAATCATTTCAAACCCAAAGTTTGGTACCTGGCAGAGGTACATCTTTTCCGATGTTGAATCCATCATGGCCATGATGGATCCACCATCAAGTTTTGTTTTTGAAAACAACCCTCCCACTTAGCCAAACATCTTTCGTAAAACAAATCCTTTTGTTTTTCTAAAGCAATACTAAGCATAATAAAACCTTTTTGTAAAAACAGGATTTCAAGGAGGGTAATCAAGATCAAGGAAGGTAATGCAGGAATTGTTTTATCAATCAACTCCTATCACCTAATGCATCAAGCAAGTGAGAAAGATTTTAAAAACATCAAGGAAGGTGGCAAATGCACCGGGGCTTGCCTTTGTTATCCGGTGTGTCTTGCTCGGATCCACAGATATCAAAATAAAAACAGTTGTCTGCTTGAGGATCAGAGGTGGGTGGTATCCCCTCTTCAGAAACTTCTTCTTCTTCTTCTTGCTCTAATATAATCATATACATGCATAAGAATGGATGTCATGGAATGCTCATGAGGATGCAAAGGTAACATAAACTTATTATTTATGTCTTGAGTACAACTTTCCTTCACGGTACTCCGAGAACCTAGGGTTTCCGGAGTCAGTAAAGGAGTTCATGGAGCAGGGGGGGTGGTTTTGGGTTTAGTGATCAAACAAGGCCCAAATCAAACCAAACTCTACCCATGGCTTCTAAATAATGTGAAAAGCTCACATAAAAAGTTTGGGAAATTTTGGACTTATTATTTATTTTCTAAAAATCCAGAACCAATGGTTTACGCTATTTTAAATATCCTAAAATTCCCTATTTATCCTAAAAATCACGAAACTATTTTTATTAAATTCTAGGGAAATTAACAAGCCTAGGAAAATTGGTCTCATAATTTTACCATTTTTCTATAATTTTTAACAGGTTTCTAAAGCTCTGTGGAAAAAGAAAAAGGAAAAACTTTAACAGTAACGGGCCGAAACCAGCCCAGGTCGGCCCAACAGCAGCAGAATCGCGCCCGCGCCTGCGCGCGCGATGGCGGCTTTGCAGAAAAGCCCTCGAGGTTTCATCTAACAGGAAGTGGGTTCGGTTACTATTTCTCCAAGTCGCTGACACATCACAGAAAGACCCCTACATTTCTATCTATTCTGCGTTTCAAGTCCTCGACGGCGTTCAAGCGTGGCCGTGCTCCGGCGAGCAGCTACACCGGCCGATTGAGGCTAAGACCGGTGCTAATCTTCGGCTGAGACCAAATTCGAGTCCCTATGAACGTTTTCCCCAACTAAATTGCATTATTGGTGGGCTAGGGAGCTCCGGCCACGGTGGCCGTAAGCATCACGGCGAGATGATCGCGTTCCCGGCGACCAAAGGCTACTCCGTGCAAATCCAAGGTTTGGCAGGCATCACAACGATGTGAGAGTGGTCAAACAAGAGAGCAGGGGACGAGAACTGACCGGAGTTAGGCTGGCGACGAGGAGCTCGGTTGCACGGTGGCGGAAATCGGATTTGGGGGAAATCCAAAATTCACGAGTTCTAGCGAGGGACGGCTAACGATTAGTGGTGGCTGAATGCGTGAGGAGGTGGTGAAGCTCCTGGCGGGGTCAATTTATAGAGCCCCGAAGCGGTGGCGCTTAATTTGACCGCGAGGCGTGGGTGGCCGGAGAGGAGGAAGAAGCATTGGCTTCGTGAGTACGTGTCTACCGCCGTGGCAACTCTCCCGGCGATGATGGGACAGTCGTAGGACATCACGGCGGTGCTGTGAAACGTCTAGGCCACGCGGCGCACGGTCGGGAAGCGGCGGTCGACGGCGAACTTATCGCCAGCCGCAAAGTCGAAGGAAGACAGGGGGAGGGATCGTCGGAGTGATGGCCAGCTCACCGGTGACGAGGACCTTACCGCGACAGACTTATCTAGTGACCGCCGAGCACGAATCACAGCGACGACGATCGACGGCGACGGCTACCAGCGACGGGCACAGGAAAGATCTTCTTCAGGTTAACGGTTACTGTACCATGGCCATAGTTCATCAGTGCACCTGACCGAGCGAGTTTAGAGTCATTTTTCTCCAGATTTCATGTGACAACAAGTCCAAGTCTCTGCACCAAAGTTGTAGTGCTACATACCAGCTACAACTCAACTATAGGACTTGATCACATTTGAGCACTGGATCCAAATCAAAATCAAGCTCAAAGTTCACCCCATAGCACTGTAACTCTGAAATTCAACTTCAAGCAGTCTGACAGCCAGTTTTGGACTAGGTTTTTCTCCAAATTTCTCATAACAACAATGCTTGCATCCTTAAGCAAAGTTGTTCTCCTTTGATGGGTCTTCAACTTTGATGTGGTGACCTAGGGTAAAAACCCTATACTTTGTAAGTTACAAAGCCCCAAAGTTGAACCCATTCACTGATTTTTCAGACTTAGAGTAAAACTCAAATGAGGTCCATTTTGCATTTAAGTCCAAAACTTAGGGTTTGGCCTTTAAATCCACATATTTGTGATCCAATTGACTTAAAACACTTATTTGACTTGATTTTTGCACTTTAGCCCAAAAGTGGACTAATTTTGCACTTGGGTCCCTAGGGTTTGGTTTTAGGGTTTCCCAGGGTTCCAATTAGGGTTTCTGGTATTCCAGGGGTATAAATGTGATTCAACTTAGTGTTTGGGGATATTTTATATCTTTTCTCACAAGCCCTAAAGTTTTTCTCAACTTGGGTTAAGTTTTACCCCTTTAACCACTATTTAGGGTTAAGTCCTTTAACCAGGGTCCTATTTGTAAAACTTTAAAACAATACAACTTGTTTGAAATTTTTGCCTAGTGAATGCACTCTAGGTGTGTCAAACATATGCAATGCCCATGCTCATGATGCCATGCTCAAGTTTTAGTTATAGTAACACCAGGGGTGTTACAGCGTTCCACAACTTCGTTGGACTGTGGGTGATATACTGAGGCGAAGGCAAGCTTGGTGCCAATGGAGAAGCAGAAATCCTTGAAGTCTTGGCTGTCAAACTGCTTGCCGTTGTCAACTGTGAGTTCGGACGGTACTCCGAAGCGGCAAACAATGTTTTGCCAGAAGAATTTCTGTGCAGTCTTTGATGTTACTGTGGAAACAGCCCTCGCCTCGATCCATTTGATAAAATACTCGACAGCGACGAAGGTGAACTTGAGGTTCCCCTGAGCCGTGGGCAGGGGCCCGACGATGTCCAGGCCCCAGCGCTGGAGAGGCCATGTGTGGGCGATCAGTTTTGTGAATTGCGAAGGGCTGCCTGATCGAGGAGAAATCTTCTGGCAGGCTTCATAGGACCTTGTGACCCAATTTGCGGCGCAGATCATTGCGGGCCAGTAGAAACCTTGGCGGATCACCTTTGCGGCTAGGGCCCTTGGCCCTGCATGAGAGCCGCAAGTACCACTGTGGACTTCGTGCAGGATTTGGACGCCTTCGGTTTCGGTGACACATTTAAGCATTGGCTGACTGACCCCCTTCTTGTAGAGTTGTCCCTCAATCAGTGCGAAGTCCCGGCTTCGATGTTTGAGGCGCTTGGCCTCGTTGATGTCGATGGTAGTACCCCTGTAGGAACAGGGTTATTGGTGCCCGCCAGTCTTCGGTCATAATAAGGTTTACTATGCAGTGGCCCTCGCTGTCATTGGTTTTTTGGAGCCCTTCGGGGCTCCAGACGGCTGGCGTGCCGATAACATGGTAGAACACGTCGGAGGGCAGGGACTCGCCTCTGGCGGCAGCCTTGGCCAATGCGTCGGCTTCTTCGTTCTTGGCCTGGTCCACATGCTGCAAGGTGAATCCCTTGAATTGTCTCTCGAGACTTCGGATGGCCGCGAGGTATTGCATAAGTGCGGGGTCCTTTGCTGCATAGTCTTTCTCAACTTGGCCGGCGACTACCTTGGAGTCTGTTCTGACAATGCAGGTGGTGACACCAAGGGCTCTTAGTTTGCGGAGGCCGAGGATGACAGCTTCGTATTTTGCTATGTTGTTTGTGCATCTGTCAGATTCCAAAGCGAAGCTTAAGCGTGTCGCGTATCTGTGCTTGACCCCGGCGGGTGAGGTGATGACTGCAGCAGCGCCTGCCCCCGCATGGCACCATGCGCTGTCGCAGTGGATTGTCCAAACCTTCTCTGCGGACGGGTCCGACTGTGTTATTGGCCCGGTCCAGTCGACGACGAAGTCTGCTAGAACTTGTGACTTGATCGCTGTCCTGGGCTCGAAAGTGATGTGGTAGCCGGAGAGTTCGGCCGCCCATTTGGCGATCCGTACCGATGCCTCTGGGTTTCTGAATAATTCGCCGAGTCCCCTATCTGAGGTGACACGGACCTTGAATGCTTCAAAGTAGTGGCGCAATTTGCGCGAAGACATAACAACTGCATAGGCAATCTTTTCGAGTTCCGTCATGTTACATTTTGACAGTGTGAGCACTTCGGAGACGTAATAAAATGGGCACTGTCTGATCACGCCCTCTACTGTCTGCTCCTGAACTAGTGCCGCGCTGACCGCGTGCGATGAGGCCGCAATGTAAAGCAACAGGGGTAGCAAAGAGTAGGGGCTTGTAAGAACCGCCAATTCCAACAGGTACTGTTTCAGTGAGGCGAAGGCCGCCACCTGCTCTGGTCCCCAAGCGAAGTCTTTTGTGCCGCGGAGTGTTTTGAGGAAGGGGAGACTTTGCTCAGCGGATTTGGAGATGAATCTGTTGAGGGCGGCCAATCTGCCCGTCAGGCGCTGGACGTCTCTAGCTAACTGCGGGGGCGTCATGTTGATGATGGCCTGGATTTTGGTTGGGTTGGCCTTGATGCCACGGTGTGATACCAGGTAGCCCAATATTTTCCCCTGGCGAACGCCGAAGACGCACTTTTCGGGGTTCAGGCGAAGTCGTGCGTCCCGCATGTTCGCGAATGTCTCGGCGAGGTCAGCAAGATGGTCCTCCTTGCTCCTGCTGGCGATGACGATGTCATCCACATATGTGAATATATTTCTGCCGACTTGCCCCTCGAGCACTATTTTGGTAAGCCGGGAGAAGGTGGACCCGGTGTTCTTGAGTCCCTCCGGCATTCTGATGAAGCAATATGTGCCGAAGGGTGTTATGAAGCTGGTGCTGGCCTTGTCTTCCTCCTTCATATATATTTGATGGTAACCGGAGAAGCAGTCGAGGAGAGACATGACTTCGCACCCGGCCGCGCTATCGACTATTTTGTCGATCCGAGGCAGCGGGAAATTGTCCTTTGGGTAGGCCTTGTTGAGACTGGTGAAGTCGATGCACATTCGCCACTTGCCGCTCTTTTTCTGCACCATCACAACGTTGGAGAGCCACGTGGGGTAAGCCACTGGCTTGATAAATTTGGCTTCCAGGAGGCGATGTACCTTGGCCTTGGCGGCTTCTGTCTTCTCGTCGGACATTTTGCGGAGCCGCTGTTTTTCGGTCTCACCGAAGGGTCGATTCCCAAGCTGTGCTCAATTATGGATCGGCTGACCCCGACCAGGTCGAGGGCGGACCAGGCGAAGACGTCTTTGTTCTTGGACAAGCAGCATAGGAGTTTCTCCTCGTCATGCAAAGTGAGGTCTTCGCTGATGGTGACTGTCTGCTTGGGCGTGGCCTGGTCGAGGGGAACGGTCTTGGTCCCGTCGTTGCTCTGCAGCTGTGCCTTGTTGTGCTCTTTGTCGGTTTGGCTGGCAGACGCAGGGCCTCACGCTGGGCCGTGAGGCAGTGCACATTTCTTTGCCCGGGGACGAAGTCTCGCTCTATGTTGCGCGCAGTCTGCTGATTGCCGTAGACCGTGATGGCGCCTAACGGACCTGGTATCTTCATGCACAGGTACAGTCCGTGAATGGCTGCCTCAAACTTGTTGATGGAGCCCCGGCCCATGATGGCATTGTACGGATACACCATGTTGACGATATCAAAGGTTATTTGCTCACTTCGGGCATTGGGTGCTACACCGAAGGAGAGAGGCAATTCTATTTTGCCGACAGGAAAAGTGTCCTTGCCACCGAAGCCATACAACGGGTTGTCTGAAGGCTTGAGCAGGCTGTGGTTTATGCCCATTCGGTCGAAGGCATGGAGGAAAATCATGTCTGCTTGACTGCCATTGTCGACTAGGACTTTGTGCAGGTCCCAGCCTGCCACGCTGCAGTTGATAACCATGGCGTCGATGTGGGGGGCGCTGCGCAGGTCGACGTCTCGGGCATCGAAGGTTAGCGGTACATGGGACCACTTCGTCTGCACGACTGGACCGGTGATGGCGACGTGGTTGATGCTGCGGTAGTGGTCCCGCTTCTGCCGCTTTGTGTCGAAGTCGGTGCTGGACCCCCCACTGATCATATGAATGACTCCGCGATACAGCTGATCGGCGAAGTCTTCTTGTTTTGGGGCGTGGGGGTGGGGGATGTTTTGTTGTTGCTGGTGTGGAGGTGGGGGTGGGGGAGGTACGATTTGTACTTCCTGGTGGTGCTGGTATGCGTGGTGCGGTGGATGTGGGGCGGGGGCGTGGATATATGGTGGAGGGTGTTGCTGATAAGTGTGCGCGACAACCCTAGGGTTGTCGGCCGGTTGCGCCCGTGCCATCCTGTCTCTGGTGGCCTTCGTCTCTGGGCAGTCTTTGGTTTGGTGGGCGCAGTCTTCGCCGTGGAAAAGATAGTAGAATCGGCGCGGCGGCTGCGCGCGTCCCCGGCCCCTACCGCGAGTTCTATTTCCGCGGCCCTGGGGGGATATTCCTGGCGGCAAGGGGCATCACCAGCAGGGTGCTGGTTGGCAATGTTGTGCACCTGCTGCTGATTATGGCCATCTCGATCGGAGTCTGGCTGCGGAGTTCTCGTCCACGTGCGGCTGGACTGTGGAGCATCTTTGGGTTTCCTCTGAGACTCAACTTTGCGCTGGTGGAGCTCTTCGGATTTGGCGTATTTTTCAAATAGCTGATAAAATTCCTGGAGGTTCTTGGGCGGATCTCTGATGCAGTGGCTGTAAAGGACACCGGCGCGAAGGCCACTGATGGCGTAGTGGATGGCGATCTGGTCATCGACCGAGAGCAGCTGTGACTTGAGTGTCAGAAACATGCGGTAATACTCCCGCAGAGTCTCTTTTTCTAGCTGCTTGCAGAGTGAGAGTTCGGCCAAGGCGTCGGTGTCTGGGCGGTACCCTTGGAAATTGAGCAGGAATTTGTCCCGGAGGCTTCTCCAGGAGTCGATGGACAGCGGTGGCAACCGGGTGAACCAGGTGAGAGCCGGGCCCTCGAGGGCGATGATGAAAGACTTGGCCATCGTGGCGTCGTCCCCTCCGGAAGATGCAACGGCGACCTGATAACTCATGATGTACTGTGCTGGGTCAGTGCTGCCGTTGTACTTGGGATAGGTCCCTGCCCGGAAGTTGGCAGGCCAGGGTGTCACTTGCAGGTGTGGCGCGAGGGGACTTTGCTCGTCGAGGTAGTTGACCCCTTGGAATGGCGCGGCGTGTTGGATGGCGTGGTCGCGCTGGGAGAAGTGCAGGTCTTCGACTTGTGCGCGCTGTTGCAGGGGTGGCCCGTGTTGCAGGCCGAAGTGGCCTTCGCGCTGCATTAACGCGATCTCTTGCTCGAGCTCCTGGGCCTTCTACTCTTCGTCTCGTATCATTTGCCGCACCTTGGCTTGTGCAGACACACGTTGGCGCTTGGCCTCAAGTATCTCCTTTTGCTTCTAGAGATTGCGGTTCTTGATGCGCAGGGCGCGCAGCTGTAGCTGTTCTTCTGCTGAGACACCGATGACTTCGCCGTCCTCAGTGAAGTTCGTGCCCTCTGGTGGAGCGAAGCCTGGGGGAGGTTGCGGCTGCCCTTCAGGGCCGCAGGTGCGGAGAGCGTCGTCTTCGCAGGTGCGGAGAACGTCGTCTTCAGTAGCCTCTTGGTGGGTGGAGTGGGTGAGGGCGAGGGCCTTGCCCTTTTTTGCGGCCAGCAGTGTTGCCTTCGCAGCCTCGTCAGCCTTCGAGCTAGCTTTCTTGGGTGCCATCGCGGGTGGTTTTTTCGTAGCACGAACGGTGGGCGCCAAATGTTGGAACTTGCTCACTGGTGCAAGTTGATCCAACCGGGGGTGTAGCGACGTAAACAGGGTTTTTGCACGAGATGGTAATAGCTCTGTTAATCTAGCCTCCCAAGGGCACTGTGCGGGGGTATTTATAGGTATCTGAGTGCCCAGCGTCGTGTGTTAAGGACGCATGTGCCCTCAGACACCTAGGTTATCCCCGGAATATTCCCATAAAGCGGGGTTACAGACCGTAATTACAGGGAGGCCTTTACAAATTAGGCTCGTAACGCACAACGGCCACGCAGGGCCTGTTACAATGGGCCGGACCACACGTGGGCCTCCATTCTGGACGGGGTCGCAAGATGAGACGACCTTGTCACAGGTCTTCGTCCGGTGGCGTATGAGGCGAAGGGTAAGTCTGCCCGTTGTCTTGTCTCCGTTGGTGCAGCGAGGACGGCGAAGGCCTCGAGCGAAGGGTGGCGTCTTCGCCTTCGCCCCAACAGCAACCTTGGCCAAGCCGCCACGCCGACCGACCGTATCGCAGGAGCCTTTAATGCAAAGGTGGCCTGACACCTTATCCTAACGCGCGCCCTTCAGTAGACAGAGCCGAAGTGACCGCAGTCACTTCGCCGCTCCACTGACCGGCCTGACAAGAGGACAGCGCCGCCTGCGCCGCTCCGACTGATGTGCCACTCGGCAGAGTGAGGCTGACAGCAGCCAAGTCCGGCCTCAGGCGCCATAGGAAACTCCGCTTCGCCCGACCCCAGGGCTCGGACTCGGGCTCAGCCCCGGAAGACGACGAACTCTGCTTCGCCCGACCCCAGGGCTCGGACTCAGGCTCAGCCCCGGAAGACGACGAACTCCGCTTCGCCCGACCCTAGGGCTCGGACTCGGGCTCAGCCCCAGAAGACGACGAACTCCGCATCGCCCGACCCTAGGGCTCAGACTCGGGCTCGGCCCCGGAAGACGACGAACTCCGCCTCGCCCGACCCCAGGGCTCGGACTCAGCCCTGGCCTCAGCCGATAGTCTCCGCCTCGCCCGACCCATGGGCTCGGGCTCGGCCTCGGCCTCGGAAGACAGACTCGACCTCGACCTCGGAGGAGCCTCCGCCTCGCCCAACCCGGGGCTCGGACCGACCACGTCACAGGAGGCGCCATCATTACCCTACCCCAAGCTAACTCAGGCTACGGGGAACAAGACCGGCGTCCCATCTGGCTCGCCCCGATAAACAAGTAATGATGGCGCCCCGCATGCTCCATGACGACGGCGGCTCTCAGCCCCCTTACGGAAGCAAGGAGACGTCAGCAAGGACTCGACAGCCCCAACAGCTGTCCTTCCACCAGGCTCCAGCGCTCCTCCGACGGCCACGACACCACACGAACCGGGTGCCAAAACCTCTCCGACTGCCACGACGGCATGTACTTAGGGCGCTAGCTCTTCTCCCCTAGACACGTTAGCACACTGCTACACTGTAACACCCTGAATTTGGGGGTATAAAATTTCTTTGCTCATAGTCACAAATTCAGGTGTTACTCCCCTTTTCTCATCCTTCCCCAATCTTTTCTTTCTCATTTCTATAGGAGAAAATGCTTATTTTTATTTGTAATAATAGTGTGATAGGTTAAACCCTAAGGGAGTATTAATTGTTGCATCATGTTGAACCCTAGATTTCACTTTTGTTTGGTGCATAATTCTCAAAAGGTCTAATTTGAATTTGTGGCACATTTGAATTTGAATCAAATAGAGAAAATAAAAAGAAAAGGGGAAAACAATTCCAAAATAAAAGAAAAAAGGAAAAGAGCCCGCTTCCCCGTCCCCCTCGGCCTTTCGGCCCAGTCGGCCCACCTCGCGCGCGCGCGCTTCTCCCCCCTCCTCTCTCTCTGCGCCGCGGGCCCGGCTTGTCGGCGCGGCTGCCTTCCGTGCGCTCGCTCTCCCTCTCTCTGCTCGGCCGGCCCCACCTGTCGGCGCAACCGTTCCCCGCGTGCGCCCGCTCCCTCGCTCTCTCTGCCCGTGGGCCCGGCTTGTCAGCCCCGCCTTCCTCGCGCCCGCGCCCGCTTTCTCCTCTCTCTCTTCCTGCGGGCCCGGCTTGTCAGCTCCCTCGTCCTCGCGTAACCGCCGCCGAGCCACGCGCGCCCGCCTTCTCCGCGCCCACGTCGCGCGTGGGGAGCTCGCCCCAACCCCGCCCTCGGCCACTAGAGCCCCGAACCTCACTCGCCCTCTCCCCCTCCCTCATTTGCGCACCCACCGGCCCCCTCTCTTGCCCTCTCCCTCGCTGCGCGCACGCCAAATCGCCATCGCCGCGAACCGCCACCGCCCGAGCTCGTTTCCCGGCCGCCGTTGGAGCTCCGCCGTGTCCATTGCCACGGTGAGTTTCGCCCCGACGTCCGCAACCCGGAACGCGCTCCAATTTCCCCTTCCCCTCCCTATTTCTCTCTGCCCGCGCTCACCCGCCGTCCGCCGTGCAGCCGCCACCGTCGACCCGGGCCACCGTCGCGTCTCCATCGCCGCCGAGGGGTCCCCGGAGTTCGCCTTGAGGTAAGGAACCTTTCCCGCCCCTATTGGCCCTTGTCTTGCACTCTGTCGCGCTTAATTCCTCGCCGGAGACCCTTAGCGCCGCCGCCGAGCCGCTTCGCCGTGGGCTGCCCCCCTCCGGTGCCCCTGCCCCGACCCAGACCCCACCAGAGAGTTTCCCGTGCCCTCCCCAACCTCCCCGGCCACTCAGGTCGCCCCGGGAACCCGCAGGGCCCCCGCGCCCCTCGTCTCCGGTGAGCTCCTCCGCCGCAGGGACGAGCGCCGCCGCCCCAGCTAGCCGAAGGAGACGGGAGCCAGCCACCCCATCCCCGCCGTCTATCTTAGATCGGACGGGACAGATTCAAATAACCCGAACCCAACCTCAACCGTCCGCCCAAGATCCAACGGCCCAGAGCCGTTTCCCCGCACCCCGCCTCTCTGCCAACTGGGTCCCGCCTGCCAGTCGCCTGCGCCCCGCGCTGCTCGCCCGGTCCCGCCTGTCAGCCGTTCGCCCCGCGCTGCCCGCCCGGCCCCGCCTGTCAGCCGCCCAGGCCGCCGCGCGCCCGCGCGCCCGCCGCAGGATCTAATCCTGGCCGTTGATCTGAGATCTAACGGCTATAAGCGCCCGATACCCCTTCGCCCGCGCGTTTTCTTAAAGAGCCCCCCGGTTTTCTGGAAATTGCGCCCGCCGTCCCTGGTTTCTCGCAGTTAGGTCCTCGGGCCTTTTATTTAATTCAAAATAAGTCCTTAGGGTATATTTTCTAACCCCTAAACTTGTAAAATTCATAACTTTGCCATATGAACTCCAAATTAGGTGCTTCAAATTGCAAAATGTTCATAATATTATTCTCTATCTGTTTATGCAGTGTTTCCCTGCTGTTTCCATGTCCCAATTAATGGTTAATCATTAGGATAGGATTAATGTTATGGGAACCCTATTTGAGATAAATAAAAGATAGTAGACTTTAATAAAAGTTGGAGCACTTAAGTTTATGGACTTAAACACCTAAGTTTAGGAGCTTAAAACCAGATAATGATTTAATCCCACCACTGACTTAAACCTGATTAGTGGATAACGACTCACTTTGTATAGTCCTCTACCCCAGACCTAGGGAACACCAGAGTGCCTATCCCTTTTCTATTATGAACTTGTGATCTCTTTGCTGCGTATGTTTGGTATGTTGCTTTTGTTTGTTACTTTCCCAAGTGCATAGTGTGAATGATTACTTTACGTAGACAACGAGCAGTCTGTGTTTCCCGAGGAAGTTGCAGAGGAAGTTCCTGATCAGCAGTTTGGTGAAGGCAAGTGTCCTCTAACCCATTATGTCCTATTCATTTATAACTTACTACCCCGCATTACTTACTTGAAACCTAAGGATTGACTAGCTTTACACTTTACTTTATCCTTGATGACCTTATGGGCTATTATGGTTAGCATTCTGCTACTGCCTTAACTTAATCAATGAACATGATGTGAATATTTATGATACTGTTATCCTGATGATGTTGATGATCTTGTGATACTCTAGGGGGCTCAGGCTATTTCCTGAGTACCTCTCCGTAAGGACCTGTTCGTTGAGAGACCACCCGGGATAACAGTGCAACCATGAGGGTGAAATGGGGTGCCCTTAGCTAATTAATTAGAGGAACTAGAGGTGTAGTTGCTTCGCCGTCGTGCCGTCAATGGGGTCCAGGCACAGTGCTTGCTCTGCCGAGGCTGAGTGCCGAGGTTCTTTCGTTTTGCTTTTGTTAGTCACTCTCCTGCGGGGAGGGGTACTGTGTTTATCAAACTGGAGAAACCTAACGGGCAGCTATGATCTCTAGGGAATCTTTGTAAAAGCTACGTAGTGATGCCCTGCCGGACCACCTAGGTAGTGGTCAATGGGGATTAGCTCTCCCCGGGCAGAAAGGGAATCATGACTCATGGGTAAAGTGTGCGACCTCTGCAGAGGGTAGTGAAACTGATATATCAGCCGTGCTCACGGTTAAGAGCAGCCTTGGGATCCTCTTTGATTAGGGATACAGATGGTTCGAGATACAAGGATTATGTTATGGTTTTGGTTCGAATAAGATGATGTTGTTCCTCGATGAGGAAATGGTTCATGGGTTGGTTAATGATAAAATCTGGCTTCTACTAATGATAAATACCTGACCAACTAAAAGCAACTGCTGGAACCTAACCCCACATAAAGCTAGTCCACTTCAGCCAAACGGGACATTTGCTGAGTACGTTGATGTGTACTCATCCTTGCTTTACCACAAAACACCAGGTTGTCCGCATTGTAACCACTGCTCCGGAGAAGGCGAAGTCATGGAAGGAGACTTCCAGGAGTTTCAGGACTACGACGAATTCTAGGTGTGGGTTGGCGGCAACCCCCAGTCAGCTGCCTGTGAAGGCCTTATCTTTACTGCGTTTCGCTAGCACTTTGATTTACCTGTTAAGACGATGACTATGTGGATGTCTATGACTCTGTGATGTAATAAGTTAATACTCTTTTAAGTTACTATTCGAGCAATGTGCATTGATGTTCATTTATGTAATCGCTGTGTACGTGAGTTCTGATCCTGGCACGTACATAGTTCGCATTCGGTTTGCCTTCCAAAACCGGGTGTGACATACACCCCCCATTGTACACCTGGATCCTCTCCTTACGCCTATAAAAGGAAGGTCCAGGGCCCTCTTATAGAGGGTTGGCCGCGCGGGGAAGGACGGGACGGCGCTCGCGTAAGCCTCTTGCTCCCTCCCGCGTGGACGCTTGTAACCCCCTACTGCAAGTGCACCTGACCTGGGCGCGGGACAAACACGAAGGCCGCGGGTTTCCCCTTTTACGCCTGTCTCCCTCCGGCTTCTTCCCCCCTTCGCGCTCCATCTCGCGCCGACCCATCTGGGTTGGGGCACGCGGCGACAATTTACTCGTCGGTCCAGGGACCCCCCCAGGGTCGAAACGCCAACAACATTGTCGTTGCCAGCAGAAGCAAGGCAGACCACCTGGCCGACCTCACCGAAACGTTCGCAAGCATGCGAGCCGCACGACTTCGCCTCAACCCTGAGAAGTGCGTTTTCGGAGTCCGCCAGGGAAAAATCTTGGGCTACCTGGTATCACACCACGGAATTGAGGCCAATCCAACCAAAATTCAGGCAATCATCAATATGACGCCCCCGCAGTCAGCCAGAGAAGTGCAACGACTGACAGGCAGGTTGGCCGCCCTCAATAGATTTATCTCCAAGTTCGCGGAGCGGAGTCTTCCGTTCCTCAAAACACTCCGCGGCGCAAAAGACTTCGCATGGGGGCCAGAGCAGGCGGCGGCCTTCGCTTCACTAAAACAGTACTTGTCGGAACTGGCGATTCTTACGAGCCCCGACCCTTCGCTACCCCTATTGCTCTATGTCGCGGCTTCGCCACATGCGGTCAGTGCAGCACTAGTTCAAGAGCAGACCAGAGAGGGCACAACCAAGCAGCGTCCAGTTTATTACGTCTCTGAAGTGCTCACAACATCAAAGTGCAACATGACAGAGCTGGAAAAGATCGCCTATGCAGTCGTGATGGCCTCGCGCAAATTGCGCCATTATTTCGAGGCATTCAAGGTCCGGGTTACCTCAGACAGAGGACTCGGCGAGCTGTTTAGAAACCCGGAGGCGTCAGTACGGATTGCCAAGTGGGCAACCGAACTCTCCGGCTATCACATCACATTCGAACCCAGGACAGCCATCAAGTCGCAAGTCCTGGCAGACTTCGTTGTAGACTGGACTGGTCCAATAACGCAACTGGAACCGTCCGCAGAAAAAGTGTGGACAATCCATTGTGACGGCGCATGGTGCCATGCGGGGGCAGGCGCCGCTGCAGTCATTACTTTGCCCACCGGGATCAAGCATAAATACGCGGCGCGCCTCAGCTTTGCGTTGGAGTCTGATAGATGCACCAATAACATAGCAGAATACGAGGCTGTCATCCTCGGCCTTCGCAAGCTAAGGGCACTCGGTGTCACCACCTGCATCATCAAAATAGACTCCAAGGTAGTCGCTGGCCAGGTCGAGAAAGTCTATGCAGCAAAGGACCCCGCACTCATGCAGTACCTCGCGGCCATCCGCAGCCTCGAAAGGCAATTCAAGGGCTTCACGCTGCAGCACGTGGATCGAGCCAAGAATGAGGAGGCCGATGCTCTAGCCAAGGCAGCCGCCAGGGGCGAAGCCCTACCCTCCGATGTGTTCTACCACGTCATCGGCACGCCAGCCGTCCGCAGCCCTGAAGGGCTCCAAATAACCAACGACAGCGAGGGCCACCGCATAGTCAACCTCATCATGACCGAAGACTGGCGGGCACCAATAACCCTGTACCTGCAGGGTACTATCATCCAACCGACAACAATGAGGCCAAGCGCCTCAAACACCGAAGCCGGGACTTCGCACTGATCGAGGGCCAACTTTACAAGAAGGGGGTCAGTCAACCGATGCTTAAGTGCGTCACCGAGACCGAAGACGTCCAAATTCTGCGTGAAGTCCACAGCGGGACTTCTGGTTCCCACGCAGGGCCTAGGGCCCTAGCGGCAAAGGTGATTCGCCAAGGTTTCTACTGGCCCGCCATGATTTGCGCCGCAAATCGGGTCGTGAGATCCTGCGAAGCCTGTCAGAAATTTTCCCCACGCTCGGGACGCCCTTCGCAGTTCACAAAGCTAATCGCCCACACGTGGCCCCTTCAGCGCTGGGGCCTGGACATTGTCGGGCCCCTGCCCACGGCTCAAGGGAACCTCAAGTTCACCTTCGTCGCCGTCGAATACTTCACCAAATGGATTGAAGCGAGGGCAGTATCCACTATAACATCGAAGA
Organism: Zea luxurians; assembly: GCA_029449295.1. Taxonomy (NCBI): domain Eukaryota; kingdom Viridiplantae; phylum Streptophyta; class Magnoliopsida; order Poales; family Poaceae; genus Zea; species Zea luxurians. The sequence continues at coordinate 568,036 of JAOPSE010000205.1, read as the reverse complement.
CAGCCCAGAAATTCTTCTGGCAGAATATTGTTTGCCGCTTCGGAGTCCCGTCTGAGCTCACGGTCGACAACGGCAAGCAGTTCGACAACCAAGACTTCAAAGATTTCTGCTTCTCCATTGGCACCAAGCTTGCCTTCGCCTCCGTGTACCACCCCCAATCCAACGGAGTCGTGGAGCGCGCCAACGGCAAAATTTTCACAGCCGTCAAGAAAATGCTCCTCGACGACAAAAAAGGCAAGTGGCCCGACCTGTTATCCGAAGTGGTCTAGGCGCTGAACATAACTGAGTGCAGGGTGACTGGGTTCACCCCTTTCCACCTTCTATACGGATCGGAAGCTATGACTCCGCAAGAAATAAAACATGGCTCACCTCGGACAGCCGCGTCGGCCATCCCCGACGTAGACGAGCCGACTTCGAAGGACCTCATCGACGGAGACCGCGTCTTCGCCCTACAGGCTCTGGACAAATACCAAGCCCAGACAAAAGCATGGCGCGACCACACAGTCATCCCGAGGGAGTTCAACGAAGGAGACCTCGTGCTCGTCCGGACAGCTCGGACAGAGTCCCGGGGCAAGTTGGAGCCGAAGTGGGAGGGCCCTTTCATCGTCAAGACGAAGGCGTCCCCCAGCGCGTACAGACTCACAACTCCATCCGGCGAAGACTTAGAACATTCTTGGAACATTGATAATCTTCGCAAATTTTTTGTTTAACTCCTCAGGGCCACTTAGCCCTTGTAATCCGCAGAACAGTTTTTCAGCCGGCCCGCACTCTTTTCCTCCCGGGGGGTGAGGTTTTTAACGAGGCGGAGCCATGTAATATACACGCGAAAAATCCCCCGCAAAAACTACGTCGAAAAAGACTGATTAAACGGTCTTCAACATTCGACCAACACAAAAGTCACCGCGAGGGGCAGCGATGGCCACCCTCGCGTGCGACAATCCGTGCGAAAGTCGCCCAAGGGTGCAGCCGGACTAGCACAACAAGTGCGCAAATTCGAAGTCTTCTCGAAAAGACTATCCGTGCGAAAGTCGCCCAAGGGTGCAGCCGGACTAGCACAACAAGTGCGTAAATTCGAAGTCTTCTCGAAAAGACTATCCGTGCGAAAGTCGCCCAAGGGTGCAGCCGGACTAGCACAACAAGTGCGTAAATTCGAAGTCTTCTCGAAAAGACTATCCGTGCGAAAGTCGCCCAAGGGTGCAGCCGGACTAGCACAACAAGTGCGCAATTTTGAAGTCTTCTCAAAAAGACTATCCGTGCAAAAGTCGCCTAAAGGTGCAGCCGGACTAGCGCAACAACTACGAAAAATCGAAGTCTTCCTCAAAAAGACTATCCGTGCAAAAGTCGCCTAAGGGTGCAGCCGGACTAGCGCAACAAGTGCGAAGAATCGAAGTCTTCCTCAAAAGACTACCCGTGCTAAACCCTACACCAAACTGTCCGCGCCAGGACTGACCACAGGCGCGCCGGACCGACATAATAAACATACTAGACCAAGCGCACAACGCCTTTACAAGCATAGCGCAGGCGCATAACCTCATCATACAAACTATAGTTACATATGTACAGCGAGGGCATCACACCTTACATCAGTTCAACCTTCGGAATGATCCCCATCTCCCTATAGTTAAATAGCATTATCCTAAGCTCCTCACCCTCAAAAAGACTTCGCAACTCCCCCTCACCTACACTCGCAATGGCCGGCGAGGACAAAAATTCCTGCTTGCCAGCCCTATCCACACGAAGCCGACTGCCGTCCACCTCACTCACTCTACGCTTCGCAACCGCCCTTCGCCGCCTGCGCCCAGCGCTCGGACCAGGCACAACTTCAGCATCCGCAGCATGCGGCGAAGACTCGCTGCTGCCATATCCAAGGCCGCAAAGTAATCCAAGTCCTCATCCGACGACTCCTCCGTCCACTCAACCAAACTCCCAGAGCCACCAAAATCAGAAAACTTAGAAGCAGACTCATCCGATTCATTCCCAGCATCCACGGTCGAAGCCGCCAAAAAATTAGTAGTGGCGGTTGCGTGCGCAGGCCCAAAACCTTGAACCTGGGCAGCAACCAAGGTTCAGCAACATATACAAAATTCCCTAACTACCCACACCCACTAAGCCACCTGCGCAGGCCCAGCCGCCGTGGGGTCCTCCGCTGCCGGCTCCGTCGCCGTCTTCGGGGGATCCTCAGCCCTCGGCACTGCGGTTGGCGACGAGCCACCACCGGACACAGTAGCCGCAGGGGCAGCGAGGGAGCCTTCAGCGGTTTCTGGGGGCGGTGCCACCGGGCTCGACTCCGCTTCAGGCTGCGCGCTGTTCAAATCTCCGAAGTCCTCCACTGTCTCATCACGCACCGCCTGCAACACAGCACACTGATTCAGCAAGCCCACGTATAACCCACATCCAACAACACTAAACAAAAGATAAACATTACCTGATCCCTCGCCCGGTCGGACCGCTCCCTCACCACCTCCCGACTGTGGGGGCCCCACATCCGGTCAAAGAGGGCTCCCGCGGATTCCTTCACCACAGGGTCCTCGACCTTGTAAATTTCGCGCTCGAAATCCTCATCAGATCGATCGAAGACCTCATAGTGGCTGCACCCTTCACGGGACAGAGCGTTCATCGCCCCTTCGCAGGTGACCAGGGAGGCAAAGGACATAAATCCCTCCACAATGGTCGGGAGCGCCAACAACTCCTCTTGCAGCCACTCGAGGCAGCGAAGGCCTGACTCTTGGTCGGGTACTTCGAAGTCAGCGGTCCGCGCGCCCAGCTCGCGGTATGAGTCCATGAGCTGTTTGCGCGTCCGCTCAACTTCCGAGCGCATCGAGGCCTCGGCCCTCTCCATGCGGGCCTGCAGAGCGTTGAACCGTGTCTCCTATTCCTCGGCGCGCTGGCTGGCGAGACTACCCTCCACCCACGCTAGATTGGCCTCCGCCTGCGCCGACTGCGCCTTGGCGAGGGCCTGATTAGCCTCCCTCCTTTCCTCCGCCAGCTCGGCGCTGGAGGTCAGTCCTCTCGCCCTCCAGCGCGGCCACCTTCTCCGTCAGCTTGCGGCACTTGCTATCGGCGGCCGACTTTTCCCGGACAGCGTCAGCATGCTGCGCTCGAAGTCTCTCGACTTCGGCAGACACAACTGCTATAAGGGCCCCCGACGCCATGCGGTCGGTGAAGTCAGCCGCCTAAAAGACAAACATAAGTCCACAATCCCAATGAAAAGCGGTAAAAACCGAAGTCTAGCCCAACTACCTGACTCAGCCGCTGCGACGCCTCCCTCAGCCGGCGGGACACAGCGCCCGCTTCGTCTTTGACGGCGGTGAGCGCCGAAATCTCACCGCCAGCGCTGAGAGCGCTACCCTTCGCCCCAGGCACCGTGGCAGACACCGTGGTCGCCACCGCAGGCGGAACAACAACAAGTTGCCCCTCGCCCGTTCCTGCAAAGTATCAACAGTCAAAAAAAACGGACCAACGACTTACCAATGAGATAATCTTCCACACTAATATCAGTGCCGAAATCAGCAACGCGCTTTGCCGGCGAAGGCAAGTCTCGGGCCTTTGCGGCTCCGGCCGAGGCAGACTTAGCTACGCCGGCGCCGGCTGCCTTCACGACATCCGACATCTTGCTGGACCCAGGGGCGGCCGACTTCGCCGCCAGCGTCGGCTGGCTACCGCCGGAGGCGGCAGCCTTCGCAGTCCCCCGCGCCCTCTTCGGCCTAGCCTCAGGCAGCCTGATGACCACCCGGCGCTTTTGCGTAGCTTCCTGACGATCCTTGTCCATCACTGCCGACACAACAGCAGCAATATTCTGTCCATAAGAAACACTTTCAAGTCACGAACCATGCGAGATGTAAAAAAGTCTTCGCTGGCCGCACGGGGGATAGGAACGTTCTTAGGCCACCAACCCCCGGTAACCTTCAGCATCCGCGCCAAAGACTCCCGGAGCTCAGGCGAAGACATCCTTCCCCCAGGGGCCGCGCATGTCCCCATCAGCTCCACAGCAAAACTATCAGAGACCCCCAGTCCTCCCATCACAGTACCTAGCTTCCTCTTCTTAGTGGATGGGGCGGCCGCTGGCGCGGGGTCGTCTTCAGTCTCTATCGCCGGTTTCTTCCCGCGGCGATCGACATCGTCTTGCCCGGGATAACCGCCATACGGCAGACGGTTCAACTCGAAGACCCTATTCAAGCGATCGTTGGATCCGCGTATATCCCAACTACGCTGGCCCTCCGTCTTTGGCACGTAGCGACCAATTATCCGCGCCGCCCCATCCTCCGCCTCACGCACGAATGCGGCGGAATCTCGTCCATGCAAATCCAGTGCGAAGGCGGGACTCCGCACCAGCATCCCGCCACGGGAAGGCATCTGGCGAGGGCATACTTCGCCCAGCGCCCAGCCATGCGACAAGGGCCACACCCCATATGCGACAAACTCCTCAACCAGATCGCGCCCGCTACTCAGGCCGGCCGCGCACCGCAGGGCCCCTTCATCTGCATCCTCCTCCGCTACTTCAAACCGCGGGTATGCTGAATAATAATGCGAGCACATCTCGGCCATAGGGAGCCCCGGATGGTTTTCGACTGTCCCTTCGGCAACATAGAACCAAAATTCCCACTAGTTGCCCCATTTATTGCGGGCACAGGGAACCAACTCAACGACTTCCATCGAAGTCTTGCCCGTCTTCGGCGTAAACGTGCAAGATCCAAATTGGGCAATCTTATTTCCGATTTTCCTTTTCTGCCAGTGCAGACAATAATACTTCGCGAAGACTTCGACCGAGGGTTGCCTGCCGTATGAGGTCGTCGCCCAGACATACTTCGCCAGAGCCACCACGGCATTTGGCGTCAGCTGGTGGACCTGGACGTTGAACCTACGCAGGACTTCTCCCACAAATCGATGTGCAGGCAAACGAAGGCCAGCAGTGAAAAAAGCCTCGAACACAACCAACTCGCCTTCTGGCTCAGGGACCTCCTCCGTCCCCGGGACACGTGCCACTCTGCCGCTGAAATAACCAAGCTGTTGCATATCTTGCACGCGAACCGAGGACATCCGCGACACGCCGAACTCCACTATATCGCCGGCGCGCAACTCCTCCGCCGCCACATCGCTCAGTGTCTCCCCGGACGACGCGCCAGCCGGCGGCGTAGTGGCAGCAGAAGAGGAAGAGGACGGCATCGCTACGTACCGTCGGCGGCGGCGAGCGGTCTGCTTCACACGGGCCAGATCTCCGACGAGCAAGAGCAAGGAGGGCAGACGAGCAGCGAGCGGTTTGGGAAGGCGGTTAGGTTTTCGCGGAGCGCGGAAAGATAAAGTTCAAAACGCGCCGCCCCCGCCCCCTTTTATACACAGAGCGCGGCGCTTCGGGAAACCCGCAATCCAACAGTACGGCGTCAATCAACGGTCATGTCAAAAACCCCGCGGAACCACTTTGAGCGAGGGCAGCGTCTCCACCATCTAGCGACGTCTTCGGCACCAGATGACTTAGTCGAACTGGTCCCTCGGAGGGCAAATGTTGGGGCGAAGGCGAAGATGCCACCCTTCGCTCGATGCCTTTGCCGACCTCGCGGCACCAATGAAGGCAAGACGACGGGCAGACCTACCCTTCGACCCGCACGTCGCCGGACGAAGACTTGTGACGAGGTCGTCTCATCTTGCGACCTCGCTCAACATGGAGGCCCACGTGTGATCCGGCCCATTGTAACAGGCCCTGCGTGGCCGCTACACATTACGGGCCTAATTTGTAAAGGTCTCCCTGTAATTACGGTCTGTAACCCTGCTTTATGGGAATATTACGGGGATAACCTAGGTGCCTGAGGGCACATGTGTCCTTAACACCGGACGCTGGGCACTCAGACACCTATAAATATCCCTGCACAGTGCCCTTGAGGGGCTAGGTTAATAGAGCTATTGCCATCTCGTGTTGTAGCCCCGTTGACACCACTTTTACTCCCCTGTTGGATCAACTCGCTCAGGAGAGCAAGTGCCAACAGGCATATCAGCTTCGGACACAGTCGACTTCCCAAAATCCAAATGGCTGGGCTTCGATAGCATAGCGGTGTTATAATCAATCTCTTCTTCACCAGTATCGCCCTCTTCAATATCTGTCTGCTCGGTTTCAGTAGCAGGGGCGCCTTCGTCAAGAGCGCCCTCCGTCACAACTAGTCCTGACTGCCTCATAACTTCGAAGATCGGAGCAGTTTCAGCAGCTTCGGTTTCCTCTCCGTCGTGTGTAACCCTAGCTGTTGAGCGTACCCTGGCCATTTGATGTTGAATTTCTTGTGTTTTGACGAAGTTGATTACTTTTGACGAAGCTCCCTCTTGTCACGAAGCTATAGCAAAGCGATCCTTTGATTGAGAATACGATGAACAAGCTTCAGCGGTGGTCAAATTTTTCGGCAGCACAACAGTACAATAGCAGTAAATGCTATGGTAACTTCACAACTACCCATCTGTTTATATAGTGTTGCAGGTGGGAAGGTGAATCGTCAAGTCGCTCGCATCCACTGAACAGTCACCCACACTCGCTGAACGGTGGACCATAGTGCCCAAGAAACTGAATCACCAGATCGTGCGTACCCGTTGTATGGTGGGACCACCCTTCACTCGGAATATTTAAATCATTTCTCGACAACAAGCTAAGGGAAGGTGTTTTCGGACCTTCGGCATTCCGAAGCCTGAGAGAGTTTTTCACCGGTCGAGCTCGTTACGAAAAACGATCTGGCACCGTGAAGGGGCTACTGTTGGGGGTCTGCTTCGTCGCCGAAGGTCCCATAAGAAGAAACACCTTCGGAAGAATGACACAAAGCTGAAGCTATCAATCATAGAGCTTCGAAGTACATTTTCAGATGCACCGACTTAATGATGAAATGACCAATCGGCCTGAGATAGCTTGTACTATGATTGTAAACATTTGTAAAGGACATAAATGTAATTTCTCACAGGCTGTGTCCTGTGCCTATAAATAGATTAACAGTACCCCTGTACTGTTCATGCTATCTTGTATTCGCTTGTGCACAACGCTCGGATTTTTGCCTTCTGTCAAGCCGAAGGTACAAATATAATTAAATATTGTATTTAAATATTCAAGTTTATATAATGAAGATATGTGAATGATGTTATATGATTATTCATGTTATCTTTCATGTTTCATATGCTTTCTCTTTTCATTATCATTTACCATGATGATGAAGGTACGTCCTTCATGACCTTTGTCCGAAGATCGCTATATCCTAAGGGAAATAATGCTTCGAAGGACGAAGGATATTAACATTTAATACTTTGTGTTGCCTTGTTCTTGACTCATAGCATTTGAGAACAAGTCCCCAACAAGCCCATAAAGCGCCTTTGAGAGATTATAAATATGTGTAGGATACTCACTATCTTCAAAGCCATGAGGTTGCTCAACATATACCTCTTCCTTGATAGGGCCATTGAGGAAGGCACTCTTCACGTCCATTTGATATAACTTAAAGCCGTGGTAAGTAGCATAGGCAAGTAATATACGAATTGATTCAAGCCTAGCTACGGGTGCATAGGTTTCATCAAAATCCAAACCTTCGACTTGTGAATATCCCTTGGCAACAAGTTGGTCTTTGTTCCTAGTCACCACACCATGCTCGTCTTGTTTGTTGCGGAATACCCACTTGGTACCTACAACATTTTGGTTAGGACAGGGAACTACATGCCATACCTTATTTCTCGTGAAGTTGTTGATCTCCTCTTGCATTGCCACCACTCAGTCCGGATCTCTTAGCGCATCCTCTATCCTGTATGGCTCAATAGAAGACATAAAAGAGTAATGTTCACAGAAATGAGCAACTTGAGATCTAGTGGTTACCCCCTTGTGAATGTCACCAATAATGGAGTTGATGGGGTGACATCTTTGAATTTCTTGGTGGACTCTTGGGTGTGGTGGTCTTTGATCCTGAATCTCTTGATCATCTTCCTTGTCTTGATCATCTTCATCTCCCCTTGATCAATGCCCTCATCTTGAGGTGGCTCATCGTCTTGATCTTGATCCTCATCCTCTTGAGCCATTTCCTCATCTTGAGTTGGTGGAGATGCTTGTATGGAAGATGATGGTTGATCTTGTGTTTGTGAAGGCTCTTCGGATTCTTTTGGACATGCATCCCTAATGGACATATTCCTTAGCGCAACGCACGGAGCCTCTTCATCATCTAATTCATTAAGATCAACTTGCTCCACTTGAGAGCCATTAGTCTCATCAAACACAATGTCACAAGAAACTTCAACTAATCCAGTGGACTTGTTTCCTGAGGTGATTTGTTTCCTAAGGTTTGGTTCCAAAGAACAAATCAAGTGATGAAGATCAACACAATGAACACGGTGATTTATTTCTCAAGGTTCGGTTCCAAAGAACCTACTCTCCGTTGAGGAGGCCATAAAGGTCGGGTCTATTCCAACCCTTTCCCTCTCTCAATCGGTCACTTAGACCGGTCGAGTGCTTCTTCTTAATCACACGGGTCACTAAGACCCCGCAAGGATCACCACACACTTAGGTGTCTCTTGCAAGCTTTACAAAGTACTTAGAAAGATTAGAGTGAGAAGAAAAAGGCAATCCAAGAAACAAGAGCAACAAAAGAAACATAAATCACCTTCTCTCAAGTCATTAAGCACTTGATATGATTGTGTAGCTTGGAGAGGATTTGATGCTCTGATTGTGTCTTAGAGTGTATGCTTTTGCTCTATTATTGAATGAGAAGGATGGAAAGCTTGGATGGCTTGAATGGTGGTGGTTGGAGTGTATTTATAGCCCCAACCACTATTCCAGTCGTTGTTGTCGATGGGCACATCGGACAGACTGGTGGTGCACCGGACACCGCACTGTTCACTGTCCGGTGCGTGCCACATCAGCCGATTGTTGGGGTTTGGAGCTGTTGACCGTTGAAGTCTTCTGTCCTCTTGCGGCACCAGACAGTCAGGTGGCACACCGGACAGTCCAGTACGTTCTGACTTTGCAGACTGACTCTGACTTCTGACGGTCGGACTATTCTGCAGTCGACCGTTGGCGAAGTTGACCATTGCTCCGTTAGCTCACCAGACAGTCCGATGAATTTTAGTGGAATGGCTCTGAGAAAACCCGAGAACAGCCAGTTCGCGAGGTGCTTCGGCCTGGGCACCTGACAGTGTCTGGTGCCCCACTGGTTGCACCAAATCTTGTATGCTTCAAACTTTGTAGAATTCCCTCAAGTCATTTTCTTTGTATGTTTATGTTCAACTTTATGCACCTGAGAAAAAACATTCTCTAGGCAAACTAGTTAGTCTATATGGTTTGTGATGGACGTCAAACACCAAAATCGATTATAGGAAATGTTGAGGCCATTTCCCTTTCACTCACGGTCATGAGCGGCTCGGACTCTCACATGATTAACTTATGGAATTAAACTTAATATGTCATATGCATTGCATTGTGGGTTTTATTATTAATTTTGATCTCTTATTTAATGGGTTGGTATCTACTTATACTTGTTAACTGCTAATAAAACTTTGACCAGCTTTAAAAACAATGCTCAGTTTTAACCATCTTCTTTGGTAAGCCTTACACTTCACATGAGACCCATCGTAAGTGAGCTCATGCACATTATTCCCCACAACTTGTTGAGCGGTGAACGTATGTGAGCTCACCCTTGTTATACTCACATCCCCCATAAGTTTGTTAGTGGGTGCATGGTGGTAAAGAAAGCAAGGTACATGGACGACATCGCCAATGGACCTCTTCCTCACTACGAGCCTCAATCCGTTGCTCTTCAAGCGGCGACCAACAAGGAGGTGCTCCCCAATAAGCTGGCGCAAGTTGAGACGGCCGACCTTAATGAGGATGAAATGGCGCTTGTAATAAAGCGCTTCAAGATCGTTTTGAAGGGACGCAAGGACTACCCCAACAAGAACAAATCAAGGGGAAAGCGTTCATGCTTTAAGTGCGGTAAGTCTAGTCATTTTATTGTTCAATGTCCTGATAATGAAAATGACCAGGACCAAGATAATAAAGGGAAGAAGGAGAAGAAAAAGTTCTATAGAAAGAAGAAGGGTGAGGCGCACATCGGCAAGGAATGGGACTCGGATTGCTATTCATCCGACTCCAACGAAGAAGGACTTGTCGCCTCTACCTTCAACAAGTCTTCTCTCTTCCCCAATGAGAGACACACATGTCTCATGGCTAAGGAAAAGAAGGTACGAACATGTGACACTCCTAAGTACACTTCTAGTGATGAGGAATCTGATGATGATGGTATGGATTATAATGATATTTTAAGGGCTTGGATAGATCTAAAGTAGATAAAAATAATGAATTAATTGATGCTCTTAATGAAAAGGATAGATTGCTAGAAAAGCAAGAGTATTTTCTTTACGAGGAACATGATAAAGAAGTAGAAATAGAAAAATGCCTTGCTTTAGAAATAAAGAAGAATGAAATGCTTGCGTTTGAATTGTTTTCTTGTCATTCCTCTATTTCTAGCCTTAAGAGTTTAAATGTTGATTTAAATTCTAGAATAGATAAATTAAGTGTTGCTAGTTCATCTTTGGAGCATGTATCTTTTGCAATAGATGTAAGGATTTTGACATTGATGCTTGCAATAATCATGCTTCTACTATTGCAAAGTTAAATGATGAAATTATTCAACTTAAAACATGCAAGAATGAAGTAGCAAAAGTTAAATTTGCTAGGGATGCCTTTACCATTGGTAGACATCCCTCCATTAAGGATGGACTTGGTTTCCAAAAGGGAACCTAGGACACTTAAAGCCAAAAGGCCCTCAACTTCACAAAGGAGAAGGGGAAGGCGCTTATGGCTAGTAGCTCGCATTCTCTTCATGATAAGAAGAACCATACTTATTTGTATTCTCATGTTAAGAATGTTTCTTATAATGCTCATATTGTTCATCATGATACATGTATTGACCATCCCGTTTTACATATGCGTCATGATGTTGTTTTTACTCCTCGCACTATGATTGCGCCATCTAGTGATTCTTATGCTCATAGTAGGAGTAGACCTAGGTATCGTGCATCTCATGTTGATTCTCACACACCTAAGGATAGGAATGCATCTCATATTTCTTCTGTTCTATTTCGTACTCTTGATGTTTCCTATGTAATTTATTGTAAGAACGATAGCATTGTTGCTACCAATGTGGGGCCCGAAATGCAAGAAAGGTAAGACTTGCATTTGGGATCCAAAATCTTATGTAACTAACCTAACAAGACCCAACACAAGTTGGGGACCTAAACCCCAAGCCTAAATTCCTTACAAGTTTATGTATCCGGGGGCTCAAACTGGATCATTGATAGTGGATGCACAAACCACATGATGTGGGAGAAGAAGATGTTCACCTCCTACATCAAAAATAAGGATTCCCATGACATGATCATCTTTGCATATCGGAACCAAGGCAAGGTAAAGGGGATATGTAAAATAGCGAGTACTAGTGAGCATTCTATCTCTAATGTCTTTTTGGTAGAATCACTTGGTTACAATTTGCTTTTTATCAGCCAGTTATGTCATATGGGATATAATTATTTATTTACAAATGTTAATGTAACTATCTTTAGAAGATTTGGTGGTTCATTAGCATTTAAAGGTGTATCTGACGGCAAGCTTTATTTAGTAGATTTTACTAAAGAGAATACCGATCTAGATGTATGTCTACTTGCTAAGACAAATATAGGTTGGCTCTGACATTGTCATCTAGCATAAGTTGGGATGAAGAACCTTCATAAGCTTCTGAAGAGAGAACATGTGTTAGGACTAACTGATGTCTATTTTGAGAAAGACAGACCTTGTGCAGCATATCAAGCAGGGAAACAAATGGGAACAACTCATCCAAGCAAGAACGTGATGACGATGTCAAGACCATTGAAGCTTCTTCATATGGGAACAACTCATCCTACCTTGAAGGGAAGCATTGAAGACAGGGCGAGGAGTGCGCCTAGAGTTTGACGAATTGGAAGTCCACACCCGGGGGACTTCTCGCTTCCTGCGCTTGTAAGAGACGGATATCCAGCCAGCGTCGTCGTCCTCCAGCCGAGTAGTCTTGTTGCCGATTTGGGAAGGAGATTCGCCATAAGTGTTCTAGGTGGATTGAAGACACGGATCCGCGCGTAGAGATGTTGGTCAACTCGTCGCCTGTAGCCCCTGTCTTGTTGTCGCGTTTGTAGGGATGGTCGCCCACAGGGTGGTCCCCAGGCTTCAATGTGTCGGATCTGGCCGCAGTAGCGCTGGATCCTGTCGTCGTACAGAGTGAGGGAGGGGTGAGTTATGGTGGACATGGCGCTGATGGTTGGCAGGGCGAGGAGGAGTAGGGGCGAATCGCACCCGCCTGTGATTAATGGCGGCGCGGGCGACCGGGATCCAGAGAGATCTGATGACGATGGACTTGAGGGGGCAGGATGTGGGTGGGGTGGGGCCGCCGGAGGAGATGTCGGGGTAGGGGATGGACCAGGGGGTCGGCGGCGATGGATCTATACCCGGTCGCCGTGGGGGAGGCGCGGGTTGTGGACAGGGGTGGAGAGGTTAACGGCTCCATCCTGGTTATCAGTCTGGCACCTAGGCTATCGGCCCAATTGTCCAAGTTTGCAGCCTCGCCACTATCCAAACCAACGCTCAAGCCTTACCGCAGGGTTGGAGATGCTCTCAGCGAAGGAAACAAGAATCTAACCTAGAGTTTCTCGGCCCGGTTTCGGTGGCTACAAGGTGCTACTGCAACCTCAGCACTATCGAAACCAGCGCTCAAGCCTTACCGCACGGTTGGAGATACTCTCAATGAAGGAAACAAGAATCTAACCTAGACTTTCTCGGCCCGGTTTTAGTGGCTGGAAGGTGTCACTACGGCCTCACCACTGTCCAAACCAACGCTCAAACCTTACCGCGGTTACTAACTTACTACACGCTAAGGCTTGTTAGGTCAGGACTAAATTGAACTCTTCTTCGATTGCATGGAAGAAATTGAGAATTAAATCTTTTATTTCTATTCAATTTTGACTAGCAAAGAATTTTAAACAGATAGTTGGTTGAAACTAACAAGCCCTTAAATAGATAGTTCATGTCAACGTTATTCTACCCGTTCCTAACTGGAGTCATATACTGTGATGCACCTCTGGAAGAATAATCTCAGCCGGCTGCCTTTTCCGCCTAAGAAAAATTCAACTACCAATGTCACTTGACAGCATACAGTTATACACAATCCACATTTTTCATTATCTTAGCTCTAATCTGGGTGAAGACAATCTACTCATCTTTCAACAGTACATCTCATTTCAAGTAACAGCATGAAATGTCAGAGACGCTCTATCGTTTCCTTGATCGCCTGGGAGCGGCCTCCTCTTCGCTCTCGCTGTCATCGTCCCGAAGGGCGCTTCTACCGTACCTGTCTCCAGACTGGGCTCTGGCTCCATCTGCTCCAGGGTTTCCAGTGTTATCATGGCCCCTGCTGCCCTGGTCTAATGCTGATGCTGTTTCAAACCTGTCCCCTCGGTCACCCCCCGGCCTTCTCTGCTCCCGCTTCGCAGCACGGTTATTTGGAGGTGGCGGGGGCATGAAGGGCGCCATACCCATGGGACGATTAGGCCGTCCAGGCCCACCCATTCCCATGCCTCCCATCAGCGGACCACGGCCAGGACCCATCATCATGTCAAGACCCAGAGGGAAAGGCTGCGGAGGCCTGCCGGGGAAGCCCATCCCTGGCATCGGGCCTCTAGCAAAGTCGCCAGGGAACCTTGGACCAACGAATGGTGGGAAGCCGCGTGGCATGCCAAATGGATCAGGCATGCCGAAACCGCCGCCAAAACCAAAGCCATCACCCATCATGTTGGGAGGGAAGCCACGCCCTGCCAACATTGCCCCACGCATCATCGGCATTTGAGGCGGCCACATCATCCCCCTTCCTCTTCCCCTTCCTTGAGACTCTTGGGCGTTGCCTTCTTCCTCCTCGCTTTCCTCTTCCTCGTCTTCTTCATTGTCATCAAACAGCACAATATCTTGATTATCGGCTGCCTCATCAGCACTCACTCCCTTTGCTTTTTCCTCCTCTCGCTTGGCCTCTGCTGCAATTAGCATAGCCTGAACCCATATTGAAAAACACCAGACACAGGAAATAGACACTTAAACCAAGTGAAAAATACAAATAATATATATTAAGTAAACACAAGTGGACCAGGCCTTCTGACAAAAAATGTGCCATGCCATCTCTTTAAGCAAAACACCACTAGCACCGACTAACATGTGGAGCTGTATGCTGCTGCTTGTAGTAGAGTCAGTGTATATGCATTGTTAGTCCTTAGTCCATGAAGAGATATGATGTGTCATTATTCAATTTTAGTCAATCTAAAAGTAGCGATTATCTCCATTAGAATGAACCTTTAGCGTAAAGAAATATTGTAACTTTTAGCAATATCTTCCTGATAGAAAGGGTTTTTTATAGAATACATAGGAGAGCTGTGTATTAATATATTAAGAAGAAAAATGGTCCAAAGAGAACCAAATACAACATGATCGCTGTTGGACTGCGGACAGGCTTGCGAGGCGAGGGCTGCCTGATAGAAAGGTTATCGATGTATTGTAGAAGATATGGTGTTACACATATATAGGCAAGAATAAAAACAGAACCAATCAACAGAGATCCTTGCCTAATAGAGATCGATCTATAGAGATCCTTGTCTAATAGAGATAAATCTATCTATCCTAGCTATACAGGCGAGATTCTAACACCAATCAACTGAGATCCCTACCTAATAGAGATCAATCTATGTATCAACGGAAATCCTTGCCAAATAGAGATCGATCTAACTATCCTAGCCATATAGGCAGGATTCTAACATTTGCACCTCTTTCTAGCACAACCCCTCTATATGAATCATATGAACCTTATATGCACATAAATTATGGTCACCCACAACCATGATTTGACAATTAATCCCTCCGGCCCAGTGGCAGTATATAAGGTGTAACCACCTCTGGATAAAAGAACAATAAATGTATTTAATTATCTCTATCAACACTAGTACTACTGCGTCGATGCACGTGTGTCTAGAGAGAGCACCCCTTATATTATGGGACAAGAATAAAAATGGTTACGTCTTATATTATGGGATTATGGGACAGCGGGAGTACAAAACTAGTTTAGAGTTAAGAAACACAGCAAATGGTGTTCAAATGTGACTAGATCAAGGGGGTGTTTGAATGCACTAGAACTAATAGTTAGTTGGCTAACAATTTGCTAGTGGAATTAGCTAGCTAACTATTAACTAATTTACTAAAAATAGCTAATAGCTGAACAATTAGCTAGGGTGTTTGGATGTCTCCAGCTAATTTTAGCCACTAACTATTAGCTCTAATGCATTCAAGATTAAACACCCCCCAAATCCTAGCTGTCAGTTGTAGTTGCAATGGACTAGGTTGATATGCCTGCTAGTAAGAAAACAGCAAGGTAATGAGAATGTTAAAAACAAGATAAATAGGCAGTAAATGCATAACCTACCGTGAGTTCACTGTCTGGCTCCAGATAAAGCAGAGAAGCCAACTGCTCACCAACGAAAGGTTCTAGTTCCTGGCAATCTCTGCTGATCTGCAGTAATCAGAAGTGAACTCAAAAAATAAATTCTGGAAAAAAATCGAGAATGCAGATATATATATTAAAAAAGTATACGATTTCAACAATCTAGTCAATCATCAGTGTGTGCATACCACTAGAATTTTTGTTACTGTTCTTTCTGGCCTACATTAATTTTGAATATCCTTCCGGCAAGATTAAATTTTCAGCTAGTGTTTTAATCATCATATAAAGTGTACAAAAGTTTGATATTTAATCAACTAGCCAAACGTAAAAAAATATTATAACCTCTGGTGAAATATAAATCGAGACTAAGGATGAACAGCATATGCGTGGTTCAAGGTTATTAAGGTGTAGCTTTAGCGTCG
This sequence comes from Zea luxurians, assembly GCA_029449295.1. Taxonomy (NCBI): domain Eukaryota; kingdom Viridiplantae; phylum Streptophyta; class Magnoliopsida; order Poales; family Poaceae; genus Zea; species Zea luxurians. The sequence continues at coordinate 552,114 of JAOPSE010000205.1, read as the reverse complement.
CTAAAGCGACGCCTAAGTGGTAAGGCGAGTGCGGAGGCGTAAGGTGTCCTGTCGCCTTGACTGCGAGAGCAAGGCGCAGCCCCACAGGGAAGAAGAGGTGGCGGCGCGGCGGCGACGCACAGCGCAGCACGTAGTTCGCGGCGGCGCACAGAGCATAGGTTGTGGGGGAGCGGCAGCGCGTAGGCCGCGGCGCACAGCGAGTAGGCCATGGCGGCGCGGCGGCGCACAGCGCGTAGGTCGCGCCAGTGGCGCGCAGGGAGGAGAGCTGCAAGTAAGGGGAGGGGGAGAGGAGCGGGAGAGGGAGAAGCTGCTGCTGTCGGCTGAGGGAGAATCTGCTGCTGCCGGCTGAGGAAGGTAACCCTAAAATTGTTAGGCTGGGATGACTGGTTATGGGCTTCTTTTTCTTTTTGTTTTTTTCTTTTACTGTTTTCTGTTTCTCTCTTCTACTAGGCTGAAATGGACCTACTAGGGGTGAAAACGGGACAGATATTGCCGGATACTAGCTCATCCCCGTATCCTACCCTAATATAATTTTCTCGGATATAGAATCGGGTACTGATAGTTAAAATTCAGGACGGATATAGGACGAGATCGGGTAATAATTCTGGCGGGTAAGAAACGGATACCAGATATTACTCGGGTAGATAACAAATATTTGTCGGATAGTTTGTCCCGATAATATTAATTATCAAAATGTTCAACAAATCAATAAAAGAAGGAATATATAAGCATGTATATGATGTGTGGTCTGCTGCTTCTCTTGGGAGTATGCAGGGGAGAGACAAGAGATGGAGCGTAAGGCGTGGGGGGCGATCACCGCCGCCGGCCTGGCTGTGATGGTCAGTCGGGACGACCGAAGGTGACCTCCCTACCTGGAGATCTTTATTCCTTCAATACCTAATACAAACTAAAGGCAAATTCCCTTATGGACTGGGACTGCCACACCACCCAATAGGATAACAATTATCTGCTATAAAATAGATCTAATCAATCTCTTAACTGAACAGCTAAAAAATCTCCCGACCCCTATCTTCTAGCTGCGCACCTGGGCTCAACTCGTAGCTGCGATGGCCCCCTTTCTTCCTATGATAATACTTGCCTAAGAAAGCATCTATAACATTTCCCTCCCCCCCACCCCAAAACAAACAGCTCATCTACGAGCTGTACTTCCGGAAAGAGACTCTTGAATTCTTCCAGTGGTTCCCAGGTTGCTTCTGAGGAGGGCTAATCCATCCATTGTACAAGCACTTCCCAGACGCCTCTATTTAACCGAGCTTTAGTCACTGTGGCCCGTGTAGGCACCACTCTGCCATGCAGCAGTTCAGGCAGAGGCACCACCGTCTCTGGAGGTGTTCCTTCGTACTTATTTAGGAGCGAGACATGAAAGACATCATGAATACGCGATCGAGTTGGTAGTTCCAATTGACAAGAAACTGGACCTACTGTCTTCACAATCTTGTAGGGGCCATAGAATCTTGGTCCCAACTTTGAATGAGATGGAGAAATCACTCCCACCGCTGTACGCTGCTGTAACCGGACCCAGACCCACTGCCCCACCTGAAACTCAACCTTCCTTCTGCCATTATCTTGCTGATGTTTCATAGTAATCTGTGCCTGTATCAATCTGTCTTTGATTTCAGCCAAGAAGTCATCCCTGTCTTTCATCTGTTTGTCAACTGCTGCTAACCGTGCACTCCCAGGTTCATAAGACTGCAAGGATGGAGGTTCCCTGCCATACACCACCTGGAACGGTGAGCATTTGAGGGACGTATGATATGAAGTGTTGTAACAATACTCTGCCCACGACAACCATTGCAACCATGTGTGAGGTCTGTCACCCGCCAAACACCGCAAATACATTAGGATCACCCTGTTTACCACCTCTGATTGGCCATCCGATCGAGGGTGGAAGGCCGAGCTCATGCATAATTGGACCCCAGCGAGCTTAAACAACTCCTTCCAAAACGCACTGGTGAAAACTGTGTCTCTGTCACTAACAATTGAGCATGGAAACCCGTGCAATCTGACTATATGATCAAAGAATGCCTTGGCCACTGAGGATGCAGAATACGGAAGTTCCACAAAATTGGTCCCAAGGACTGGAGCCACTGAACGCCCAAAATGAAGTCAAATCCAGCGAGGGGTAAGACATAACCAGTAAGAACAAAGGCTGCATGATCAATGGAGAGTTGGATGTTGTGGCAAATGCCTGCACTTGGTATTTTGTCCCCGTTAGCTACCTTCACTGATAGTCCAGGTCTGCAGTCCACCTGCAGCCCAAGTTTAGCCACCACATTCTCCTGGATGAAGGTGTGGGTTGACCCAGAATCCACCAGCACAATCAGGGAGGTGCCATGGATATTGATTCGGAGCTACATGGTATGTCCCACCTCAATGCCTGTCAATGCGTGGAGGGAGATGCCCAATTCAGCAGCTACCTCCTCTTCATCTTCATCGGCTAACTCCAGAAAGAAGACCCCTTTGGCTGCACATTTATGGTCAGCAGTGTACTTCTCTGTGCAGTTATAGCATTCGCCGCGCGCCCTTTTTGCAGCTTACTCCTCTGCTGACAGTCTTCTGAAACGTGATCTGGGGTTTGATACAGTCTTCTGGGCCAGTGCTGGTGCCATTGGTTTCTGCTGTATAGGGCCAGCCGCACGTCCTCCCTTGAAGGCTCTCCTTTGCTGCTTCATTCTCGCGACGCTCATAAACCCTTGCCAAACTCATGGCTGTTTGAAGATGAGTGGGGGCTTGGAGCTCCACATCTGTCCGCAGCGGCTCGCCCAGGCCAGCTGTATACAGATTAACTTGTTGGGTCAAGGATAGATCATCACAACGGCAAAGGAGCTGCGAGAACTGCCTTTTGTACTCATCCACAGAGCCGGTGCGGCGAAGGTCCTTGAGCTCAGCCAGGCCATTGGAGCGCAGGGGCGGTCCAAAGCGCATGTTGACGAAGGAGGCGAACTGAGGCCAAGACAAGATGCCATGGTCCCACTCCAGCACGTAGTACCATTCCGCTGCGACACCTTCCAAATTTAGGGATGCTATCCAGACCCGATCCTCATCGAGGGTGCGCATACCACAGAAGTATGATGCACATTTGATGAGCCATGGAAGAGGATCGGACTAACCGTCGAAGGACGGAAAGTTGGGTTTGGGCCGATGGTGGTCACCATGACCCTGGTTGTCACGCGTAGGCCGCCCATCATCGGAGTCTTCGTGACGATAATTGCTGTTGCGGCCACGGTTGCGGTAGCTCCTCCTGCCGATGGCATCCCGCCGGCCCTGCCTGGGCCAACTCCTGCCCATGCTGTTGCGGGCGCGCCGATCCAGATCGGCTTCTATGTCTTCAGTGTTTGCTTCGTTGTTGGCGGCATCTAGATCATCTTGCGCCAGGCTGCCCAGACCCGAACTCGCTTGTGGCTGGGCCGGTTGCTTCCCTGTTGTGATTTCCAGGCGAGCAAGGCACGTGTCATGGGAGTCCATGCGCCGGTTGAGCGTCTCCAGCTGTGCCCGACAGTTTGGTCCCCAAGTCGGTCATGGATGTGAACTGGGTGACCAGAAAATCCAACTTCTCCACAGACGTCATGGTCGCAGGATCACCACGGAGCCGGCCATGGAAGGCGATGCTCCAATTGAATCTGATACCAAATGGTGTGGTCTGCTGCTTCTCTTGGGAGTACGCAGGGGAGAGACAAGAGGATGAGAGAAACATGAGATGGAGCTTAAGGTGTAGGGGGGAGGGCGATCACCGCCGCCGGACGACCGAAGGTGACCTCCCTACCTGGAGACCTTTATTCCTTCAATACCTAATACAAACTAAAGGTAAATTCCCTTATAGACTGGGACTGCCACACCACCCAACAGGATAACAATTATCTGCTATAAAATAGGAGATCTAATCTATCTCTTAACTGAACAGCTAAAAAATCTCCCGATCCCTATCTTCTAGCTGCGCACCTGGGCCCAACTCCTAGATGTGCTGGCTCCCTTTCTTCCTATGATAATGCTTGCCTAAGAAAGCATCTATAACAGTATATGATAGGTCAAATATAGAAAATTATACCTACAAAATTAACATCATGAAGCTCAAAGTTACTAATGACAAGGACATTATAAAACAACACAATTTCAAAAAAAATCATCAGCATAAACCCTATTTCAGGCATAATCCACAGGTTCAAGTCACTTTCACATCACAAAATGACAGAACATAAATCACAATAGTCATTTGATCATGTCCAGTCCGGAACAACACAATAAGTGAAGAAGTGCAGACAGCAAGCAACAACAATAAATATAGTCCAACTTCCAAATAGCCAGCAAGCCTGAGTGCCTCAAATAAATTTATATATACGATAAATGTACAAGTGACTCAAATAATCATGTAACCTTTGATTTGGAACCAAAAAGCCAGCCGGAGTACCTCACGCCTTTGATTTGGACGATCGACATCTGACAGACGGTGTGCCTCATGCCTAAACAGGCACAGCTAACCCTAGTTGATATTGCTCTTTTAATTAATTGGGCTAATGGACCGAAACCAGCCCACAAGGCGCAAGAATAGAGTGCTGTAGAGCACAGAACATCAGCACCGGCCAAACACCCAGACTGCTAGATGAGCCAACCGGGTACCTGACTATCCGGTACCCATATCCGACCCGAGGTTTGCGGGTAGTTACCAGGTACCAGTGACTCTATATCCTACCAGTATCCAGATGTGCATTATCCGAGTAGTACTCGTATCCATCCCGACAACAAAAATATTTGAATCCGTATCCGAAAATTCGGATTATTTTGATACCCGTATCGGGTACCCGTCCCGTTTTCACCCCTAGGACCTACTAAGGTCTAATAGCTGTGATATCTTTTTTATTACCTTCAAATTAGCGATATATAAATAATATTTGGTCTAATTTTAAATAATTATATTATATATATAATTAAGTTGTCGCCTCGCCTTTTCGCTTAAAAGGTAAAAAGGAGGGCGCTCACCTTACCACCTTAATAACTATGGTGTGGTTTATAGTTAAAGCAAAGTCAGCTCAGTTTTTCCAAGCATGTTTGACAATGGCATTAAACATTGTGATAAATAACCATCAAGATGGAGAAATATCAGAAAATATGAAATAAGACAAGAAATAGTGCTATATGTATAAGCTAACCCAACAGTTTCCACACTTTGCCCTTTTATAATATATAAAAAACATAAAGCATCATACTTCAAGAAGCCAAGGCCAGTGAACACCTGAAACAAGGTAATCCACATACCTTAACAGGGAGGTTATCATTGTATGGATTGCGGAGATGATGGGTTTTCTGAAATGACAACTCACAAAGCTGCAGCGAAAAAACTGTTGTAAGTATAGACATAATGATGATATTAGACATGTCGTTAACTAAAGCTTTCATGCAAAAACAGATGGCAAGAAATATTCAATGAGAAGTCTTATCAGCCACGCCTTCAATTGATGATTTGGTGAATGACATAACCATGCTTGTAAACCCAACATAAATTTTATGGTCCAGTTTAAAAGATGAATTTATATCAATATAAAGGTGATAAGCCATGTTAAATTGTATTATGTCCAGTTCATAAAACGCAAACAAAACATAAACACAAGGCCTTTGGCCTACACGCTTCCAAGAACTAAAGCTAATTACCAATGAATAGTTCATCTGTACAATGAATGAGTAGCAGATCCAAATTTTGATATGGAGAACAGCACCCAATGGAATGACACTTCAAGGCATTGATACAATAGTTTCAGCTTCTAAATAAATTGCCTGGGCCTAAAGCACATCTTAACCACAACTCCATCAACATATAAGTCACACTTTCTATCAGGTTTGCATGGTTGTAAACCTGAGCTTGGCTATTTTAGATGGTTTGCCCAAAGGAGAACTAAGTCCAGATTCCCTTGGGAACTGGGTCGGGGTTGCACAGATGAGTAGGTGGACAGAAAGGAAGATTTGCGCTCTATTAACCAAACTAAAAGTACAACATACAAAAGTATTCATGCAGTATAATGTGAATTTATAACCATACTGTCATGGGCCAGAGCTCGGTGCAACACATTAGCCAAGCTGCATGGCTTCCCGCCCACGCAATGCGGCAACAGCATGAACCTATGTGAATTTATAACCATACTGTCATTAGTTGCATTAGGAATTGCCATATGTTTGCCACAATGCCACATGAGCATTTATAGGAGTAATGTGGTCGTGAGGAATCAAACAAAAAGAGAAATCAATATTCATGCCGGGTCTTGGAGGTGCTACTCGGAAGCCTTAACCACTAGGTTAGAGGCCCTTTCGCTCTTAGCCCTTTCCGGGTTCTATTCCTCTCGGGGGCAAATTTTCCAGCTTGGTTAAAAAATCTCCTTGTTGTGCCTCATCCGCTCTCGGGTTACGATGTTCTGTGTACCACCCTCTAGTTTAGGCGTTGTGAGTGGACGATTGGACAGTTGACGCCGGCTCATTAGTGATGGGGGACCAAGATTTGGGGATTTTCTCGGTCGGGACCAATGTTTCGGTCTCTTCTTCGTATTATACCAGGAGGGGGGGTCATTCCCTCCCCAGACGATTTTTTATTGGAAAGGGCTAAGCTGCAGTTAAAGTGATGATAAACAAACAGGGATACAAAATCAGCAAGAAAACTGCACCTTAAGCCACTGCATAGAGAAGTTCCGACCAAAATGCGCTGTTCCATGAGCAGATTTCCAATTTCCACCACCAATGTAGCCACCAATCCTAGAAGTCATCTTTGCGCACCCCTTGAGAAGCATAACATTTAGTCTCAAAATAGCATTTTCAAAGATTACATAAAAACAGGCAAATATAACAGTATTCATAGCAAATATGAACCTTCAGTATACCTGGAAATTGCGAGTTCTATTAATTGAGAATATCAAAATAACATTCTCAGTGGATTCAAAAGCTTCATTGAGTTTAGCCTCATTACTCCTCTGTGTGGCCCAAATTCCTTGTTGAACTGATATTTCCAGATTCTCCCGATTGCAACTTTTAACAATGAAATACCTGATGACATTTACCAACCCAAGACTGGATTAGAGAACCATTATAGTATAGCATGGCTGATACCATTAAGCAATTAAATGGAACTTCTGACTGAAGATGCACAGGTGATGGTGTTACTAAAATATGGGCTAATTTGAAGAATTCACTCAACCATCGCGATGGTTCTTAAGGCGGTAAGGTGAGATAAAGCGTTGGAACACTGCTTGGACGCCTAGGTGACGCCTCAGGCGATCAAGGCGACGCCTTATCAATCTGAGAACGAGCAAAACAACAACATGGAGAAGGAAGAAAAAGAAAAAAAAAGGAAAAAGGTGGAGGCCCAGCCCATATAATCCTTCCCCTGGTTGCCCTCGGTTAGTCGGTTGCCTCTCTCCTCCATGATTCAACCGCCGGTTGCCTTCTCCCCCATAATTGAACTGTCGCTGCCGCCGATTGAGCCATTGTCGCCCCTGATACGCCGCCATCTCCGCCGATTCGACCGCCACCGCTCCCGAGTCAGCTGCGGCTGCCCTGATTCGACGCCCTCCTCCTCCTTCCCCTCTGCCCTCTACCCTCTTGCTGATTCTTACCTAGGTGACGGGAACGCCTTGGATCTTTTGGGCGCCTGGACACCTAGGCGACGCCTTTAAAACACTAGCCATAGCGATGGATACAAAAAGAAAAAAAAAAGCAAATAACCTGACAGAAGGTGGACCCATAGCATTGTTATTCATAAAACTACGTAACTTACTTGCTATGCTCCATATATATTTCAGCAAGTCAAATATCTGATTACTATGCCTGTAAAACAAAAGGGATATTCTAGCCCTTCTTTTTCAAGGGGTTCCTCAAGAAACCCTAAAAATAAGTGGAAAAAATGTTGATTTCCCAAGTATTGCAGCACATGAACCAGATATATAAAAAAACAGTGTACCAAAGATGTATGAAAAATTGAAAACCTAACATACAGGTCAGGTTCCTAAGACTAAAAACTCTAGTTTGTCAATAAAATGGCATCTAAATTTGAAAATACTAAACAAGTAAAAATTCAGGTTAAAGTGAGTATAGTGTAAATTGCATATGTGAATAATCCTGTCTCCATGGGCAGCATAGGAATCCTCAATACCCTATGTATGATATGACCTGGATCAGACTACAGGTCTCCAAAATTAACCATTCGTGCGATGTTCACCATCTCATGAGCTACTTGAACTTTCCACCACGAAATCCGTCAATGCAAAGAGTAGTATCTTAGCAGTAACTATCATTACAAAGGCTTCTATTGAAGAGCTGAATATTGTGGAACCAACCTCAGCTACCTAACATATAACCTAGCTTTGTAATCCAAAGAGCAACATGACTACGAACTTTTTTCTTTCAATTAGTTATAGATGACATAAGCTTAAAATTTAGTACAAGTGTACAACTTATCAAGTGTCAAAACATATAATATAATATAGTAGTTTTATGAGATACGCTATTGCAACCAAAACTATGTATGTAGTTTTCACAGTTCTAAAAGCTTTACAAGCATGACTAGAAACTCCACACACACCTAGATGGTCCTTGTGGAAGGGGTGTGGCGATTCTAGTGGCCTGATGGCCATTTGAAACACCTTGGGCCTGGTCATTTGTATTTGGCTTCTGCTGCTGCTGTGGTGGCTGTTGATTCAGCGTTTGTGCTTGTTGTCCACCAGCTGGTGGAGCTGCAGCAGTAGCATTTTCTGCTGAGTTTTGGTTAGGCAACCCAGAACCCTGTGGATGTTGTGGCCTCTCCCCTTGCTGATTATAATTACTATTTCTATTCTGACCGTATCTGTTAAAAGAGCGCATCTGCAAAATCTTCTGAAGAACTTCCTCAACAGAAGGCGGTGGCCCAGGTAGCTTGATATGCTTGTACCGGCAATTAGGACCATTGGGACAAAACCCCATCTTGTACCTGCAAAGTATGAAATAACAGGAATTCAAATGTGATGAAAGATGGCAAGCAATCATTCTTAACTTTGAATAGTGACAATACAAAAACTAATTCTTAGAGGCACCAGGTTTTAAGCAAAAAACTGCCAAATACATTGCATTTCCAGAATATCATGTCAGCTTTACCTTCTTTCACTGAAATTATCAAAGCTGCTAAATTCTATTTAAAATTGAATCAAACCGCATGTACCAACCGCAGACTTAAGATTGACACAGGGATGATGATCCATGTATTCTCAAACCCAAACCCTCAATCAATCAACACGAAGTTGGCATCTTATATAGTACTTAGAAAAAACCCTGACGAGTTAACAAATTTCGTCGACCACAGACACCAAGCTTATAAAAGCCGCCTCTTTCCCACCCAAACATTAGAATCAACATGGGGAACCCGAACAAGTCGGGTGGGAGTTAGATATCTCACATGTTGCACTCCTTGACGTCGTCGTACGAGTGCTTGTACGCGCAGTCGGGCTCGCGGCACTCGCCGAAGTCGCGGAAGAAACGGCAGACGGGCATGCGGGCCTTGTCGAACTGGTGGAGGAACCCGCACGCCTCGCCCTTCATGCATAGGCCCCGAAGCCAGTGGCGGCACACCGTCTGGCGGTAGCTCCCGCGACCTCGGCCGCGCCCGTGCATACCCGGCCCGTCGCCGCCTCCCGAGCCAGGGTCGGTGGAGGACGGCACGGGGCCCCCGGCCGCCGGGGCAGAGTCGAGGCCGCCCTCGAAGTCGAAGCTCAGTCCGCCGTCGCCGTCGTCCATGAGAGATGCTAGGGTTTGGGATCTTTTTTTTTTCTTCGATCGTATACAACTGGCGAGCAGAACAGTTCTTGGGGCTGGTTGCTTGAGATCCAGACTCCCAGTCAAGTGACAATCATCGGCAATCTCAAGTCTAACGCCTTGTTTAGAAGTGTAGTATTTTTGCAGTTTTGAAATAATACTGGGCGTGTTCGGCTGGCTTGTAGTCGACACTGTTACAGCTGTTTGGACTGCTGCAGCTACAATCTATAGAGAGAAAAATACTGTAGAAGCCGCAGCCGCAGCCGGATTGCAGCCGCAGCAAGCCGCAGCGAACAGCCTCACTATGGTATTTGATGATACTATAGTATTAAAACTCAAAAGGTGTTTGGTTTGTATAGATAAAACATAGTTTTAAATACCATGGTTTACCCAAAACCGTAGTATTTTTGGAGTTTTTGAAACTCCAGTCGGGACCTCAGTTTTCTTCTCTTCTCTCTACATATACTTTCTTTTTCCAATGAAACCAAACAGATCTCGGTTTTGAGTAATACTGTGGTTTTACTGTGGTAAATTAATACCATAGTATTTGTGTCATGTACGGGCCTGTTTGAAAATGCAATTTTAAAATACTGTAATTTTGAGATACCATAGTTTACAATTGTTCATGACAAAAATACTACGGTATTGCTTTACCATAGTAAAACTACAGTATTGCTCAAAACCGAGATCTGTTTGGTTCTATTGGAAAAACAAAGTATATGTAGAGAGAAGAGAGGAAAACCGAGGTCATGAGTGAAGTTTCGAAAACTCCAAAAATACCACAATTTTGGATAAACCATGGTATTTAAAACTGAGTTTTGACTATACAAACCAAACACCTTTTGAGCTCAAATACTATAGTATCATTAAATACCATAGTATTGTTTCAAAACTGTAAAAATACTACGATTCCAAACAGGGCCTACAATTGTAAACTGTGGTATCTCAAAATTACGGTATTTCAAAACTGCATTTCCAAACAGGCCCTAAGTTGTATTCGCTAGAAAATCCACGATCTCAACTAAGGGCGTGCAAGCGATCTGTTCGACCGTGCAAGCAAACTATTTGATTCATTAGATTACGATTCAACCATAGATACAATCATAGATTGTTAGTGGTTTTTCTATAAAGATTATTGAGCTGGTGGTGAAATGGTTTAAACGTTAAATGTGACCTACGGTTGGATCATGATCTAATGAATCAAATGGTTTGCTTGCACGCTTGTACATATGCTTGCATAGCAGTCGTTGCCCTACTAAACAGCTACAACAATATAATATATTCTAAAAATCTATAGATTCTTATAGTTTAATTTAGAATCCCCTTCTACTCTATTTTTTTTAGATTCATGTCCTCCATATTACAAGTTGTTATAGATTCCAACGTGGTAGATTTATGAGTTAGATCAATCGCCAGCAATTTTAAGATACACTAATACAATACGATGCATTGGTATAGTGCAACAGTTGTACAACACCCGATGGTCAGCAACTCGTACATGGTCAGGAGGCTTTTGTCAATTTAAATAAAAGAGGCTTTTGTCAATTTAAATCTATAAAATAGTAGACGGTCTCCAACAGCATTGGAGCAACTCCAAGAGAATGCTAATAAATCAGCCTTAAAAACTAATTATTGGGAACACACTAAAAAGTTTTAGGAGTGAAAGATCATGTTTCCTCCAACAGTTTCCCGAATTGAAAACTAAAAAATGAAAAATTGATCCAACTGCGGAAGGCCCACGACGACAACCTACATTACTGCTAGAGGTTCTTGTCAGACTTTTTCCATTCCGTTGCCTACTATCACCACTCTGCTTTTTTATTTTGCTACCTACTGCCACTGAAATAGACAAGTCTGAATATATGCAGCACAGTCACCGACAATAAGGTATACCAGGTTTAATCTACAAGAGGAAGCTATACAACTATTCAGTCAGTCAATTAGAAGAAAAGTATTTCAGCAAGTGAAACCGGAGTTTGTTGGTTTGCTCATTAGAAAGTAGATTCTATCAGGTCAGGTAGTAGCAATTAGCCATTAGAATTTGAAACTTGAACAGAGGGGACAGCCATCATCCTACGATCCAACAACAAGCAGAATAAGATTCAAACTTTTTTCCTTTAAAGAGTAAATACATGTTTGCATATGCTATTTTGCATAAGACTTGTTCTTGCTGCTCACAACTATGGGTGGCTAGAGGCGACAATCCCAGCGAGGTGGTGGCGTTGGGCGCCGCATGTAATACCCAAGTGATTGGACTTACATAACGTATAAGATGGGGGAATTATGAAAGGTTATTTGACTACTTGTGTATTTTCCACATTTTTGCAAACTCAAGTCATGGAGTCACATGACTACTAATAATTATATTGAATAAAAGAAATAGTGCATCATGTTAGAGTTTATTTGTTTGTGCATTTATTAATATTATTATTATTATTTGAAAGTCGTCTAGAGGGAGGTGAATAGACGGAATCTGAAAATTATAAACTTTAAGCACAACTACAAGCCGGGGTTAGCGTTAGAATAAAATTCGAGTCCGAGAGAGAGGGTGATAAACAAATCAAAGGCAAATGAAGTAGATGACACGGTGATTTGTTTTACCGAGGTTCGGTTCTTGCAAACCTACTCCCCGTTGAGGTGGTCACAAAGACCGGGTCTCTTTCAACCCTTTCCCTCTCTCAAACGGTCACTTAGACTGAGTGAGTTTTCTCCTTAATCAAACGGGTCACTTAGACCCCTACAAGGACCACCACAACTTGGTGTATCTTGTTTTGATTACAAAATGTCTTGAGAATAAAAGAGAGGAAGAAGAAAGCACAATTGCAAAAAGCCAAGCGACAAGAGCGACAAATAACACACGGATCACTCTCTCTCAAGTTCCTAATCACTAATGATCACTTGTCTCAATTGTGGAACTTGGAGAGATTAGAAGCTTTGATTATGTCTTGGAATGGATTGCTAGCTCTTTTATTGAATGTAGAAGATTGGAGTGCTTGGGTGAAGTGAATGGAGGTGGTTGGGGTTTGTTGGGGTCGTGCTTCGGTGCGCCGAAGGTCTCACACGAAGAAGCAGCTTCGGCTGGAGTCGTCTCCAAGAGATGGCCGAAGGTCCCTTTTTATGGAGCTTCGGCGTTTTAAACCGACATAGAGATAGAATGACCTTTTTATTCATATAGGTCTGAGTCAATGTTGTAAACATTTGTAAGGGGCATAATTGTAATTTGTCACAGGCTGCGACCTGTGCCTATAAATAGATGAACAGTACTTCTGTACTGTTCACGCGAACCTGTCATTTGCCTTCGCATCACACTTGTATTCCTGCCTTCCTCAGGACCGAAGGTACATTTGTCATTTATATTCGTTCGTATTAATAGAAATGGAAATGATTCTATGTTAACATTTGAATGTCCATTTTATACCTCATGGTTTATATGAATACTTCACCCTATGTTATTATGCTTACGAAGGTGCGTCCTTCGTAACCTTCGTCCGAAATTCCTTATGTCCCGAAGGGATGTAATGAAGTGGAGGACGAAGGACCTTAATATTTAACATTTTCTGTGTTGCCTTGTTCTTAACTCTTAGCATTTGAGAACAAGCCCCCAACATTGGCGCCCACCTCCGGTGAACTCACTTCCACTTTTCTGAGCTGATGGCTTCGTTCAACAATCAAGCTGGAGATGCTTCGGCTTCGAAGCTGGTGCTCCCGATAACAGGCGGTTCTTGCTCAGAGCCGGCTAACAAGAAGCAGAAGAAGGAGGCTCAGAGAAGGGTGCAGCATGTTGGAGTGCAGGGACCTTTCATCAAGTCAAAATGGTCTCATATTCCAATTACCTTCTCTCAGGAAGACCTTCAGCTTAAGGATTATCCTCACAATGATGCTATGGTTATTTCTTGCGTGATCAAAGGATTTCTGGTCCACAATGTCCTAGTTGATACAGGCAGTGCAGCTGACATTATATTTGCTAAAGCCTTCAGACAAATGCAGGAGCCCGAAGACAAGATTCATGATGCTACGCACCCTCTTTGTGGCTTCGGAGGGCGGCAGATTGTGGCACTTGGGAAGATTACCATGCCGGTAACCTTCGGATTTGTCAACAACACAAGGACTGAGCAAATTGTGTTTGATATTGTTGACATGGAGTATCCTTACAATGCTATCATTGGTCGTGGAACTCTTAATGCCTTCGAAGCAATTCTTCACCCAGCTTATCTCTGCATGAAGATACCTTCGGATCAAGGACCTATTGCTATTCATGGAAGTCAGGAAGCGGCTAGAAGAGCCGAAGGAAGCTGGACTGACTCCAAGGCAATCCATAACATAGATGGGGCTGAAGCTTGTGAACAGTATAAATTCAGGAGGGAGAAGGCAGCTTCAGCAGATCAGCCGAAGCCCATGTTATTGTGCGAAGATATAGCAGAGCAGAAGGTGTTGTTGGGCTCCCAATTATCTGAAGATCAGGAGAAAACCTTGATAAGGTTTTTATTCAACAACAAAGATGTCTTTGCATGGTCAGCTAATGATCTCTGTGGAGTAAATCGGGATGTTATTGAACATTCGCTTAATGTTGATCCATCCTTCAGACCCCGAAAGCAGAGGCTTCGGAAAATGTCTGATGATAAGGCCGAAGGGGCTCGTAATGAAGTAAAAAGACTCCTCAGTGCAGGAGTTATCAGAGAAGTGAAGTACCCAGAGTGGCTAGCTAACACTGTTATGGTGAAGAAGGCCAATGGCAAGTGGAGAATGTGTATTGATTTCACAGATCTCAACAAGGCTTGTCCGAAGGATGAATTTCCGCTGCCAAGGATAGATTCTTTAGTTGATGCAGCAGCTTCTTCGGAGCTCATGAGTCTCCTGGACTGCTACTCAGGCTATCATCAAATCTGGATGAAGAAGGAAGATGAGCCGAAGACTAGCTTCATAACTCCAAGTGGTACATATTGCTATCTTCGGATGCCTGAGGGGCTCAAGAATGCTGGAGGGAGTTTCAGCAGAATGACTGCGAAGGTTCTCCAATCTCAGATAGGCAGAAATGTGCTGACTTATGTCGATGACATCATTGTAAAAAGCACGAAGCAAGAAAATCATATTGCTGATTTGCAGGAGACCTTCGCCAGCTTCAGACAGGCTGGTCTGAAGCTAAATCCAGAGAAATGCGTCTTCGGAGTGAAGAAGGGCAAATTTCTTGGATGCTTGGTTTCAACAAAGGGAATCGAAGCTAATCCAAATAAAATCGAAGCTATACTTCGAATGGAGCCACCAACCACAAGAAAGGGGGCCCAACGATTGACAGGAAGGCTGGCATCTCTCAACAGATTTATATCCAGATCAGCAGAAAGAAACTTACCATTTTTCGAGGTGCTGAAGTCAGCTGAGGTCTTTCAATGGGGCCCAAGTCAACAAAAAGCCTTCGAAGAGCTGAAGCAATATTTAATAGATCTCACAACATTAACTCCACCAACGCCAGGGGCTCCTCTATTGTTGTATGTGGCAGCTTCGCACTCAGCGGTAAGTGCGGCACTTGTTCAGGAGAAGTTTGATGGACAAGTTAAGAAGCAGGTCCCAGTATATTTTGTGTCTGAGGTCCTCAGTGTCTCAAAGAAAAATTATACAGAGTTGGAGAAGGTGTTGTATGCCGTTTTAATGGCATCCAGGAAGCTTCGGCATTACTTTCAGGCATTCAACATTATTGTTCCTTCTTCGCAGCCGTTGAAGGACATCATGAGGAATAGAGAAGCTACTGGGCGTATTGGAAAATGGGCTGCGGAACTCAATGAATTTTACATTGATTATGTGCATAGATCCTCAATTCAGTCTCAAGCATTGGCAGATTTCATTGCCGACTGGACGCCAGGGGCTCAGGACGAAGAAGCAAATAAAGATGCCGAAGCATGGACAGTGTTTTGTGATGGCTCTTGGGGAACCTTCGGAGCAGGTGCAGCTGCTGTGTTGGTCTCTCCGTCCAAGGTTAAAACTTGCTATGCAGCAAGACTTGACTTCAGCTGCACAAATAATATCGCTGAGTACGAAGCTTTGCTCCTGGGTCTTCGGAAACTAAGGGCAATGGGGATCAGAAGGGCAATTCTTAAAACTGATTCCCAGGTTGTTTCGGGTCATGTTGATAAAAGTTGCAAGGCTAAGGACCCGAAGCTTGAAAAATACCTAGACACGGTCCGAAGGATCGAAGCTTCCTTCGAAGGATTTTCTGTTAAGAATATCCCTCGAGGACAAAATGAGCATGCTGATTTATTAGCCAAGTCTGCAGCACAGGGGTTGCCGCTACCTTCGGACGTGTTCTTCGAAACAATAAAGGCACCTTCAGTGGAGCTACTTGAAAGAGCAGTCCTTAACATTTCTCCTGTCTACAGTGAAGATTGGAGAACAGAAATAATCTCTTACCTTCAGGGAAACTTTCTATCAGATGACGAAGCTTATAATAAGAGGATAGAGGCAAGAGCTCGTCCCTATGTCATGATAGAAGGGGAGTTATACAAACATGGAGTTTGTGCCCCGCTGCTCAAGTGCTTGTCTAGGGCCGAAGGTATAGAGTTGATGAAGGAGATACATGCAGGCTTGTGCGGATCCCACATTGGATCCAGGCCGTTACTTGGAAAAGTGTTCCGCCAAGGATTTTATTGGCCGAAGGCAGCTTCGGATGCAGCGGAGTTAGTCCAAAAGTGCGAAGGTTGTCAAAAATGTGCAAGAGATCAAAAACAACCTTCGTCATTAACACAGCTGATACAACCCATCTGGCCATTGCAAAGGTGGGGCCTTGACTTGTTGGGTCCATTGCCACCGGCCCAAGGCAACCTAAAATATGTTATAGTAGCTGTGGAATATTTTTCCAAGTGGATTGAGGCGAAGCCACTAGCCACAATAACTTCGGCCACTGTCCAAAAATTTTTCTGGCAGAATATTGTCTGTCGCTTCGGAGTGCCGAAGGCTATCACTGTAGATAATGGAACACAGTTCGACTCCGAAGATTTCAGAAATTTTTGTGATCAAATTGGCACGAAGATCCATTTTGCATCAGTCAGGCATCCGGAGTCGAATGGGCTTGTTGAAAGGGCCAACGGCATCATAATGACAGGGATAATGAAGCTAATTTTTAATCAACCAAGGGGAAAATGGCCAGATCAGTTGACCAAAGTGGTGTGGAGCCACAATACCACAACATCAAGGTCTACAGGCTTTACCCCATTCAAGTTATTATTTGGAGACGAAGCAATAACTCCAGAAGAAGCTAAAGCTGGATCAATAAGAGTGGTAGCTTCGGCAGAATCAGGTGCCGAAGATACTTGCCTTGTGGAAAAAGATGCCTTAGAAGGGATCAGGCTTCAGGCCGTGGAAAATATCAACAAATACCAGGCTGAAACAATCAAATGGCGAGATAGAAAAGTCCGGCTAAAAAATATCGAGCCAGGACATTTCGTGCTTCGAAGAGTGGCTAACCCGGACACAGTGGGCAAGTTGCAACTGAAATGGGAAGGGCCTTTCTTAGTAGCATCTTCGTCAAGGCCTGGTTCGTACAGACTGAAGGACATGGACGGCAATGAAATTCCAAGATCTTGGAATGCGGATGAGCTTCGGCGGTTCTATGTATAACTTGATGTAATTTTATCTTTTCTTTTTTATGGCACCCTTTTCCTTTCTAAAGGGGGAGAAAGGTTTTTAATGGGGCCATCATATGTAATTTTCCTTTTTAGTTTTATAAGAGCAAAATCCCCCAAAAGATGTAAATGTAAAAGCTGAGAGCGCACCATCGAGTGCCGAAACTGAAAAAGAGAAAAAAAAAAGCTCCGAAGACGTCCCTAAGGGGATGCAGAGCTTACAGCGAAAAGTCAACGCTGATTCCGCCGAAAGTAAAAGGCGAAGAAGCTCCAAAGACGTTCCCAAGGGAATGCAGAGCTTATACCGTCTAAGTAAAAGACGAAGAAGCTCCAAAGTCGTCCCTAAGGGGATGCAGAGCTTACAGCGAAAAGTCAACGCTGATATTGCCTAAGTGAAAGGCGAAGAAGCTCCAAAGTCGTTCCTAAGGGAATGCAGAGCTAGTGTGTGGTTGTTTCTAAGTAATGGCTGACAATGTGGCTTCGGACATATGCTTCGGACATTCATTCGCGCATTGCATTACATCATAACATTTGCATGCATAAGCATTCATTCATAGCATCTGTGTACCAAAGTGGTTGCTTCGGCAGAAGGGAGAATTGGCTTTTTATGAATCGTTGTGTAAAAGAAAAGTTTTGGAGAAGAGGTTTTTATGATTCGTTATGCTATGTTATGTACGAAAGAGAAAAGCTTCGTTGCTCAGCTTCGTTGTATACAAAAGAGAATTGGTCTTTTATGCTTCGTTGTGTACGAAAAGAAGGGAAGGTGTTTTTTCGCCTTCGGCTCAAAATACTGATTTCGTCCACACCAAAGCGCCTCAAGCGAAGGGTAAGAATATATTACAAGGTATGTACAAGGTTCCTTGAAGACAGTCTAATTGTATTTACAAGAATTGTTACAAAAATATCCTGAGTTTTTCTATAGCATATTTCTACTGATCCTCATTAAGTTTCAGCTTCGGCAACAGCTTCGGCGACATAACTTAGGCGTCATCTTCACCTTCGTCATCCTACATAAATCAAGGAATTATAAGTAAAAATCAAGAGCAAAGGAAAAGGTAACTCCGAAGTATCATTTCTTACTGGTTCAAGATGACTTCGTGCTTCGTCTCCAGCTTTCTCCCGCCCGCCTTTTGTCCATATCATTTTTATAAATCTATTGGAGATACTTCGGGCGAGGTCAGGCATATCATCCAGGATTGATGGAGATAAGGTAAAGTTGGGCCTGTTGACAATTTTTCCGTGTTCGCAGCCGGCCTTCAGAAATGCAGCAGCGGTACCCCGAGAAGCCACCCAGGCACAGAAGTCACCATGCCCAGCTATGACTTCGTCGAGCTCGTCAATCTCCCCCTCAATATGTTCGAAGGTCTTCGGCAGATCTTCAGCTGAGGGGGTGAATTTTTCACTACTGGCTCCAACTGAGTAAAAAATCTTTCTTAGTCGTTCAACGCACTTGTTGCTAAATTTCAAGCAGTTTTCTTGAAGATTTGTCAGTAGTTTTCTCAAATCTGAATTTTGCTGAGCTTCGACTTCAAGTTTTGCAGTAAGATCTTGTTTTTCTCGTTCGAATTGCTCAGATTGGCGGAGAAGCTTCGTATTCAGTTCTGATATTTTTGCTTCAGCTTCCGCCAATAAACCTTCGGTTGCCTGGAGCTCAAAGTTCTTTTTCTCGAAAGCATCTGATTGCTCCTTTATTTTGTTTTCCAAATTTCCAATTATAACTTCATGCTTTTTATCTTCAAGATCTTGTTGCATTTGCAAGGCTTTGCTCAGCAGCATACTCTGTACGAACACAACCTTCGTCAGACATGTTTTTATTAGAAGTGACAAAAGTTAGGTGGCAAGTTGTTCACCTTGAAGTTGGAGTAAAATAAACTACCAACGACATGTTGTCGTCGGTAGCGGCTGATGTCTGACTCTAGCTTCGGAAAACCGATACTCTTTGATAGAGTACCGATTACCTTAGCACCAGTCTGGTCTCGAATGCAGCCTAGTTTTTCATCATCTACACCTCCAAATAGGAGGGCACCTGACTTGTAGCCGCAGGATTTGGCATATTCTTTAAGTTCTTCTATTTCGTCCTTTGTCAGTTTTTGCCCAATTAAATTCTGAAAGGAGTAAGCTTCGTCATCCGAAGTATCTTCGGCTATTTCTTTTCCTTTTTCAGGCACTGTGGCCATGGATTTTTCAGTAGCAGCACCGACTTCTTCTGCATCTATGTCTTCCAAAATTTTGTTAATATCCTCAATGGTTGTTTCTAAATTAACATCTTCGGCTGTAGCAGCTTCGGTAGCCGCGACCCCCGAAGGGGCGACTTCGACGTTCTTGGTGCTTTCGGCAGCTGCTGTTTTCTGAGCTGACCCTCTTGGCGGTGTCTTATCGATAACTTCAGTTACCGCAATGATTCTTTGCCGTTTGGGTTTGCTCATCTTTGCTTGATCCGGCTCGTCCACCTTTTGAAAAAGCTTCGTCAGTTGGAGCCCTAATGGACTTAGCTTCGTGGGCATAGGTTCAGTCATTACCTTTAAAATTTCTTCCACGTCGCTGGTAGAAGGCGGTGTGGGGGTCCTCTCTTCTTCGGATATTTTCCGTTTCGGACTTGATATTTTCCTTTTCTTCGGGATTTTCTTCTCTGCTGCTGGTTGCTCTTCACCCTTTGTCAGGATTTCAGTTACTCTTTTTCTTTTGTGGCCCTCGGCACCCTTGTTCAACTGCTCATAGTCTGGATACTCGAAGCCCAGGGCATCGAATACTCGGTTCAGCCTTCGCTTCGGTCGGGTGCCGAAGGCCGCTGTCATTAATTGATCCTCCTTTTTGGAGTAATTTCCCAAGATTTCATTACACATTGTCTCAACTGTGTCTAACCACTCTTTGCAGGGTTTCTTAAAGTACTTCTTGAATTTAAAGTGATAGGGCAGACGGACCAGCTCCCCCTTCTTCTTTTCGCCCTTCAGCTTCGGCATTTCCCACTCTTTTAGAGTAGGGAAAACTCTGAATGCCAAAAATTCCTGAACTAGATCCCTGGTGCCAATATGTTTTGAAATGATTTCAAATTCACCCAGAGCGGCCCAGGTAGGACCCTTTAAATCGCCGATGCGGCAGCGTGGCCTCGTCTCTCCGAAGATTAATTCCAGAGGGCTTTGTACCAATTTTTCTCTGTCTTCGTCAACTTTTACGTAGAACCATTCAGACTTCCAGCCTGCTGGCCATTTGCTTCGGTAGCTGATGACAGGGCACTTTGTTGTCTTTCGGTAGGCAAAATTATAGCAGCCAAAATTATCATGAAGTCCATCTTTTCTGGCCTTTGTCTGGTAGTGTAATTCGTGAACCCGGCAGAAGCTGTCGGCAAAAGGTTCCACAGCTTGGCTTCGGAGGGCCCAGATATAAACATTGAGTCTAACGATGGCGTTAGGAGTCAATTGATGAAAAAAGATACCAAACCTCCTCAATATCTTTGCAATAATATTGTGCAGAGGAAATCTCAGCCCAGCCTTTAAAAAGCTTTTGAAGATAACAATCTCATCCTTCCCTGGCTTCGGGGTGGTTTCTTCTCCCCCGAAGCGGAGTAGCTTCTTCTGATCTTCATTGAAATAACCTGCTTTCACCATCTTCGAAAGATCAGCTTTTGAAACAGATGATTTCCCAAAATCCAGGTGACTGGGCTTGCTGGGCGTAGCAATGTGGTAGTCATCTTCGGAGTCAGTCCCGTCAATGTTTTCTTCCTCTTCGGCTGTTGTCGGGTTGGCTTCGGCAGCAGGCTTTTCTTCCGCAGTCACTAGACCGGAGCGCTGCATTGCTTCGGAGATGGGCACAGTGTCCGAACCTTCGGCTTCGTCTCCCTCACGTGCAACTTTGGCAGTAGATCGCACTCGTGCCATGTGATTCTGAGTTTGGGGAAGTCAAAAACTTTTTTCTTTTTCCGAAGCTCTCCTTTCTGACGAAGCAAGCGTCGAGAAGGACCTTCGTTCGATTTTGAGAGTCAAGCTTCGGCTATGGTGAAAATTTTGGCAGCAAAACAGTGCAAATAGCAATGAATGCTGTGGTAACTTCACACCTACCCGCTTGTTTATATAGTACTGCAGGTAAGAAGGCGAAGCGGCAAGATTTTTACACCAGACGGGCGGTCACTTGTACTCGCTGAGCAGTGGACCGCAAAGATCAAACAGTAACTCTGCAAGGTGGGCCTGGCACGTACTCGGAAGCCGGATCGTTTCTCCGCAACGAGCTCAGGGAAGGTGTTTTTTGGACCTTCGGCTTCCCGAAGCTGAAGAAGTTTTTCTTTTCACGGGTCAAGCTCGTTACGAAAAACGATCTAGCACCGCGAAAGGGGCTACTGTTGGGGTCGTGCTTCGGTGCGCCGAAGGTCTCACACGAAGAAGCAGCTTCGGCTGGAGTCGTCTCCAAGAGATGGCCGAAGGTCCCTTTTTATGGAGCTTCGGCGTTTTAAACCGACATAGAGATAGAATGACCTTTTTATTCATATAGGTCTGAGTCAATGTTGTAAACATTTGTAAGGGGCATAATTGTAATTTGTCACAGGCTGCGACCTGTGCCTATAAATAGATGAACAGTACTTCTGTACTGTTCACGCGAACCTGTCATTTGCCTTCGCATCACACTTGTATTCCTGCCTTCCTCAGGACCGAAGGTACATTTGTCATTTATATTCGTTCGTATTAATAGAAATGGAAATGATTCTATGTTAACATTTGAATGTCCATTTTATACCTCATGGTTTATATGAATACTTCACCCTATGTTATTATGCTTACGAAGGTGCGTCCTTCGTAACCTTCGTCCGAAATTCCTTATGTCCCGAAGGGATGTAATGAAGTGGAGGACGAAGGACCTTAATATTTAACATTTTCTGTGTTGCCTTGTTCTTAACTCTTAGCATTTGAGAACAAGCCCCCAACAGGGTTGTATTTATAGCCTCCAACCACTTCCTAGTCGTTGCTCCTTTTCTGCCGACCGCGGACGGTCCGCCCCTATACATCAACGGCTGAAATCGCAACGGTCAGCAGTAACGGCTATATCAACGGCTACTATGCATTAAATGTGTCGTCAGATGTCAGATAAAGCAGTCGCGGACGATCCGGTCGTGCACCCCAAACGGTCCGCGAGGACGCTATAATTCATTTTACCGAACCCGTCACCTTCGGGTTTTTCTGATTTTCACCAACCGGACGGTCCGTGCCTGAGGTCGGACGGTTCGCGCTTGGTCTCGGACGGTGCTGGCTTCTCCGTTGGACGGTCCGTACTGTAGACTTGTGTTTTTGCATTGGTTCTGTCTGAGGGCCACTTTGGAGTCGCGGATGGTCCGCCGTAAGGGCCCGGACGGTCCGCGCTTAGTCTGTTTTTCCAAAAAAACTTCTCCTGTCCGGAATAATCTACGGTATTCTGGACAGTTGACTTAGAATAGTTGTAGATGAACTTATCCACCTGTGAAATGATCAACTAGGCAAACTGGTTAGTCCATTAGGTTTGTGATGGTCGTCAAACACCAAAATCGATTATAGGAAATGTTGAGACTATTTCCCTTTCAATATCCCCCTTTTTGGTGATTGATGCCAACACAAACCAAAGCAAATACAAAGTGTAGAAATGTAACTAGTTTGCATTTTGACAGATGTGCATAAGTTATTTTGAAATGAAAGCATTTCTAAGCAGATAAGTTTGATATGATAATTTCAACACTTTGGACCACATTTGCACCACTTGTTTTGTTTTTACAAATTCCTTTTGGAAATTCTTTTCAAAGATTTTTGCAAATAGTCAAAGGTATATGAATAAGATTGCAAGAAGCATTTTCAAGTTTTGAAATTTTTCCCCCTGTTTCAAATGTTTTTCCCTTTGACTAAACAAAACTCCCCTGAAAGAAATGCTCCTCTTAGTGTTGAAGAGAGTTTTACCAATTTTGTAAATACCAAATTGAGTAAGATTTAGATACCGATTTTGAAATAATTCTTGAAAATACCAATTGAAAATCATCATTCCAATTATGAAATATATCACTTAAAATTTTTGAAAAATGGGTGGTGGTGCGGTCATTTTGCTTTGGGCTAATACTCTCTCCCCTTTGGCATTAATCGTCAAAAATGGAGACTTTGTGAGCCCTATTAGTTCTCCCCAATGGTACATATAAATATGAGTGAAGATTATACCAAAGTGGAGAGTGGTGCAGAGTGATGGCGAAGGATAAATAATACCGATAGAGCAGAGTGGAAGCCTTGTCTTCGTCGAAGACTCTATTTCCCTTTCAATCTACGACTTAGTATAGAAATACACTTGAAAACACATTAGTCGTAGTCATAAAAGAGATATGATCAAAGGTATGTATATGAGCTATATGTGCAAGGTTTTCAAACAAAGTTCCGAGAATCAAGTATATTTAGCTCATTCCTAAGTTTGGTAAATGTTTTCTCATCTAATGGCTTGGTAAAGATATCGACTAATTATTCTTTGGTGCTAACATAAGCTATATTGATATCCCCCCTTTGTTGGTGATCCCTCAAAAAGTGGTACCGAATGGCTATGTGCTTAGTGCGGCTGTGTTCAACGGAATTATCCGTCATGCGGATTGCACTCTCATTATCACATAAGAGAGGGACTTTGCTAAATTTGTAGCCATAGTCCCTGAGGGTTTGCCTCATCCAAAGCAATTGCACGCAACAATGGCCTGCGGCAATATACTCGGCTTCGGCGGTAGAAAGAGCTATGGAGTTTTGTTTCTTTGAAGCCTGAAAGTTCCCTTTGACCCGGGAATAGGATCTGGATGTCGCCTAGAGGGGGGTGAATAGGCGAATAAAACTTATTACTTTAAAACTTAAATTCTTACTCTACTCGAAGACTTCGTACGCAGTGGAATGAGAAGACTCTTCGAGTAGGTTGCAGCGGAATAGAAGATCCTGTCTCAAAATGTCCTGCACTTCAAATAAAGCTTATACCACAGATAAGTATTGAAGTGCCGATATAAAGATGAGTAAGACAGAGAGTCAGGATACAATACAGAACAGAGCACACAGACGCAAGGATTTATCCCGAGGTTCGGCCAAGCCTGAAATGCTTGCCTAGTCCTCGTTGGAGTTAGCCACACCTGGGCTTGGAGTCTATTTCAACTCCTTCCTCCGTTTGCTCAGATCTGTCAGTATGACAGATAGAGCCTTTCACTATTGAGTTTGTTACAACGAAACCGCGGCTGCTTACAATCTTCTTGGCAGCACCCCGGCAGAGTAACGATACGCTCAAGACCTTGCTCTAGCTCTTAGCAGCACTTCTCCTCTCTCTAAAGGCTTATAGCTGTGCCTTCTACACAAACTATAGAGTTACACACAAGAGGGAGAGTGAGAATTGATTCGAGTGAAGTCTACACTTGTTGGCTGCGCTTGTATATTGCTTGAGGCGCCTAGGGGTCCCTTTTATAGGCACAAGGGGCCTAGGAGCCGTTGGAAGCAATCCAGGAAGGCAAATCTTGCCTTCTGTCGGGTGGCGCACCGGACAGTCCGGTGCACACCGGACACTGTCCGGTGCCCGATTTCTTTCCTTCTATGGCGAAGCCGACCGTTGGAAGTCTTGGAGCCGTTGGCGCACCGGACATGTCCGGTGCACACCGGACAGTCCGGTGCCTCCATCTAGCCGTTGGCTCGGCCACGTGTCCCGCGCAGATCGCGCGGCCGACCGTTGGCCCGGCCGACCGTTGGCTCACCGGACAGTCCGGTGCACACCGGACAGTCCGGTGAATTATAGTCGTACGTCGCCGGTGAATTCCCGAGAGCGGCCAGTTCGCTCGAGCCAGCCTGGCGCACCGGACACTGTCCGGTGCACCACCGGACACTGTCCGGTGAGCCACCGGACAGTCCGGTGCACCCAGACTGAGCAGAGTCTTGGCTGTATACAGCCAAGCCTTTTGCACCTCTTTCCTTTCCTTCTTCTTTCTGTTTCTAACACTTAGACAAGTATATTAGTACACTAAAACCAATGTACTAAGTCTAGAAACATACCTTCTCTTAATTATTACATCTATAGCATTTCACATGCTTGAGCTTTGATGTTGGACTCATAAATCATCAAGTCGGCTTGACTTGATCTAGATTGACATTTCTTGGCTCCAACATTTGAATTCTAAGTTTATAGAATGCTCCCCCTAAATAAGTGCTTACTTCAAAAACATAATTTTGGCCTCATACGCCAATTTGCACATACTTAGGCAATTCGAAGCATTTCTACACCTTAGCACTTTTTAGGATGCATTGTGTCAAGAATCAAACCATGATGCTATAACACACAAATGCACATAATCAGAGTTAAACACCATTCAAATTAGTGGATATATCACAGGAATATCAACCTACCAAGATAAACTAAGATACCAATTTCCAATTTAAAGCAATCTTCCAATTTTCAATTTAAAACAATCTTAAAGCACCATTAACCACATGACTATCTATTACACTATAGAAGCCAGTTAATTCATCGCAGCAGAAACACCAGTCCATATGATGCAACACATATAGTAGTGCAGGAAGCATATGAATAACACACTAGCAAAGCTTAAACTAACACATCACCCCTTAGGATAAGCTTTCCTCTCAGGTTGAGATAAGCTTTAATACACAAACTCTCCCCCTTTGACATCAAACACCAAAAACCATACTCAAGCAAGAACATAGGATGATGTCAAGGGACAGCAGGGTGTCAAGGAGGAAAAAAGACTATCAAAACTCCCCCTTACTTATTGAACATATGCACTATCAACATTTAGGTAAGATACATATATGCAAAAATATTAATACTTCCTTTTGTACCTTTACCATGTTGTCGTGTACTTCCCATCTTGAAAGTATTTATTCTCTCGAGAGCTTCTCCACACTTGTGCCAAATTCTTTACCATGTTGTCGTGTGCTTCCCATCTTGAAAGTATTTATTCTCTCGAGAGCTTCTCCACACTTGTGCCTAATTCTTTTCTCCTAACTTTTTCTTGTTGCTAAGACACCAAACTTAGAACAAGTTATAGTATTGGGCACAAGAAGAAGCTTCTATTCTAATGATTATCAAAAGATGTCAATTGAAGCAGACTATCACAACTACCAATTGAAAGATACCAATTGCAAGTTCATTTATTATCATAGCTCCATGATATTTAAGAATAAGCATCTATTATCACCAGATATTATAGAGCATGAGCAATCTAAAAATATGCACTTACACATGACTTGAGATACCAATTGCTTGACTTACAGAGGTACCCAAGTCCTGATTGCTCCATTTCTTGCACATCTTCTCTTTTCCACCTAGAGACTATACAAGATTGCTCAAGAAACAGTTAGTCTCAAGAGACACAAGTTATGTGTGCTCCCCCTCAAGTTGTGCATCAAGTATTTGAATGACTTGCACTTTGCACATTCTAGCTTCCTTAGAACTAGAGGGGATCACCACATACCTTGGTCAAGGCATACTCTATCACTTTCATCACACAAAGATGCCAATTTGAATATCAAATGAAAAGCCACTTAACACCTATTGAAGGCTAAATGAAAGGTTGACTAAATACAACAATGCATGCCTCAGTGGCACTTAAGCCAATTGAATACTCACAGGAAGTATAACATTTACACGCAACTTAGACATGCTTCATACTTAACTATCATTGCATCACATATACTAATTGAAAAACAACATGATCATGTCTAAGCACATCATAGTTAAGAAGATTCTTTAGGTACACCAAACGAAACAACATTTTAATGCATAAGTCTTCTAAGCCACGATACTACCAATGAAATGCAAGAACACAACTATGATCACTATCAATGGAACTTCAAGATATTCAATAAAATTGCACAGTTCCATTTTCCATACCTTTGCCTTTATGAGAGCACTTGTTATCACCAATTCAGGGCTCCTTTTGCTCATGCACCTCATAACTCAAAAGGGCACGACATGGATTTGAAATTCACACAGTACCAAACTAGGGTAATCATGTGAACATGGACTAAACAAAGTGTCATAATTGCACATAGCATGACTTACAAAAAGTTACAGGTTTATCCATATACACCAAGAGAGTTAATCGTTGTGGATATAACAAATGAAAGAGCTACCCATGAATGATTCGAAAGATATATCCTATATAGCACCAGTCATGATTACGCAAACATCATTATGATTCATTTAACACAGTCAATCATAAAGCATAACTACTCCAAAGACAGGTAGCACAACAAGAGCAATACTAAATTGCAATTATGTACTTAAGATACACGGGTACCATCCTTTGGAGAACAAGTTGTAGATTCTCATCAAAGTCCTTTACTTGATTCACCAATAATGATTCAGGACCTATACACCTTATTTCACTTGAGATGAACATGGGATTAGCGTTTCACAATAATTCAACCTTGGGTCAAAACAATTTACAGCTAAGCATAGAGTTTTAGATGACCGTTTTAAGCTCTCCCATGGTCTCCAGTCCATCTCAAGGCACCTGCATGGTCTAGTTAGCACAGTTTGGTACCCATCTCGGGATGGGTCCATAATGATCATCTAAATGTACCTTTGGTACCCAAATTGCCTTTGTGCTAGTTCTAGGTGATCTCGTTGTAGATCTAGCACAAGTGTATGATTTAGGTCTCCTAAGCGAATAAGATTGACACAAATTCACTTGCTTAGGAATCTTACCTTTATAACATACCTTGGATAGATGACCCTTCTCACCACACTTGTAGCAGAAGCGTCGCTCAACCTGACATGACGCTTGCTGTTTGTCATTTTTCTTGGTGAGGGTCACCTTGGAGGATGCCCATCCTTGATTCTTCATGACCGGACATGAAGTGATCGTGTGGTCCTTATTGTTGCATCCAAAACAACTCCTTGTCCCTTCATTCTTGTCTTTGTATGGACAAGACGTGATGAGGTGGCCTAACTTCTTGCACTTGAAACACCTTCTTTTTCCTTTTCCCTTTTTGTACTTGAATGACATGGAGAGAAGGTCAGTGCAAACAACATGATTAATTGAATCTTTACCTTTTTCCAAGCTCATGTTGATTTCTTCATCTTTAGGAACATTTTTCTTATTGAGCTTGACACTTGCTGCAGTTTTTCCTTTCTCAAGCTTCTTCACCACGCGCCCGTGGATATCTTGAGAGAGTTGAGCAATGTGTCTTCTCCTCAGTTGTCTTTGCTTCTTGTTCCCACACAATTTCTTTTGTGACCCTAAAACTTGTTGCTCAATCAATGATTGGCTTTCTTTTGAGCAACAGGGGTTAGCACATGGTGATATACAATTCAAATGCGCACACGTGCGAAAATGAGGTTCACATGAATTTAAGTTTGCAAATATAACCTCATGAGCAACATTAAGCATGATATGGTCATCAATTAATTTATTATGTGAGTATGACAACGTATCATACTTTTCACTAAGAGCAAGCTTTTCTAAATTCATTGTTTCTACTTGACTTCTAAGCATAGAATTTTCAGTTTTAAGTTGAGCAACATTAGATAGAGCGTCATCATTATTACTTTGCTCAATTAACATTGAATCATACCGTTGGACCAAGACATCATGAGAGCACCTTAGCTCCTCATGTTCTTTGGTCATCTTCTCCAGGCTGTTGTTGGTTTTGATGAGGGACTCCTCTAGCCTGAGAAGCGTCTCGCCTTGTTCCTTGTTCCTTCAACAGCTTAACCAAGAGTGCCTTGTCCTCTTTGTTGAGATGGATGTAGAAACGGCGAATCTCCTCTTCTTCCACATCATCGGTCTCATTTTCCCTGTCATTAATGTTAGTGGAAGCCAAATAGGAAAATGTACCTTGAGGTGATGAAGATTCATCCTCGCTATCATCCTCATATTCCTCCTCATCATGGCTTTTGTCTCCACCGTCATTGTTAGCAATAAAACATTTATCACTAGTGGAGAACAAACCTGTCGACGAGGTGGATTCATCGTTTGGGTGCCATCGTTCTTGCTCTTCTCCCTTTGAATGGTTAGTATCACAAGTAATATAGGGAGTAGGAGCATCACAGTTTGCCACAAAATATTTTTCTTTAATCCTATTCCATAAATCATGAGCATCAACAAATAGATCACTATCACTACTCATGATGGCAAAATAGGCACCTCTAGATAGAGAATCAACTAAGATGTTGCATGCATGGTGATTTAGAGTTAGACATCTTAGTTCTTCATTGGAAAGATTTTTACTAATATTTGAGGGAAAAATACTACTACTAAAGACCTGTCTTAAATCAGGATCAACACTCATGAAAGCACTATAAATAGAGACAGACCAAGACTTGTAATTAGAGCCATCGCCTAAAAGAAGTTCTACAGTTACCTCTTGTGACGACATCGTCATCTCCGGACGGCTAAGCCCACACTGGAGAGGCCTAGCTCCGATACCAATTGAAAATTCCCTTTGACCCGGGAACAGGATCTGGATGTCGCCTAGAGGGGGGGTGAATAGGCGAATAAAACTTATTACTTTAAAACTTAAATTCTTACTCTACTCGAAGACTTCGTACGCAGTGGAATGAGAAGACTCTTCGAGTAGGTTGCAGCGGAATAGAAGATCCTGTCTCAAAATGTCCTGCACTTCAAATAAAGCTTATACCACAGATAAGTATTGAAGTGCCGATATAAAGATGAGTAAGACAGAGAGTCAGGATACAATACAGAACAGAGCACACAGACGCAAGGATTTATCCCGAGGTTCGGCCAAGCCTGAAATGCTTGCCTAGTCCTCGTTGGAATTAGCCACACCTGGGCTTGGAGTCTATTTCAACTCCTTCCTCCGTTTGCTCAGATCTGTCAGTATGACAGATAGAGCCTTTCACTATTGAGTTTGTTACAACGAAACCGCGGCTGCTTACAATCTTCTTGGCAGCACCCCGGCAGAGTAACGATACGCTCAAGACCTTGCTCTAGCTCTTAGCAACACTTCTCCTCTCTCTAAAGGCTTATAGCTGTGCCTTCTACACAAACTATAGAGTTACACACAAGAGGGAGAGTGAGAATTGATTTGAGTGAAGTCTACACTTGTTGGCTGCGCTTGTATATTGCTTGAGGCGCCTAGGGGTCCCTTTTATAGGCACAAGGGGCCTAGGAGCCGTTGGAAGCAATCCAGGAAGGCAAATCTTGCCTTCTGTCGGGTGGCGCACCGGACAGTCCGGTGCACACCGGACACTGTCCGGTGCCCGATTTCTTTCCTTCTATGGCGAAGCCGACCGTTGGAAGTTTTGGAGCCGTTGGCGCATCGGACATGTCCGGTGCACACCGGACAGTCCGGTGCCTCCATCTAGCCGTTGGCTCGGCCACGTGTCCCGCGCAGATCGCGCGGCCGACCGTTGGCCCGACCGACCGTTGGCTCACCGGACAGTCCGGTGCACACCGGACAGTCCGGTGAATTATAGCCGTACGTCGCCGGTGAATTCCCGAGAGCGGCCAGTTCGCTCGAGCCAGCCTGGCGCACCGGACACTGTCCGGTGCACCACCGGACACTGTCCGGTGAGCCACCGGACAGTCCGGTGCACCCAGACTGAGCAGAGTCTTGGCTGTATACAGCCAAGCCTTTTGCACCTCTTTCCTTTCCTTCTTCTTTCTGTTTCTAACACTTAGACAAGTATATTAGTACACTAAAACCAATGTACTAAGTCTAGAAACATACCTTCTCTTAATTATTACATCTATAGCATTTCACATGCTTGAGCTTTGATGTTGGACTCATAAATCATCAAGTCGGCTTGACTTGATCTAGATTGACATTTCTTGGCTCCAACATCCTGCAAAGGTCACATAGAACATCTCCAAACATAGGAACAACCCAAACTAAAGATTAAGGTGAACTTAGCTCTTTTGGGCTGCTTCCAGTTCTGGTTTTGACACTTGTTCTCCTTCTAGTGACCTTGATCTCCTTTTTAGAGCTTGATCTTGAGCCTTATGACTTACACCACATAACTGTAGTTGTTGCCTCATTGGTTGTAAGTCACGTCCTTATGTAGTGATCCTTGATGTGTCGTAGCTGTTCTCAACTCGATCACCCTTGACTTTGCAAGCCTTCTTCTTCACCCTTGGCTTTGGGTTCCTCAGCCTTCTTGACCTTCTCCCATGCACTTGGTACCTCGAAGCTCTTCTTGCCTCCGTCCTTGGCTTGATCAGTTGTCTCCGAGCTATGCACCCGAGTATCACTTTTGCAATGTCCATCTTACTTGTGATGCCCATTATCTATCATCATCTAGTCCTTGGACCATCACACTTGTTCACTTGTGTTGAACCCTGTAGGCTTTACCTTAAGCACCTGTTCAACACTTAGTACACTTGTTAGACCTTTAATTGAGTTGTCATCCAAACACCAAAACTCACAAGAGAGCTTTCAATCTCCCCCTTTTTGGTGATTGATGGCAACACAATTAAAGCTTACATAAGAATAAGATTTGAAGCACAAATTTTGAATTCTAAGTTTATAGAATGCTCCCCCTAAATAAGTGCTTACTTCAAAAACATAATTTTGGCCTCAGACGCCAATTTGCACATACTTAGGCAATTCGAAGCATTTCTACACCTTAGCACTTTTTAGGATGCATTGTGTCAAGAATCAAACCATGATGCTATAACACACAAATGCACATAATCAGAGTTAAACACCATTCAAATTAGTGGATATATCACAGGAATATCAACCTACCAAGATAAACTAAGATACCAATTTCCAATTTAAAGCAATCTTCCAATTTTCAATTTAAAACAATCTTAAAGCACCATTAACCACATGACTATCTATTACACTATAGAAGCCAGTTAATTCATCGCAGCAGAAACACCAGTCCATATGATGCAACACATATAGTAGTGCAGGAAGCATATGAATAACACACTAGCAAAGTTTAAACTAACACATCACCCCTTAGGATAAGCTTTCCTCTCAGGTTGAGATAAGCTTTAATACACAAATTCTCCCCCTTTGACATCAAACACCAAAAACCATACTCAAGCAAGAACATAGGATGATGTCAAGGGACAGCAGGGTGTCAAGGAGGAAAAAAGACTATCAAAACTCCCCCTTACTTATTGAACATATGCACTATCAACATTTAGGTAAGATACATATATGCAAAAATATTAATACTTCCTTTTGTACCTTTACCATGTTGTCGTGTACTTCCCATCTTGAAAGTATTTATTCTCTCGAGAGCTTCTCCACACTTGTGCCAAATTCTTTACCATGTTGTCGTGTGCTTCCCATCTTGAAAGTATTTGTTCTCTCGAGAGCTTCTCCACACTTGTGCCTAATTCTTTTCTCCTAACTTTTTCTTGTTGCTAAGACACCAAACTTAGAACAAGTTATAGTATTGGGCACAAGAAGAAGCTTCTATTCTAATGATTATCAAAAGATGTCAATTGAAGCAGACTATCACAGCTACCAATTGAAAGATACCAATTGCAAGTTCATTTATTATCATAGCTCCATGATATTTAAGAATAAGCATCTATTATCACCAGATATTATAGAGCATGAGCAATCTAAAAATATGCACTTACACATGACTTGAGATACCAATTGCTTGACTTACAGAGGTACCCAAGTCCTGATTGCTCCATTTCTTGCACATCTTCTCTTTTCCACCTAGAGACTATACAAGATTGCTCAAGAAACAGTTAGTCTCAAGAGACACAAGTTATGTGTGCTCCCCCTCAAGTTGTGCATCAAGTATTTGAATGACTTGCACTTTGCACATTCTAGCTTCCTTAGAACTAGAGGGGATCACCACATACCTTGGTCAAGGCATACTCTATCACTTTCATCACACAAAGATGCCAATTTGAATATCAAATGAAAAGCCACTTAACACCTATTGAAGGCTAAATGAAAGGTTGAATAAATACAACAATGCATGCCTCAGTGGCACTTAAGCCAATTGAATACTCACAGGAAGTATAACATTTACACGCAACTTAGACATGCTTCATACTTAACTATCATTGCATCACATATACTAATTGAAAAACAACATGATCATGTCTAAGCACATCATAGTTAAGAAGATTCTTTAGGTACACCAAACGAAACAACATTTTAATGCATAAGTCTTCTAAGCCACGATACTACCAATGAAATGCAAGAACACAACTATGATCACTATCAATGGAACTTCAAGATATTCAATAAAATTGCACAGTTCCATTTTCCATACCTTTGCCTTTATGAGAGCACTTGTTATCACCAATTCAGGGCTCCTTTTGCTCATGCACCTCATAACTCAAAAGGGCACGACATGGATTTGAAATTCACACAGTACCAAACTAGGGTAATCATGTGAACATGGACTAAACAAAGTGTCATAATTACACATAGCATGACTTACAAAAAGTTACAGGTTTATCCATATACACCAAGAGAGTTAATCGTTGTGGATATAACAAATGAAAGAGCTACCCATGAATGATTCGAAAGATATATCCTATATAGCACCAGTCATGATTACGCAAACATCATTATGATTCATTTAACACAGTCAATCATAAAGCATAACTACTCCAAAGACAGGTAGCACAACAAGAGCAATACTAAATTGCAATTATGTACTTAAGATACACGGGTACCATCATTTGGAGAACAAGTTGTAGATTCTCATCAAAGTCCTTTACTTGATTCACCAATAATGATTCAGGACCTATACACCTTATTTCACTTGAGATGAACATGGGATTAGCGTTTCACAATAATTCAACCTTGGGTCAAAACAATTTACAGCTAAGCATAGAGTTTTAGATGACCGTTTTAAGCTCTCCCATGGTCTCCAGTCCATCTCAAGGCACCTGCATGGTCTAGTTAGCACAGTTTGGTACCCATCTCGGGATGGGTCCATAATGATCATCTAAATGTACCTTTGGTACCCAAATTGCCTTTGTGCTAGTTCTAGGTGATCTCGTTGTAGATCTAGCACAAGTGTATGATTTAGGTCTCCTAAGCGAATAAGATTGACACAAATTCACTTGCTTAGGAATCTTACCTTTATAACATACCTTGGATAGATGACCCTTCTCACCACACTTGTAGCAGAAGCGTCGCTCAACCTGACATGACGCTTGCTGTTTGTCATTTTTCTTGGTGAGGGTCACCTTGGAGGATGCCCATCCTTGATTCTTCATGACCGGACATGAAGTGATCGTGTGGTCCTTATTGTTGCATCCAAAACAACTCCTTGTCCCTTCATTCTTGTCTTTGTATGGACAAGACGTGATGAGGTGGCCTAACTTCTTGCACTTGAAACACCTTCTTTTTCCTTTTCCCTTTTTGTACTTGAATGACATGGAGAGAAGGTCAGTGCAAACAACATGATTAATTGAATCTTTACCTTTTTCCAAGCTCATGTTGATTTCTTCATCTTTAGGAACATTTTTCTTATTGAGCTTGACACTTGCTGCAGTTTTTCCTTTCTCAAGCTTCTTCACCACGCGCCCGTGGATATCTTGAGAGAGTTGAGCAATGTGTCTTCTCCTCAGTTGTCTTTGCTTCTTGTTCCCACACAATTTCTTTTGTGACCCTAAAACTTGTTGCTCAATCAATGATTGGCTTTCTTTTGAGCAACAGGGGTTAGCACATGGTGATATACAATTCAAATGCGCACACGTGCGAAAATGAGGTTCACATGAATTTAAGTTTGCAAATATAACCTCATGAGCAACATTAAGCATGATATGGTCATCAATTAATTTATTATGTGAGTATGACAACGTATCATACTTTTCACTAAGAGCAAGCTTTTCTAAATTCATTGTTTCTACTTGACTTCTAAGCATAGAATTTTCAGTTTTAAGTTGAGCAACATTAGATAGAGCGTCATCATTATTACTTTGCTCAATTAACATTGAATCATACCGTTGGACCAAGACATCATGAGAGCACCTTAGCTCCTCATGTTCTTTGGTCATCTTCTCCAGGCTGTTGTTGGTTTTGATGAGGGACTCCTCTAGCCTGAGAAGCGTCTCGCCTTGTTCCTTGTTCCTTCAACAGCTTAACCAAGAGTGCCTTGTCCTCTTTGTTGAGATGGATGTAGAAACGGCGAATCTCCTCTTCTTCCACATCATCGGTCTCATTTTCCCTGTCATTAATGTTAGTGGAAGCCAAATAGGAAAATGTACCTTGAGGTGATGAAGATTCATCCTCGCTATCATCCTCATATTCCTCCTCATCATGGCTTTTGTCTCCACCGTCATTGTTAGCAATAAAACATTTATCACTAGTGGAGAACAAACCTGTCGACGAGGTGGATTCATCGTTTGGGTGCCATCATTCTTGCTCTTCTCCCTTTGAATGGTTAGTATCACAAGTAATATAGGGAGTAGGAGCATCACAGTTTGCCACAAAATATTTTTCTTTAATCCTATTCCATAAATCATGAGCATCAACAAATAGATCACTATCACTACTCATGATGGCAAAATAGGCACCTCTAGATAGAGAATCAACTAAGATGTTGCATGCATGGTGATTTAGAGTTAGACATCTTAGTTCTTCATTGGGAGGATTTTTACTAATATTTGAGGGAAAAATACTACTACTAAAGACCTGTCTCAAATCAGGATCAACACTCATGAAAGCACTATAAATAGAGACAGACCAAGACTTGTAATTAGAGCCATCGCCTAAAAGAAGTTCTACAGTTACCTCTTGTGACGACATCGTCATCTCCGGACGGCTAAGCCCACACTGGAGAGGCCTAGCTCCGATACCAATTGAAAGTTCCCTTTGACCCGGGAACAGGATCTGGATGTCGCCTAGAGGGGGGGGGTGAATAGGCGAATAAAACTTATTACTTTAAAACTTAAATTCTTACTCTACTCGAAGACTTCGTACGCAGTGGAATGAGAAGACTCTTCGAGTAGGTTGCAGCGGAATAGAAGATCCTGTCTCAAAATGTCCTGCACTTCAAATAAAGCTTATACCACAGATAAGTATTGAAGTGCCGATATAAAGATGAGTAAGACAGAGAGTCAGGATACAATACAGAACAGAGCACACAGACGCAAGGATTTATCCCGAGGTTCGGCCAAGCCTGAAATGCTTGCCTAGTCCTCGTTGGAGTTAGCCACACCTGGGCTTGGAGTCTATTTCAACTCCTTCCTCCGTTTGCTCAGATCTGTCAGTATGACAGATAGAGCCTTTCACTATTGAGTTTGTTACAACGAAACCGCGACTGCTTACAATCTTCTTGGCAGCACCCCGGCAGAGTAACGATACGCTCAAGACCTTGCTCTAGCTCTTAGCAGCACTTCTCCTCTCTCTAAAGGCTTATAGTTGTGCCTTCTACACAAACTATAGAGTTACACACAAGAGGGAGAGTGAGAATTGATTCGAGTGAAGTCTACACTTGTTGTGTGGCAGAACCACCCGAATTATTCCAGCTTAAGTGCCTAAGTCATGCCTCAAGGGCCGTGACACACTTAAATCGGAATAACCTGTCAGTCCTTCAGATCTAGTCTGATAGAGCCACTTAACCAGGATCAAATTCCACAATCTCACTCGAAGGTGAGTCACAGAAGAAATACAATAAAACAGGAAACCTCAAATTAAGTACTGAATTATTACATAAATCGGAGTTCTGGAGTAGCAAATAAAGTTCATTAAGTAGGGTGCAGCGGATAATCGATGTCGTCGGTAATGAGGAAATGGGCAAGGCCTAGCCCACTACTCCTCATGCTCCTCTCCTGCCGGAGCAACATCCCACTCGACCGTCCAACCCGGTGGCAGGGTGGTAGGCCAAGTCACACCATCAACCAGATCCTGCATGGTACCTGCAAAAATGGTGCCACAAGCAAGGCTGAGTATACTAATACTCAGCTAGACTTACCCGGTGTGAGGAGTCTACTCCTCTACCTCTAGACTATGCAGCTATTTGGCTGAGGGGTTTGGTTTGCCAAAAGCACTAGCCGAGTCTAAAAACAAGTTTTAGCTTTTCCAATTCTAGTATCATTAATTCAGCTAAGTTTGCTCTTTCTAAGCATACATGGTAACAATCATTTAGTTCAAACAACAAGTTATCTCATATAACCACATTTCACTTCTTACTCGATGCAGTACAAGGAATCAAGCAGTCTCATTAGCTGCGAGAAGCAGACGATTCGAATCGAGTTTTAAACCTTGCAAGGTAAACCTAAACACACGGCATGTCAGGGCACTCCGACCCTACACATGACAACCGTCCCCATCGATTCCCCGTTCGCGTCCAGGCCTCACTGTAATACCCAAATTTGTAAAAGCATAGGAAATGAGATTAATTTTCTCTATATGTGTTGCCTTTATTCATTAGTACATGTGAACACCCATTTGGAAGTAAATCATTAAATAAATGATACATAAATAACCTAATGTATCATGTTAGAGTTTAATTAAGTGTGCATTTAACAATAATAATAATTTTAGTGGGATTACATTAATATTCACATTTGAACTTAAAGACCTAAAGTATACTTAAAATGTGGTGGAAGTGAGGGAAAATACTATAAATTATGGAGGAAATAAATAAATAAAATATTTTAGACCAGTATTTAAGTTTGTATATTTGGGCTAAAGGTGAAACTCACAACAAATTCTGGAATTTGAATTATGGAAGCAAGTAGAAAATAGAAATAAGGAGGAGGTGAAATAGAAAAGAATAAAAGAAAAAAAAAATAAAAACCACGGATGGGCCGAATCCGTAGCACTCGGCCCAGCCAACTGGCCTCCGCGGGTGAGCCTGTCATTCCCACTTCCGTGTGGACCCCGCTTGCCTGTTTCTCCGCCAGGTGGGTCCCTGTGGCCGGGTCTTCGTCTCCGCGCGACTCGCTCCGTCTGCTCGCCGAACCGCGAAGGAAGCGCCGCCGTGGCCGCAACCACCACTTTCCGGGTCTTCCGGCTCCAGCTGGCCACAAACCCACTGACCTCGTCCCGGCCATAAGACCCTGACGCGCACGCAGGGGACGGAGAAATCCATGGGAGTCTGGATCTCGCCGCGCCATTAACGCCTGGATCTCCGCTCGATCGTTGCCCACATCCTCTAATCCTTATCTCTTCGGAATATATGAACTGAGGCTGCTGCGATTTCTTTCCCCGTTCCTCCAGTCGATGTACACCACCCAGCCCTTGTCTTCGTGCATGAGAGAGAGAGATGAGGAACAGAGAAGGTTGCCGCCGCGTGACAGTATCACCCAGGTCGTCGCCAGGGCCAGATTAATGGTCAGTGTGCATCGCTGGGGTCGTTAGCACATGTTAGTGGCCTTCCCATGCGGATACATCAACGGGACCGCGACGAATTTCTTGCCGGACTTGGGGAAATCACCAACGATCACACCATGCCGTGGCCAGCCTTGTGGGCGCCGTTCTCGCAGGTAGTCTACTGATCCGTAGCTTCGCCTCTCCCTCCTCTTTGTTTCGCACCAATTTATTTGGGAATTTGGGACCTAATGCGCCGGCGAATTCCTCGGCCATGGGCTCTGTGCCGCCGCGGTGGGCTCTGGCGCCGTTCCTGTTCGACGTTGGGGACGCGGGGGAGGAAGACGGCGCCTGGGCCGTTGGATCCACAACGGACGCACACGATTAGATCTGGGTGGCATCTTGGCTTCGAGCATCGTGGACCGTTGAACGCTCATCGATGGGAGGAGGTTGATTTCGGCTTCATTGAACTCGGGCCCTCGGATCTTGATCCAGTGGCCGTTATCAATACCGGTTCATATAACGCTTGATCTATTTTGAGCCCTAGATTCCTGATCGGACGGCCAGAAATCGTTGATACCCCTTCGCGGGTCATTTTGTTAAAGAGTCCTCGGGTTTCCGGGAAATAAACCCGCCGTCCATGTGTTACTATTCACTGAGTCTAGGATAACTTACGCCAGACCCCCTGAGCTTTCTGGAATTTGGCGCCCAGTCCAGAGGGTATTAAAAACAGAGAAATTAATATTAAAATTCATTTTCAATACAAAAACAAATCTAGAAACTTGTAAAATGCATAGAAAATTCATTTTAGTTCCAAATTGAGTCATTCCAATTTCTAAAATTTTGTAATATTATTATCTACCATTTAGAATCACTGTTTTGACATGAACTATGTTAGAAAATAAATTTATCATCTAATCCTATTATAATCACCTTAAATCTTAGGAAATTCATAACTTAAATTCTATAACTCCAAATTCAGTGACTCCAGTTCCTATGATTTCATTTTAATGTGTAGATTTTTACTGTATATTTTATTCATCTGTTTGGTGTGATGTTGATTTTGGCTATACTATGTATGTATTGTGTTGATGCGAGTAGACGAGCAAGCCACTGTGGATTCTGAGGTTCAACAAGTAGAGATAGCTGAGCAGGAGCTCATTGAAGGCAAGTTGTGCCCTTGACCACTTTTTACCCAATAATGTTCTCTAATATCACTTATCCATGCATAGGTTAATTTTGATGGGACCCAATAGGTCACCCTAGATTTGTTTATCTCATTACCTTGTTTACCCCTGAATCACTTGGGTAGTTTGCTATTGCTTTATATGGTTTTGGGATAATCATTTATTACCTCTATGTTCCAATTCTTGTTGTTATTCTGTTTATGTTCATATTGTTATCATTAATGTTAATTGGAACATAGAGCTTAACTTGAGAACCACGTGCCACCACAAGGGTGGAATGGGACGCCCTTGGCTGACTAATTAGGAAAGCTAGTGGAAGACTACCTTACCCGAAAGGGGCAAGGGCAGTAGGGGAGAGGTCAGTGCGGGGAGGTCCCTGGTTGATTTTGCTGCGATGGCGGTCAGCCAGGAACCCTTTACTGGATCTTCCTATAAACTGTAGCGGGTTTTCGGAAGCTAGTGGAACTTTGTAAAGGCCTCGTAGTGTTGCCCTGCCGCGCTTTCTAGGTAGAGGTGTATGGGACTCGCGACCCCTTGGCAGATGGGTAACATGACTTGTGGATAAAGGGTACAACCTCTGCAGAGTGTAAATCTGGTATACTAGCCGAGCTCACGGTCATGAGCAGCTCAGGACTCTCTGATGTTTAATTATGGAACTTAAATTCAATTTTGTCATTTGCATTGCATGGGTTTATTATAAATTGTGTTCTATTACTTTATTTATGGTTTGGTATTTACTTACACTTAGTAATTGCTAATAAAATTTTGACCAACTATTTAAAAGCAATGCTCAGCTTTAACCCCTATCATTGATCAGCCTTACACTTCATGAACTCCCACCTTTGGTGAGTTCATGTCACATTATTCCCCACAACTTGTTGAGCTATGATCATGTGTGAGCTCACCCTTGCTGCCTCACACCCCCCCCACAGGAGAAGAACAGGTGGTTTCAAGTGGAGTCAAGTATCGAGGAGTTCGATCTGATCTAGGTGGCGTTTCCCAGTCGACATTGGCGCCGACGATCCTTAGTTCGTTTTATCTTTATTATTTCATTTTGTAATAAGTCTTCCGCTATGTAATAAATACTCTGATGTTAATGACATTTATCTCTATACACTCTGTTATTATATATGTTGTCTTCTTGGCGCATGTATGAGATGCACCCGGCTTTGTTCTTTAAAACCGGGTGTTACAGAAGTGGTATCAGAGGAATGTTGACTGTAGGACGAGACCTAGATAGAAATGGACAAAATCCTTACCTACTTATCTTATTCTGATTCATTTTATACTTACCTTACTCTGATTCTTTCCACACTCATCTTGATCCTGTCTCACCTTCTACTGTTCTACTCTGATCATTCTTATCTTTTCTACTCTAAGACAAGAAGGATTTCACACCTTGGAATCCTACATTTATGAACCTCTTAAGAGATAAGAGACCTAAGACAAAAAAAAATTAAAACTATTTTCTCTATTAAAAAAATGGTTGATTGTTCTGATGATAAATGCTTGATTTGCTTCTTTGATTGATTGAAACATTATAGTTGGGCATCTTAGTATGTACCACCATAAGGTAATGAATTAGCTATGGTCGGTAAAATATTAATCTATTTAGCTAATAAATCCCCCGCAGTAACATTTCTCGTAATTACTCTCCTTGTCTACAATCCTTGCTTTCTTACCTTGTATTTCTAACCCAGATGGGCTATCCCTATAGTGTTAGAAGAAAGCACTATAGATGTGATCCTTGGTATGTCATGGTTAAGAAAGGCAAAGGCAGTTTATACACTGTGCTAAAGGAACCAAAGAACTCACCAGTTCCAAGGGAGAAAGATTTGAAGTTGAAGTTGCAGTAACTACCACCATCAGACTAGTGGCGTTCTTAGTAGATGAGAAGTTGGTTGATGACAACATCCGGTTGGTTAGAGATTTTTACGGATGTCTTTCCAGAGGAGTTACCAGGGATGCCACCTGATAGAGAAGTTGAGTTTGTCATTGATCTCTTACCTGAGACTGCTCCTATTTCTAAACGGCCATACAGGATGTCCGTAGAAGAACTAAAGGGACTTAAGAAACAGTTAACGGAGTTACAGGAGGCTGGATATATTCGTCCGAATTCTTCACCTTGGGGAGCACCGGTACTATTTGTACAGAAGAAGGATGGATCGCAAAGGATGTGCGTGGATTGTAGGACTCTTAATGATGTCACTGTGAAGAACAAGTGTCCATTACCCTACATTGAGGATCTATTTGATCAGATGAGAGGTGCAAGGGTATTCTCGAAGATTGATCTCCGATCGGGTTACCAACAAACGAAGATTAGGCCATCAGATATTTCCAAGACGAAATTCTCGACCCGATATGGTTTATATGAGTTTACCGTTATGTCATTTGGACCAACTAATGCACCAACCTATTTTATGGATCTGAAGAATAAGGAGTTCATGATCTGGACAGATTCGTCGTGGTTTTCATCGACGATATTTTTAGTTATTCCAAGAGTAATAGTGATCATGAGGAACATCTGAGATTGGTGCTACAGAAGCTACGAGATAACCAGCTA
This sequence comes from Zea luxurians, assembly GCA_029449295.1. Taxonomy (NCBI): domain Eukaryota; kingdom Viridiplantae; phylum Streptophyta; class Magnoliopsida; order Poales; family Poaceae; genus Zea; species Zea luxurians. Next base: position 509,792 of record JAOPSE010000205.1, on the reverse strand, counting down.
TATGCCAAGTTCAGCAAGTGCGAGTTTTGGATTGGCGAAGTGCCATCTCTTGGACATATAATTTCTAATGGAAGAGTATCAGTGGATCCTGCTAAGGTCAAGGAGATAGTGGCGTGAAGCATACCCACTATAGTTACTAAGGTCAGGAGTTTCTTGGGACTCGCAGGATATTATCGGAGATTTATTGAAGGATTTTCTAAGATCGCTAAATCTATCATCTCACTTTTGGAGAAGGGAAGAGAGTTCAAGTGGGACGAGAAGTGCCAAGATAGCTTGGATCAATTAAAGAAAAGATTGATGTCACCACCAGTGTTGGTTATGCCAGATCTATAGAAGGGATTGGACATTTATTGTGATGCATGTGGCCAAGGCTTAAGATGTGTGCTCATGCAAGAAGGACATGTGACCGACTACGCGTCTCGACAAGTTGCGGGAACAAGAATTGAACTACCCCACTCATGACTTAGAATTGACAGTCGTTGTAAGATTTGGAGACATTATATTATGGGAATCATAAGAGTTTGAAACATATATTCACTCAGAAGGATCTCAACCTTAGGCAACGCCGTTGGATGGAGCTTATTAAGGATTGCAATTTGGAGATTCACTATCACCCGGGCAAGGCAAATTTGGTTGCAGATGCCTTGAGTCGAAAGGAGCATGTCCATTCAGCTGTTGTTCCCCAGCTACCCGATGAGATTGTTGAGGATTTCAGGAGACTTAACCTGGGGATAGTTGCTCACACTGAAGGAGTTATTATTGATGTGGAACCTACCTTGGAGCAAGAAACCCGCAGAAGGACAGATTGGTGATTAAGGATCTGATTACTGAGGGTCGAGATCCGGAATTCACGGAAGATGAGCAAGGCACCGTATGGTTCAAGGATAGGATATGTGTTCCTGAGATTGAAAGCCTTCGTGAGACTATTCTAAAGGAAGCCCATGACTTGGATTATTCTATTCATCCTGGTAGTACCAAGATGTATCAGGATTTGAAGCAGAAATACTTGTGATATGGATTGAAGAGAGATGTGGCTACACATGTGGCTATGTGCAATGCGTGTCAAAGAGTTAAGGCTGAACACCAAAGACTAGCTGGACTATTACACCCACCAAAGATGTCCAAGTGGAAGTAAGAAGGGATTGATATGGATTTCATTACTGGATTGCCTCGCACCCAGAAAGGATATGATTCTATATGGGTTATTGTGGATAGACTGACCAAAGTGGCTCATTTCATCTTGAGGCTACTCATAAGGGATCTCAATTGGTAGAGTATATATGGCTCAGATTGTGTCTCTACATGGTGTACTGAAGAAGATTATTTTGGATTGAGGATCACAATTTACCTCCAGATTTTGGAAAAGTTTTCATAAGAATATGGATACGAAGTTGAATCATAGTTCAACCTACCTCATACTGATGGACAGACTGAAAGGACTAATCATGTATTGGAATACATGTTGAGAGCTTGTACCCTTCAGCATGGTAGTAGTTGGGACAAGAGCCTACCTTATGCTGAGTTCTCATATAATAATAGTTACTAGGTCAATCTGAAGATGTCACAGTTCGAGACTCTATATGACAGGAAATGTAGGACTCCTCTATTTTTGGACCAGACTAGAGAAAGACAGATCTTTGGACCCAAACTTATTCAAGTGGCAGAAGAGCTATGCTGATAATAGGAGAAGACTACTGGGATTTAAGGGAGGTGATCATGTCTATTTGAAGGTGTCACCACTCCGTGGAATGAGGAGATTTAAAGTTAAGGGCAAATTGTCCCCTCGCTATCTTGGACCATTTCTGATCTTTAGAAGAGTTGGGGAGATGGCATACCAACTTGAGCTACCTAATAGTCTATCTGATGTGCACAATGTGTTCCACGTATCTCAACTTAAGAAGTGTCTCCGTGTCCTCAAGGAACAGTTACTAATGGAAGAGCTCAGTGTTTAGGGTGATTTGACTTACACGGAGTACCCGATCAAGATTTTGGATACATTGACTCGAGTTACAAGGAATAAAGTGATAAAGATGTGTAAAGTGCAATGGAGTCACCACAGTGAAGATGAAGCAACTTGGGAAAAAGAAGAAGAGCTTCGCATAGATTTTCCCCACCTTTTCCCTCGTTCTTCTTAAATCTCGGGGACGAGATTATCTTTAAGGGGGGTAGGATTTGTAATACCCAAATTTGTAAAAGCATAGGAAATGAGATTAATTTTCTCTATATGTGTTGCCTTTATTCATTAGTACATGTGAACACCCATTTGGAAGTGAATCATTAAATAAATGATACATAAATAACCTAATGTATCATGTTAGAGTTTAATTAAGTGTGCATTTAACAATAATAATAATTTTAGTGGGATTACATTAATATTCACATTTGAACTTAAAGACCTAAAGTATACTTAAAATGTGGTGGAAGTGAGGGAAAATACTATAAATTATGGAGGAAATAAATAAATAAAATATTTTAGACCAGTATTTAAGTTTGTATATTTGGGCTAAAGGTGAAACTCACAACAAATTCTGGAATTTGAATTATGGAAGCAAGTAGAAAATAGAAATAAGGAGGAGGTGAAATAGAAAAGAATAAAAGAAAAAAAAATAAAAACCACGGATGGGCCGAATCCGTAGCACTCGGCCCAGCCAACTGGCCTCCGCGGGTGAGCCTGTCATTCCCACTTCCGTGTGGACCCCGCTTGCCTGTTTCTCCGCCAGGTGGGTCCCTGTGGCCGGGTCTTCGTCTCCGCGCGACTCGCTCCGTCTGCTCGCCGAACCGCGAAGGAAGCGCCGCCGTGGCCGCAACCACCACTTTCCGGGTCTTCCGGCTCCAGCTGGCCACAAACCCACTGACCTCGTCCCGGCCATAAGACCCTGACGCGCACGCAGGGGACGGAGAAATCCGTGGGAGTCTGGATCTCGCCGCGCCATTAACGCCTGGATCTCCGCTCGATCGTTGCCCACATCCTCTAATCCTTATCTCTTCGGAATATATGAACTGAGGCTGCTGCGATTTCTTTCCCCGTTCCTCCAGTCGATGTACACCGCCCAGCCCTTGTCTTCGTGCATGAGAGAGAGAGATGAGGAACAGAGAAGGTTGCCGCCGCGTGACAGTATCACCCAGGTCGTCGCCAGGGCCAGATTAATGGTCAGTGTGCATCGCTGGGGGTCGTTAGCACATGTTAGTGGCCTTCCCATGCGGATACATCAACGGGACCGCGACGAATTTCTTGCCGGACTTGGGGAAATCACCGACGATCACACCATGCCGTGGCCAGCCTTGTGGGCGCCTTTCTCGCAGGTAGTCTACTGATCCGTAGCTTCGCCTCTCCCTCCTCTTTGTTTCGCACCAATTTATTTGGGAATTTGGGACCTAATGCGCCGGCGAATTCCTCGGCCATGGGCTCTGTGCCGCCGCGGTGGGCTCTGGCGCCGTTCCTGTTCGACGTTGGGGACGCGGGGGAGGAAGACGGCGCCTGGGCCGTTGGATCCACAACGGACGCACACGATTAGATCTGGGTGGCATCTTGGCTTCGAGCATCGTGGACCGTTGAACGCTCATCGATGGGAGGAGGTTGATTTCGGCTTCATTGAACTCGGGCCCTCGGATCTTGATCCAGTGGCCGTTATCAATACCGGTTCATATAACGCTTGATCTATTTTGAGCCCTAGATTCCTGATCGGACGGCCAGAAATCGTTGATACCCCTTCGCGGGTCATTTTGTTAAAGAGTCCTCGGGTTTCCGGGAAATAAACCCGCCGTCCATGTGTTACTATTCACTGAGTCTAGGATAACTTACGCCAGACCCCCTGAGCTTTCTGGAATTTGGCGCCCAGTCCAGAGGGTATTAAAAACAGAGAAATTAATATTAAAATTCATTTTCAATACAAAAACAAATCTAGAAACTTGTAAAATGCATAGAAAATTCATTTTAGTTCCAAATTGAGTCATTCCAATTTCTAAAATTTTGTAATATTATTATCTACCATTTAGAATCACTGTTTTGACATGAACTATGTTAGAAAATAAATTTATCATCTAATCCTATTATAATCACCTTAAATCTTAGGAAATTCATAACTTAAATTCTATAACTCCAAATTCAGTGACTCCAGTTCCTATGATTTCATTTTAATGTGTAGATTTTTACTGTATATTTTATTCATCTGTTTGGTGTGATGTTGATTTTGGCTATACTATGTATGTATTGTGTTGATGCGAGTAGACGAGCAAGCCACTGTGGATTCTGAGGTTCAACAAGTAGAGATAGCTGAGCAGGAGCTCATTGAAGGCAAGTTGTGCCCTTGACCACTTTTTACCCAATAATGTTCTCTAATATCACTTATCCATGCATAGGTTAATTTTGATGGGACCCAATAGGTCACCCTAGATTTGTTTATCTCATTACCTTGTTTACCCCTGAATCACTTGGGTAGTTTGCTATTGCTTTATATGGTTTTGGGATAATCATTTATTACCTCTATGTTCCAATTCTTGTTGTTATTCTGTTTATGTTCATATTGTTATCATTAATGTTAATTGGAACATAGAGCTTAACTTGAGAACCACGTGCCACCACAAGGGTGGAATGGGACGCCCTTGGCTGACTAATTAGGAAAGCTAGTGGAAGACTACCTTACCCGAAAGGGGCAAGGGCAGTAGGGGAGAGGTCAGTGCGGGGAGGTCCCTGGTTGATTTTGCTGCGATGGCGGTCAGCCAGGAACCCTTTACTGGATCTTCCTATAAACTGTAGCGGGTTTTCGGAAGCTAGTGGAACTTTGTAAAGGCCTCGTAGTGTTGCCCTGCCGCGCTTCCTAGGTAGAGGTGTATGGGACTCGCGACCCCTTGGCAGATGGGTAACATGACTTGTGGGTAAAGGGTACAACCTCTGCAGAGTGTAAATCTGGTATACTAGCCGAGCTCACGGTCATGAGCAGCTCAGGACTCTCTGATGTTTAATTATGGAACTTAAATTCAATTTTGTCATTTGCATTGCATGGGTTTATTATAAATTGTGTTCTATTACTTTATTTATGGTTTGGTATTTACTTACACTTAGTAATTGCTAATAAAATTTTGACCAACTATTTAAAAGCAATGCTCAGCTTTAACCCCTATCATTGATCAGCCTTACACTTCATGAACTCCCACCTTTGGTGAGTTCATGTCACATTATTCCCCACAACTTGTTGAGCTATGATCATGTGTGAGCTCACCCTTGCTGCCTCACACCCCCCCCCCCCACAGGAGAAGAACAGGTGGTTTCAAGTGGAGTCAAGTATCGAGGAGTTCGATCTGATCTAGGTGGCGTTTTCCCAGTCGACATTGGCGCCGACGATCCTTAGTTCGTTTTATCTTTATTATTTCATTTTGTAATAAGTCTTCCGCTATGTAATAAATACTCTGATGTTAATGACATTTATCTCTATACACTCTGTTATTATATATGTTGTCTTCTTGGCGCATGTATGAGATGCACCCGGCTTTGTTCTTTAAAACCGGGTGTTACACTCACCGCCTTGGTATACAATGCCCCACTGACCCCGGCTGCCGCCGTGCAGTGACCGCACTTGTACCCACCATAGCTAGCATGGGAGAACCAGTCTCAGGTCGCATGAGGGATAAAGTCCGCGCCCGACTTCACTCAGGTACTAGGTTTACCGGTTACCATTTTTCCCGGCATGTGTTTAGTACGTTCAAAAGCTTGACTCAGGTATCCACACATTAATCCTTAATTCATTTTCCCGTCTCATGGACAAGGCATCCTCCCTGGATCCAAGTCCGTAGACCAACATCTATCCCGTTATCAAGATGAATACAATCAATTCCTGACCTCGCGCGAGTGCTGGAAAAATCACTCGACTTCTACCGAGATCCTGATTAGCAAGCAACTACTCGACCTAGCATACTAGTATTCATCTCAAAAAAAGGAGTCCTAAGTTCATGCATCTAGAGGTTTCAAGCAATTCCTACACTTAAGTGCACATTACAAACCTACAAGCATTAAGTGTAGTAAAATAGCATATAATAATAGGTTATGCATAAAACCGGGGCTTGCCTTCAATTGCTGGGGCTGCGGGGAGATCCCCAATGGCAGCCTCTGAAGCCTGCTCCTGGTCTTCCTCTTGGACAGGTCCTTGCTCGGGGATGAGCACGTACTCTCCGTCGGCTAGATTACAATCTAATGAATGCAATGCGTAAGATATATGCATGATATGATATGTGCTTTTAGAAATCATAACTTAAAAGGTGTATAATCTTTCTTGAGTTAAACAAAGTTAACTTTACTTATGCAAGACCCTTGGGTGGTATACTTGGTAAATTAAGTTAAACTTTTAGCTAAGGCAAGTGGTAGGTTTTACTTTTAGGGGTTCCACTGAATTCTTTTAAGTCTTAGGGATAATGATAAGTACTCAAGTTAGACTTATTGAGGTGGGGTTTATTTCCTCTTTCCTTTTTCTTTATTCTCTTTAATGTTTTGGAGTAGGTTTGAACTACAAGTTGCTTTTATAAAATTCTAAAAATTCTGAAAAAATTACAGTGGCTTGCTACTGGTGTATGTTTCTCCTTCTTAAAATTTGGGGATCAGAGGGTGAATAGTTTTCTCTGCACAAAATTATTAAGTTCTAGGGTAGAAGAGGTGCTTTGAACTACAACCAATATTTAACAGTGGGTAATTCTTCAGAACTTATTTTTGCTGGCTTTTAGATGTTATAATATGACTTGATACAAATTTCTAGTCATTAATACCTTTTAATTATTTTTCTATGGTTTTCTCAAGTTTCTAGCCAAATGGGTGCTTTCTACTACCACTATATTTGAAAAATATCAAACAACAGAATTCTTATTTTTCTTAGTCATTGTTTTGTGCAAGAGCAATCATTCTGAAGTTTGGCATCTTTTTGCTTAAGGGAAGGGGGTGGGGTGCATTATTTGAATTAAATGGCCTTTCCCTTAAATCATTAGCAAATGGTATGAGTTTGCTTCTTTTTCATGGGCTTGCATTTTTCTCTGGTAGTTTACCTTATTAAGGACTTAGCTAATTTTTGGTTGCTCATTATCACAATATTTGAGGTTGTTCATGATTTAGTTAGACAATGCCTTATTATCACCTTGTATTTATTTCCCTTACTCAAAAAGTTGGACTGTGGTGCTCTATATTTTTGCAGTGGGGCTCTGGTGGTTATAAGTTCACTGGATTTTTGTTAAGCATTTTGGTTATAGTTTTGCCTCTTTAATAATTGATTTTCAGTCTTATTTAGGCTAAACAAATCATTTTAATTTAAAACTGATCCAAACTAATAGTCTCTGTATTTTTCCTAGGTTCTCTGTTTCATAAGTAAACTAGGAAAAATAGTATTAATCACTGTTCATTAGTTTCTAATACCCTTATGATTTTCTCTAAGTTTTGGTCAAAACATCTTTAAATGAGAAACTACATCATAATTTCTAATGCTGGGGTTCCTACTATTTTTAAACAGTGTCTAAAAGAGGTTTGAATACTCACAAATTTTCTTAAGTCTAGTATAGAAGAAAAACTAATTTTTCTTGATTAAATAAGGTTTAGTGGGTTTCTGTTTTTAATTTTAAACTCTAAAATTTTGAATAGAAAGCATAGGGTTTACTAATTTTAAATGATAGATTGTAACACACAGAGGCTAGCAAAATTGGTTTGACATTCTTTGAGTAAGAATTCATCAAGTTATGAATTTTTCAAGTTCTCTGGTTATTTAAAAGAATTTCAGAATCGATTTAAATGAAAACCTACTTTACACTGGGGTCCCTGGATGTTTTCTAAGTTTTTCCTCGCGAATCAGTCCTCAGGCTACTATTCACATGAGTCGCTGACATTACAGAAAACCCCTCGGGTTCTAAGGATCCTAACCCGAGGTCCTTCGTCTACCTCAAACAGTAACCGCGGCGGAAGAAAGGGCGGAGGGGCTTACCGGCGGCGAGATTGCTCCGGTGAAGTGGTCGAGGATGACGGGGAGGTCCTGGGGATCACAACGGTGTGCGGAACGCCGTCGGAGATGGCCGGAGTCGGTCGGTCCACGCGCGCAGGCGGGGATGCTCGTCGGCGGCGAGGAGACCGGCCTGGCCACGGCGAGATGGTTCAATCGAATGGGTCAGGGAGGTCCACGGGATGCCAGAGAAGACATGAGCGAGAGGAATTGGGCGGAGACTCACCGGATAGCTCGGTCCACGAGCGACGGCGGAAGACCGAAGTCCGGCGAAGTCGATCTCGGGCCTCCGGTGAAGTCCGGCTGGGTCCGAGGGCTTGGCGAGCTTCACGGGCTACTGGTGGAGCTGGCCGAAGCACTGGCTTGGCTTGAGGACGGCTGGGGTGGGCTGGCCACGGTGGCCGAAGCTTGGGCGGCAATGGCGGGCGGAAATCAAGCTCGCCGGAGCTAAGAAAAGCGGCTGGCCGAAGAGGGTGAGTGCGGGGCGAAGTGAGGCGCGCCTGGGGAGGCTTTATAGGCGCGGGCGGGCACGGCCGAGGGCAAGGACGCGCGGCGGACGCGACTGGTCGCCGGGGAGCGCGCGCGCGCGCGGGTTGGGCGAGCTCTGGCACGCCGGCCAGGGTCGAACACGTGGGAGCACGCGTTCTGCCCAAGTTCTGGCGCGTGTAGTCGCTCATCCGAGCCTGCTCTCGCCTTGGTCAATGCACAAAACCTCTTCCCCTCCCTACAAGCTACCATTCTTGTGTGGAGGTCATAGGATTTTGCCTACTGGTTGCAGAGATATGGAGCCAGGAAATCTGGTCTGTCTCCCTGCGCAAATCCGAGGCAAATCCAAGGTTTAGTCGTGTCTAGGGCTCGCGTCCCAATGCCATCTTCTGGCACACGACAGAGGGGTTAGTTAGGCACATTTTTGTCAATGGGGCCATTAGGATTCGAGTTAAGGATCAAGGTGAACATCCCTGATCTTTGGATCAAGGTCTGATTTTCAGAAATCTGAAATTCAGAATTCTTATCAAGTCCACACATGGAAAGCTTGATTTGGGGTTTTATTTGAGCTATTTTGGCTAAGCTTTCTCAACCTTTCTTGTTGCCCATTAAATATACTTCAATTTTTATAATTGGCTCAATTCAAAATTTTAAACTTTTCACTCCCCTTTTCTTACTTTTTGAATTTTGCTTATGGGGCTTATTTTGGGATTTTTAAACTAGGGTTGCATAATCTGATCTTTTAAGGGACTTAATTGCTTTGATCATGACACTTTTAAGTATGTACTTGGTGATTTCATCATTACTTAAGTTATTTTGATGCTCATGCTTACTTTGGTTCACATAAAATAATGGTTCTAGGTTTGGCTTTTGAAAGAAAAACCCTGAGTGACACTGGGGTGTCACAGCCTTCCCCCCTTAAAGGAATCTCGTCCCGAGATTCGGGCCAGAGTCCTCCCGGGGTAAAGCGAAGGGTGAGACTTATAGGAAATGGGTGATTATTGCCATTATTAGGATAAACTGCTCTTCGAATGTCATTCTCTTTGCAACTTCAGAAGGAAGTCCTTTTAAGTTTTACCTTATAGTTACTTCATTCTGGATTAAGATCATATTTTTGGAAATTAGATTCGAAGGGCAGGAGGAGGGGTTGGGGGTGATTACGTACCAGCTTCCTTAGGTAGGCAATCGGGAAAGTTGGATCTCAGGAATTCCTCGGTTTCCCAAGTAGCTTCCTCCTCTGAGTGATTACTCCACTGGACCTTGAACATCTTGATCGATTTAGCCCGAGTTGATCTTTCCTTGCAATCCAGAATCTTGGAGGGGTACTCTTGGTACGAGAGATCTGGCTCTATCTCCAATTCTGGCTCTGCTAAGATTTCAGTCGGCAATCGAACACACTTCTTCAGCTGAGATACATGGAAAACATCGTGAATGGCAGACATCTTTGAAGGTAACTTCAGCTTGTATGCCACGGGTCCACATGCTTCTATGATCTCATAAGGTCCAATGTAGCGAGGGGCTAGCTTGCCTTTGATCCCAAACCTCTGCATTCCCTTGGTGGGTGATACCTTGAGGTATACAAAACTTCCCACCTCGAACTGGAGAGGTTTCCTTCTTCTATCATGATAACTCTTCTGCCTGGCCTGAGCAGCTTCTAGATTCTTCCTGATTAGCTTGACCTTCCTTTCGGCTTCAGTCACTAAATCAGGTCCAAAAACTTCTCTTTCACCAGACTGAGACCAATTGAGTGGTGTCCTGCACCTTCTTCCATAGAGAGCTTCAAAAGGTGCCATCTTTAGGCTGGATTGATAACTATTGTTATAAGCGAACTCTGCCAAGGAGAGGTGCTTATCCCAGTTCTTGCCACAATCGATCGCACAAGCTCTCAGCATATCTTCCAGGATTTGGTTTACCCTTTCCGTCTGACCATCAGTCTGTGGGTGGTAAGCTGAACTCCTGATTAGCTTGGTTCCCAAAGACTTTTGCAATTGTTCCCAAAATCTGGCAACAAATTGGGCTCCTCGGTCAGAAACAATGGTCCGAGGTAATCCGTGCAAACACACGATCCGGTCAATATACAATTCTGCATATTTCTGAGCCTTATCAGTGGTGTGCACAGGAAGAAAATGTGCCACTTTCGTCAATCGGTCCACAATAACCCAAATTGAATCATGATGACGAGAGGTGTTGGGTAGACCCACAATGAAATCCATGCTGATGTCGTCCCACTTCCACGAAGGTACGGAGAGTGGTTGCAAAGCTCCAGCGGACTTCAAGTGGCTTGCCTTTACCCTCTGACAGGTGTCACATTCTGATACATACTGGGCTATTTCCCTCTTCATTCTGGTCCACCAGTACAAAGGCTTCAAATCATGGTACATCTTGGTGCTTCCTGGATGCATAGAGAATTTGGAGAGATGAGCTTCATCCAAAATTCTCCTCTTGAGATCCTGGTCTTTAGGAATCACCAATCTGTTTTTGAACCATAACACACCCTTCTCATCTTGGCGGAAACAATCATACTTCTCAACCTTCTGACGGAGATTCTTCTTGATAATCTGCACTCCCTTGTCACTGAGTTGGGCCATAATGATCTGGTCTTGCAAAGCTGGCTCAACAGAAATGTGAGACAAAGAACCAGAGGAAATCACTTCAATTTGCATCTTGCTCAACTCATCACACAAGGTGTTAATGCGAGAATCCATCAGAACACAGTTGCACTGCAACTTCCGACTCAAAGCATCAGCTACCACATTAGCCTTTCCTGGGTGATAATGTACCTCCAGGTCATAATCCTTGATCAGCTCTAGCCATCTTCTCTGCCTCATGTTAAGATCAGCCTGAGTAAAAATGTACTTAAGGCTCTTATGATCAGTGAAGATGTTGCAGTGGGTTCCCATTAGATAGTGCCTCCACATCTTTAATGCATGAACCACTGCTGCTAACTCAAGGTCATGAGTGGGATAATTTTGCTCATGAGGCCTGAGTGCTCTTGAAGCATAAGCAATGACTCGGTTGTCTTGCATCAAGACACAACCTAGCCCGGTGCCCGAGGCATCACAATATACATCAAAAGGCTTGCTGCTGTCGGGTTGCGCCAATACTGGTGTTGTGGTCAGATGCTGCCTTAATGCATGGAAGGCATCTTCGCACTTCTGACTCCACACAAATTTGACTTCTTTCTTCAGCAATTCAGTAATAGGCTTCGCAATTCGAGAGAAGTCCGGAATAAATCTTCGGTAATAACCAGCTAATCCCAGAAAACTCCGAATCTGGCGAACAGTTGTTGGTGGCTTCCAGTTCATCACCTCTTGCACTTTATCAGGATCAACAGCTATTCCAGCCTGAGAGATAGTGTGACCCAAGAATTTGATTTCCTTCAGCCAAAAATCACACTTGGATAACTTGGCGTAAAGGTGGTGCTCTCGCAGACGTTGAAGCACTACATGCAAATGCCCGGCATGTTCTTCCTCGTTCTTTGAGTACACCAGAATGTCATCGATGAAAACCACCACGAACTTATCCAATTCCGGCATAAAAACAGAATTCATCAGATACATGAAATATGCTGGTGCATTCGTCAGCCCGAATGACATCACCAAGAATTCATATAGCCCATATCTGGTTGAGAATGCCGTCTTCGGAATATCACTTGCTCGTATTTTAATCTGATGGTAGCCAGAGCGAAGGTCTATCTTGGAAAACACCTTGGCTCCGACCAACTGGTCAAAGAGAACATCAATACGAGGCAAAGGATACTTGTTCTTGATAGTTACCGCATTAAGAGGGCGGTAATCTATACACAGCCTCAAGCTTTCATCCTTCTTCTTCACAAACAGTGCTGGACATCCCCAAGGCGAAGTGCTTGGGCGAATGAAACCCTTATCCAGCAACTCTTGCAATTGCTTCTTCAATTCTGCCAATTCAGCGGGTGGCATTCGGTAGGGCCTCTTGGAAATTGGGGTCGTTCCCGGTTGCAACTCGATGGCGAATTCAATGTCCCGGTCCGGTGGCATTCCTGGCAATTCATCAGGAAAGACATCTGCATACTCACAGACCACTGGGATCTTCTTCAGGGGTATCTCCGTCATAGAGAAAGCACATGACTGAGAAGAACCCTGACTAGGCAAAATCAAAGTGAAATTCCCGCAGAAAGGGGAATTAACTTCCACGGTACGACTGGCTACATCAAGCACAACTTGGTGCAAGGTCATCCAATTTGCCCCTAGAATAATGTCCACATTCTCCAATCCCAACACAAGAAGAGTGGTTTTGATAATGTGGCTTCCCAGTTGAATAGGCACACTTTGGTTTAATTGATTAGTTGCAATTTTACCCCCAGGTGTGACTATCATGAATGACCCTTTTGAGTGAGAGAATGGCAGTTTGCAATTAGCACTGAACCTTTGGCTAATGAAACTATGAGATGCACCAGAATCAAACAGAATTAAAGCAGGTTGATTATAAACTGAAAAGATACCAGTCATGATAGGAGCTCCTTCTGGCACTTCCTCAAGAGCAGTGAAGTTGAGCTTCCCTTGCCTGACTTGCACCTTCTGCTTTCTTCCCTTGTCTTGATTTGGTGCGGGCATCTGCCTCTGCTGGTTCCTGGGACAATTCTTAGCATAGTGGCCCACATTGCCACAAGTGAAACACTTGTTCCCATTGCCCTGGCGGAACTGCTGCTGCTGCGGAGGCTGATTGTTCCTTGGGGCGGGAGCTGGGTAGCGGTTGGGTGTCGGCTGCTGCTGCTGCTGCTGAGGTGGCCTGATCACCCATCTGCCTGCCTGCTGCTGAAAACCCCTGCTCTGATTTTGAGAAACAATCCGGAACCTCTGAGCTTGAGCGGATGGTGCTGCCATTGGTGCCTTTCTCTTCTTCTCTGCCCGGTGAGCAACAATGCAATCCTCCTGAGAGATGGCCATATTGACCAACTCATTGAAGCTATCAGCCCGGACAGTGTTGAGTCTTTCCCGCAGCTTGGTATTGAGACCCCTGCGGAAGCGATCCCTCTTCTTCTCATCAGAATCAGCATGATACCCTGCATACTGGCATAAGTCATTGAAGGCTTGCGCATATTGCAGTACCGTGCGGGTTCCTTGATTGAGGGCCAGAAATTCATTCAACTTCCGATCAAGAATGCCAGCTGGAATGTGGTGTCCTCTGAAGGCAGTCTTGAATTCCTCCCAAGATACCTCACGATCATCAGGGAGCATAGCACGGAAGTGATCCCACCAAGTCCGAGCAGATCCGTGAAGCTGCTGCGCGGCGAAGCGGGTCTTGGTAGCATCAGGGCAGTCTCCTGTGAGGAGGGGAAACTTGGACTCGACGACGCGAAGCCATACGTCGGCGTCCAACGGATCCTCTGCCTTGGCGAATAAGGGCGGCTGCGTGCTCAGAAACTCCTGGTATGTTGCCATAGCCGGAGGTCGCTGAGGCTGGCCTCCACCTTGCTGCTGGGGGTGGGGCTGCCGCTGCAAGAGCTGTCGCAGAATCTCATTCTGCTGGGCCATCAGCTCCTGCACTGTGGGAGCTGGAGGAGGTGGCGGGGGAACCTGCTCGTTCTGCCCGCGACGCTGCCTAGCTGCCATCTGAAAACAGAGATTGTCGCCATTGTTATCCCAACTCACAATTTCGAATGGCAAGATATCATTTCATATAGAAGAAAAAGAATGCCATAATCATAATATCAGGTTCGAAATGAAGATAACATGGTGACAAGGATCCCACAGATTCCAAAAGTTCATAGGGTTACATTAATCAGGGGAAAGTACCCACAAGCCTAGTCCAAAATATGATACTACTAAGCTCGCATAGGTTTCTATCCACCTAAAATGTCGAAGTGACTGCTTAACCCTGAGCGGTGGAAGCGACACTGGATGCGGGTGAAGGGGGCATCGCGGAGGTAGTCCCATTGGCACCAGGGGCTGGTCCTAGCTCCTCGGGAGCCTCTTCTCCCTCGCTTCCTGCTTCATTTGCCTCCATCTCCAGGTGGTGCATGTCCAAGTGGTCGTTTGCTTCCTCGAGTTCCCTCTACACATCGTGAAGTTGGTTCTCCAAGACATCAATAGTGTTGTCTCGGATCTCCACTTGCTGCTCCAGGGTAGCGATACGCTGGTTCAGCCTCTCCACCTGCAGATCCTTTTCCACCAACTCTGTGGATAGGTCGACCACAAAATCTTCCCGACTGTCGAGAGTGAGCTTGGCAGTCCGAGCGGTGTTAGCAAGAAGTGTCATAGCATCGCTCTGAAGGGCCTGAAGGCGGTACAGCGCACTCATGCACTGAACGGTGACCCTCCCAACCAAGTCAGGATACATGGCCCACACATCCTTCACATGGCTCACGCGGTTACACCACATGGGATCATCCTTCCTCTCAGCAGGGAAGAGTCCCAAGGGGTGCATCACCATCTCCAGGGGATGGTAGCCACAGAAAGTCGTCAGAGCCTTCATGGCTGCTGCCTCAACGGTGTCGTCCGTCCTGAGTCCGATCGTCTCAGAGTCAAGAGAACGCCAACCCGGCTGAAGGGGATGAGCCTCCAAAGTCAGCCAGACCCGACAACAAGGTACCCGATGCTCCTCATACAACTGCACCGTGTACAAAGGGGGCGTAGGGTAACCGGCGGAGTTAAGCACTTCCCACAAGATGGAGGGAAAGCCATCACGAGAAAGGAAGTCAGAACTGAAACGAGAGTCTCCTCCACTAGCGGGGGTGGGTGAATTCATCTGCGGAAGGGAATCAAAGATAAAGATTATGGTGGAAGAAAAAGAAAAAGAGAGCCCGAATGGTTCTAAAGAAAAGGGGTTAGCTCAAATTTTAATTCCTCTTTATGTTTTATAATGCATGCATGCTGGAAGAAACGTCGCCTCTCAAAAAGAAAATAGGGTGCCTTTTTAGGGCAGCCTAAAATATAGGTATTGGCCCACGGGGCCTAATTAATTTGCCACCTATTCCCTCTATGCCTAAGGCCTTTCGTCCTAGGTCTAGCGGTCTAGTCCTGACGATCTATAGCAGTTTCTAGGCAAGTTTTAGATTTTGAAAATTGGTATTCTTGGTTTATCGATTTTCTCTGTGGTGGAATTTGCTCCGATACCAGCTGTGGCAGAACCACCCGAATTATTCCAGCTTAAGTGCCTAAGTCATGCCTCAAGGGCCGTGACACACTTAAATCGGAATAACCCGTCAGTCCTTCAGATCTAGTCTGATAGAGCCACTTAACCAGGATCAAATTCCACAATCTCACTCGAAGGTGAGTCACAGAAGAAATACAATAAAACAGGAAACCTCAAATTAAGTACTGAATTATTACATAAATCGGAGTTCTGGAGTAGCAAATAAAGTTCATTAAGTAAGGTGCAGCGGATAATCGATGTCGTCGGTAATGAGGAAATGGGCAAGGCCTAGCCCACTACTCCTCATGCTCCTCTCCTGCCGGAGCAACATCCCACTCGACCGTCCAACCCGGTGGCAGGGTGGTAGGCCAAGTCACACCATCAACCAGATCCTGCATGGTACCTGCAAAAATGGTGCCACAAGCAAGGCTGAGTATACTAATACTCAGCTAGACTTACCCGGTGTGAGGAGTCTACTCCTCTACCTCTAGACTATGCAGCTATTTGGCTGAGGGGTTTGGTTTGCCAAAAGCACTAGCCGAGTCTAAAAACAAGTTTTAGCTTTTCCAATTCTAGTATCATTAATTCAGCTAAGTTTGCTCTTTCTAAGCATACATGGTAACAATCATTTAGTTCAAACAACAAGTTATCTCATATAACCACATTTCACTTCTTACTCGATGCAGTACAAGGAATCAAGCAGTCTCATTAGCTGCGAGAAGCAGACGATTCGAATCGAGTTTTAAACCTTGCAAGGTAAACCTAAACACACGGCATGTCAGGGCACTCCGACCCTACACATGACAACCGTCCCCATCGATTCCCCGTTCGCGTCCAGGCCTCACCGCCTTGGCATACAATGCCCCACTGACCCCGGCTGCCGCCGTGCAGTGACCGCACTTGTACCCACCATAGCTAGCATGGGAGAACCAGTCTCAGGTCGCATGAGGGATAAAGTCCGCGCCCGGCTTCACTCAGGTACTAGGTTTACCGGTTACCATTTTTCCCGGCATGTGTTTAGTACGTTCAAAAGCTTGACTCAGGTATCCACACATTAATCCTTAATTCATTTTCCCGTCTCATGGACAAGGCATCCTCCCTGGATCCAAGTCCATAGACCAACATCTATCCCGTTATCAAGATGAATACAATCAATTCCTGACCTCGCGCGAGTGCTGGAAAAATCACTCGACTTCTACCGAGATCCTGATTAGCAAGCAACTACTCGACCTAGCATACTAGTATTCATCTCAAAAAAAGGAGTCCTAAGTTCATGCATCTAGAGGTTTCAAGCAATTCCTACACTTAAGTGCACATTACAAACCTACAAGCATTAAGTGTAGTAAAATAGCATATAATAATAGGTTATGCATAAAACCGGGGCTTGCCTTCAATTGCTGGGGCTGCGGGGAGATCCTCAATGGTAGCCTCTGAAGCCTGCTCCTGGTCTTCCTCTTGGACAGGTCCTTGCTCGGGGATGAGCACGTACTCTCCGTCGGCTAGATTACAATCTAATGAATGCAATGCGTAAGATATATGCATGATATGATATGTGCTTTTAGAAATCATAACTTAAAAGGTGTATAATCTTTCTTGAGTTAAACAAAGTTAACTTTACTTATGCAAGACCCTTGGGTGGTATACTTGGTAAATTAAGTTAAACTTTTAGCTAAGGCAAGTGGTAGGTTTTACTTTTAGGGGTTCCACTGAATTCTTTTAAGTCTTAGGGATAATGATAAGTACTCAAGTTAGACTTATTGAGGTGGGGTTTATTTCCTCTTTCCTTTTTCTTTATTCTCTTTAATGTTTTGGAGTAGGTTTGAACTACAAGTTGCTTTTATAAAATTCTAAAAATTCTGAAAAAATTACAGTGGCTTGCTACTGGTGTATGTTCTCCTTCTTAAAATTTGGGGATCAGAGGGTGAATAGTTTTCTCTGCACAAAATTATTAAGTTCTAGGGTAGAAGAGGTGCTTTGAACTACAACCAATATTTAACAGTGGGTAATTCTTCAGAACTTATTTTTGCTGGCTTTTAGGTGTTATAATATGACTTGATACAAATTTCTAGTCATTAATACCTTTTAATTATTTTTCTATGGTTTTCTCAAGTTTCTAGCCAAATGGGTGCTTTCTACTACCACTATATTTGAAAAATATCAAACAACAGAATTCTTATTTTTCTTAGTCATTGTTTTGTGCAAGAGCAATCATTCTGAAGTTTGGCATCTTTTTGCTTAAGGGAAGGGGGTGGGGTGCATTATTTGAATTAAATGGCCTTTCCCTTAAATCATTAGCAAATGGTATGAGTTTGCTTCTTTTTCATGGGCTTGCATTTTTCTCTGGTAGTTTACCTTATTAAGGACTTAGCTAATTTTTGGTTGCTCATTATCACAATATTTGAGGTTGTTCATGATTTAGTTAGACAATGCCTTATTATCACCTTGTATTTATTTCCCTTACTCAAAAAGTTGGACTGTGGTGCTCTATATTTTTGCAGTGGGGCTCTGGTGGTTATAAGTTCACTGGATTTTTGTTAAGCATTTTGGTTATAGTTTTGCCTCTTTAATAATTGATTTTCAGTCTTATTTAGGCTAAACAAATCATTTTAATTTAAAACTGATCCAAACTAATAGTCTCTGTATTTTTCCTAGGTTCTCTGTTTCATAAGTAAACTAGGAAAAATAGTATTAATCACTGTTCATTAGTTTCTAATACCCTTATGATTTTCTCTAAGTTTTGGTCAAAACATCTTTAAATGAGAAACTACATCATAATTCTAATGCTGGGGTTCCTACTATTTTTAAACAGTGTCTAAAAGAGGTTTGAATACTCACAAATTTTCTTAAGTCTAGTATAGAAGAAAAACTAATTTTTCTTGATTAAATAAGGTTTAGTGGGTTTCTGTTTTTAATTTTAAACTCTAAAATTTTGAACAGAAAGCATAGGGTTTACTAATTTTAAATGATAGATTGTAACACACAGAGGCTAGCAAAATTGGTTTGACATTCTTTGAGTAAGAATTCATCAAGTTATGAATTTTTCAAGTTCTCTGGTTATTTAAAAGAATTTCAGAATCGATTTAAATGAAAACCTACTTTACACTGGGGTCCCTGGATGTTTTCTAAGTTTTTCCTCGCGAATCAGTCCTCAGGCTACTATTCACATGAGTCGCTGACATTACAGAAAACCCCTCGGGTTCTAAGGATCCTAACCCGAGGTCCTTCGTCTACCTCAAACAGTAACCGCGGCGGAAGAAAGGGCGGAGGGGCTTACCGGCGGCGAGATTGCTCCGGTGAAGTGGTCGAGGATGACGGGGAGGTCCTGGGGATCACAACGGTGTGCGGAACGCCGTCGGAGATGGCCGGAGTCGGTCGGTCCACGCGCGCAGGCGGGGATGCTCGTCGGCGGCGAGGAGACCGGCCTGGCCACGGCGAGATGGTTCAATCGAATGGGTCAGGGAGGTCCACGGGATGCCAGAGAAGACATGAGCGAGAGGAATTGGGCGGAGACTCACCGGATAGCTCGGTCCACGAGCGACGGCGGAAGACCGAAGTCCGGCGAAGTCGATCTCGGGCCTCCGGTGAAGTCCGGCTGGGTCCGAGGGCTTAGCGAGCTTCACGGGCTACTGGTGGAGCTGGCCGAAGCACTGGCTTGGCTTGAGGACGGCTGGGGTGGGCTGGCCACGGTGGCCGAAGCTTGGGCAGCAATGGCGGGCGGAAATCAAGCTCGCCGGAGCTAAGAAAAGCGGCTGGCCGAAGAGGGTGAGTGCGGGGCGAAGTGAGGCGCGCCTGGGGAGGCTTTATAGGCGCAGGCGGGCACGGCCGAGGGCAAGGACGCGCGGCGGACGCGACTGGTCGCCGGGGAGCGCGCGCGCGCGGGTTGGGCGAGCTCTGGCACGCCGGCCAGGGTCGAACACGTGGGAGCACGCGTTCTGCCCAAGTTCTGGCGCGTGTAGTCGCTCATCCGAGCCTGCTCTCGCCTTGGTCAATGCACAAAACCTCTTCCCCTCCCTACAAGCTACCATTCTTGTGTGGAGGTCATAGGATTTTGCCTACTGGTTGCAGAGATATGGAGCCAGGAAATCTGGTCTGTCTCCCTGCGCAAATCCGAGGCAAATCCAAGGTTTAGTCGTGTCTAGGGCTCGCGTCCCAATGCCATCTTCTGGCACACGACAGAGGGGTTAGTTAGGCACATTTTTGTCAATGGGGCCATTAGGATTCGAGTTAAGGATCAAGGTGAACATCCCTGATCTTTGGATCAAGGTCTGATTTTCAGAAATCTGAAATTCAGAATTCTTATCAAGTCCACACATGGAAAGCTTGATTTGGGGTTTTATTTGAGCTATTTTGGCTAAGCTTTCTCAACCTTTCTTGTTGCCCATTAAATATACTTCAATTTTTATAATTGGCTCAATTCAAAATTTTAAACTTTTCACTCCCCTTTTCTTACTTTTTGAATTTTGCTTATGGGGCTTATTTTGGGATTTTTAAACTAGGGTTGCATAATCTGATCTTTTAAGGGACTTAATTGCTTTGATCATGACACTTTTAAGTATGTACTTGGTGATTTCATCATTACTTAAGTTATTTTGATGCTCATGCTTACTTTGGTTCACATAAAATAATGGTTCTAGGTTTGGCTTTTGAAAGAAAAACCCTGAGTGACACTGGGGTGTCACATGTTGGCTGCGCTTGTATATTGCTTGAGGCGCCTAGGGGTCCCTTTTATAGGCACAAGGGGCCTAGGAGCCGTTGGAAGCAATCCAGGAAGGCAAATCTTGCCTTCTGTCGGGTGGCGCACCGGACAGTCCGGTGCACACTGGACACTGTCGAGTGCCCGATTTCTTTCCTTCTATGGCGAAGCTGACCGTTGGAAGTCTTGGAGCCGTTGGCGCACCGGACATGTCTGGTGCACACCGGACATTCCGGTGCCTCCATCTACCCGTTGGCTCGGCCACGTGTCCCGCGCAGATCGCGCGGCCGACCGTTGGCTCACCGGACAGTCCGGTGCACACCAGACAGTTCGGTGAATTATAGTCGTACGTCGCCGGTGAATTCCCGAGAGCGGCCAGTTCGCTCGAGCCAGCCTGGCGCACCGGACACTGTCCAGTGCACCACCGGACACTATCCGGTGAGCCACCAGACAGTCCGGTGCACCCAGACTGAGCAGAGTCTTGGCTGTATACAGCCAAGCCTTTTGCACCTCTTTCCTTTCCTTCTTCTTTCTGTTTCTAACACTTAGACAAGTATATTAGTACACTAAAACCAATGTACTAAGTCTAGAAACATACCTTCTCTTAATTATTACATCTATAGCATTTCACATGCTTGATCTTTGATGTTGGACTCATAAATCATCAAGTCGGCTTGACTTGATCTAGATTGACATTTCTTGGCTCCAACATCCTGCAAAGGTCACATAGAACATCTCCAAACATAGGAACAACCCAAACTAAAGATTAAGGTGAACTTAGCTCTTTTGGGCTGCTTCCAGTTCTGGTTTTGACACTTGTTCTCCTTCTAATGACCTTGATCTCCTTTTTAGAGCTTGATCTTGAGCCTTATGACTTACACCACATAACTGTAGCTGTTGCCTCATTGGTTGTAAGTCACGTCCTTATGTAGTGATCCTTGATGTGCCGTAGCTATTCTCAACTCGATCACCCTTGACTTTGCAAGCCTTCTTCTTCACCCTTGGCTTTGGGTTCCTTAGCCTTCTTGACCTTCTCCCATGCACTTGGTACCTCGAAGCTCTTCTTGCCTCCGTCCTTGGCTTGATCAGTTGTCTCCGAGCTATGCACCCGAGTATCACTTTTGTAATGTCCATCTTACTTGTGATGCCCATTATCTATCATCATCTAGTCCTTGGACCATCACACTTGTTCACTTGTGTTGAACCCTGTAGGCTTTACCTTAAGCACCTGTTCAACACTTAGTACACTTGTTAGACCTTTAATTGAGTTGTCATCCAAACACCAAAACTCACAAGAGAGCTTTCAAAGCCCAAGACACCAGGGATCTTCCCAAGAACTGACAAGTCCCTGATGTGCTCTTCCTATCAATTTTACACCCTGCCCAATCAACATCAGAATATCCTAGTAAATCAAAGGTGGATCCCTTGGGGTACCAAAAGCCAAACTTAGGTGTATAAACTAGATATCTCAAGATTCTTTTCACGGCCCTAAGGTGAACTTCCTTAGGATCGGCTTGGAACCTTGCACACATGCATACGGAAAGCATAATATCCGGTCGAGATGCACATAAATAGAGTAGAGATCCTATCATCGACCGATATACCTTTTGATCTACGGATTTACCTCCCGTGTCGAGGTCGAGATGTCCATTGATTCCCATGGGTGTCTTGATGGGCTTGGCATCCTTCATTCCAAACATGGTAAGTATATCTTAAATGTACTTTGTTTGGCTGATGAAGGTGCCCTCTTGGAGTTGCTTGACTTGAAATCCTAGAAAGTACTTCAACTCCCCCATCATAGACATCTCGAATTTTTGTACCATGATCCTACTAAACTCTTCACAAGTAGATATGTTAGTAGACCCAAATATAATATTGAGAGCACCTAGAGGGGGGGTGAATAGGTGATCCTGAAAAACTTTAAAACTTAATGCCACAAAAACTTGGTTAAGCGTTAGCACAATAATGCCAAGTGGCTAGAGAGGAGTCTCAACAAAACACAATAACCACAAAGATATCAACACAGAGATGGCACAGTGGTTTATCCCGTGGTTCGGCCAAGACCAACGCTTGCCTACTCCACGTTATGGTGTCCCAACGGACGAGGGTTGCAATCAACCACTCTCAAGCGGTCCAAAGACCCACTTGAATACCACGGTGTTTTGCTTAGCTTGACTATATCCCGTTCGCGAGGAATCTCCACAACTTGGAGCCTCTCGCCCTTACACTTTGATGTTCACAAAGAAGCACGGAGTAAGGGAGGGATGAGCAACGCACACAAGACACAAAATCACAGTGACAACGCGCACACAAGTCGCAACAAGAGCTCGCAACACAACCCGACGAGTTCACAACTCAAATAGAGCTCTAGATGCTATCACAAAGAAACAAATGCGTGGAATCGAAGTCTCGGTGCTTAGGAATGCTTTGAGTATACTTGATATCCTCCTCCATGCGCCTAGGGGTCTCTTTTATAGCCCCAAGGCAGCTAGGAGCCGTTGAGAGCATTCCAGGAAGGCAGATCTTGCCTTCTGTCGCCTGGCGCACCGGACAGTCCGGTGCACCACCGGACACTGACCGGTGCGGATTTGTTTCCTTATACGGCGAAGCCAACCGTTGCTGATTGAGAGCCGTTGGCGCACCGGACACTGTCCGGTGCCCCAATGTGACCGTTGGCTCGGCCACGCGTCACGCGCGGAATCCTCGGCCGACCGTTGCCCGGCTGACCGTTGGCTCACCGGACAGTCCGGTGCACCACCGGACAGTCCGGTGAATTTTAGTCGTACGCCGGTAATTATCTCCCGAGAGCGACAAGTTCGCCTGTGAACGGCTCACCGGACAGTCCGGTGCACCACCGGACAGTCCGGTGAATTATAGCCGTACACCGCCGTCGAAGTCCCGAGAGCAGCAAGTTCGCCCGAGTCAGCCTGGCGCACCGGACACAGTCCGGTGCACCACCGGACACTGTCCGGTGCACCACCGGACAGTCCGGTGCACCCAGACCGAGCTAACTTTGGCTGAACATAGCCATCTCTTTTCCAATTCGATTTTTCCTGTTTCCAGCACTTAGACATAATACATTAGTCCATAAAACAATGTACTAAGTCTAGAAACATACCTCATGACATGATTTGCACTTTGTCCACCACTTTGCATAGATTAACACAAAAGCACTTGTGTTGGCACTCAATCACCAAAATACTTAGAAATGGCCCAAAGGCACATTTCCCTTTCAATCTCCCCTTTTTGGTGATTTATGCCAACACAACAAAAAGCAACTAGAACAAGTGCAATATCAATGCAAATGAAAACTCAAAATTGTTTTGATTCAATTTTGGCATATATGGATCACTATTTGCCACCACTTGGTTTGTTTTTGCAAATCAAACTCAATTTCCTATCTCTAAGTCAAATTCACTTGTAGAGACATAAAGAGAGGTATTCCAAGAGAAATTGATCAAAGATTCAAAAACTCCCCCTTTTTCCCATAACCGACTATTCTCCCCACAAGAGGCCACTTTTGACAAAAGAGACAATAAAAGAGTTTTGACAAACCAAAAGCTTTATACTACTATTTTCAAAATTTCTCAAGTGGTAGTTGATCCATTTATTGCTTTGGCCTTTATTT
Source organism: Zea luxurians (assembly GCA_029449295.1). NCBI lineage: Eukaryota > Viridiplantae > Streptophyta > Magnoliopsida > Poales > Poaceae > Zea > Zea luxurians. Next base: position 485,908 of record JAOPSE010000205.1, on the reverse strand, counting down.
TCTCCCCCTTTGGCATCAAGCACCAAAACGGGATCAATCTTGGCCCTTTAACCCCATTGCCTCACCAAAATCTCCAAATAAGAATACAAAGGCAATAGGAGTACATGAGATGAACTTGGAATAAGTTACCCTCTCATCGGAGTGCAGTGGAAGTCTTTCATGGTCCAAGTCCACCTTTTCCCTTTCAAACCTCCTTTGAGACTAAAACAAGCAAACTCAAGCACACGATTAGTCTCAAAGGGTCAAGTTGTAGCACATCTCCCCCTAAATATGTGCATCACTTGCAAAAGGACTTGTGAGGTCTGGGGAGTGATTATACAACTTGAGCACCACAAGTAAACAACAAAATGCATAAGGAACATGATCAAAGGCATAAACACATGTATGCTATAAATCAATCCAAGTTCCGCGAATCTAAGACATTTAGCTCACTACGCAGCCTGCAAAAGGTCTTCTCATCTAAAGGCTTGGTAAAGATATCGGCTAGCTGGTTCTCGGTGCTAACATAAAACACTTCGATATCTCCCTTTTGCTGGTGGTCTCTCAAAAAGTGATGCCGGATGTCAATGTGCTTTGTGCGGCTGTGCTCAACAAGATTTTCCGCTATTCGGATAGCACTCTCATTGTCACATAGGAGTGGGACTTTGCTCAGATTGTAGCCAAAGTCCCGGAGGGTTTGCCTCATCCAAAGTAGTTGCGCGCAACACTGTCCTGCGGCAACATACTCGGCCTCAGCGGTGGATAGGGCAACAGAAGTTTATTTCTTAGAGTTCCATGACACCAGGGACCTTCCTAAGAATTGGCACATCCCCGATGTACTCTTCCTATCGACCTTACATCCAGCATAGTCGGAGTCTGAATATCCAATCAAGTCAAAGTTAGACCCCTTTGGATACCAGATCCCGAAGCAAGGCGTAGCGACTAAATATCTAAGGATTCGCTTCACGGCCACAAGGTGACACTCCCTTGGATCAGATTGAAATCTAGCACACATGCATACGCTAAGCATAATATCCGGTCTACTAGCACATAAATAAAGTAAAGACCCTATCATTGACCGGTATGCCTTTTGATCAACGGACTTACCTCCTTTGTTGAGGTCGGTGTGTCCGTCAGTTCCCATCGGAGTCTTTGCGGGCTTGGCGTCCTTCATCCTAAACCGCTTTAGCAAGTCTTGCGTGTATTTCGTTTGGGAGATGAAGGTGCCGTCCTTGAGTTGCTTCCCTTGGAACCCAAGGAAGTAGTTCAACTCGCCCATCATCGACATCTCGAATTTCTGTGTCATCACCCTGCTAAACTCTTCACAAGACTTTTGGTTAGTAGAACCAAATATTATGTCATCGACATAAATTTGGCACACGAATAAATCTCCATCACAAGTCTTGGTGAATAAAGTTGGATCGGCTTTCCCAACCTTGAAAGCATTAGCAATTAAAAAGTCTCTAAGGCATTCATACCATGCTCTTGGGGCTTGCTTAAGTCCATAGAGCGCCTTAGAGAGCTTACATACGTGGTCGGGGTACCGTTCATCCTCGAAGCCAGGGGGTTGCTCCACGTACACCTCCTCCTTGATTGGCCCGTTGAGGAAAGCGCTCTTCACATCCATTTGGAACAACCTGAAAGAATGGTGAGCGGCATATGCTAGCAATATACGAATAGACTCTAGCCTAGCCACAGGAGCAAAAGTCTCCTCAAAGTCCAAACCTGCGACTTGGGCATAACCTTTTGCCACAAGTCGAGCCTTGTTCCTCGTCACCACCCCGTGCTCGTCCTGTTTGTTGCGGAACACCCACTTGGTTCCCACAACATTTTGCTTGGGACGAGGCACCAGTGTCCAAACTTCATTCCTCTTGAAATTATTGAGCTCTTCCTGCATGGCCAACACCCAGTCCAGATCTAGCAAGGCCTCTTCTACCCTGAAAGGCTCAATAGAAGAGACAAAAGAGTAATGCTCACTGAAAGGATCACGATGCCCAAGAGGGGGGGTGAATTGGGCTTTTCTAAAAATCAACACTAATTAAAACCTAAGCAAGAGATAAGCAAGAGCCCAACTTCACCCCAACAACTAGCACTAAGAAAATAATACTAGAAATGCAACAAAGCTAAGATAATACTTCAAATACTTGCTAAACAAATACACAATGTAAAGTGCTTGAATTAAGTGCGGAATGTAAAGCAAAGTTTAGAAGACTCCTCCAATTTTTCCCGAGGTATCGAAGAGTCGGCACTCTCCACTAGTCCTCGTTGGAGCACCCGCGCAAGGGTATCGCTCCCCCTTGGTCCTCGCAAGAACCAAGTGCTCACTACGAGATGATCCTTTGCCACTCCGGCGCGGTGGATCCCTCGAGACCGCTTACAAACTTGAGTCAGGTCACCAACAAGATCTTCACGGTGATCACCGAGCTCCCAACGCCACCAAGCCGTCTAGGTGATGCCGATCACCAAGAGTAACAAGCCGTAGACTTTCACTTGACCAAGAGAAGCCTAATGCAAGTGGTGTGTGCTCTAGGTGGCTCTCACTAGCGCTAATGAGGAACAAGCGCGGATTATGATTCTCTAATCTCCTCACTAGGCTTTTGGTGCTTGCAAAGCTCTACCAATGTGCTGGAATAAATGTGGAGTGCAAGACATTGAATATGGTGGGTGGAGGGGGTATAAATAGCCCTCACCCACCAACTAGCCGTTACAGGCAATTTACTGCGCGATGGCGCACCGGACAGTCCGGTGCGCCACCGGTGCGCCAACGGTGCGCCACCGGTGCGCCAACGGTCGTTTCCAACGGCTAGTTCTGACAGGTAGCCGTTGGACTCGTGGCGCACCGGACAGTGAACAGTCCACTGTCCGGTGCACACCGGACAGTCCGGTGTGGTGTCCGGTGTGCCACTAAAATTCGGCTCCGAACGCTGCGCTCTCGGGTTTCTGTGGAGCCAAGGTCTCTGCCGCGGACCAGCCTGGCCCCACTTGGCAGAGGGTGCACCGGACAGTCCGGTGCACACCGGACAGTCCGGTGCCCCAACGCCAGAAACACTAACTCTTGTTTTTCAGCTGTTTTTCAAATCGGTTTTCGTTCTAACTTGAGTGTGAGTTCTAGAGTGACACCTAGCACTGTGTATGAGTGTGATTGTGCACCAACACTACACTAGAACTCTCTTGGTCAAACTACTCATCGACAACCCCTCTTTATAGTACGGCTAAAAGAGAATAAAAGACCTAACTAAAATGCGAGTGTCCACATCTCCTTGACACTCGGACTCCGTAGACCTTCACCTTTTGTTTCGTCGTTTTAGCCGTCGCTTCGAGTTCTTATGTCCGGGATTGTTTTCACCGTTGTAGTACTTCTACCTGTCATGCGACCTAACTTACCATTTGTTTCTGCAAAACACACGTTAGTCACATGTAATATTACGTTGTCATTAATCACTAAAACCAACCAGGGGCCTAGATGCTTTCAATCTCCCCCTTTTTGGTGATTGATGACAACCCTACAAGTTTTGTGAGAGTAGTTTGTTTTGAAGTTTCTGTCAATAGAAAGAATGGTTAGTTATACTCAGTAATCTTTGACAGAAAGAACGTGTACCATAATAATAAGAGTGAGCGCATACACATCATAAGATTCTTGTTCATATAAAAGTGAAGTTAAATCAATGAAACAAGAACTAGAAGACTGGTGATAAAATATAGGGTGAAAACATAATACACGCAGTCAATTAGGCAACGAGAGTATATGACGAGTTTGTGAGCCAAAAACATCAAGCTAGTACAGAGAGTAGCAAGCACATATATTACATCAACATGACTCTCTACTAACTCTCTAACTCCCCCTAACTCTCACAACTCATATCTCTCCCCCTTTGGCGTCAAACAGCAAAAGGGTCCTGAACCGAAACATCTGAAGCAGGAGGAGGCGGCGGGGGCGCATCCGATCGCGGTCGAGGCAGCAGAGCGAACGCTGGCGGAGGGTCAGAGTCAGTCTCGGATCCAGGATCTGCGGTAGAAGCTGGAGCTGGTACTGACTCGGACTGAGGCCGCGCTGCAGGAGCTGCCGGAACAGAGGCGGAGACAGATACTGCCACAGCGGTAGTGATAACAGCAGATGCTGGTGGCACTGGCGGCTGTGGGCAGACAGAGCTGAGCGCCGGAGAAGTGAACGCCAAAGTGACCGGCCGGAGCGGAGAGGTACCAACAGGGGGTCCTGACAAAATCGATGGCACCACAGGAGCGTGAAGCGGAGGAGGTGGAGCAGACAGAACCGGAGGAACTGAGGTACCAGACTGCTGTAGCATGAGAGCCATGAATGCCCTACTCTCAGCCCTATCCTGAATAAGCTGCTGCTGAAGTGCATCCTGCCTGTCCTGCATGTTCTGAAACATGGAGAGCATCCTATCTGATAAACGGGCCTGCTCGGCTGCCAGGTGAGCCTGCTGCTGAGAGAGAGTCTGGAGAATCGAAGCAAGAGCAGGGTCCATAGCCTGAGGAGGAGCAGGGGCAGCACTAGAACTCCCAGCCTCATGATCACGTGAGCGTGGAGGCATAGGAGGCGGAGGAGGAATCCCAAAATCATCATCATCATCATCATCAGCTGCTGTTTTCACCGGCAGAGGAGAGCTGAGAGCTGCTCACCGAGGGAGGGAAGGAGAGAGACGAGGTCGCCGGAGATGGTGGCCGGAGATGGTGGCCGTCGGTGGCTGGAGATCGCCGGCGGGGGAGAGGATCGCCAGACAGAGAGCAGGCGGGCGCTGGCTGGGAAATAAAAGGGGCCTCTGGCCCGGTCGGGCTGGGGGCCGATTTTTTAAAACGCGACATGGGCGCACCGGACAGTCTACAGCGCCTGTCCGGTGCACACCGGACAGCGCACAGTAGCTGTCCGGTGAACCACCGGACAGCGCACAGGAAAACTGATTTGAAGCGCGCGGCTGCCGGTGCACCGGACATTGCACAGTACAGTGTCCGGTGCACACCGGACTGTCCGGTGAGCCCAGACAGAGAAGAGTTTGAAAAATTTTGAATTTCTATCTAACTCCCAACCAAACCAAATCCCAACTTATAATCACACAAAATAACACTTGTTGGGACAGGTATTGGCACCCTCATATACTTTTCAAAATATTTTGCCATAGGCTAGATAATTTTTAGAGAAAGTAGGCAAATGGTGAAATTTGCATTTTGGCTTGCACTAGGGTTTTTTCATGAGTGATTTGAGTTTTGAATACTCCCCCTAAGTGCAGTACCTCATGCATATTTCAAGAATCAACAATTGCATAAAAAGTAAGAATTCAAGTGCTAAAAGCTTAAAAACTAAGACTTGTCAAGTTTGACCCGAGTTAAGCTTTTTCACTCGCTTTGTTGGCGGTTATCTTAACTAGGTTAGACAAGCCCTAGATGCAATACAAGGAATTTAAACATGCAATGCAGGCTTGACAACACCATTTGACATTTTACACAAAATTTCTGAGATCAAGAATATTTAGTTCATTCCTCAACATGCAAAAGCGGGTCTTATCAAGTGGCTTTGTGAAAATATCCGCTAATTGATCTTCCGACCTCACTCCTTCTAAAATGATATCTCCTTTAGCAACATGATCTCTAAGGAAGTGATGACGGATATCAATGTGCTTGGTGCGAGAGTGTTGAACAGGATTATTAGCAATTTTAACAGCACTCTCATTGTCACACAACAAAGGTACCTTTTTTAGAACTACGCCATAGTCTAGAAGGGTTTGTTTCATATATAAAATCTGTGTGCAACAAGCACCCGCGGCAATGTATTCCGCTTCGGCAGTTGACAAGGCAACACTGTTTTGCTTTTTGGATGTCCATGAAACTAGTGATCTGCCAAGCAGATGGCATCCCCCAGAAGTACTTTTCCTATCAATTTTGCAACCGGCATAATCCGAATCGGAATAGCCAATTAAATCAAAAGTAGCTCCTTTGGGATACCACAGACCAACGCTTGTAGTGTGCCTGAGATACCTAAGAATTCTCTTAACAGCGCGAAGATGAGCTTTCTTAGGATTAGATTGAAATCTAGCACACATGCAGACACTAAACATAATATCGGGCCTAGATGCGGTAAGGTATAATAAACTACCAATCATAGAACGGTAGAGAGTTTGATTAACCGGGTTACCTCCCTCATCTAAGTCGAGATGTCCATTTGTAGGCATGGGGGTCTTGATTGGTTTGCATTTCTCCATGTTGAACCTCTTCAACAAGTCTTTGGTATACTTCTCTTGTGAGAGAAAGTTACCATCTTTCATTTGCTTGACTTGAAAGCCGAGGAAGTATGTTAGCTCACCAATCATTGACATCTCGAACTCCTTCGACATCAACTCACCAAATTCCTTGCAATGATAGTCATTTGTCGAGCCAAAGATTATATCATCAACATATACTTGACAAATGAAAATATCACCGTTATGTTTCTTTGTGAAGAGAGTTGTGTCGACGGTCCCGATCTTGAAGCCCTTTTCGATGAGGAAGTCGCGAAGGCGCTCATACCAAGCCCTTGGAGCCTGCTTTAGTCCATATAGCGCCTTGGACAACCTGTAAGCATGGTTAGGATATCTAGGGTCTTCAAATCCAGGTGGTTGCTCAACATATACAAGTTCATTTATGAAGCCATTTAAAAATGCACTTTTTACATCCATTTGATAAAGTTTTATATCATAGCATGATGCATATGCAAGAAGGATACGGATGGCTTCCAGTCGAGCAACCGGTGCAAAGGTCTCTCCAAAATCTAAGCCTTCAACTTGAGAGAATCCCTTCGCGACAAGTCTTGCCTTGTTTCTTACAATTACACCTTGATCATCTTGTTTGTTTCTGAACACCCACTTTGTTCCAATGATTCTTGCATCTTGTGGAGGCTTCTCCAGGGTCCAAACTTCGTTACGGGTGAAGTTGTTAAGTTCTTCATGCATGGCATTCACCCAGTCCGGATCCTGTAGCGCCTCATCTATACAAGTAGGCTCAACACAAGAGACAAAAGAGTGTTGTTCAATAAAAGAAGCATGTCTATGTGATCGAGTAATAACCCCTTGTGAAGGACTCCCGATGATTTGGTTTTGAGGATGAGCTTGAAGTAGTGATGAATTTCTCCTGTTAACCACTTGGGAAGAAGATCCTGGAGCATCAACATCTTCGGCTTGTACCCTTGCTTGTTCATGAGAGACAAATATGTCTTCATTTGCATGTCTCTCATCTTTTTCATCATCTTGTGGTACATTTGATGAAGAAGGCCTGTCAATGATTTGCACTTCTTCTTCATCTTCTTTTGGTTTGATAGCTCCAATGGGCATGTTCTTCATTGCTTCCCTTAGTGGCTCATCACCTACATCATCAAGATTTTCAAGTGCTCCTTGGGAGCCATTAGTCTCATCAAATTCCACATCATATGTTTCTTCTACCATACCAGTGGCATGGTTGAATACTCGATATGCTTTGGACTTTAATGAATAACCCAAAAGAAAACCAATATCACAACGTCTTTGAAACTTCCCTAGGTGATGGCGTTTCTTGTAGATGTAGCATTTGCACCCAAACACCCGGAAGAAAGAGACGTCTGGCTTTTTCCCATTTAGCAGTTCATAAGGAGTCTTCTCAAGTAGCCGGTGAGGAAATAGCCTGTTTGATGCATAACAAGCAGTGTTGACAGCTTCGGCCCAAAACCTCTCCGGTGTGTTATACTCATCAATCATTGTTCTTGCAAGAGTGATCAAGGTCCTGTTTTTCCTTTCAACAACTCCATTTTGTTGAGGTGTGTATGTGGCAGATACTTCATGCTTGATCCCAATTTCATCACAGTACTCATGAATGTTGGTGTTGTCAAATTCTTTGCCATTGTCACTTCTAATTTTCTTAATCTTGCAATCAAATTCATTTTGTGCTTTCTTGGCAAACTTCTTGAATATAGATGCAACTTCAGATTTGTCATGAAGAAAGAACACCCAAGTGTATCTTGAGAAGTCATCAACAATCACTAGACAGTAGAGGTTGCCACCGGCACTGACATAATTTGTAGGTCCAAACAAATCCATATGAAGTAGTTCCAGTGGCCTTGATGTTGACATGAAAGCTTTAGTGGGATGTGTATTAGCAACTTGCTTTCCAGCTTGACATGCACTGCATGGCTTGTCTTTTTCAAACACCACATCCTTTAATCCTCTAACCATATCTTTCTTTAATACCTTCTTGAGTGTGCTCATTCCAACATGTGCAAGCCTCCTATGCCAAAGCCATCCAAGAGAAGCTTTGGTGAAGAGGCAAGTTCTTAAGTCTGCATCTTCAGAAGTGAAATCCACTAAGTAGAGGTTGTTGTATCTAAATCCCTTGAATACAATTGATTCATCATCCATCTTTGTTACAATAACCTCTGTTGGAGTGAATAAGCATTGAAGTCCAAGATCACAGAGTTGACCCACTGATAATAAATTGAAGCTCAAAGGTGCAACTAAGAGAACATTTGATATTGATAAATCATTTGAGATTGCCACCTTGCCAAGTCCTTGCACTTTTCCTTTTGAATTGTCTCCAAATGTGATCTTATCTTGTCCATCAACATTTTCATCTAGTGAGGTGAACATCCGTGGGTTGCCTGTCATATGTTGTGTGCATCCACTGTCAATAACCCAATGGCTCCCACCGGTCTTGTAGTTCACCTACATTCACAGACAATTCAAGCTTGAGTTTTGAGGGCCCTATATTGCATAGGACCAGTGACTCTCTCAATTAAGGACTTTGCCACCCAGATTTGTCTAGGTCTATTCTTGTTTGGTGGACCTAGAAATGTAACCTTAACCTTTCCATTTGCAACCTTTCTTAGAACATAGTGAGCATTGAAAGCAAATGGTCTTGAGTGCTTAGGCAAGGGAGTTGGTGGTTTGGCTTTGCAATTGTGGGCAAAGTGACCTTCATTTCCACACTCAAAGCATTTGATAGGCTTGTGAGTCTGCTTCGGCTTGTATTGAGTGGTAGCTTTCTTTTGCACAAAAGCATTGTATCCAATACCACTCTTGTTACTTTTCATAACAGTGTTCATAAGCAGCTCATTTTGGAGGTATTGACCCTTGTTGAACTTTTGCACACTTGTTGCAAGATGTTCATTTTCACTTTTTAGTTTCTTGACCTCATTCTTAAGCCTTTGATTATCCACTACCAACTCATTGTTGAAATCATTGTTCTCAATAGCAATTTTTCCTCTAGTAGTTGCATCAGTCAGGTAATTCTTCAATTTTTGGTTGTCTAAAGTCAGGACTTCAACTTTTTCAGTCAATTCAGCATGTAGACTAGTTTGCTCTTCTTGAATCAAATCATCACATGAGGTTGCTACATCAAGCTTAACAACAGGGTTAATAGCCTCATGTGTTTTGCAAGATAAAAGTTCATTTTCAACAAGAAGATTGTCATGATCAAATTTAATTTGAGCATAATCTTTCTCGATCTTTACTAGTCTATTTTGCAACTCCCTATTAGCTTTATTTAATTTGTCATATTTTTCCTTAGCATCTTTTAGGGAGTTTGTGAGCTCATTTACAGTTGATGACATAGTTTTATTTTCTTCTTTTATTTCATCACTAGCCTTTATAACTATGTCATACTTGGCATTTAAAGATTCATTTTCATTTTTCAGCCTATCACATTTAGCTTTTGACTTTCTAATGATTTGAGTATATTCTTTAAGTAAGTCAGCTAACTCATCATATGAAGGTGAAGCAAATTCCTCATCACTATCACTATCACTATCATCAACAATATCATTTTGTACCTTCCGTTCACCCCTAGCCATGAGGCATAGGTGAGAAGTGGATGATGGCGATGGTGGTGGTGAAGAGAAGTCCCCGGCGATGGCGGCAACTTTTTCATCATTTTCTTCTTCACTTGAAGAAGACCCACTTGATGATTCGATGTCGGTGAGCCAGTCGCCAACAATATATGCCTTTCCATTCTTCTTCTTGTGGAACCTCTTTTGCTTCCCATCCTTTCTCTTGAAAAATTTCTTTTCCTTCTTTTCATCATCGCTGTCATCTTCTTTCTTGCCCTTGAACTTGTTCTTCTTGGGCTTGTTGCATTGATGAGCGAGATGACCAAGCTCACCACAGTTGTAGCAGTCCATCTCAGAAATGGGCTTTCTTTTGTTGGAAAAGAACTTCTTCTTTCTTGAATCAAATTTGATGCCTTCTCTATTTAGCTTCTTCAACATTTTGGTGGTCTTCTTTACCATCAAGGCAATGTTTGCATCAAGGTCATCATCACTTGAGGATTCTTCTTCAACTTGTATTTTTGCTTTTCCTTTTCTTTCATGATTTGCTTTGAGAGCCAAATCCTTTCTTTTGGAAGATGATTCTTCCTTGTCGTTGATGTGCATGTACATTTCATGAGCATTGATCTTTCCCAAGATTTGTGTAGGTGTGGTAACCGAAAGATCCATTTGATGTAGCACAGTGACAATGTGTCCATATTTGTCTATTGGGAGGACACTGAGAATCTTCCTCACAACATCCGGTTGTGATATTTGAGTAAGCCCCAATCCATTAACTTCCTCTACAAGAATATTAAGTCGTGAGTACATAGCATTTGCATTTTCATTGGCAAGCATTTCAAAAGAATTTAACTTTCGCATGGCTATGTGATATCTTTCCTCACGTTCACTTCTAGTTCCTTCGTGTAGAGCACAAATGTCCATCCACAAATCATGAGCATTTTTATGATTTCTTACTCTATTGAACACATCTTTGCAAAGGCCTCTAAAAAGGGTGTTTTTGGCCTTAGCATTCCATTTATCATAATTGAACTCATCACCTACAAGATTTGTGGGATCTCTAGGTTCGGGGAACCCTTGTGTGGCGGCTTTGTAGACACCAATGTCTATAGCCTCTAAGTATGCTTCCATACGAATTTTCCAATAAGGAAAATCGTCACCATCAAAAACGGGAGGAGGTCCATCCCCACCGGACATCGTAACTCTAGCGGTTAAGCTAATCTATGAGCAACAAGGCTTTGATACCAATTGAAAGGATCACGATGCCCAAGAGGGGGGGTGAATTGGGCTTTTCTAAAAATCAACACTAATTAAAACCTAAGCAAGAGATAAGCAAGAGCCCAACTTCACCCCAACAACTAGCACTAAGAAAATAATACTAGAAATGCAACAAAGCTAAGATAATACTTCAAATACTTGCTAAACAAATACACAATGTAAAGTGCTTGAATTAAGTGCGGAATGTAAAGCAAAGTTTAGAAGACTCCTCCAATTTTTCCCGAGGTATCGAAGAGTCGGCACTCTCCACTAGTCCTCGTTGGAGCACCCGCGCAAGGGTATCGCTCCCCCTTGGTCCTCGCAAGAACCAAGTGCTCACTACGAGATGATCCTTTGCCACTCCGGCGCGGTGGATCCCTCGAGACCGCTTACAAACTTGAGTCGGGTCACCAACAAGATCTTCACGGTGATCACCGAGCTCCCAACGCCACCAAGCCGTCTAGGTGATGCCGATCACCAAGAGTAACAAGCCGTAGACTTTCACTTGACCAAGAGAAGCCTAATGCAAGTGGTGTGTGCTCTAGGTGGCTCTCACTAGCGCTAATGAGGAACAAGCGCGGATTATGATTCTCTAATCTCCTCACTAGGCTTTTGGTGCTTGCAAAGCTCTACCAATGTGCTGGAATAAATGTGGAGTGCAAGACATTGAATATGGTGGGTGGAGGGGGTATAAATAGCCCTCACCCACCAACTAGCCGTTACAGGCAATTTACTGCGCGATGGCGCACCGGACAGTCCGGTGCGCCAACGGTGCGCCACCGGTGCGCCAACGGTCGTTTCCAACGGCTAGTTCTGACAGGTAGCCGTTGGACTCGTGGCGCACCGGACAGTGAACAGTCCACTGTCCGGTGCACACCGGACAGTCCGGTGTGGTGTCCGGTGTGCCACTAAAATTCGGCTCCGAACGCTGCGCTCTCGGGTTTCTGTGGAGCCAAGGTCTCTGCCGCGGACCAGCCTGGCCCCACTTGGCAGAGGGTGCACCGGACAGTCCGGTGCACACCGGACAGTCCGGTGCCCCAACGCCAGAAACACTAACTCTTGTTTTTCAGCTGTTTTTCAAATCGGTTTTCGTTCTAACTTGAGTGTGAGTTCTAGAGTGACACCTAGCACTGTGTATGAGTGTGATTGTGCACCAACACTACACTAGAACTCTCTTGGTCAAACTACTCATCGACAACCCCTCTTTATAGTACGGCTAAAAGAGAATAAAAGACCTAACTAAAATGCGAGTGTCCACATCTCCTTGACACTCGGACTCCGTAGACCTTCACCTTTTGTTTCGTCGTTTTAGCCGTCGCTTCGAGTTCTTATGTCCGGGATTGTTTTCACCGTTGTAGTACTTCTACCTGTCATGCGACCTAACTTACCATTTGTTTCTGCAAAACACACGTTAGTCACATGTAATATTACGTTGTCATTAATCACTAAAACCAACCAGGGGCCTAGATGCTTTCACTCACAAAAATTCACCAATCTAGAGCGAGTAGTTACTCCCTTGCTAATATCACCCAAAATTTGGTCGACGGGATGATTCCTTTGAATCATCGATCGAACTTGGGTTGGAGGTGCCTGAGGTGCTTCTTCCTCTTCAACTTGAACATCCTGTGCTCCCCCTTGATCACGCGCCTCCACTTGAGGTACCTGTTCGTCATCTTGGGTTGGGGGATGCACCATTGTTGAGGAAGACGGTTGATCTTGCTCCTTTTGTTTCAGTGGCCTCACATCTCCAATCGCCATGGTGCGCATTGTGGCCGTTGGAACATCTTCTTCATCTACATCATCAAGATCAACAACTTGCTCCCTTGGAGAGCCATTAGTCTCATCAAATACAACGTCGCTAGAGTTTTCAACCAAACCCGATGATTTGTTGAAGACCCTATACGCCTTTGTTTTTGAATCATAACCTAATAAAAACCCTTCTACAGCTTTGGGAGCAAATTTAGAAGTTCTACCTTTCTTCACAAGAATATAACACTTGCTCCCAAATACACGAAAGTAAGACACATTGGGTTTGTTACCGGTTAGAAGCTCATACGAAGTCTTCTTGAGGAGGCGGTGAAGGTAGACCCGGTTGATGGCGTGGCAAGCCGTGTTCATGGCTTCCGACCAAAAGCGCTCGGGGGTCTTGAACTCTCCAAGCATCGTCCTCGCCATATCGATGAGCGTCCTGTTCTTCCTCTCTACCACACCATTTTGCTGTGGTGTGTAGGGAGCGAAGAACTCGTGCTTGATCCCTTCCTCCTCAAGGAACTCCTCCACTTGAAGGTTCTTGAACTCGGACCCGTTGTCGCTCCTTATCTTCTTCACCTTGAGCTCAAACTCATTTTGAGCTCTCCTGAGGAAGCGCTTGAGGGTCCCTTGGGTTTCAGATTTATCCTACAATAAGAATACCCAAGTGAAGCGGGAAAAATCATCAACTATGACAAGACCATACTTACTTCCTCCTATGCTTAGATAGGCGACGGGTCCGAAGAGGTCCATATGAAGCATCTCCAAGGGTCTTGATGTGGTCATCACATTTTTGGTGTGATGAGAGCTTCCCACCTGTTTCCCTGCTTGACAAGCTGCACAAGGTCTATCTTTTTCGAAATGCACATTAGTTAGACCTATCACGTGTTCTCCCTTTAGAATCTTGTGAAGGTTCTTCATCCCCACATGTGCTAAGCGGCGATGCCACAGCCAGCCCATGCTAGTCTTAGCAATTAAGCATGCATCTAGACCGGCCTCCTCTTTTGCAAAATCAACTAAATAAAGTTTGCCGTCTAGTACACCCTTAAAAGCTAGTGAACCATCACTCCTAAAGACAGACACATCTACATTAGTGAATAAGCAATTATATCCCATGTTGCAAAGTTGACTAACGGATAATAGATTATATCCAAGCGACTCAACTAAAAACACATTAGAAATAGAGTGCTCAGACGAAATAGCAATTTTACCTAACCCTTTCACCTTACCTTGGTTCCCATCACCGAATATTATTGAATCTTGGGAATCCTTGTTCTTGACGTAGGAAGAGAACATCCTCTTCTCCCCCGTCATGTGGTTTGTGCATCCGCTGTCGATAATCCAGCTTGAGCCCCCAGATGCATAAACCTGCAAGGCAAATTTAGGCTTGGGTCTTAGGTACCCAACTCATGTTGGGTCCTACAAGGTTAGTTACAATAGTCTTAGGGACCCAAATGCAAGTTTTGTCTCTCTTACATTTGGCCCCTAACTTATTAGCAATTACCTTCTTACCCTTTCTACAAATAGCAAAGGAAGCATTGCAAGCATAATAAATTGTAGGAGGTTCATTTATTTTCCTAGGAACATTAACAACATTTCTCCTAGGCATATGATGAACAACATTTCTACCATGCATATAGGAAGAACTAGAAGCAAACATGTCATGAGAATCAAACACATCATAACTTCTATAGGCATTCCTGGAATGTCTCCTATCATGATACATGAAAGCATGGTTCTTTTTAGCACTACTAGCCATAGGGGCCTTCCCTTTCTCCTTGGCGGAGAAGGGAGCCTTATGGCTTGTTAAGTTCTTGACCTCTCTCTTGAAGCCAAGACCATCCTTAATTGAGGGGTGTCTACCAATCGTGTAGGCATCCCTTGCAAATTTTAGTTTGTCAAATTCATTCTTGCTAGTCTTAAGTTGGGCATTAAGACTAGCCACTTCATCATTTAATTTAGAAATGCAAACTAGGTGTTCACTACAAGCATCAACATTAAAATCTTTGCACCTATTGCAAATCATAACATGTTCTACACAAGAGTTAGATTTACTTGCTACTTCTAGTTTAGCATTTAAATCATCATTAACACCTTTTAAAGTAGAAATGGTTTCATGACAAGTAGATAGTTCACTAGAAAGCATTTCATTTCTTTTAATTTCTAAAGCAAGGGATTTTTGAGCCTCTACAAACTTATCATGTTCTTCGTACAAAAGATCCTCTTGCTTTTCTAATAATTTATTCTTATCATTTAAAGCATCAATCAATAAATTGATTTTATCAATTTTATTTCTATCTAAACCTTTAAATAAACTAGAATAGTCTATTTCATCGTCATCACTAGACTCCTCATCACTTGAAGAAGTATAAGTGGTATTCCGAGTGCATACCTTCTTCTCCTTCGCCATGAGGCATGTGTGATGCTCGTTTGGGAAGAGGGATGACTTGTTGAAGGCGGTGGCGGCGAGTCCTTCATTGTCGGAGTCGGAAGAGGAGCAATCAGAATCCCACTCCTTTCCGAGATGTGCCTCGCCCTTGGCCTTCTTGTAATTCTTCTTCTTTTCCCTTTTGTTCCCTTTTTCCTGGTCACTATCATTATCGGGATAGTTAGCAATAAAATGACCAATCTTACCACATTTGAAGCATGAGCGCTTCCCCTTTGTCTTGGTCTTGCTTGGTTGTCCCTTGCGACCCTTTAGCGCCGTCTTGAAGCGCTTGATGATGAGGACCATCTCTTCATCATTGAGCCCTGCTGCCTCAACTTGCGCCACCTTGCTAGGTAGCGCCTCCTTGCTCCTCGTTGCCTTGAGAGCAACGGGTTGAGGCTCATTGATTGGTCCATTTAGTGCATCGTCGACGTATCTCGCCTCCTTGATCATCATTCGCCCGCTTACGAACTTCCCAAGAACTTCTTCGGGCGACATCTTGGTGTACCTAGGATTTTCACGAATATTGTTCACCAGATGTTGATCAAGTACAGTAAAGGACCTTAGCATTAGACGAACGACGTCGTGGTCCGTCCATCGCGTGCTTCAGTAGCTCCTTATTTTGTTGACAAGGGTCTTGAGCCGATTGTACGTTTGGGTTGGCTCCTCACCCCTTATCATCGCGAATCTCCCAAGTTCGCCTTCCACCAACTCCATTTTGGTGAGCATGGTGACGTCGTTCCCCTCATGAGAGATCTTGAGGGTGTCCCAGATCTGCTTGGCATTGTCCAAGCCGCTCACCTTATTATACTCGTCCCTGCACAAAGAGGCTAACAACACAGTAGTAGCTTGTGCATTTTTATGAATCTGTTCATTGATAAACATAGGACTATCCGAGCTATCAAATTTCATTCCACTCTCAACAATCTCCCATATGCTTGGATGGAGAGAGAACAATTGACTACGCATTTTGTGACTCCAAAATCCGTAGTCCTCCCCATCAAAGTGTGGAGGCTTGCCAAGAGGAATGGAAAGCAAATGTGCATTTGAGCTATAAGGAATACGAGAATAATCGAAAGAAAAGTTTGAGTTAACCGTCTTTCTTTTCTCGTAGTCGTTGTCGTCGTCCTTTTGGGAAGAAGTGGACTCATCGCTGTCGTCGTAGTAGACGATCTCCTTGATGCGTCTCGTCTTCTTCTTCTTCCCATCTTTGCGTTTGTGGCCCGAGCCCGAGTTGGTAGGCTTGTCATCCTTCAGCTCGTTGACGAAGGACTCCTCCTTATCGTTGATCACAATTCCCTTCCCCTTTGGATCCATCTCTTCGGGCGATTAGTCCCTTCGTGAAGAGAATGACTCCGATACCAATTGAGAGCACCTAGAGGGGGGGGGGGGGGGTGAATAGGTGATCCTGAAAAACTTGAAAACTTAATGCCACAAAAACTTGGTTAAGCGTTAGCACAATAATGCCAAGTGGCTAGAGAGGAGTCTCAACAAAACACAATAACCACAAAGATATCAACACAGAGATGGCACAGTGGTTTATCCCGTGGTTCGGCCAAGACCAACGCTTGCCTACTCCACGTTGTGGCGTCCCAACGGACGAGGGTTGCAATCAAACCCTCTCAAGCGGTCCAAAGACCCACTTGAATACCACGGTGTTTTGCTTAGCTTGACTATATCCCATTCACGAGGAATCTCCACAACTTGGAGCCTCTCGCCCTAACACTTTGATGTTCACAAAGAAGCACGGAGTAAGGGAGGGATGAGCAATGCACACAAGACACAAAATCACAGTGACAACACGCACACAAGTCGCAACAAGAGCTCGCAACATGACCCGACGAGTTCACAACTCAAATAGAGCTCTAGATGCTATCACAAAGAAACAAATGCGTGGAATCGAAGTCTCGGTGCTTAGGAATGCTTTGAGTATACTTGATATCCTCCTCCATGCGCCTAGGGGTCCCTTTTATAGCCCCAAGGCAGCTAGGAGCCATTGAGAGCATTCCAGGAAGGCAGATCTTGCCTTCTGTCGCCTGGCGCACTGGACAGTCTGGTGCACCACCGGACACTGTCCGGTGCGGATTTGTTTCCTTATACGGCGAAGCCGACCGTTGCTGATTGAGAGTCGTTGGCGCACCGGACACTGTCCGGTGCACACCGGACAGTCCGGTGCCCCAATGTGACCGTTGGCTCGGCCACGCGTCACGCGCGGAATCCTCGGCCGACCGTTGCCCGACTGACCGTTGGCTCACCGGACAGTCCGGTGCACCACCGGACAGTCCGGTGAATTTTAGTCGTACGCCGGTAATCATCTCCCGAGAGCGACGAGTTCACCTGTGAACGGCTCACCGGACAGTCCGGTGCACCACCGGACAGTCTGGTGAATTATAGTCGTACACCGCCGTCGAAGTCCCGAGGGCAGCAAGTTCGCCCGAGTCAGCCTGGCGCACCGGACACTGTCCGGTGCACCATCGGACAGTCCGGTGCACCCAGACCGAGCTGACTTTGGCTGAACATAGCCATCTCTTTTCCAATTCGATTTTTCCTGTTTCCAGCACTTAGACACAATACCTTAGTCCATAAAACAATGTACTAAGTCTAGAAACATACCTCATGACATGATTTGCACTTTGTCCACCACTTTGCATAGATTAACACAAAAGCACTTGTGTTGGCACTCAATCACCAAAATACTTAGAAATGGCCCAAGGGCACATTTCCCTTTCAAATATCATCAACATAAATTTGGCATACGAACAAATTATTTGCAATTGTTTTAGTAAAGAGAGTAGGACCGGCCTTGCCGACTTTGAAGCCATTAGTGATTAGAAAGTCTCATAGGCATTCATATTGTGCTCTTGGTGCTTGCTTAAGCCCATAGAGCGCCTTTGAGAGCTTATAGACATGATTAGGGTACTCACTATCTTCAAAGCCGGGAGGTTGCTCAACATAGACCTCTTCCTTGATTGGTCCATTGAGGAAGGCACTTTTCACGTCCATTTGATAAAGCTTAAAGCCATGGTAAGTAGCATAGGCAAGTAATATACGAATTGATTCAAGCCTAGCTACGGGTGCATAGGTTTCACCGAAATCCAAACCTTCGACTTGTGAATATCCCTTGGCCACAAGTCGAGCTTTGTTCCTTGTCACCACACCATGCTCATCTTGCTTGTTGCGGAAAACCCACTTGGTTCCTACAACATTTTGGTTAGGACGTGGAACCAAATGCCATACCTCATTCCTCGTGAAGTTGTTGAGCTCCTCTTGCATTGCCAGCACCCAATCCGAATCTCTTAGTGCATCCTCTACCCTGTATGGCTCAATAGAGGAAACAAAAGAGTAATGTTCACAAAAATGTGCAACTCGAGATCGAGTGGTTACCCCCTTATGTATATCACCGAGGATGGTGTCCACGGGGTGATCTCTTTGAATTGCTTGGTGGACTCTTGGGTGAGGCGGTCTTTGACCCTGTTCATCTTCCTTGTCTTGCTCATTGTCATCTCCCCCTTGATCAATGTCCTCCACTTGTGTGACTCATCTTCTTGATCTTCAACCTCATTGTTTTGAGCCTGATCCTCATTTTGGGTTGGTGGAGATGCTTGTATGGAAGATGATGGTTGATCTTGTGCTTGTGAAGGCTCTTCGGGTTCTTTAGGACACACATCCCTAATGGACATGTTCCTTAGCGCGACGCATGGAGCCTCTTTATCATCTAGCTCATCAAGATCAACTTGCTCTACTTGAGAGCTGTTAGTCTCATCAAACAAAATGTCACAAGAAACTTCAACTAGTCCAGTGGACTTGTTAAAGACTCTACATGCCCTTGTGTTTGAATCATATCCTAGTACAAAGCCTTCTACAGACTTAAGAGCAAATTTAGATTTTCTACCTCTTTTAACAAGAATAAAACATTTGCTACCAAAGACTCTAAAATATGAAACATTGGGCTTTTTACCGGTAAGGAGTTCATATGATGTCTTCTTGAGGATTCGGTGAAGGTAGAGCCGGTTGATGGAGTAGCAGGCGATGTTAATCACCTTGGCCCAAAACTGGTCTGGTGTCTTGTACTCATCAAGCATGGTCCTTGTCATGTCAAGTAGAGTTCTATTCTTTCTCTCCACTACACCATTTTGTTGTGGTGTGTAGGGAGAAGAGAACTCATGCTTGATGCCCTCCTCCTCAAGGAAGCCTTCAATTTGAGAGTTCTTGAACTTTGTCCCATTGTCGCTTCTAATCTTTTTGATCCTTAAGCCAAACTCATTTTGAGCTCGTCTCAAGAATCCCTTTAAGGTCTCTTAAGGTTGAGATTTATCCTGCAAAAAGAACACCCAAGTAAAGCGAGAATAGTCATCCACAATTACAAGACAATACTTACTTCTGTCGATGCTTATGTAGGCAATCGGGCCAAATAAATCCATGTGGAGTAGCTCAAGCGGCCTGTCGGTCGTCATGATGTTCTTGTGTGGATGATGAGCACCAACTTGCTTCCCTGCTTGACATGCGCTACAAATCCTGTCTTTCTAAAAATGAACATTGGTTAGTCCTAAAATGTGCTCTCCCTTTAGAAGCTTGTGAAGATTTTGCATCCCAACATGGGCTAGTCGGCGATGCGAGAGCCAACCCATATTAGTCTTAGCAATTAAGCAAGTGTCGAGTTCAGCTCTATTAAAATCAACTAATTATAGCTGACCCTCTAACACTCCCTTAAATGCTACTGAATCATCACTTCTTCTAAAGACAGTAACACCTATATCCGTAAAAAGACAGCTGTAACCCATTTTGCATAATTGAGAAACTGAAAGCAAGTTATAATCTAAAGAATCTATAAGAAAAATATTGGAAATGGAATGGTCAGGTGATATAGCAATTTTACCAAGTCCTTTGACCAAACCTTGATTTCCATCCCCGAATGTGATAGCTCTTTGGGGATCTTGGTTTTTCTCATAGGAGGAGAACATCCTTTTCTTCCCAGTCATATGGTTTGTGCACCCGCTATCAATGATCCAACTTGAGCCCCCGGATGCATAAACCTATAAAATAATTTTAGGCCTTGTTCTTAGGTACCCAAACGGTCTTGGGTCCTTTCACATTAGAAACAAGCACCTTGGGTACCCAAACACAAGTCTTGGAGCCCTTGTGTTTGCCCCTAACATATTTGGCAACTACTTTGCCTGATTTGTTAGTTAAAGCATAGGAAGCATCAAAAGTCTTAAATGAAATAATAGGCTCATTTGATGCGGTAGGAGTTTTCTTTTTAGGCATTTTAACATGAGTAGGATGCCTAGAACAAGATGTCTCATTCTTATACATAAAAGCATGATGAGGACCAGAATGAGACTTCCTAGAATGAATTCTCCTAATTTTATGCTCAGGATAACCAGCAGGATATAAAATATAACCCTCGTTATCCTGAACCATGGGAGGCTTTCCCTTAACAAAATTAGACAATCTCTTAGGGGCATTAATTTTGACATTGCCTCCCTGTTGGAAACCAATGTCATCCTTAATGCAGGGCGTCTCCCATTATAGAGCATACTTCTAGCAATTTTGAATTTTTTATTTTCTAAGTCATGCTCATTGATTTCAGCACTAAGTTGAGCTATGTGATCATTTTGTTGTTTAATTAAAGCTAGGTGATCATGGATAGCATCAACATTAATATCTCTACATCTAGTACAAATAGAAACATGATCAACAGTAGATGTAGAGGGTTCGCAAACATTTAATTCATCAATCTTAGCATGTAACATAGCATTTTCATTCTAAGATTGGAAATAGCATCATTGCAAACATTTAAATCCTTAGCCTTACCAATTAATTTATCATTCTCAATCTTAAGGCTAGCAATTGATTCATTCAACTTATCAATCTTAGCAATTAAACTAGAATTTTCATTCTTAAGACTGACAGTTGAATCATGACAAACATTTGATTTTCAACCTTAACAATTAAACTATCATTCTCAGTTCTAAGGTTGGAGATAGTGTCATGGCAAATGCTAAGCTCACTAGTCAATTTTTCACATTTCTCTATTTCCTAAGCATAAGCATTTTTCACCTTAACATGCTATTTGTTTTCCTTAATGAGGAATTCCTCTTGGCTATCCAAAAGTTCATCCTTCTCATGAATAACACTAATTAATTCATTTAGTTTTTCCTTTTGTTGCATGTTTAGGTTGGCAAAAAATGGTAAGCAAATCATCTTCATCATCACTAGTGCTAGCCTCATCACTAGATGTTGTATATTTGGTGGAGGCTCTAGATTTTACCTTCTTCTTCTTGCCGTCCTTTGCCATGAGGCACTTGTGGCCGACGTTGGGGAAGAGGAGGCCCTTGTTGACGGCGATGTTGGCGGCGTCCTCATCGTCGGAGGAGTCGGTAGAGCTCTCATCGGAGTCCCATTCCCGACACACGTGGGCATCGCCGCCCTTCTTCTTGTAGTATCTCTTCTTTTCCTTCCTCTTTCCCTTCTTGTCGTCGCCTCTCTCACTATCACTAGATAATGGACATTTAGCAATGAAATGACCGGGCTTACCACACTTGTAGCAAACTTTCTTGGAACGGGGCTTGTAGTCTTTCCCCTTCCTTTGCTTGAGGATTTAGCGAAAGCTCTTGATGATGAGCGCCATCTCCTCGTTGTCGAGCTTAGAGGCGTCGATGGGGAGTCTACTTGATGTAGACTCTTCTTTCTTCTCCTCCGTCGCTTTGAATGCGACGGGTTGCACTTCGGGTGTGGAGGTGCCGCCTTGCTCGATGATTTGTTTGGAGCCTTTGATCATCAACTCAAAGCTCACAAACTTTCCTATCACTTCCTCGGGAGACATTAACTTATATCGAGGATCACCACGAATTAATTGAACTTGAGTGGGATTACGAAAGACAAGTGATCTAAGAATAACCTTGACCATTTCATGGTCATCCCACTTGGTGTTCCCGAGGTTGCGCACTTGGTTGACCAAGTGAAAGTCGCCTAGAGGGGGGGTAAATAGGGCGAAACTAAAATTTACAAATATAAACACAACTACGAGACGGGTTAGTGTTAGAAATAAACATGAGTCCGAGAGAGAGGGCGCAAAACAAATCGTGAGCAAATGCGAAGTGAGACACGATGATTTGTTTTACCGAGGTTCGGTTCTCGCAAACCTACTCCCCGTTGAGGAGGCCACAAAGGCCGGGTCTCTTTCAACCCTTACCCTCTCTCAAACGGTCCCTCGGACCGAGTGAGCTTCTCTTCTCAAATCAAATCGGGAACAAAGCTTCCCCGCAAGGACCACCACACAATTGGTGTCTCTTGCTTTGATTACAAGTGAGCTTTGATCACAAGAACAAGTGAGAAAGAAAGAAGCAATCCAAGCGCAAGAGCTCAAAAGAACACGACAAATCTCTCTCGCTAATCACTAAAGCCTTGTGTGGAATTGGAGAGGATTTGATCACTTGGGTGTGTCTAGAATTGAATGCCTAGCTCTTGTAAGTGGTTGAGAAGTGGAAAACTTGGATGACTTGAATGTGGGGTGGTTGGGGGTATTTATAGCCCCAACCACCAAACTAGCCGTTTGGGTGGAGGCTGTCTGTTTGATGGCACACCGGACAGTCCGGTGCACACCGGACAGTCCGGTGCGCCAGCCACGTCACCCGAACGTTGGGGTTCTGACCGTTGGAGCTCTGACGCTGGGCCTGTCTTGATGTCAGGTGGCGCACCGGACATGAACTGTAGGGTGTCCGGTGCGCCAGCATGGGCGTGCCTGACCTCTGCGCGCGCTGGCGCGCATTTATTGCGCAGCAGGTAGCCGTTGGCGCCTGAAGTAGCCGTTGCCCTGCAGTTACACCGGACATGTCCGGTGAATTATAGCGGAGCAGCCGAAGCGAATTCCCGAGGCTGCCGAGTTTGGAGCCGCGTCCTCTTGGAGCACCGGACACTGTCTGGTGTACACCGGACAGTCCGGTGTACACCGGACAGTCCGGTGAATTATAGCGCGCCGGCTCCGAAAATTCCCGAAGGCGAAGAGTTTGAAGTCGATCTTCCCTGGTGCACCGGACACTGTCCGGTGGTGCACCGGACAGTCCGGTGCACCAGTCCAGGGTGCCTTCGGTTGGCCCTTGCTCCTTTGTTTGAACCCTTTCTCTTGATCTTTTTATTGGCTTATGGTGAACCTTTGGTACCTGTAGAACTTATAAACCTGGGCAAACTAGTTAGTCCAATTATTTGGGCAATTCAACCACCAAAATTAGTTATAGGAAATAGGTGTAAGCCTAATTCCCTTTCAATCTCCCCCTTTTTGGTGATTGATGCCAACACAAACCAAAGCAAGTATTGAGGTGCATAATTGAACTAGTTTGCAAAGTGTAAGTGCAAAGGTTACTTAGAATTGAGCCAATAAATATTACTTACTAGATATGCATGGATTGTTTCTTTATTATTAACATTTTGGACCACGCTTGCACCACATGTTTTGTTTTGTTTTTGCAAATTCTTTTTGTAAATCCTTTTCAAAGTCCTTTTGCAAAATAGTCAAAGATAAATGAATAAGATTTTGAGAGGCATTTGTAAGATTTGAAAACTTCTCCCCTTGGATCAAATGCCTTTCCTTTGACTAAAACAAAACTCCCCCTCAATAAATTCTCCTCTTAGCGTTCAAGAGGGTTTTAAGACATCAAATTTTGAAAATACTACTTGCTCCCCCTTTAGAACACAAGGAGATACCAATTTGAGATTTACCAATTGAAAATCATTAATTTTTAAAATTAGGGTGGTGGTGCGGTCCTTTTGCTTTGGGCTCATACTTTCTCCCCCTTTAGCATGAATCGCCAAAAATGGATACTTTGAGTGAGATATAAGCCCTTCCCTACCTACTTTCTCCCCTTTGGCAGATAAAACATATGAGTGAAGATTATACCAAAGACGGAGAGTGATGCAGAGCGACGGCGAAGGATGAGTAGTAGAGTGGAGTGGAAGCCTTTGTCTTCGCCGAAGACTCCAATTCCCTTTCAATATACCTATGACTTGGTTTGAAATACACTTGAGAACACATTAGTCATAGCATATATAAAAGAGTCATGATCAAAGGTATATTTATGAGCTATGTGTGCAAGTTTAGCAAACGAAATTTCTAGAATCAAGAATATTGAGCTCATGCCTAAGTTTGGTAAAAGTTTGTTCATCTAGTGGCTTGGTAAAGATATTGGCTAATTGATCTTTAAGGTGTGTTTGGTTTGACTTTTAGCTTTTGGCTTTTGCCCCCTAAAAGCCAAAAGCCAACCAAAGGGCTGGATTCAGGAAGCAGCTTTTTCTAAAAGTCGACTTTCTCACAGTGTAAATCTGAAAGCACCCTTGAACCTGCTTTTAGTGGCTTTTCGGATGGAACTGTGAAAACATATATCGAAGAACTTTTAACGACTTTTAGTGGTTTCCACCAAACGGTTTTTAGCTTTTTAACGGCTCACAGTCTACAACAGCTTTTTTCACAGCTCACAGCCCACAACAACTTTTTTCACAGCCACAGCCCAACCAAACAGACCCTTAGTATTAATGTATGCAATCTCGATATCCCCCTTTTGTTGGTGATCCCTAAGAAAATGATACCGAATGGCTATGTGTTTAGTGCGGCTATGCTCAACGGGATTATCCGCCATGCGGATTGCACTCTCATTATCACATAGAAGAGGAACTTTGGTTAATTTGTAACCATAGTCCCGCAGGGTTTGCCTCATCCAAAGCAATTGCGCGCAACAATGGCCTGCGGCAATATACTCGGCTTCGGCAGTAGAAAGAGCGACCGAATTTTGCTTCTTTGAAGCCCAAGACACCAAGGATCTTCCCAAGAACTGGCAAGTCCCCGATGTGCTCTTTCTATTAATCTTACACCCCGCCCAATCGGCATCTGAATAACCAATCAAATCAAATGTGGATCCCCGAGGGTACCAAAGCCCAAACTTAGGAGTATAAGCCAAATATCTCAAGATTCGTTTTACGGCCGTAAGGTGAGATTCCTTAGGGTCGGCTTGGAATCTTGCACACATGCAAACGGAAAGCATAATGTCCGGTCGAGATGCACATAAATAAAGCAATGAACCAATCATCGACCGGTATACCTTTTGATCCACAGACTTACCTCCCGTGTCGAGGTCGAGATGCCCATTGGTTCCCATGGGTGTCTTGATGGGCTTGGCATCCTTCATTCCAAACTTGGTTAGAATGTCTTGAGTATACTTTGTTTGACTAATGAAGGTGCCCTCTTGGAGTTGCTTGACTTGGAATCCTAGAAAATACTTCAACTCCCCCATCATAGACATCTCGAATTTTTGTGTCATGATCCTACTAAATTCTTCACAAGTAGATTCGTTAGTAGACCCAAATATAATATCATCAACATAAATTTGGCATACAAACAAATCATTGTCAAGAGTTTTAGTGAATAGAGTAGGATCGGCTTTTCCGACTTTGAAGCCATTAGCAATAAGGAAATCTCTTAGGCATTCATACCATGCTCTTGGGGTTTGCTTGAGCCCATAAAACACCTTAGAGAGCCTATAGACATGGTTAGGATACTCACTATCTTCAAAGCCGGGAGGTTGCTCAACATAGACCTCTTCCTTGATTGGTCCGTTGAGGAAGGCACTCTTCACGTCCATTTGATAAAGCTTGAAGCCATGGTAAGTAGCATAGGCTAATAATATGCGAATTGACTCAAGCCTAGCTACGGGTGCATAGGTTTCACCGAAATCCAAACCTTCGACTTGGGAGTATCCCTTGGCCACAAGTCGGGCTTTGTTCCTTGTCACCACACCATGCTCGTCTT
This sequence comes from Zea luxurians, assembly GCA_029449295.1. Classification (NCBI taxonomy): domain Eukaryota; kingdom Viridiplantae; phylum Streptophyta; class Magnoliopsida; order Poales; family Poaceae; genus Zea; species Zea luxurians. The sequence goes on along the minus strand of JAOPSE010000205.1, from coordinate 459,919 downwards.
GTTTGTTGCGGAAGACCCACTTGGTTCCTACAACATTTTGGTTAGGACGTGGAACTAAATGCCATACCTCGTTCCTAGTGAAGTTGTTGAGCTCCTCTTGCATCGCCATCACCCAATCCGAATCTTGAAGTGCTTCCTCTACCCTGTGAGGCTCAATAGAGGAAACAAAAGAGTAATGCTCACAAAAATGTGCAACACGAGATCGAGTGGTTACCCCCTTATGAATGTCGCCGAGGATGGTGTCGACGGGGTGATCTCGTTGGACTGCTTGGTGGACTCTTGGGTGTGGCAACCTTGGTTCTTCATCCTCCTTGTCTTCATCATTTGCATCTCCCCCTTGATCATTGCCGTCATTTTGAGGTGGCTCATCATTTTGTTCTTCCTCTTTATCAACTTGAGCCTCGTCCTCATTTTGGGTTGGTGGAGATGCTTGCGTGGAGGAGGATGGTTGATCTTGTGCATGTGGAGGCTCTTCGGATTCCTTAGGACACACATCCCCAATGGACATGTTCCTTAGCGCGATGCACGGAGCCTGTTCTTCACCTATCTCATCAAGATCAACTTGCTCTACTTGAGAGCCGTTAGTCTCATCAAACACAACGTCACAAGAAACTTCAACTAGTCCTGAGGACTTGTTAAAGACTCTATATGCCCTTGTGTTTGAATCATATCCTAGTAAAAAGCCTTCTACATTTTTAGGAGCAAATTTAGATTTTCTACCTCTTTTAACAAGGATAAAGCATTTGCTACCAAAAACTCTAAAATATGAAATATTGGGCTTTTTACCGGTCAGGAGTTCATAGGATGTCTTCTTGAGGATTCGGTGTAGATATAACCGGTTGATGGCGTAGCAAGCGGTGTTGACCGCCTCGGCCCAAAACCGATCCGGTGTCTTGTACTCATCAAGCATGGTTCTTGCCATGTCCAATAGAGTTCGATTCTTCCTCTCCACTACATCATTTTGTTGTGGTGTGTAGGGAGAAGAGAACTCATGCTTGATGCCCTCCTCCTCAAGGAAGCCTTCTATTTGTGAGTTCTTGAACTCCGTCCCGTTGTCGCTTCTAATTTTCTTGATCCTTAAGCCGAACTCATTTTGAGCCCGTCTCAAGAATCCCTTTAAGGTCTCTTGGGTATGGGATTTTTCCTGCAAAAAGAACACCCAAGTGAAGCGAGAATAATCATCCACAATAACTAGACAGTACTTACTCCCGCCGATGCTTATGTAAGCGATCGGGCCGAATAAATCCATGTGTAGGAGCTCCAGTGGCCTGTCACTTGTCATGATGTTCTTGTGTGGATGATGAGTGCCAACTTGTTTCCCGGCTTGGCATGCGCTACAAATCCTGTCTTTCTCAAAATGAACATTTGTTAGTCCTAAAATGTGTTCTCCCTTTAGAAGCTTATGAAGATTCTTCATTCCAACATGGGCTAGTCGGCGGTGCCAGAGCCAACCCATGTTAGTCTTAGCAATTAAGCAAGTGTCGAGTTCAGCTCTATCAAAATCTACCAAGTATAGCTGACCCTCTAACACTCCCTTAAATGTTATTGAATCATCACTTCTTCTAAAGACAGTAACACCTACATCAGTAAATAGACAGTTGTAGCCTATTTGACATAATTGCGAAACGGAAAGCAAATTGTAATCTAAAGAATCTACAAGAAAAACATTGGAAATGGAATGGTCAGGAGATATAGCTATTTTACCCAAACCTTTGACCAAACCTTGGTTTCCATCCCCGAATGTGATAGCTCGTTGGGGATCTTGGTTTTTCTCGTAGGAGGAGAACATCTTTTTCTCCCCTGTCATGTGGTTTGTGCACCCGCTGTCGATGATCCAACTTGAGCCCCCGGATGCATAAACCTACAAAACAAGTTTAGTTCTTGACTTTAGGTACCCAAACGGTTTTGGGTCCTTTGGCATTAGATACAAGAACTTTGGGTACCCAAACACAAGTCTTGGAGCCCTTGTGTTTGCCCCCAACAAACTTGGCAACTACCTTGCCGGATTTGTTAGTCAAAACATAAGATGCATCAAAAGTCTTAAATGAAATGCCATGATATTTTGATGCACTAGGAGTTTTCTTTCTAGGCAACTTAGCACGGGTTGGTTGCCTAGAGCTAGATGTCTCACCCTTATATATAAAAGCATGGTTAGGGCCAGAGTGAGACTTCCTAGAATGAATTCTCCTAATTTTGCTCTCGGGATAACCGGCAGGGTACAAAATGTAACCCTCGTTATCCTGAGGCATGGGAGCCTTGCCCTTAACAAAGTTAGACAAATTTTTAGGAGGGGCATTAAGTTTGACATTGTTTCCCTTTTGAAAGCCAATGCCATCCTTGATGCCAGGGCGTCTCCCATTATAGAGCATACTTCTAGCAAATTTAAATTTTTCATTCTCTAAGTTATGCTCGGCAATTTTAGCATCTAATATTGCTATATGATCATTTTGTTGTTTAATTAAAGCCATATGATCATGAATAGCATCAATATCAACATCTCTACATCTAGTGCAAATAGAAACATGCTCAATGGTAGATGTAGAGGGTTTGCAAGAATTAAGTTCAACAATCTTAGCATGCAAAATATCATTGTTATCTCTAAGATTGGAAATTGTAACATTGCAAACATCTAATCTTTAGCCTTAGCAATTAATTTCTCATTCTCATTTCTAAGGCTAGCAAGAGAAATATTCAACTCATCAATCCTAGCAAGTAAATCAACATTATCATCTCTAGGATTGGAAATTGAAACATTACAAACATGTGAATCAACCTTAGCCAACAAATTAGCATTCTCATTTCTAAGGTTGTCAATGGTCTCATGGCAAGTGCTTAGCTCACTAGACAATTTTTCACATTTTTCAACTTCTAGAGCGTAAGCATTTTTAACCTTAACATGCTTCTTATTTTCTTTAATAAGGAAGTCCTCTTGAGAGTCCAAGAGATCATCCTTCTCATGAATAGAGCTAATTAATTCATTTAATTTTTCTTTTTGTTGCATGTTTAGGTTGGCAAAAAGAATGCGTAAGTTATCCTCCTCACGGCTAGCATCATCCTCATCGCTAGATGTTTCATATTTGGTGGAGGATCTTGATTTTACCTTCTTCTTTTTGCCATCCTTGGCCATGAGGCATTTGTGGCCGACGTTGGGGAAGAGGAGGCCCTTGGTGACGGCGATGTTGGTGGCGTCCTCGTCGGAGGAGGAGTCGGTGGAGCTCTCGTCCGAGTCCCACTCCCGGCAAACATGGGCATCGCCGCCCTTCTTCTTGTGGTACCTCTTCTTTTCTCTTCTCTTGCCCTTTTTGTCGTCGCCCCTGTCACTGTCACTAGATAGTGGACATTTTGCTATAAAATGACCGGGCTTACCACACTTGTAGCAAACTCTCTTGGAGCGGGGCTTGTAGTCTTTCCCCCTCCTTTGCTTGAGGATTTGACGGAAGCTCTTGATGATGAGCGCCATTTCCTCGTTGTCGAGCTTGGAGGCGTCGATGGGTGTTCGACTTGGAGTAGATTCCTCCTTCTTTTCTTCCGTCGCCTTGAATGCGACCGGTTGCGCTTCGGACGTGGAGGGGCCGTCAAGCTCATTGATCTTCTTTGAGCCTTTGATCATTAACTCAAAGCTCACAAAATTACGTATAACTTCCTCGGGGGTCATTTGTGTATATCTAGGATTGCCACGAATTAATTGAACTTGAGTAGGGTTAAGGAAAACAAGTGATCTTAGAATAACCTTAACCACTTCGTGGTCATCCCACTTTTTGCTCCCGAGGTTGCGCACTTGGTTCACCAAGGTTTTGAGCCGGTTGTACATGTCTTGTGGCTCCTCCCCTTGGCGAAGGCGGAAGCGACCGAGCTCCCCCTCGATCGTTTCCCGTTTGGTGATCTTGGTCACCTCATCTCCTTCGTGCGCGGTCTTTAGCACGTCCCAAATCTCTTTGGCGCTTTTCAACCCTTGCACTTTGTTATACTCCTCTGGACTTAGAGAGGTGAGGAGTATAGTGGTGGCTTGGGAGTTGAAGTGCTCGATTTGGGCTACTTCTTCCGCATCATAATCTTCATCCCCTACGGATGGTACCTGTACACCAAACTCAACAACATCCCATATACTTTTGTGGAGTGAGGTTAGGTGATATCGCATCATATCACTCCACCTAGCATAATCTTCACCATCAAATGTTGGTGGCTTGCCTAATGGGACAGAAAGTAAAGGTGTATGTTTAGGAATGCGAGGGTAGCGTAGGGGGATCTTACTATACTTCTTGCGCTCTTGGCGCTTAGAAGTAACGGATGGTGCGTCGGAGTCGGAGGTCGACGTTGATGAAGTGTCGGTCTCGTAGTAGACCACTTTCCTCATCCTCTTGTGCTTGTCGTCTTTCCGATGCGACTTGTGGGAAGAGGATTTCTTCTCCTTCCCCTTCCCTTTGTTGGAGGAGTTCTTCTTCTTCTCCTTCCTCTTGGTGCGGGACTCTTCCGATGAAGTGCTCCCGTGACTCGTAGTGGGCTTGTCGCCTGTCTCCATCTCCCTCTTGGTGTGATCTCCCGACATCACTTCGAGCGGTTAGGCTCTAATGAAGCACCAGACTCTGATACCAATTGAAAGTCGCCTAGAGGGGGGTGAATAGGGCAAAACTGAAATTTACAAATATAAACACAACTACGAGACGGGTTAGTGTTAGAAATAAACACGAGTCCGAGAGAGAGGGCGCAAAACAAATCGTGAGCAAATGCGAAGTGAGACACGATGATTTGTTTTACCGAGGTTCGGTTCTCGCAAACCTACTCCCCGTTGAGGAGGCCACAAAGGCCGGGTCTCTTTCAACCCTTACCCTCTCTCAAACGGTCCCTCGGACCGAGTGAGCTTCTCTTCTCAAATCAAATCGGGAACAAAGCTTCCCTGCAAGGACCACCACACAATTGGTGTCTCTTGCTTTGATTACAAGTGAGCTTTGATCACAAGAACAAGTGAGAAAGAAAGAAGCAATCCAAGCGCAAGAGCTCAAAAGAACACGGCAAATCTCTCTCGCTAATCACTAAAGCCTTGTGTGGAATTGGAGAGGATTTGATCACTTGGGTGTGTCTAGAATTGAATGCCTAGCTCTTGTAAGTGGTTGAGAAGTGGAAAACTTGGATGACTTGAATGTGGGGTGGTTGGGGGTATTTATAGCCCCAACCACCAAACTAGTCGTTTGGGTGGAGGATGTCTGTTCGATGGCACACCGGGCAGTCCGGTGCACACCGGACAGTCCGGTGCGCCAGCCACGTCACCCGAACGTTGGGGTTCTGACCGTTGGAGCTCTGACGCTGGGCCTGTCTTGATGTCAGGTGGCGCACCGGACATGAACTGTAGGGTGTTCGGTGCGCCAGCATGGGCGTGCCTGACCTCTGCGCGCGCTGGCGCGCATTTATTGCGCAGCAGGTAGCCGTTGGCGCCTGAAGTAGCCGTTGCCCCGCAGTTACACCGGACAGTCCGGTGTACACCGCACATGTCCGGTGAATTATAGCGGAGCAGCCGAAGCGAATTCTCGAGGCTGCCGAGTTTGGAGCCGCGTCCTCTTGGAGCACCGGACACTGTCCGGTGTACACCGGACAGTCCGGTGAATTATAGCGCGCCGGCGCCGAAAATTCCTGAAGGCGAAGAGTTTGAAGTCGATCTTCCCTGGTGCACCGGACAGTCCGGTGCACCAGTCCAGGGTGCCTTCGGTTGGCCCTTGCTCCTTTGTTTGAACCCTTTCTCTTGATCTTTTTATTGGCTTATGGTGAACCTTTGGTACCTGTAGAACTTATAAACCTGGGCAAACTAGTTAGTCCAATTATTTGGGCAATTCAACCACCAAAATTAGTTATAGGAAATAGGTGTAAGCCTAATTCCCTTTCACCAAGGTCTTGAGCCGGTTGTACATCGCTTGTAGCTCCTCTCCTTGGTTGAGGATGAATCGACCGAGCTCCCCCTCGATCGTCTCCCGCTTGGTGATCTTGGTCACCCTGTCTCCTTCGCGCACGGTCTTGAGTACGTCCCAAATCTCTTTGGCACTCTTCAACCCTTGCACCTTATTATACTCCTCTCGACATAGAGAGGCGAGGAGTATAGTAGTGGCTTGGGAGTTGAAGTGCCGGATTTGGGCGACTTCGTCCGAATCGTAGCCTTCATCCTTCACGAACGGTATCTGCGCTCCAAACTCAACAATGTCCCATATGCTAACGTAGAGTGAGGTTAGATGGTGCCTCATTTTATCACTCCACATATAATAATCTTCACCGTCAAAAACCGGTGGTTTGCCTAATGGGACGGAAAGTAAAGGAGTGTGTTTAGAAATGCGAGGATAGCATAGGGGGATCTTACTAAACTTCTTGCGCTCATGGCACTTTGAAGTGACAAACGGTGCATCGGAGCCGGAGGTGGATGGCGACGAAGAATCAGTCGCGTAGTAGACCACCTTCTTCATCTTCTTTTTCTTCTCGTCGCTCCGACGCGACTTGTTGTATGAAGGGGATCCCTTCATCTTGTTGCCGGACCCTCCCGATGGAGCCTTCCCGTGGCTTATAGGCTTGTCACCGCCGGTCAGGATCTCCTTCTTGGCGTGATCTCCCGACATCACTTCGAGCGGTTAGGCTCTAATGAAGTACCGGGCTCTGATACCAATTGAAAGTCGCCTAGAGGGGGTGAATAGGCGGAATCTGAAAATTATAAACTTTAAGCACAACTACAAGTCGGGGTTAGCGTTAGAATAAAATCCGAGTCCGAGAGAGAGGGTGATAAACAAATCAAAGGCAAATGAAGTAGATGACACGGTGATTTGTTTTACCGAGGTTCGGTTCTTGCAAACCTACTCCCCGTTGAGGTGGTCACAAAGACCGGGTCTCTTTCAACCCTTTCCCTCTCTCAAACGGTCACTTAGACCGAGTGAGCTTTCTCCTTAATCAAACGGGTCACTTAGACCCCTACAAGGACCACCACAACTTGGTGTCTCTTGCTTTGATTACAAAATGTCTTGAGAATAAGAGAGAGGAAGAAGAAAGCACGATTGCAAAAGGCCAAGCGATAAGAGCGACAAATAACACACGAATCACTCTCTCTCAAGTTCCTAATCACTAAGGATCACTTGTCTCAATTGTGGAACTTGGAGAGATTGGAAGCTTTGATTGTGTCTTGGAATGGATTGCTACCTCTTGTATTGAATGTAGAAGATTGGAGTGCTTGGGTGAAGTGAATAGAGGTGGTTGGGGTTGTATTTATAGCCCCCAACCACTTCCTAGCCGTTGCTCCTTTTCTGCCGACCGCGGACGGTCCACGCCCTTGGTCCGGATGGTCCGCCCCTGTACATCAACGACTGAAATCGCAACGGTCAGTAGTAACTGCTATATCAACGGCTACTATGCATTAAATGTGTCGTCAGATGTCAGATAAAGCAGTCACAGATGGTCCGGTCGTGCACCCTAGACGATCCGCGAGGACGCTATAATTCATTTTACCGAACCCGTCACCTTCGGGTTTTTCTGATTTCCACCGACCGAATGGTCCATGCCTAAGGCCGGACGGTCCGCGCTTGGTCTCGGATGGTGCTGGCTTCTCCGTTGGACGGTCCGTAGTGTAGACTTGTGTTTTTGCATTGGTTCTGTCCGAGGGTCACTTTGGAGTCGCGGACGGTCCGCCGCAAGGGCCCGGACGGTCCGCGCTTAGTTTGTTTTTCCAAAAAGCTTCTCCTGTCCAGAATAATCTACGGTATTCCGGACAGTAGACTTAGAATAGTTGTAGATGAATTTATCCACCTGTGAAATGATCAACTAGGCAAACTGGTTAGTCCATTAGGTTTGTGATGGTCGTCAAACACCAAAATCGATTATGGGAAATGTTGAGACTATTTCCCTTTTATTATTAGAAATATATTAATGTCCAAATTAGGATTTAAGACCTAATTTGAAAATGACATAGAAAAGGAAACCTTATGAAATATAAAGAAATTACATACATAAATAACTAAACCTTTTCATACTGATAATTGAATTTGATCATTTAATTTAAGTATGAATTTTACATCAAAATTTGAATTCAAATTTGAAATCTAAAAATAAAAAGAAAAGAAAACAGAAAACAAAAAGAAAACAAAAAGAATAAAACATCGCATGGGCCGAAATGCCACTTCCGATCCACTCAGCCCCTCGCGCCCGATAGCCCATAGCGCGCGTGGTCGCCCTGACATCCGAGGCCCGCACGTCGGTCACCACCTTGCCGCGCCACTTTTCCCCACTCTCTGACACGTGGTCCCAAGCCGTCAGCCCTCCCTTCAACAACCTCGCCGACCATGGCGGGACTTCGTCGTGGGCTCCGGGGCGTTCTGTTGCAGTCAAACTACCCACGCATAAAACGAGTAGCATCGCGTTCTTCCCATCCATTAATCTGGCTCGCGTCCACCAGAGGATTGTTGAGAGAGAGAGAGAGAGCAAGCATGAAACCGTTGTGACCGAGAAAGCGGGTAATCGCCCCCATCATCATCCGTCGTGCACGGCGCCGAATTGGAGCCTTGCGTGCAGCTAAGAGGTTTCGCTCGAGCTCCAGGATCGCGTTGGTAGCGATAGCTGGGAAGGGGTGCGGTCGGGACTGGAAGGGAAATAGGATCAAACCTTTTCCTAAATGATTTTGGTGGTTGAATTGCCCAACACAAATAATTGGACAAACTAGTTTGCTCTAGATTATATGTTCTACAGGTGCTAAAGGTTCAACACAAACCAATAACAAGATCAAGTTAGGGTTCAAAAAGAAAGGAGCAAAAGAAACCGAAGTGTGCCCTGGTCTGGCGCACCGGACTGTCCGGTGTGCCACCGGTCAATGTCCGGTGCACCAGGGACCGTACAATTTGAACTCCTCAGCTTCGGGTTTCTGAAGAGCCACTCCGCTAAAATTCACCAGACTGTCCGGTGTAGCACCGGACTGTCCGTTGCACCAAGCGGAGCAACGGCTACTCGCCAACGGTCGTCTGCAAAAGTGAACAATGGCGTGAATAGTGCGCGGACAGTTCGCGCAGAGTCAGAGCAGCGCCAGAAGGCGCACCGGACAGTGAACAGTGCCTATCCGGTGCGGCACCGGACTGTCCGGTGCGGCACCGGACTGTCCGGTGCTCCAAGAAGTCAGAGCTCCAACAGTCAAAACCGTCTGAACCCTAACGGTTGGGTGACGTGGCTGGCGCACCGAACAGTGTCTGGTGGCGCACCAGACTGTTCGGTGCGCCCATCGACAGACAACCTCCCCAACGGTTGTTTTGGTGGTTGGGGCTATAAATACCCCCCAACCACCACCACTCCAAGCATCCAAGTTTTTCAGACATCTCATTCAATACAAGAGATAGTTCAATCAATACAAGACATAATCCAAAAGAATCAAAGCCTCTCCAAGTCCCATTTTCACTCCAAACTAATAGTGACTAGAGAGAGTTTTTGCCTATGTCATTTGAGCTCTTGTTCTTGGATCGCTTTCTTCTTCCTCCATTCTTGTTCTCAAAACACTTGTAATCAAAGCAAGAGACACCAAGTTGTGGTGATCCTTATAGGGGTCTAAGTGACCCGTTTGATTGAAGGAGAAATCTCACTTGGTCTAGGTGACCGTTTGAGAGAGGGAAAGGGTTGAAAGAGATTCGGCCTTTGTGACCACCTCAACGGGGAGTAGGTTCGCAAGAACCGAACCTCGGTAAAACAAATCACCGTGTCATCCGTCTTATTTGCCCTTGATTTGTTTTCGCCCTCTCTTTCGGACTCAAGTTTAATTCTAACGCTAACCCCGGCTTGTAGTTGTGCTTTAAGTTTGTAAATTTCAGATTCTACCTATTCACCCCCCTCTATGCGACTTTCAATTGGTATCAGAGCCTGGTACTTCATTAAGAATCTAACCACTCGAAGTGATGTCGGGAGATCACGCCAAGAGGGAGATCGTGACCGGCGAGAAGGCCACAAGCCATGGGAAGGCTCCATCGAAGGAGTCCGACAATAAGCTAAAGGAGGGATCACCTCCTCACAAGTCACATCAATCGGAGTGGCGACAAGAAAAAGAAGATGAAGAAGGTGGTCTACTACGAGACCGACTCTTCGTCGCCATCCACCTCCGGCTCCGACGCGTCGTCCGTCACTACTAAGCGCCATGAGCGCAAGAAGTTTAGTAAGATACCCCTACGCTATCCTCGCATTTCTAAACGCACTCCTTTACTTTCCGTCCCACTAGGCAAACCACTGGTTTTTGATGGTGAAGATTATTATATGTGGAGTGATAAAATGAGGCACCATCTAACCTCACTCCACGCTAGCATATGGGACATTATTGAGTTTGGAGCGCAGGTACCATCCGTGGGGGATGAAGGCTATGATTCGGACGAGGTCACCCAAATCAAGCACTTTGATTCCCAAGCAACTACTATACTCCTCGCCTCTTTATGTCGAGAGGAGTATAACAAGGTGCAAGGGTTGAAAAGTGCCAAGGAGATTTGGGACATACTCAAGACCGCACACGAAGGAGATGAGGTGACCAAGATCACCAAGCGGGAGACGATCGAGGGGGAGCTCGGTCGATTCATCCTCAACCAAGGAGAGGATCCATAAGCCATGTACAACTGGCTCAAGACCTTGGTCAACCAAGTGCGCAACCTCGGGAGCATAAAATGGGATGACCATGAAATGGTCAAGGTTATTCTAACATCACTTGTTTTTCGTAATCCTACACAAGTTCAATTAATTCGTGGTGATCCTAGATATAAGCTAATGTCTCCCGAGGAAGTGATAGGAAAATTTGTGAGCTTTGAATTGATGATCAAAGTCTCCAAACAAATCATCGAGCAAGGTGGCACCTCCACACCCAAGGTACAACCTGTCGCATTCAAAGCCTCAGAGGAGAAGAAAGAAGAGTCTACCTCAAGTAGGCTCCCCATCGACGCCTCCAAGCTCGACAATGAGGAAATGACGCTCATCATCAAGAGTTTTTGCCAAATCCTCAAGCAAAGGAGGGGAAGGATTATAAACCCCGCTCCAAGAAAGTTTGCTACAAGTGTGGTAAGCCTGGTCATTTTATCGCTAAATGCCCTTTGTCTAGTGATGGTGACAGGGATAACGACAAGAAGGGGAGGAAGAAAGAAAAGAAGAAGTACTACAAGAAGAAGGGCGGCGATGCCCATGTGTGTCGGGAACGGGACTCCGATGAGAGCTCCACCGACTCCTCCTCTGACGAGGACGCTGCCAACATCACCGTCAACAAGGGCCTACTCTTCCCCAACGTCGGCCACAAGTGCCTCATGGCAAAGGATGGCAAAAAGAAGAAGGTAAAATCTAGAGCCTCCACTGAATATACAACATCTAGTGATGAGAATAGCTCTAGTGATGATGAAGATGAATTGCTTACTCTTTTTGCCAACTTAAACATGCAACAAAAAGAAAAATTAAATGAATTGATAGGTGCTATTCATGAGAAGGATGAACTCTTGGATAGCCAAGAGGAATGACTTATTAAGGAAAACAAGAAGCATGTTAAGGTAAAAAATGCTTATGCTCAGGAGATAGAAAAATTGACTAGTGAGCTTAGCACTTGCCATGACACTATCTCCAACCTTAGAATTGAGAACGCTAATTTGATTGCTAAGGTTGAGAAGTCAAATATATGTGATGATTCTATTGCCAATCTTAAAAATGATAATGCTAGTTTGATTGCTAAGATTGACAAATTGAATGAATCACTTTCTAGCCTTAAAATTGAGAATGATAAATTAATTTCTAAGGCTAAAGATTTAAATGTTTGCAATGTTTCCATTTCCAATCTTAGAAATGAGAATGCTATTTTACATGCTAAGATTGATGAATTAAATACTTGCAAACCATCTACATCTACCGTTGAGCATGTTTCTATTTGCACTAGATGTAGAGATGTTAATATAGATAATATCCATGATCACATTGCTATGATTAAACAACAAAATGATCATATAGCTAAACTAGATGCTAAAATTGCCGAGCATGACTTAGAAAATGAAAAATTCAAATTTGCTAGAAGTATGCTCTATAATGGGAGACACCCTGGCATTAAGGATGACATTGGCTTCCAACAGGGAGGCAATGTCAAGCTTAATGCCCCCAAGAAATTGTCTAACTTTGTTAAGGGCAAGGCTCCCATGGTTCAGGATAACGATGGTTACATTTTATATCCTGCTAGTTATCCTGAGCATAAAATTAGGAGAATGCATTCTAGGAAGTCTCATTCTGGTCCTCATCATGCTTTTATGTATAAGAATAAGACATCTAGTTCTAGGCATGTTAAAGTGCCTAAAAAGAAAAATCCTGCTGCATCAAATGAGCCAATTTTTTCATTTAAGACGTTTGATGCATCTTATGTTTTAACTAACAAATCATGCAAAGTAGTTGCCAAATATGTTGGGGCCAAACACAAGGGGTCAAGGACTTGTGTTTGGGTACCCAAGGTGCTTGTTTCTAATGTGAAAGGACCCAAGACCGTTTGGGTACCTAAGAACAAGGCCTAAACTTGTTTTGTAGGTTTATGCATCCAGGGGCTCAAGTTGGATCATTGATAGCGGGTGCACAAACCATATGATAGGGGAGAAAAGGATGTTCTCCTCCTACGAGAAAAATGAAGATCCCCAAAGAACTATCACATTCGGGGATGGAAATCAAGGTTTGGTCAAAGGACTTGGTAAAATTGCTATATCACCTGACCATTCTATTTCCAGTGTTTTTCTTGTAGATTCTTTAGATTATAACTTGCTTTCGGTTTCTCAATTATGCAAAATGGGTTACAACCATCTTTTTATGGATATATGTGTTACTGTCTTTAGAAGAAGTGATGATTCAGTAGCATTTAAGGGAGTATTAGAGGGTTAGCTATACCTAGTTGATTTTAATAGAGCTGAACTTGACACTTGCTTAATTGCTAAGACTAATATGGGTTGGCTCTGGCATCGCCGACTAGCCCATGTTGGGACGAAGAATCTTCACAAGCTTCTAAAGGGAGAGCACATTTTGGGACTAACCAATGTTCATTTTGAGAAAGACAAGGTTTGTAGCGCATGTCAAGCAGGGAAGCAAGTAGGTGCCCATCATCCACACAAGAACATCATGACGACCGACAGGCCGCTTGAGCTACTCCACATGGATCTATTCGGCCCGATTGCCTACATAAGCATCGGCGGGAGTAAGTATTGTCTTGTAATTGTGGTTGATTATTCTCGCTTCACTTGGGTGTTCTTTTTGCATGAGTTCGGCTTAAGGATCAAAAAGATAAGAAGTGACAATGGGAAGGAGTTCAAGAACTCTCAAATTGAAGGTTTCCTTGAGGAGGAGGGCATCAAGCATGAGTTCTCTTCTCCGTACACGCCACAATAAAATGGTGTAGTGGAGAGGAAGAATAGAACTCTACTTGACATGGCGAAGACCATGCTTGATGAGTACAAGACATCGGACCGGTTTTGGGCCGAGGCGATTAACACCTCCTGCTACTCCATCAACCGACTCTACCTTCACCGAATCCTCAAGAAGACATCCTATGAACTCCTCACCGGTAAAAAGCCCAATGTTTCATATTTTAGAGTCTTTGGTAGCAAATGTTTTATTCTTATCAAAAGAGGTAGAAAATCTAAATTTGCTCCTAAGGCTGTAGAAGACTTTTTACTTGGTTATGACTCAAACACAAGGGCATATAGAGTCTTCAACAAATCCGCTGGATTAGTTGAGGTTTCTTGTGACATTGTGGTTGATGAGACTAACGACTCCCAAGTGGAGCAAGTTGATCTTGATGTGCTAGATGATGAAGAGGCCTCGTGCATAGTGCTAAGGAACATGTCCATTAGGGATGTGTGTCCTAAGGAATCCGAAGAGCCTCCATAAGCACAAGATCAACCATCATCTTCCATACAAGCATCTCCACCAACCTAAGATGAGGATCAGGCTCAAGACAATGAGATTGAAGATCAAGAAGATGAGTCACCTCAAGAGGAGGACATTGATCAAGGGGGAGATGACAATGAGCAAGACAAGGAAGATGAATAGGGTCAAAGACCGCCACACCCAAGAGTCAACCAGGCGATTCAAAGAGATCACCCCGTGAACACCATCCTCGACGATATTCATAAGGGGTAACCACTCAATCTCGAGTCGCTCATTTTTGTGAACATTACTCTTTTGTTTCCTCTATTGAGCCATACAGGGTAGAGGATGCACTAAGAGATTTGGATTGGGTGCTAGCAATGCAAGAGGAGCTCAACAACTTCATGAGGAATGAGGTATGGCATTTACTTCCACGTCCTAATCAAAATGTTGTAGGTACCAAGTGGGTATTTCACAATAAGCAAGATGAGCATGGTGTGGTGATAAGGAACAAAGCCCGACTTGTCGCCAAAGGTTATTTACAAGTCGAAGGTTTGGACTTTGGTGAAACTTATGCACCCGTAGCTAGGCTTGAGTCAATTCGCATATTACTTGCCTATGTTACTTACCATGGCTTCAAGCTCTATCAAATGGACGTGAAGAGTGCCTTCCTCAATGGACCAATCAAGGAAGAGGTCTATGTTGAGCAACCTCCCGGCTTTGAAGATAGTGAGTACCCTAACCATGTGTATAAGCTCTCAAAGGCGCTTTATGGGCTCAAGCAAGCCCCAAGAGCATGGTATGAATGCCTTCAAGACTTTCTTATCACTAATGGCTTCAAAGTCGGAAAAGCCGATCCTACTCTCTTTACTAAGACTATTGCAAATGATTTGTTTGTATACCAAATTTATGTTGATGATATCATATTTGGGTCTACTAATAAATCTACTTGTGAAGAGTTTAGTAGGATCATGATTCAAAACTTCGAGATGTCTATGATGGGGGAGTTGAAATATTTCCTAGGATTTCAAGTCAAGCAACTCCAAGAGGGCACCTTCATCAGCCAAACTAAATATACTCAAGACATTCTTAACAAGTTTGGAATGAAGGATGCCAAGCCCATCAAGACACCCATGGGAATCAATGGGCATCTCGACCTCGATACGGGAGGTAAATCCATAGATCAAAAAGTATACCGGTCGATGATAGGATCTTTACTCTATTTATGTGCATCTCGACCGGATATTATGCTTTCCGTATGCATGTGTGCAAGGTTCCAAGCCGATCCTAAGAAAGTTCACCTTAGGGCTATGAAAAGAATCATGAGATATCTAGTTTACACTCCTAAGTTTGGTCTTTGGTACCCCAAGGGATCCACCTTTGATTTAATAGGATATTCCGATGCTGATTGGGCAGGGTGTAAAATTGATAGGAAGAGTACATCAAAGACTTGTCAGCTTCTGGGAAGATCCCTAGTGTCTTGGGCTTCAAAGAAACAAAATTCAGTAGCCCTATCAACCACCGAAGCCGAGTATATTGCCATAGACCATTGTTGTGCGCAATTACTTTGGATGAGGCAAACCCTCAGGGACTATGGCTATAAATTGAGCAAAGTCCCTCTCCTATATGATAATGAGAGTGCAATCCACATAGCGGATAATCCCGTTGATCACAGCCGCACTAAGCACATAGACATTCGACATCACTTTCTGAGAGCAAAGTCCCTCTCCTATATGATAATGAGAGTGCAATCCACATAGCGGATAATCCCGTTGATCACAGCCGCACTAAGCACATAGACATTCGACATCACTTTCTGAGAGATCACCAACAAAGGGGGGATATCGAGATTGCTTATATAAACACCAAAGATCAATTAGCCGATATCTTCACCAAGCCATTAGATGAGAAAACCTTTTGCAAACTTAGAAATGAGCTAAATATACTTGATTCTCGGAACTTTGATTGAAACACTGCACACATTGCTCATTTATATACCTTTGGTCATATCTCTTTCGTTTGCTACGACTAATGTGTTTCCAAGTGTGTTTTATGCTAAGTCATAGATTGAAAGGGAAATGGAGTACTCGACGAAGAGAAGGCTTCCACTCCACTCTATTGGTATCATCCTTCGTCGCTACTCCACATCACTCTTCGATTGGTATAATCCTTTCACTCATATTCATTTGTACCAATGGGGAGAAAGTAAAGGGCTCTCAAATGTCTTCGTTTTTTGGCGATTAATGCCAAAGGGGGAGAGAATATTAGCCCAAAGCAAAAGGACCGCACCACCAGGACCGCACCACCACCCATATTTTAAAAAGAAATTTTCAAATTAGCATCTTTCAATTGGAATTTTCAAGAAAATTGGTAAAACCCTCTTGAACACTAAAGGAGAATTTCATTGAGGGGAAGTTTTGTTTTAGTCAAAGGAAAAGCATTTGAAACAGGGGGAGAAAATTTCAAATCTTGAAAATGCTTCTCGAAATCTTATTCATATACCCTTGACTACTTGCAAAAAAATCTCGAAAAGAATTTTCCAAAAAATTTGCAATAACAAAACAACTGGTGCAAATATGGTCCAAAATGTTAAAATATTAAAAGAAAGAAAGCAATCCATGCATATCCATTGAAATTATAAATTGGTTTAATTCTAAGCAACCTATACACTTACAATTATGCAAACTAGTTCAATTCTGCACTTATATATTTGCTTTGGTTTGTGTTGGCATCAATCACCAAAAAGGAGGAGATTGAAAGGGAAATAGGATCAAACCTTTCCCTAAATGATTTTGGTGGTTGAATTGGCCAACACAAATAATTGGACTAACTAGTTTGTTCTAGATTATATGTTCTATAGGTGCTAAAGGTTCAACACAAACCAATAAAAAGATTAAGTTAAGGTTCAAAAAGAAAGGAGCAAAAGAATTTATGTGGCAGGTTGAGCTTCAGGTGGATGATGAGCTAGACGGCGTGATGACGCCGTCGTTGGATGCGGTGCCCAGAACAACCCGAGAGTCGCTGGCGTTGGCGACGACCATGAGGTCCCCCTGTTTGAAGATGGACAGCGCGGTGCAGTCGCTCTAGACCGTGTCCAAGCGGCGGCTGCGCCGAAGGTCGCCGAACATAGCAGCGCATACGACCACGTAGGACTACTTCAAGAGGTCGAACTAGCAGTCGCCAAGCTTTTTCTCGTCGTCGATGAGCGACGCCAATGCGAGCGCCTCCTGCCAGTGGTGTTTGTTCGGGGTTTTCAAGTAAGAAACATGAATTCATCTTTGGTGTTGATTTATGAAAATGACTCACAAGTCAGATCCATGGAAAAATATTTACGGAGAATAAATGTCACACATATAAAAAAGGAATTTAAGTTGAAAACATTATTCAAACAAAAGAAGTTGCATGCAAGGTTCTTCTTTAAATACTACTCCCTCCACCCAAAAATATAATTCAGGAACCTCATTGAAAATTATCTACTACTACACATAACACATTGTGCAAGGGTAGCAGGTGGGCTTTGTGAGAGATGTAGTAGATATTTTTACTGTAACAGATATTGACATAAACACGCATGTGGTGTAGTGGTAGCATTTGTGTTTTTTTAATTTAATTTTAGCTAGGCGTGGGATGCACGTGGGAATGAGAATGAGCTTTGCGGGGAGGGGGAATGAGTAAGACAGTGCGGGAAGGAGAGAATAAGAATGACAGAACACGGAATGACAACCGGGAATGAGCTTTGCGGGGAGGGGAGAATGAGAATGGCAGAACACGGAATGACAGCCTACCCCTTACTACATTAATAAGTAGTATAGATTTTCTTTATTTGAATTTCAAATTCCAAATTCAATTCAACCTAGATTTAGTTCAAATAATACTTTAAATATCCAATTTAATTTAAATGCACACCCAAAGATCTTAGTATGAATGCACTTTTATTTTATTTATTTATTTATTTATTCTCTTATTTAATCTATTAAACAAATGCCTTTCTATATGAAATTTATATACACAAAAGATAATATTCTAAGAAAGAAATCTTTAATATATTGTCTTAAATATTTTAGTGAAAATATTAATTCATCCTAAAATAATTTTATTTGTATAAGGATTTATTTTAACTTAAATCTTTGTGGAGAATTTTCTATATACCCAAAAATAGGATTTTGGGCGTTAGACTCTTGCTGTCCGACGATTGCTATCTGCTTGGCCGCCGCCGCCGCCATAAGGCAGGTGCGAAGACTTTCGTTGGTCTATTCGTCGCCGAAGAGCACCGACCACCAGGTACTCCCACCCCTTCTATTCCCTTTCCTTCATGCCGTGCGAAGCTAAACACCGAAACCCTAACCTAAAGCTATTTGAAAAGGTCTCTTTGAAAAGTCTACTGACCTTCAAATTTTTTCTTAAAAAATTATTGGGTGCACATGTGTACACCCATGTCCCTTTATGATTTGTTTGGTTAGGTGTCAACGGGGGATGGGACGGGATCAACCATGCGTCCCTTATTTTTTAAGGGATGGCTTCATCCACTATTTTTAAAGAATATTTATTGACCCTGACTCTGAACCTCCAAACAAACATGAGTCAAATTAAAATGATCCCACCCCATCCCTCTTCATCCCTCCTCGTCCATCCATCAAACACTACCTTACTGATCCGCCCATGGCTCATCTACCAGAAGGGGATCCTTCTTGGCACAATGGAAGGACCACCAGGGCTATCCCAAGCGATCCCGGTTTCTGGAGATGCGTACTGCAACAGCTCCACTACGCACGTGGATGCTGCCGGCAGCAGCTCACCGGCCGTCGCGAAGCTCCGGAAGCTGCTGTTCCGCCGGATGCTTATCGGCGTCAACGACGGCCGCTACTTCCATGGCCTGTTCCACTGCATCGACAAGCAGGGCAACATCATCCTCCAGGACGCCGTCGAGTACCGCAGCGCCCGGCATTGCTTGCCTCCGACGGAGCATAGGTGCCTGGGGCTCATCCTGATCCCGGCCGCCTGCCGGTCGTCTTGCCAGGTTGATTGCTCCGTTGAAGAGAAGATGTCGCTCATGTGTTTGGAGTGAATGGTGCTTCTAAATATGTGTTACTATGCTTTCCAAGCTACTCAGGAATCATGATAGATAAACCCTTTTGTATAACATTCCTAGATCTTGCTGGGATTTAATTTGCATCGATTCTGCTATCTGAGAGAGACCCTGCATGATTTTTTTTTCTTTTTTGTTGTATCAGCTAACATCTTCGAAGAAAATTGGTGCTCCTATTTTTAAAGAATTGCTTATTTGAAAACTTTTACCATGGTCATTTCATTTAAGGAATGATTTGATGCAGCTGTTAGTATACATGAGCATTTCTATTTTTTACTATGATGTAGAGTTAATTTTCCGTAGTGTTAAGTTAATTTCAAAGGTGCATCGATCAACAAACAGGAGTTCAGAAGAGTGCATATCAAAGAAATTAAAAATTGTTGAACTAGTTAAGTCTGGGACTGCAGCACTACAAGGAAGTCTCCTTTGCTCAAAGGGGATTGAGCAGATTAAATATAGTTCTATTCAATTTTGATTAACAAAGAATAAGCCTTAATAGGGAATTTAGCTTCATGCCTCGTAAAAAACGGAGAAAATCTGTGATAGATCAACTGCATTCAAAACTCCCGAAAATCTGTGATAGATCAACTGCATACAACATCATTGACAGATAACCTCGGCCAGAGAGCAACCCATTCAAGCTCTGTTCTATTTTGAACTTAAAATTTTGTGAAAGTAAAACAACTAGCAATTACATATCTTCTTTCTCGTATGATCTGACAATTCAATCCTGAAAATTTTGAACTCTGCAACATGAAATTTGAGGGTGCAACATGAAATGGCCTCTAGCCGAGTTAGGTAGATAGTTTGATTAGCACTTCTCAGGTCCTGAGTTTCAATCTTAGTAGGACCAAATTTCAGGCTGAGCTTAAAAAAGTGACTCGCTGGTTCCCTGGTTGTGTGCACACGAGATAAACTGACCTATGAGAAATAAATACTCGTGTAGGAACTAGGAGGACTCAAAACACGAGTAAATCTGGACTATAGAGGGCGGACCCTAATGTTGCATGAGGGTTAACTTTTATGACCTTACTCGGTCGGGGCTGCGATTGAACTTCTTATTAATATAATACATGGGAACGGTCTTTCCCCTACCGGTCGAGTTTTTTAAACAAATATAGCAGTACATATGATGCAAATCAATGACTTCTAGCAAAAAATTGGTTTACAGCGTGAGCCTTGACACTACCATTGCTCAACTCCATTTTAATTGACATCTTCACCATCAAACCATTTTAGACAAGGAATGAGCATCATGACAATAGTTCTGAAGTTCTCCTTGCTGGCAACTGCATTTCCTTTTATATCAAGCTGTGCCAACTTCAGAGATCTGAAAAACAGTATGGCATCCCAGTATTCCTCCACGTTGATATTTACCTTCTGGTACGCTTCAAAAGCTTCACTTGCTTCCATTTTGTGTGAGAATGGAGACGAGCAGATATACCGTGTTGTGTCAATTGAGTGAGCTCCAATCTTGTTGAAAGATAAATCCAGAACTTTCAATGAGATTATCTTCGTAAGGGATTCAAGTGCTGTGAAACCACTGATCTGGTTGTTGCTGATGTTCAAGAACACAAGGTGCTGCAAAGCCTCCAATCCTTAAATGAACAAAAAATTAGCATCCCAAAGCCAGTGTTTTTCAAATATTATCGTTCAGGCATTTGCTAATGACTAAGCCAATTATCAGTTCTGCAACTGCATTCGAGAAGCTATCGCAGGCCAACTGCTTTTGAGAAACTAAATCACAGGCCTTGTCACACTATTAAAATATCATTATTTTTTTCTTGAAGTGGACATAGGATGATAGGAGAGATGATTCAAATACTAACCTTCGACTGATCTCAGACTATTATGGCTTAGGTCCAGCATTTGAACCCACAACAGGCGTTCAGCAAATCCAATGCATGTTAGAGATAATCTGCAAAGCTGCACATGATTCAGGGGAGCTGAATTTGGTTGAACCTGAACTGAACAGTGCTTCATGAAAGTCTCCATGTCACATGTTAACTGCAAGAAAAGGTTAGGTTAGACAGCAGCAAATTATCCCTAAGCTAAGTCTCTTCAAACATTCTTTATGTTACTTTATCCATCAGGACTAAGCTCCGTTCATCCTCATAGTACTGCTTATGAGATGGATCCAGGTGAATCAAGTCAGTGAAGAGCCCCAGTGCCTCTTCACAGTATCCCTTCCTTTCAATTAGAGATCTTCCACGGGATTTTATAGCAGAACAAGCAAGCAATAACCGGGCTAATGTCAACTTCCCAAACTTGCTGGAAAAGAGAGTATGTTATGGAAATGGGGTTATAATTATGAACAAACAGATTCAGAATGAATTTAGAGCCTAACCTGTTGTCATCAGGTAACTCTCTGAAAAGATCTATTTCCTCAGATAGTCTTTCAAAATGCCAATTTGAGTCATGCTCGATCAAGGCACTAGTAATCTTTAGCAGATCAAAAGGGATAGGATCACGGTTCCCATGAGGCTGGAATGATTCTGAGCAATTCCAGGCAACTGGCTTATCAAACATATCTAAACCCTGTGCTGGATCGTTGCTGATCAATTCAATGCCAAATGTAAAATGCACAGGACAATTGTAGTTAGAGCCACTTCTAGATACAATGCCATTCGAGCAGGGTATGCTCACTTCAACAGAATATTCCTGCAAACTGCTACATTCATTTATAATCTGGAGATATGTGGCCCAACAGTTAGAATACCCAGAGTCTGCCATTGTGAGGGGCCTCCATATAATATCCTTACTGAACTCCAAATCAGACTTTAAGTTAACACTTGATTGATTTAATCCTTTGACAGGCTCATTAAAATAAAGAACAATGGGTACAGTCCTTGACAAGATGGATGACTGTCTGTGCTGCTCAACTTTTTCCTTGATCAAAGAGGAACTGAGCTTTGCAGCATTAGAAGGCCATGAAGCAATCAGCTGGGGTTTATCTGGACAAGACGTTTGAGCTAAAAGCCAAAGGTGATAGAACCATCCACTTTGGTCACTTGGATCTGTAAAAAGAGCTTGAGTAACAAGTTCAAACTCCTCGGAAAAAATCTTCTGCTTTGACTCAAAACCTTTGGCCTGCTGGATCAGTAGGTTGGACAGAAGTATACTGCCAATGAGGTGAATGAGAACGAAATTGCAGCAAATATATGGTTTTAATATTGGTACCATAACTAACAGGTAAACATAATAGGACCAAGAGTAATACAAGGCAATCAAAATATCCTTTGCCAATTACAGGAAGTATATTTACAGCATATCGATTTACAGTACTTAATTACAAATTACAAAATATCATTTGTTTCCATCTTCTGTTTAACATAAAATGTAATCACATTACTATAGAGTGGCAGCTCAGTTTGCCAGTTATTACTGCTTATTTCACTACAGTCACAAATCAAAGGTGGAGCAGACCACATTTTTTTCACTCAAATGGCTATTATTAATTACATCTGTTTCATCGAGGGGTTGGATCCCTTCGTTTTAAAGGAATTGGAATCTATTTAATGGACTAGGCTATTTGGCTTGAAATTTAGCATTCCACAACTTTCCAAAGTTTAGATATAAGCCTATCTTAGATTCATGATGTGGGAGATGAAAATTGATTATACATATCACAATTCTATGTTTCTACATGCAACTATAGCATTATTCAACTCGCTTTAAGTATCTCCCTCATATGGCCAACAGTAATATACAAATATATTTCACATATAACTATATTAGCTTAATTGATTTGTACCCAAATTATGATTATTAGAATGGAATTCAATTCCAAGGATCCAAACAGGGCCTAACCATATCCATCCATGGTCACCAAGTATAGGTTTAGGTCAAAATTCTAACATCACCACATGGACATATGGAAAAGTCAGAGTAAGCATTTAGAAAGAACATCCATAAATAATAATTGTATACATATCATTCAGAAAGAATCACCATAAATAACAATTGTATACCTACGATTATGCCATGCTGAGTAATTACTGAAGTTGTCGCTGATTTTATCCATAGTATACTTTAGCTCCTCCTCATCTGACACGCCCATGAATCTTGCAAGGAACCTGTAAAAAGGGGAATCAGTCCAAGATGACTATCTTGACTGCAATCTCCAACAACAGAAACCTACCTTCTATAGTTCCATCCATGAAAATTCCTGGCGTCCACCTTCAACAGTTTATCCAAGAGGCCAAACTCACGTTTGAAATCCACGGGCGCTAGCTTTTGGCTTAGCAACCACTTACGGTGATACCAAGCTCCATAGGATTTTGGGTTTTGCCTCAAAGCAACCTCAACCTTCAAAATTCCAAATTTGAGCATCATCTAAGTAGACAATTGCAATGGGTGCCAGAAACGACTAAGGCACAAAAACACAAGAGCTCTATTTCTAATTGATACAGGAGTGTTGATGGATCAGAGAACTAACCACTCTCAGCTCATCATCAACAGCAGACTTGATGGCCTCCGGATCAGAAAGCTCCTTGACATTGTGCTGAAACGCAAGCTTCTGGTAGTTCCATGCGGTGTAGGCCTCTGGATTTATCTCGAGCAGCTTGAAGCTCAGCCCAATTGCCTCCTTTGTGTACCTACAGGCCCCATCCATTGACTAAATAAGTCCGGTGTGCTATTAAGCACTACTCTGGAAGGCTGAATCCGAAATCGTTTACTTTGTCGACAAGGAAATGAGGTGAAATTGCAACTGGGATGTGACATCCATTTGTGTTACGAATGAATAACTGACGATAATTTGCAATGATATGCACCAGACCAGGAGACGAGGACCTCCTCATGGCTTGAGGAAAGAAGCTGGCAACACAGCGCGAACGGAACAATAAAATTTGCATCTTCCCTCTGCAGGAAAATCTCCTTGCTAACTGAAGCTCTATAATACTAATCATATAGGTTGCTAAAATCGACCGGTGCTAGATGGAGCAAAAAGAGAGGGAGGCGTACGGGCGGGCGGCGTCTTACGTGCGGCCATGGTGATTGTGCAGGACCTGGGCCTGGAGGTCCCGAAGCTTGGCGGCTTTCGCTGACGCCGCCTCCTCGTCCTCGGGCTTGGCCGGTCGCCGCGGGCGGCCGTGCATCGCCTCCTCCCTGCGTCGCCGGCGCCGCGGGTGCGGGAGTTTGGATCTCGTGGAGAGCGGCACCCTTCCAACAAGTAGAACTAGACAGGTGTTTGAATAATCTACTACTAGTAGTTAGGGGGTGTTTGAATGTACTAAAACTAATAGTTAGCCACTAAAATTAGTTGAGACATCCAAACACCCCTAGCTAATAGTTCAACTATTAGCTATTTTTAGTAAATTAGTTAATAGTTAGGTAGTTATTTGTTAGCTAGCTAATTCTACTAATAATTTTTAGCCAACTAACTATTAGTTTTAGTGCATTCAAACACCCCCTTAGTCGCTAAAAGGTAAAGGCAACTAAAAATTCTAGATAACACTATTACTTACTTACTTTTTTAGTAAATTAGCTAATACTCTATTTGCTATAAATTAAAATTTATTTTAGTCAATTAACAGATTCATATAATTAATGTGTTATATATATAATTAATGTGTTTTATATATGCGTCTAATTTTATCTTTATCTATTTTAATATATATATATAAACTAAGAACTAAAACTACTATTATTTTAAGACGGAAGGAAGCTAACTAATTTCAGTAGTAATTTTTAACTAACTAACTAACTATTAACTTTAGTGCATTCCAAACACTTCTAAGAGTGCTAGGAGGCTAATACTCGTGCCACTGGGATTGATGTCATGTAGGTCAGTTCGGTTCAGAGTCGCCCGAGCCACCGCCCTCGGCGTTCGCCACTGCCATCAGTCCGACGCTAGCTACAATGGTTTCTCGTAGCAGCTCAGCGTGTCTTGCAACAAACTGCTACACGCCTCTCTTTTTTCTCGACGAAAGCTGTAGGCACGAGCGACGGGTGTAACTGACCAGTGACCACTAGGTGCAGGTGTAGCACTACAGATGTGAAATGTTTCTATGAAAACCTAATCCACACACCTTAGACCAACACATCTAAATTTTCTAAGGCAACAATAGAAACAAAATGCTGGAAATTGGTAATTCTTGGCCTAAAGGTTCGTAAACAGTGACTTAGAATAAATTGATTTGCTTTGTAATTTGTAAGGAAAGAGATAAGTTAGATTGATTTTGTAAGGATAAAAAAGAAACAAGTTAGATTAATTTAGTTAGTTAGGATAAAAAGAGATAATTTAGATTGATTTGGTTAGTACATTTTCATATATGTCAAATAAGTCTTCTTATATAAGGGGGTGTGAGATTTATCAATTTAATTAAGCAAGAATTAAAGGTAAAACTATTTCCTCTTACTCGGTCATAGGTAGGCTAGAAACAAGCCGAGCTCGCCCACTCAACGAGCTAAAAGAGGCTCGCCTCAGCTCAAAGTCGGCTCTCAAGCTGCATCTTGAAAATTAATATTTCATTATACAGTGTTTAATAGTATATAAATGTAAAATATAAAATCATTATTGAACACTATGAGTAATCTAAGTTATAAGTTATCATATATCCATTATCAAAGGCTAAGGAACGAGTTGGATATATATTATCTAGTATCCATCATTACTCAATAGTTTGATTAATTTGGCATAGCTCGCGAGCCGAATCGTCTCGACTCGCTACACCAACGAGCTTAAAAACCTAGCTCTGCTCGGCTTGCTCGAGGCTCACGAGCCGCCCCAAGCTTGAACCGACTCGTAAGCCTTAGTTTTTTTCCAGCCCTAGTCATAGGAAACGCCTTCGATCGGTCTCCTATAAGATCTAGGACATCGACTAGAGGAGTGAATAGACGGTTTTGACTAAAATCAATAACACTAGAGAAATTTAATTAGTACAACAAGTGGGATAAATTCTCTAGCCTTTGTTGAGCTAAATTAAGTTAGCAACCTAGGGTGAACAAGTAATCAAAGAGTCTAATGAACAATAAAACAACTAATCACAAGAGATAGCAAGTAAACAAGTAATGGACAAGAGAGACTCCAGATTTTTTACCGTGGTCTTAGTGATTTGCCGATCACCCCTTGTTGGGGGCTACTCTATCGAAGGTCCTTAGAATACCTCTACTTTGGCATGAACAAATGTGTTTTAGGTGCATAGCTAATGGTGGACTAAGCTAGCCTTCGGCTGAAGTGCTGCCAAGAAAAGCCAAAGCAGTGCGAAGAGAAGCTTCATCTAGCACATACAAAAGACAAGGGTGTAACTCGAAGCCACCAGCCTCGGCATGAAAAGGCTTTCAAGCGTGAAGTAGACGAAGCCTAAGACGTGCAGCAAGAAAGAAAGGGAAAAGACAACAATGTCCCTGCATCATTTGTAAACCATTTGTGTAAACTTTATAGGCATGTTTGTAGTTTTCCACGAAGCTGTTCATCTTCCCTATAGATAGGTGAACATTGCCCTACATAAGGACACCCTTTTTCGAGAGCCTTAACTTCATATTTCTTAGCCTTCAAAGAACCTTTGAGCTATCTCATATAAAAATGTCGAAGGTATGTTTGTAAACTTGTTTAATACGAATGGAAATAGAATGGAAATGCCAAGGCATAAAAGATGAGTCTAGTACTTCGTTGCTCATTTCCCTGTCATTTAATATTCCTTTGTTCACATTACCTCTCAAGAACTTTCGTCTTTAAGTTGTTACTTCTAATAAATAACACATTGATGACAAATGGTCTTATTTTTAACTTGTGTTGTCTTGTTTTGATGCCATGTAGCAATAGAAAACAAGTGACTAACATTGGTGCCCACCTCCGGTGATTCCACGATCGCAACAACCCGATCCACAACGAATAACATGTCAAGCCATCAAGCTTCGACATCATCGTTGAAGAAGCTTGTACTCCCCATCACTGTGGGCTTGAGCTTCGAACCTAGCAATAAGAAACAAAACAAAAAAGAGGCCCAAAGAAGGGCGCAACATGTAGGTGTCCAAGGACCCTACATTATGACCAAGTGGTCCCATATTCCTAACATTTTCTCTGGATGATCTTCGTCTCAAGGATTATCCGCATAGAGATGCCATGGTTATCTCTTGTGTCATAAAAGGCTTCGTGGCGCACAACGTCCTGGTTGACATAGGTAGTGCAGCAGATATCATATTTGCCAAGGCCTTCCAGCAAATGCAAGAGCCCGAAGACAACATTCAGGATTCAACTTTTCCCTTGTGTGGCTTTGAAGGACAATAAGTGATGGCACTAGGGAAGCTAGCTATGCCCATTACCTTCGGCTATGTCAACAATACAAGAACAGAGGAGGTCATGTTTGAGATAGTTGATATGTATTTACCATACAAAGCAATCATTGGAAGGGAACTCTCAACATATTCGAAGCAGTCCTGCATTTAGCTTACCTCTGCATGAAGATACCTAGCAACCAAGGGGTCATATCAGTTTATGGTAGCCAAGAAGCAGCAAGAAGGGCAGAAGGGACCCTACAAGAACCTAAGATTGTCTACAATATAGACAAAGCTGAAGCGTGTGATTAGGAATCTGAAAAGCAAGTAAAAGAAAAGGCATCTTCGGCAGATCAGCCAAAGCCAGTGCTCCTTTGTGAAGATGTTGCAGATGAGAGGGTTTTCTTCAACAATCAGCTAAATTCGAAGCAGGAATTCGATCTCAGAAGGTTTCTATTTCATAACAAGGGTGTCTTTGTGTCGGGTACCAAAATTAGGGGTACCCCCAACGCTCCTAATCACGACCGATAAACACCTTCAGGGCAAACCATAAAGGCTTATGGCTCGGGTCAAAGTCAAAGCTTCGTCTACCAAGGGACTCGGTCTCGCCTCGCCCGAGCCTGGCCTCGGGCGGAACAGTGGTCCCGGACGAGTTCGCGTCCCGCCCGAGGGTCTCCTTAGGCAGTGAGCGCACCCTCGGGTCAACCGAAGGCAAGCCTTGTCGTGCAAGCGACCTTGGCCAAATCGCCTTACCAGCCGACCGTGTTGCATGCACATTTAATGCTGGGGTCGCCTGACACCTTATCCTGACACGCGCACCCCAGTCGGCAAGGTCGAAGTGACCGCAGTCACTTCGTGAAAGTCGCCTAGAGGGGGGGGGGGTGAATAGGGTGAAACTGAAATTTACAAAGTTAATCACAACTACAAGCCGAGTTAGCGTTAGAAATATAAGCGAGTCCGAGAGAGGGGGTGAAAAACAAATCGCAAGCAAATAAAGAGTGAGACACAAGGATTTGTTTTACCGAGGTTCGGTTCTTGCAAACCTACTCCCCGTTGAGGTGGTCACAAAGACCGGGTCTCTTTCAACCCTTTCCCTCTCTCAAACGGTCACTTAGACCGAGTGAGCTTCTCTTCTCAATCACACGGGACACTAAGTCCCCGCAAGGACCACCACATAATTGGTGTCTCTTGCCTTGGTTACAAGTGAGTGAATCACAAGAAAGAATGAGAAAGAAAAGAAGCAATCCAAGCGCAAGAGCTCAAATGAACACATATGTCACTCTCTCTAGTCACTATTTGATTTGGAGTGATTCCGGACTTTGAAGAGGATTTGATCTCTTTGGTTGTGTCTAGAATTGAATGCTATAGCTCTTGTAAGGTGTAGAAGTCTGAAAACTTGGATGCAATTGAATGTGGGGTGGTTGGGGTATTTATAGCCCCAACCACCAAACTAGCCGTTTGGTGGAGGCTGCTGTCGCATGGCGCACCGGACAGTCCGGTGCGCCACCGGACACTGTCCGGTGCGCCAGCCACGTCACCCGGCCGTTAGGGTTCGACCGTTGGAGCTCTGACAGGTGGGGTCTTCTGGCTGTCCGGTGGTGCACCGGACATCTCCTGTAGACTGTCCGGTGCGCCAACTGCGCGTGCTCTGACCTCTGCGCGCACAGGCGCGCATTAAATGCGTTGCAGTCGACCGTTGGGGCACGAAGTAGCCGTTGCTCCGCTGGCACACTGGACAGTCCGGTGCGCCACCGGACAGTCTGGTGCGCCACCGGACACTGTCTGGTGCGCCACCGGACACTGTCCGGTGCATACGCCGGACGGTCCGGTGAATTATAGCGGAGCGACCTCCATTTTCCCGAAGGTGAGGAGTTCAGCGTCGAGTTCCCTGGTGCACCGGACACTGTCCGGTGACACACCGGACAGTCCGGTGCGCCAGACCAGGGCACACTTCGGTTGTCTTTGGCTCTCTTTGTTTGAACCCTTTCTTGGTCTTTTTATTGGTCTATTGTGAACCTTTGGCACCTGTAAAACTTATAATCTAGAGCAAACTAGTTAGTCCAATTATTTGTGTTGGGCAATTCAACCACCAAAATCAATTAGGAAAAGGTGTAAGCCTATTTCCCTTTCAATCTCCCCCTTTTTGGTGATTGATGCCAATACAAACCAAAGCAAATATAGAAGTGCAGAATTGAACTAGTTTGCATAATGTAAGTGCAAAGGTTACTTGGAATGAAACCAATAAATATTACTTACTAGATGCGCATGGATGGCTTTTCTTCTTATTAATATTTTGGACCACGCTTGCACCACATGTTTTGTTTTGCAAAATGTTTTGGAAATTCTTTTCAAAGTTCTTTTGCAAATAGTCAAAGGTAAATGAATAAGATTTTTGAGAAGCATTTTCAAGTTTTGAAATTTTCTCCCCTTGGTTCAAATGCTTTTCCTTTGACTAAACAAAACTCCCCCTTAATGAAATCCTCCTCTTAGTGTTCAAGAGGGTTTTATATATTAATTTTGAAGAGGGTATACCAATTTGAAATTATATTAAAATAAGATACTAATTGAAAAACTTCTTTTAATCCCAAATAAAAGATTATAATTTTTGAAATTGGTGGTGGTGCGGTCCTTTTGCTTTGGGATTGGTGGTGGTGCGGTCCTTTTGCTTTGGGCTAATACTCTCTGCCCCTTTGGCATGAATCGCCAAAAACGGATATTTGAGTGAAATATAAGCCTTTTTAAACTACTTTCTCCCCCTTTGGATAGAAGTATAGAAGTGAAGATTATACCAAAGTTGGAGAGTGAGTGCGGAGCGATGGCGAAGGATGAATGATTCGATGGAGCGAAGTGGAAGCCTTGTCTTCGCCGAAGACTCTTTTTCCCTTTCAATCTATGACTTAGCATGAAATGGACTTGAAAGAACACATTAGTCATAGCACATGAAAGAGATGATCAAAGGTATACATATGAGCTATGTGTGCACAACATCAATAAAAGTTTCTAGAATCAAGAATATTTAGCTCATGCCTAAGTTTGGTAAAGGTTTGTTCATCCAATGGCTTGGTAAATATATCGGCTAATTGTTCTTTGGTGCTAACATATGCAATCTCGATATCCCCCTTTTGTTGGTGATCCCTTAGAAAATGATACCGAATGGCTATGTGTTTAGTGCGGCTATGCTCAATGGGATTATCCGCCATGCGGATTGCACTCTCATTATCACATAGAAGAGGAACTTTGGTTAATTTGTAACCATAGTCCCTAAGGGTTTGCCTCATCCAAAGCAATTGCGCGCAACAATGGCCTGCGGCAATATACTCGGCTTCGGCGGTTAAAAGAGCCACAGAATTTTGCTTCTTTGAAGCCCAAGACACCAGAGATCTTCCCAAGAACTGGCAAGTCCCCGATGTGCTCTTTCTATTAATTTTGCACCCTGCCCAATCGGCATCGGAATAACCAATTAAATCAAATGTGGATCCCTTGGGGTACCAAAGGCCAAACTTAGGAGTATAAACTAAATATCTCAAGATTCGTTTTACAGCCCTAAGGTGAGCTTCCTTAGTGTTGGGACTATGCTTCGTCGCCGAAGGTCTTGTAGGGAGAAACAGCTTCGGCTGAAGCTGTCCGCATGTGATGACCGAAGGTTTCTCTTCATGAAGCTTCGGTATTACAAACCGACTTAAGAGTAGAATGACCTTTTAGTCCATAAATGTTTGAGTCGCTGTTGTAATCCCTTATGAGGGGCATAATTGTAATTCCTCACAGGCTGTGTCCCGTGCCTATAAATAGTGAACAGTATTCCTTTACTGTTCACGGATATCTGTAATTGCAATCGCACCATTCGGGAATCAATCTTTGTCAAGGCAAAGGTATAATTGTATTCAATGTTTAAATACATTAAATCGATATAATATGAAAGTAATATTGTTCATTTATAATTTATTTACCTTTGACGCTTCATATTTTACTTCATATAATCTATTAAAATACGATTACGAAGATTTAACCTTCGTAACCGTATTGTCTTAAACCTTCGTCCAAAGTTCATTAATCCTTAAAGGAATGATGTTTCGTTGGACGAAGGGCATTAACATTTAACATTTTATGTTGCTTTGTTCTTAATTTATAGCATTTGAGAACAAGCCCCCAACATTGGCGCCCACCTCCGGTCAACTCACTTCCACTTCTTGAGCTGATGGCTTCGTTCAACGATCAAGTTGGAGCTGCTTCGGCCCCGAAGCTGGTGCTCCCAATAACAGGTGGTTCATGCTCAGAGCCAGCCAACAAAAAGCAGAAGAAAGAAGCACAGAGAAGGGTACAACATGTTGGGGTGCAAGGACCCTTCATCAAGTCAAGATGGTCCCACATTCCAATTACCTTCTCCCAAGAGGATTTTCAACTCAAGGATTACCCACACAATGATGTTATGGTTATCTCTTGTGTGATCAAAGGATTTCTGGTCCATAATGTCTTGGTTGACACAGGCAGCGCAGCTGATATCATATTTGCTAAAGCTTTCAGACAAATGCAAGAGCCTGAAGACAAGATCCATGATGCTACACACCCTCTCTGTGGCTTCGGAGGGAGACAGATTGTAGCACTGGGCAAGATCACTATGCCAGTGACCTTTGGATTCATCAACAACACCAGAACTGAGCAAGTTGTATTTGACATTGTTGACATGGAATACCCTTACAATGCAATTATTGGTTGTGGCACCCTCAATGCTTTCGAAGCAATTCTTCATCCTGCTTATCTTTGCATGAAGATACCTTCGGATCAAGGGCCCATTGCTATTCATGGAAGTCAGGAAGCTACCAGAATGGCCGAAGGGAACTGGACTGACTCAAAAGCAATCCATAACATAGATGGAGCTGAAGCTTGTGAGCAGTACAAATTCAGAAGGGAGAAAGCAGCTTCGGCAGATCAGCCGAAGCCCATGCTCTTATGTGAGGACATAGCAGAGCAGAAGGTGCTGTTGGGCTCCCAATTATCCGAAGAGCAGGAGAAAACCTTGATAAGGTTTTTGTTCAACAACAAAGATGTTTTTGCATGGTCAGCTAATGATCTTTGCGGAGTTAACAGGGATGTTATTGAACACTCGCTCAATGTTGACCCATCCTTCAGACCCAGAAAGCAGAGGCTTTGGAAAATGTCTGATGACAAGGCTGAAGGAGCTCGGAATGAAGTCAAAAGACTCCTCAGTGCAGGAGTTATCAGAGAAGTAAAGTATCCAGAATGGCTAGCTAACACTGTCATGGTAAAAAAGGCCAATGGCAAATGGCGAATGTGTATCGATTTCACGGATCTCAACAAGGCCTGTCCGAAGGACGAATTCCCATTGCCAAGGATAGATTCCTTAGTTGATGCAGCAGCTTCGTCAGAGCTTATGAGTCTTTTAGATTGTTATTCAGGCTATCATCAAATTTGGATGAAGAAGGAGGATGAGCCAAAGACCAGTTTCATAACCCATAGTGGAACATATTGTTACCTTCGGATGCCTGAGGGGCTCAAGAATGCTGGAGGAAGTTTCAGCAGAATGACTTCGAAGGTTCTTCAGTCTCAGATAGGCAGAAATGTGCTAACTTATGTTGATGATATCATTGTAAAAAGCACGAAACAAGAAAATCACATTGCTGATTTGCAGGAGACCTTCGCCAGTTTTAGACAAGCTGGTCTAAAGCTGAATCCAGAAAAATGTGTCTTCGGAGTAAAGAAGGGGAAATTTCTTGGATGCTTGGTTTCAACAAAGGGAATTGAAGCTAATCCAAGTAAAATTGAAGCTATACTTCGAATGAAGCCACCAAATACAAAAAAGGGGGCCCAAAGATTGACGGGGAGGCTGGCATCTCTCAATAGATTCATATCCAGATCAGCAGAGAGAAATTTACCATTCTTCGAAGTGCTGAAATCAGCCGAAGTCTTTCAATGGGGACCAAGCCAACAAAAAGCCTTCGAGGAACTGAAGCAATATTTGATGGATCTAACAACATTAACTCCACCAACACCAGGGGCTCCTTTGTTATTATATGTGGCAGCTTCGCACTCAGCGGTAAGTGCAGCACTTGTCCAGGAGAAGCTTGATGGCCAAGTCAAGAAGCAGGTCCCAATATATTTTGTATCTGAGGTTCTTAGTGTATCAAAGAAAAACTATACAGAATTGGAGAAGGTGTTATATGCTGTTTTGATGGCATCCAGGAAGCTTCGGCATTACTTTCAAGCATACAATATTGTTGTTCCTTCTTCGCAACCGTTGAAGGATATTATGAGAAATAGAGAAGCTACTGGACGGATTGGAAAATGGGTTGCAGAGCTCAATGAATTTTGCATTGATTATGTGCACAGATCTTCGATCCAGTCTCAAGCGCTGGCAGATTTCATTGCCGACTGGACGCCAGGGGCTCAGGATGAAGAAACAAACAAAGATGCCGAAGTATGGACAGTGTTTTGCGATGGGTCTTGGGGAGCCTTCGGAGCAGGAGCGGCTGCTGTGTTGGTCTCACCATCCAAAGTTAAAACTTGTTATGCGGCAAGACTCGATTTTAGTTGCACAAACAATATTACTGAGTACGAAGCCCTGCTTTTGGGTCTTCGGAAGTTAAAAGCAATGGGAATCAGAAGGGCCATTCTTAAAACTGATTCCCAGGTTGTTTCGGGTCATGTTGACAAGAGTTGTAAGGCTAAAGATCCGAAGCTCGAAAAATATCTAGACACGGTTCGAAGGATTGAGGCCTCCTTCGAAGGATTTTCTGTCAAAAATATTCCTCGAGGAGAAAATGAGCATGCTGATTTGTTAGCTAAGTCAGCGGCACAGGGGCTGCCCTTACCTTCGGATGTGTTCTTCGAAACAATAAAAGCACCTTCAGTGGAGCTTCTTGAAAGAGCAGTCCTCAATATATCTCCTGTTTATAGTGAAGACTGGAGAACTGAGATCATCTCTTACCTTCAGGGTAACTTCCTTTCAGATGACGAAGCTTATAACAGGAGGATAGAGGCAAGAGCTCGTCCATATGTCATGATAAAAGGGGAGTTGTACAAGCATGGAGTTTGTGCTCCATTACTCAAGTGTTTGTCCAGAGCCGAAGGCATAGAATTGATGAAAGAAATACATGCAGGCCTGTGTGGATCTCACATTGGATCTAGGCCGTTACTTGGAAAAGTTTTTTCGTCAAGGGTTTTATTGGCCGAAGGCAGCTTCGGATGCAGCGGAATTAGTTCAAAAGTGCGAAGGTTGTCAGAAATGTGCAAGAGATCAAAAACAACCTTCGTCTCTAACTCAGCTGATACAACCCATCTGGCCATTGCAAAGGTGGGGCCTTGACTTGTTAGGTCCGTTACCACCGGCCCAAGGAAACTTAAGATATGTTGTAGTGGCCGTGGAATATTTTTCTAAATGGATTGAGGCAAAGCCTTTAGCCACAATAACTTCGGCCACTATTCAAAAGTTTTTCTGGCAGAATATTGTTTGTCGTTTCGGAGTACCAAAGGCCATCACTGTAGATAATGGAACACAGTTCGACTCCGAAGATTTTAGACAATTTTGTGATCAGATTGGCACGAAGATCCATTTTGCATCAGTTAGACATCCGGAGTCAAATGGACTTGTTGAAAGAGCTAATGGCATCATAATGACAGGAATAATGAAGTTAATCTTCAATCAACCCAGGGGAAAATGGCCAGATCAATTAATCAAAGTGGTGTGGAGCCACAATACAACAACATCAAGGTCAACAGGCTTTACTCCATTCAAATTATTGTTTGGTGACGAAGCAATAACTCCGGAGGAAGCTAAAACTGGATCAATAAGAGTAGTAGCTTCGACAGAATCAGATTCCGAAGCTGATCATTCTGTGGAAAAAGATGCTATAGAAGGGATCAGGCTTCAAGCTGTGGAGAACATCAATAAATATTAAGCCGAAACAATCAAATGGCGTGATAGAAAGGTTCGGCTAAAGAATATTGAGCCAGGACATTTGGTGCTTCGGAGAGTGGCTAACCCAGATACAGTGGGCAAGTTGCAGTTGAAATGGGAGGGACCTTTTTTGGTAGTATCTTCGTCAAGGCCCGGTTCATACAGATTGAAGGATATGGAC
The DNA here is from genome assembly GCA_029449295.1 of Zea luxurians. Classification (NCBI taxonomy): domain Eukaryota; kingdom Viridiplantae; phylum Streptophyta; class Magnoliopsida; order Poales; family Poaceae; genus Zea; species Zea luxurians. The sequence goes on along the minus strand of JAOPSE010000205.1, from coordinate 424,678 downwards.
GGCAACGACATTCCTAGATCTTGGAATGCGGATGAGCTTCAGCGATATTATGTATAACTTGATGTAAATTTTTATATATATTTTTTATTTTTTATTTTTCTTTTATGGCACCCTTTTCCTTTCTGAAGGGGGAGAAAGGTTTTTAATGGGGCCATCACATGTAATTTCTTCTTTATTTCACCTCTATAAGAGCAAAATCCCCCAGAGATGTAAATGTAAAAATTAAGAACGCACCATCGAGTGCTGAAAAGAAAAAAAAAGAAGAAATAGGGAAGAAGCTCGAAAGCTGTCCCTAAGGGGATGCGGAGCACGACGAAGCTACTAAAGAAGTCGCTCCAAAGGGGGCGCAGTGTAAGTTTTCTGCTCCAAAGTCGTTCCAAAGGGAATGCAGAGCTTACAGCGAAAAGTCAACGCTGATACCGCCGAAAGTAAAAGGCGAAGAAGCTCCTAAGGGAGGCTTACATCGAAAAGTCAACGCTGATACCGCCGAAAGTAAAAGGCGAAGAAGCTCCTAAGGGAGGCTTACAGCGAAAAGTCAACGCTGATACCGCCGAAAGTAAAAGGCGAAGAAGCTCCTAAGGGAGGCTTACAGCGAAAAGTCAACGCTGATATGTGATTGTTTCTAAGGAAATAACGGTTGTGATTACAGCTTCGGATATGTGTTTGGACATTCATTTGCACATCACATTACATCATAACATTTGCATTCATAAACATTCATCCAGGCATATGTAGGATAACCATCATCATAGCATAAGTGGTTGCTTCGGTAAAAAGGAAAAAAATTGTCTTTTGTACTTCGTCGTATATAAAAAGGAGAGCTTCAGCAGAAAGGAAAAGCTGTTTTTATGCTTCGCTGTGTACGAAAAGAAGGGAAGGTGTTTTTTCGCCTTAGGCTCAAAAAGATAATTTCGTTCACATCAAAGCACCTCATACATTAACGGGAGGGTAAGAACATATTACAAGGTATGAACAAAATTCATTAAGAACAGTTTAGTCATATTTACAAAAGTTATTTCAGAAGTTTCTTGAGTTTTTCTACAGTCTACTCCTACTGATCTTCATGGGGCCTCAGCTTCGGCGTCGTACTCTTTAAACATCGGTCTCGCCTTCGTCACCCTACAAGAATTAAGTTGTGAGCCAAAACCAAGTTTGAAGGAAAAGGTAAACACAAGGTATGATTTCTTACTGGTTCAAGATGACTCCGAGCTTCGTCTCCAGCCTTTTCTCGCCCGCCTTTTGTCCATATCATCTTTACAAATCTATTAGAAATGCTTCGGGCGAGGTCAGGAATGTCATCTAAAATTGATGGTGATAGAGTGAAATTGGGTCTATTAACAATTTTTCCATGGTCGCAGCCAGCTTTCAGAAAAGCTGCAGCAGTGCCCCGAGAAGCTACCCAGGCACAGAAGTCACCGTGCTCGGCTATAACTTCGTCAAGCTCATCAATTTCACCCTCAATGTGTTCGAAGGTCTTTTGTAAATTCTCAGTTGACAGGGTGAATTTCTCACTGCTAGCCCCAACTGAGTGGAAGATCTTTCTCAGTCGTTGAATACATTTATTGCTAAACTCCAAACATTTGTCTTGAAGGTTTGCCAATAATTTTTTCAAATCTGAATTTTGTTGGACTTCGGCTTCAAGTTTCGCATTAAGTTCTTGCTTTTCTTGTTCAAACTGTTTAGATTGGTAGAGAAGCTTCGTACTCAATTCTGCTATTTTAGCTTCGGCTTCTGCCAATAAGCCTTCAGTTGACTGAAGCTCGAAGTCTTTCTTTTCAATAGTAGCTGATTGCTCTTTTATTTTGTTCTCTAAATTTCCAATTATAACCTCGTGTTTTTTGTCTTCCAGATCCTGCTGCATTTTCAAAGCCTTACTCAACAGCATACTCTGCACATAAACAACCTTCGTTAGAAATGTCTTCATTATTAAAAACAATAAAAGTCAAGGGAAAAGTAGTTCACCTTGAAATTGGAATAAAATAAACTACCAACGATATGTTGTCGTTGGTAGCGGCTAATATCCGTTTCCAGCTTCGGGAAACCGATACTCTTTGATAGAGTACCAATAATCTTAGCTCCAGTTTGATCTCGGATGCAGCCTAATTTTTCATCGTCAATACCCCCGAAGAGGAGTGCTCCTGGTTTATATCCGCAAGATTTGGCATATTCTTTAAGCTCTTCTATTTCGGTTTTTGACAATTCTTGTTCAACTAAATTTTGAAACATGAAGGTTTCGTCCTCCGAAGTATCGTCAGCTATTTCTTTTCCTTTCCCAGACATTGCGGCCATGGTCTCTTCGGCGGCAGTAGTAGCTTCTTCTGTGGCCATGTCTAGTAGTATTTTGTTGATATGTTCGATTGTGGTTTCCAAGTTCAAATCTTCGGTTGAGGTAGCTTCGGTAGCCGCGATTTCCGAAGGTGCGACTTCAAGATTTGATATTTCCTCAACCGCTGGTGTCTTCCGAGCTGAAGCTCTCGGTGGTGTCTTGTCAATGACTTCGGTCACTGCGATGATTCTGTGTCTCTTTGTTGTTTTCTTCGTTTTTTCGGGCTCCTTTTCCTTCTGAAAAAACTTTGTCAGTTGAGGCCCTAATGGACTTAGCTTCACAGGCAGGGATTCAGTCATTACCTTCAAAATCTCTTCCACGTCGGTGGCAGAGCGTGATGCGGGAGTCTCTTCTTCGTCAAATACTTTTCGCTTCGGAGATGATACTTTTCTCTTCTTCAGAATATTCTTCTCTTTTGGTGGTTCTTTCTCATCTTCATTTAAAGCTTCGGCTACCCTTTTTCTTTTCCGGCCTTCGACAATTTTATTCAGTTGTTCGTAGTCAGGGTATTCAAAACCCAAGGCGTCCAGCACTCGATTCAGTCTTCGCTTCGGACGGGTACCGAAGACCGCAGTCATCAACTGATCTTCTTTTTTGGAGTAATTACCGAGTATTTCATTGCACATTATTTCAATTGTGTCCAGCCACTCTTGGCAAGGTTTTTTAAAGTATTTCTTAAACTTGTAATAGTAAGGTAACCGCACAAGTTCCCCTTCTTTCTTCTCCCCCTCTAGCTTCGGCATTTCCCATTCTTTTAAAGTAGGAAAAACCCTGAAGGCCAAAAACTCTTGAACCAGGTCCCTAGTGCTGATATGTTCTGAAACAATTTTAAACTCAGCTAGTGCAGCCCAAGTGGGACCTTCTAATGACATTTGGCATCGCGGTCTTGTTTCTCCGAAGATCAATTCAAGAGGGCTTTGTACCAGCTTCTCTTTATCTTCGTCAACTCTCACATAAAACCATTCTGATTTCCAGCCTGCCGGCCATTTGCTTCGGTAGCTGATTACAGGAAACTTTGTGGTTTTCCGATAGGCAAAATTGTAGCAACCAAAGTTATCATGTAATCCATCTTTTCTAGCCTTCGTCTGGTAATGCAGCTCATGAACTCGGCAAAAGCTGTCGGCAAACGGCTCCACCGCCTGGCTTCGGAGGGCCCAGATATAAACACTAAGCCTAACGATAGCGTTAGGAGTCAGCTGATGAAAGTAGATCCCAAACTTCTTCAATACATCTACAATAATCCTATGGAGGGGGAATCTCAACCCAGCCTTCAGAAAGCTCTTGAAAATGACTATTTCATCCTTCTCTGGCTTCGGGGTAGTTTCTTCCCCCCCGAAGCGAAGTAGCTTCTTCTGACTCTCACTGAAATAACCCGACTTCACCATCTTGGAGAGATCAACCTTAGAGACAGTTGATTTTCCGAAGTCCAAGTGGCTGGGCTTACTTGTCATGGCAATATGATAATCATCTTCGGAATCAGTTTCCTCAATATTTCCTTTTTCCGCTTCGGCAGCAACTTCGGAGATGGGAACAGTCTGCTCTGTCTCGGCGGTACGGATTCCTTCCGAGGTCACCAGTCCGGATCGTTGCATCGCTTCAGAGATGGGAATAGTCTCCGATCCTTCAGCTTCGTCTCCCTCGCGCTCAACCCTAGCGGTAGAACGCACTCTGGCCATTTAATTCTGAATTTCTTGGGAACTAAATACTTTTTCTTCCGAAGCCTTTTCTTCTGACGAAGTAGGCTTCAAACTGGAGCTTCGTTTGATTCCGAGAGTCAAGCTTCGGCTATGGTTAAAAATTTTGGCAGCAAAACAGTGCAAATAGCAATGAATGCTGTGGTAACTTCACACCTATCCGTCTGTTTATATAGTGATGCAGGTAAGAAGGTGAATCGCCAGGATTTTTACACCAGGCAAACAGCTGCTTGCACCCGCTGCAAGGTGGGACCGCTCCGCGCTCGGAAACTAAATCGTTTCTCGACAACGAGCTCAGGGAAGGTGTTTTTCGGACCTTCGGCTTCCCAAAGCCTAAGAGACTTTTTTCACGGATCAAGCTCGTTACGAAAAACGATCTAGCACCGTGAAGGGGCTACTGTTGGGACTATGCTTCGTCGCCGAAGGTCTTGTAGGGAGAAACAGCTTCGGATGAAGCTGTCCGCATGTGATGACCGAAGGTTTCTCTTCATGAAGCTTCGGTATTACAAACCGACTTAAGAGTAGAATGACCTTTTAGTCCATAAATGTTTGATTCGCTGTTGTAATCCCTTATGAGGGGCATAATTGTAATTCCTCACAGGCTGTGTCCCATGCCTATAAATAGTGAACAGTATTCCTTTACTGTTCACGGATATCTGTAATTGCAATCGCACCATTCGGGAATCAATCTTTGTCAAGGCAAAGGTATAATTGTATTCAATGTTTAAATACATTAAATCGATATAATATGAAAGTAATATTGTTCATTTATAATTTATTTACCTTTGACGCTTCATATTTTACTTCATATAATCTATTAAAATACGATTACGAAGATTTAACCTTCGTAACCGTATTGTCTTAAACCTTCGTCCAAAGTTCATTAATCCTTAAAGGAATGATGTTTCGTTGGACGAAGGGCATTAACATTTAACATTTTATGTTGCCTTGTTCTTAATTTATAGCATTTGAGAACAAGCCCCCAACACTTAGGATCGGCTTAGAATCTTGCACACATGCATACGGAAAACATAATATCCGGTCGTGAAGCACATAAATAGAGTAAGGAACCTATCATCGACCGGTATACCTTTTGATCTATGGATTTACCTCCCGTGTCGAGGTCGAGATGCCCATTAGTTCCCATGGGTGTCTTGATGGGCTTGGCGTCCTTCATCCCAAACTTGGTTAGAATGTCTTGAATATACTTCGTTTGGCTAATGAAGGTGCCCTCTTGGAGTTGCTTGACTTGGAATCCTAGAAAATACTTCAACTCCCCCATCATTGACATCTCGAATTTTTGTGTCATGATCCTACTAAATTCCTCACATGTAGATTCGTTAGTAGACCCAAATATAATATCATCAACATAAATTTGGCATACAAACAAATCATTTGCAAGAGTTTTAGTAAAAGTAGGATCGGCCTTTCCGACTTTGAAGCCATTAGCAATAAGGAAATCTCTTAGGCATTCATACCATGCTCTTGGGGCTTGCTTGAGCCCATAAAGCGCCTTAGAGAGCCTATATACATGGTTAGGATACTCACTATCTTCAAAGCCGGGTGGTTGCTCAACATAGACCTCTTCCTTGATTGGTCCATTGAGGAAGGCACTTTTCACGTCCATTTGATAAAGTTTGAAGCCACGGTAAGTAGCATATGCAAGTAAAATGCGAATTGACTCAAGCCTAGCTACGGGTGCATAGGTTTCACCGAAATCCAAACCTTCGACTTGTGAATATCCCTTGGCCACAAGTCGAGCTTTGTTCCTTGTCACCACACCATGCTCGTCTTGTTTGTTGCGGAAGACCCACTTGGTTCCTACAACATTTTGGTTAGGACGTGGAACTAAATGCCATACCTCGTTCCTCGTGAAGTTGTTGAGCTCCTCTTGCATTGCCATCACCCAATCCGAATCTTGAAGTGCTTCCTCTACCCTATGTGGCTCAATAGAGGAAACAAAAGAGTAATGCTCACAAAAATGTGCAACACGAGATCTAGTGGTTACCCCCTTATGAATGTCGCCGAGGATGGTGTTCATAGGGTGATCTCGTTGGATTGCTTGGTGGACTCTTGGGTGTGGCGGCCTTGGAACTTGCTCATCCTCCTTGTCTTGATCATTTGCATCTCCCCCTTGATTATTGCCGTCGTCTTGAGGTGGCTCATCTTCTTCTTCTTCTTCATCATCTTGAGCCTCATCCTCATCTTGAGTTGGTGGAGATGCTTGCATGGAGGAGGATGGTTGATCTTGTGCTTGAATGGGCTCTTCGATTTCCTTAGGACACACATCCCCAATGGACATGTTCCTTAGCGCGACGCATAGAGCCTCTTCATCATCTAATTCATCAAGATCAACTTGCTCTACTTGAGAGCCGTTAGTCTCATCAAACACAATGTCACAAGAAACTTCAACTAGTCCAGTGGACTTGTTAAAGACTCTATATGCCCTTGTGTTTGAATCATATCTTAGTAAAAAGCCTTCTACAGCCTTAGGAGCAAATTTGGATTTTCTACCTCTTTTAATAAGTATAAAGCATTTGCTACCAAAGACTCTAAAATATGAAACATTGGGCTTTTTACCGGTGAGGAGTTCGTAGGATGTCTTCTTGAGGATTTGGTGTAGATACAACCGGTTGATGGCGTAGCACGCGGTGTTGACCGCTTCGGCCCAAAACCGATCCGAAGTCTTGTATTCATCAAGCATGGTTCTTGCCATGTCCAATAGAGTTCTATTCTTCCTCTCCACTACACCATTTTGTTGTGCCGTGTAGGGAGAAGAGAACTCATGCTTGATGCCCTCCTCCTTAAGAAAGCCTTTGATTTGCGAATTCTTGAACTCCGTCCCATTATCGCTTCTAATTTTCTTGATCCTCAAGCCAAACTCATTTTGAGCCCGTCTCAAGAATCCCTTTGAAGTCTCTTGGGTTTGTGACTTTTCCTGCAAAAAGAACACCCAAGTGAAGCGAGAATAGTCATCCACAATAACAAGACAGTACTTACTCCCGCCGATGCTTATGTAAGCGATCGGGCCGAATAGGTCCATATGGAGGAGCTCGAGTGGCCTGTCAGTCGTTAAGATGTTCTTATGTGGATGATGAGCGCCAACTTGCTTCCCGGCTTGGCATGCGCTACAAATCCTGTCTTTCTCAAAATGAACATTGGTTAGTCCTAAAATGTGTTCTCCCTTTAGAAGCTTGTGAAGATTCTTTATCCCAACATGTGCTAGTCGGCGATGCCAGAGCCAGCCCATGTTAGTCTTAGCAATTAAGCAAGTGTCGAGTTCAGCTCTATTGAAATCAACTAAGTATAGCTGACCCTCTAACACTCCCTTAAATGCTACTGAATCATCACTTCTTCTAAAGACAGTGACACCTACATCAGTAAACAGACAGTTGTAGCCCATTTTGCATAGTTGAGAAACGGAAAGCAAATTGTAATCTAATGAATCAACAAGAAAAACATTGGAAATGGAATGGTCAGGTGATATAGCAATTTACCCAATCCTTTGACCAAACCTTGATTTCCATCCCCGAATGTGATAGCTCGTTGGGGATCTTGGTTTTTCTCATAGGAGGAGAACATCTTCTCCCCGGTCATGTGGTTTGTGCACCCGCTGTCGATTATCCAACTTGAGCCCCAGGATGCATAAACCTACAAAACAAGTTTAGTTCTTGATTTTAGGTACCCAAACAGTTTTGGGTCCTTTGACATTAGATACAAGAACTTTGGGTACCCAAACACAAGTCTTTGATCCCTTGCGTTTGCCCCCAACATACTTGGCAACTACTTTGCCAGATTTGTTAGTCAAAACATAAGATGCATCAAAAGTTTTAAATGAAACATTGTGATCATTTGATGCAATAGGAGCTTTCCTCTTAGGCAATTTAGCACAGGTTGATTGCCTAGAGCTAGATGTCTCACCCTTATACATAAAAGCATGATTAGGGCCAGAGTGAGACTTCCTAGAGTGAATTCTCCTAATCTTATGCTCGGGATAACCGACAGGGTACAAAATGTAACCCTCGTTATCCTGAGGCATGGGAGCCTTGCCCTTAACAAAGTTAGATAATTTTTAGGAGGGGCATTAATTTTGACATTGTCTCCCTTTTGGGAGCCAATGCCATCTTTGATGCCAGGGCGTCTCCCACTATAAAGCATACTACGAGCAAATTTAAAATTTTCATTTTCAAGTTCACGCTCGGCAATTTTAGCATCTAATTTAGCTATATGATCATTTTGTTGTTTAATTAAGACCATATGATCATGAATAGCATCAATGTCAACATCTCTACATCTAGTGCAAATAGAAACATGCTCAATGGTAGATGTAGAGGGTTTGCAAGTTTTTAGTTCAACAATCTTAGCATGTAAAATATCATTTTCACTTCTAAGATCGGAAATGGAAGCATTGCAAACATCTAAGTCTTTAGCCTTAGCAATCAATTTTTCATTTTCAACTCTAAGGCTAGCAAGAGAGGCATTTAATTTTTCAATCTTAGCAATAGAAATAGCATGATCATTTCTAAGATTGGCATATGAATCATCACAAACATTTGAATCAACCTTAGCAATTAATCTAGCATTTTCATTTCTAAGGTTGGCAATAATATCATGACAAGTGCTTAGCTCACTAGTTAATTTTTCACATTTTCCATCTCTAGAGCATAAGCATTCTTAACCTTAACATGCTTCTTATTTTCCTTAATTAGGAAGTCCTCTTGGCTATCCAAGAGTTCATCCTTATCATGAATAGCGCTAATTAATTCATTTAACTTTTCTTTTTGTTCCATGTTAAGGTTGGCAAAGAGCGTAAACAAATTATCCTCCTCATTACTAGAATTGTCTTCATCACTAGAGGATGCATATTTAGTGGAGGATTTAGATTTAACCTTCTTCCTTTTGTCGTCTTTTGCCATGAGACACTTGTGGCCAACGTTGGGGAAGAGAAGTCCCTTGTTGACGGCGATGTTGGCGGCGTCCTCGTCGGAGGAGGAGTCGGTGGAGCTCTCGTCGGAGTCCCACTCGCGGCACACATGGGCATCGCCGCCCTTCTTCTTGTGGTACCTCTTCTTTTCCTTTCTTCTTCCCTTCTTGTCGTCACCCCTGTCACTGTCACTAGAAATAGGACATTTTGCTATAAAGTGACCGGGCTTACCACACTTGTAACAAACCTTCTTGGAGCGGGGTTTGTAGTCCTTCCCCCTCCTTTGCTTGAGGATTTGTCGAAAGCTTTTGATGATTAAAGCCATCTCCTCATTGTCGAGCTTTGAGGCGTCGATGGGGAGCCTACTTGGTGTAGACTCTTCCTTCTTCTCCTCCGTTGCCTTGAATGCGACGGGTTGTGCCTCGGGCGTGGAGGAGGTGCCTTGCTCGATGATTTTCTTTGAGCCTTTGATCATTAGCTCAAAGCTCACAAACTTCCCTATAACCTCCTCGGGAGACATTAGCTTATATCTAGGATCACCTCGAATTAATTGAACTTGCGTAGGGTTAAGAAAAATGAGGGATCTAAGAATAACCTTGACCATCTCATGGTCATCCCATTTTGTGCTCCCGAGGTTGCGCACTTGGTTCACCAAGGTCTTCAAGCGGTTATACATAGCTTGTGGATCCTCCCCTTGGTGTAGCATGAAGCGACCGAGCTCCCCCTCGATCGTCTCCCGTTTGGTGATCTTGGTCACCTCGTCTCCTTCGTGTGCGGTCTTGAGCACATCCCAAATTTCCTTTCCGCTCTTCAACCCTTGCACCTTATTATACTCCTCTCGACTTAGAGAGGCGAGGAGTATAGTAGTGGCTTGGGAGTTGAAGTGGTGGATTTGGGCCATTTCGTCCGAATCATAGTCTTCATCCCCTATGGATGGTACCTGTACACCAAACTCAACAACATTCCAAATGCTTGTGTGGAGTGAGGTTAGATGATGCCTCATTTTTTCACTCCACATATTATAATCTTCACCGTCAAAAACCGGTGGTTTGCCTAATGGAACGGAGAGTAAAGGAGTATGCTTTGAAATACGAGGGTAGCGTAGGGGAATCTTACTATACTTCTTGCGCTCATGGCGCTTAGAAGTTATGGACGGCGCATCAGAGCCAGAGGTGGATGGCGATGAAGAATCGGTCTCGTAGTAGACCACCTTCCTCATCTTCTTTTTCTTGTCGCCACTCCGATGCGACTTGTGGGAAGAGGATTCCTTCTCCTTCCCTTTGTTGCCGGACTCTCCCGATGGAGCCTTCCCGTGGCTTGTAGTGGGCTTGTCGCCGGTCACCATCTCCTTCTTGGCGTGATCTCCCGACATCACTTCGAGCGGTTAGGCTCTAATGAAGCACCGGTTCTGATACCAATTGAAAGTCGCCTAAAGGGGGGGTGAATAGGGCGAAACTGAAATTTACAAAGTTAATCACAACTACAAGCCGGGTTAGCGTTAGAAATATAAGCGAGTCCGAGAGAGGGGGTGAAAAACAAATCGCAAGCAAATAAAGAGTGAGACTCAAGGATTTGTTTTACCGAGGTTCGGTTCTTGCAAACCTACTCCCCGTTGAGGTGGTCACAAAGACCGGGTCTCTTTCAACCCTTTCCCTCTCTCAAACGGTCACTTAGACCGAGTGAGCTTCTCTTCTCAATCACACAGGACACTAAGTCCCCGCAAGGACCACCACATAATTGGTGTCTCTTGCCTTGGTTACAAGTGAGTGAATCACAAGAAAGAATGAGAAAGAAAAGAAGCAATCCAAGCGCAAGAGCTCAAATGAACACAAATGTCACTCTCTCTAATCACTATTTGATTTGGAGTGATTCCGGACTTTGGAGAGGATTTGATCTCTTTGGTTGTGTCTAGAATTGAATGCTATAGCTCTTGTAAGGTGTAGAAGTTTGAAAACTTGGATGCAATTGAATGTGTGGTGGTTGGGGTATTTATAGCCCCAACCACCAAACTAGCCGTTTGGTGGAGGCTGCTGTCGCATGGCGCACCGGACACTGTTCGGTGCGCCAGCCACGTCACCCGACCGTTAGGGTTCGACCGTTGGAGCTCTGACAGGTGGGGTCTTTTGGCTGTCTGGTGGTGCACCGGACATCTCCTGTAGACTGTCCGGTGCGCCAACTGCGCGTGCTCTGACCTCTGCGCGCGCAGGCGCGCATTAAATGCGTTGAAGTCGACCGTTGGGCACGAAGTAGCCGTTGCTCCGCTGGCACACCGGACAGTCCGGTGCGCCACCGGACACTGTCCGGTGCATACACCGGACGGTCCGATGAATTATAGCGGGGCGGCCTCCATTTTCCCGAAGGTGAGGAGTTCAGCGTCGAGTTCCCTGGTGCACCGGACACTGTCCGGTGCGCCAGACCAGGGCACACTTCGGTTGTCTTTGGCTCTCTTTGTTTGAACCCTTTCTTGGTCTTTTTATTGGTCTATTGTGAACCTTTGGCACCTGTAAAACTTATAATCTAGAGCAAACTAGTTAGTCCAATTATTTGTGTTGGGCAATTCAACCACCAAAATCAATTAGGAAAAGGTGTAAGCCTATTTCCCTTTCACTTCGCCCTTTCACTGGCCGATCTGACAGGAAAACAGCGTCGCCCGCCCCGCTCCGGCTGCTGTGCCAACCACCCGGGCGAAACCGACAACAGTCGAGTTCAGCCTCGGGCGCAACAGGAAGCTCCGCCTCGCCCGACCCCAGAGCTCGAGCTCGGCCTCGGCCTCGGGAGGAAATCTCTGCCTCACCCGACCCCTGGGCTCAGCCTCGGCCTCGGCCTCGGGAAGAGTCACGTCCTCGCCCGACCCTAGGTCTCGGCCCCAGCCTCGGCCTCGGAGGAGTCGCCACCTCGCCTGACCTCAGGCTCAGATCAACCACGCCACGAGGGATGCATCATTACCCTACTCCTAGCTAGCTCAGGCTACAAAGGAACAAGACCGGCGTCCCATCCAGCTTACCCCGGTAACAGGCGATGGTGGTTTCCTGCATGCAACCATGACGTCGGTGGTTCTCAAGCCCCCTACGGAAGCAAGGAGACGTCAGCAGGATCCATACAGCACCAACAGCTGTACTGCTACAGGGCTCAAGGCACTTCTCCAACGGCCACGATACTACCTCTACAGGACTCAAGACGTCCCCCCGACGACCACGTTGTTATCTGTACAGGGCTCAGGGCACCTCCCTGCCAGCCACGTTAGCTCCCAGCTACACCCCATTGTACAGCTGGGCATCTCCTTACGTCTATAAAAGGGGGTGTCCAGGGCCCCACAGGGGGAGAAGGGAAGAAAGGAGAAGGAAAAAAGGAGGAGGAGAGACGAGTAGACGCACGGCAAAGGGACGGGAGAAGACGAGCAGGGGCCGGACCCTCTCTCTCTCTCTCTCTCGCTCTCTCCTACTCTCTCTCTCTCTCGCCCTCGCTCTCTCGCAAGGCTTGTAACCCCTACTACAAGCACCCTGGTGTAGGATAATACAAGGCTCATTCCCCCACTTGTGTTCCATCTCGCACCAACCCATCTGGGCAGGGCACGCAGCGACAAATTTACTCGTCAGTCCAGGGACCCCCCGGGTCCGAAACCCCGACAGTTGGCGCGCCAGGTAGGGGCCTGCTGCGTGTTAACAATCGCTTTCCTGTTGAGTTCCAGATGGGGAGTCTTCAGCAACCTCTTCAGCCCGGGACAGTGCTCCACTTCGGGAGCCTTGAGTTCATGTCCCTCGACGGCAGCTATGACATGGTACTCCTCCCTCCGCGGCACGACGACAACGACAGTCAACGACTCGCCCGACAGAGGCAACCTCCACGGCGGCATCTCCCCGTGGCAGAAGAGGAACACTCCGGTCATCCCCGCCACCCTCCTCGCCGGAGGAGGCGGAGACGGGGCAACCGTGGCCACGCAGGAGGCGGCACCTTATCGGCTGTCGGACCGTATCGAGCTGACGACGCCGGCACTCCTCTGGGGGACATGTCGGGTGTTGTCCTCGTGCCTGAGACGACGACGAGCGTCGCTTCCCCGCAACGTGCCAGCCCCAAGAGGACCGATGACGCCAGCACCCTCGCCAAGGACCTGCTGGGCGTCACCCTCGTGCCTGAGATGACGGTGCGTTCCGTCCCCGACACAACTTCACCACCGTCCATCGATCAAGAGGTACCATCCGTATTCCACCCTGTTCCCTTTCGATTTAGTTTCGATCCACCTAGCGACCCCGCTACGGTGAGTGTTGGGGGCCTTCGTCCTCCGAAGGTCCTCAAAAACAAGATTTGACAATGTTTTCCAAGTGAATTATATGAACAGGTATTTTCGGACTCAGATTATGAACATGGAGTACGGTCAGGACGAAGCCTAAGCCAGACGAAGGGGGATTGAGATGAAGGACAGGCTGATTACCATGCTGTACGAAGGATGGTGCACAGCCGAAGCTATGCGCAGGAAAGCTTCGTCGCGATAGCAGAAAGGGGAACCGACCTAAAGATGAAAAGACTACTTAGGCCTTGGTAGACTCCCATAAGTCATTAGCAAATGTAATGGGCATGAATGTAATTTTACATGGGCTGCGTCCCACGCCTATAAATAGATGAACAGTACTCCTGTACTGTTCACGCTGACTTGGCATTTGCTTTTGCGTCATCTTTATACTTTTGCCTTCCTGCAATCCGAAGGTACACTTGTAACCCGAAATCATTTCTATTTTTCTATGATAATAAAATAGAAATGACGTTGTGATAATATTTAAATGTTTATATTGCTTCTTATGTTACATATAAGTTCTTCATCATTGTTTATTGTGCTTACGAAGGTATGTTGTTTGTGGTCTTCGTCCGAAATACATTACATCCCGAGGGGAAATAATGTTTCAGAGGACGAAAGACTTTATCATTGGCGCCCACCTCCGGTGAACTCACTTCCACTCTTTGAGTTTTTGAACACCTTCGGAAGCCATAAACCTTCGCTATGGCGCCGAAGAAAGCTTCAGCAACTGGGGCTGCAGCTCTGCAACCGCTGGACCCCAATCAGGAGACTCTCTCTTCGGGAGGCCCGAAGCCAGAAGAGGAAGGCTGTCAGCCCGACGCCTCAAGAGGATGAGCTAGACCAAGAGATCAGAAATATGGAGATGCTTCATCAACAGGTGCAGAGGAAGAAGGAAAAGATGGCCAGGTTAGCTGAACTGCAAAGGCAGATAGACAAAGCTTCTGAAGAGGTTCGCCATCTTACTCACGATGAGCAGAACCGAAGGCCTCAACAAAAAGACCTTCATCAGGAGGGTTTCTTCAACGAAGATGACTGGTATGACAATTTCCATCATGGAAATTTTGTTTTCGATGATGCTTCTCCTCTGTCCGCTGAGCTGCAAGCTACACCTTGGCCTCCGTCCTACAAGCCGCCACAGCTTCCCATATTCGATGGCCATTCAGACCCAAAGCAGTTTTTGATGAGCTACGAAGCAACAGTATCTTCGTATGGTGGCAATGCTGCAGTCATGGCAAAGTCTTTTGTTATGGCTGTCAGGAGTGTTGCTCAAACCTGGTATTCCTCCCTTCGACCAGGAACGATCACTTCATGGCAAAAACTGAAGGACATGTTGTTAACCAGCTTCCAAGGGTTTCAGACGAAGCCGGTCACTGCTCAGGCCCTGTTTCAGTGCACTCAGGATCACGAAGAATACCTTCAGGCGTATGTCAGAAGGTTCTTGCGTTTGAGGGCGCAGGCACCAACGGTACCCAACGAAATTGTCATTGAGGCCATGATCAAGGGACTTCGGCCTGGACCTTCAGCTCAGTACTTTGCTAGGAAGCCTCCTCAAACTTTGGAGAAGCTGCTCCAGAAGATGGACGAGTATATTCGTGCCGACAATGATTTTCGCCAAAGAAGGGAGGAGGCTTTCAGGTTTTCTGAAATGACCAGGGGCTTCGGAGGAAGATTCTATCCGAGGCATGTCAGGTCAATCCACAACTTTACTCAAAATGATGATAAGGGGAGTCAGCAGCACAGGCCGCAGTGCTCCTCACAGGCTTCGGAGCAACAGCAAAGCTTCTTCCGGCCACCAGCTCCAAGAGGCAGAGGCGCCAGGGGCTTCGGCGGAAGATTTGGAGATCAACCAAGGAGAATATTTTGCTTGTTCTGTGGTGAAAACAAGGGCCATACCACCAGGATGTGCCATGTTACCATCCAGAAGCAAAAGGAGATAGCCGAAGCTGCAGCACAACAAGCTCAGCCGAAGCAGGTCATGCATACTGCTTCGTACCATCCGCCTTACATCCCAGAATACGTAGGCAATCACCCTGCAGTTTCTGTTGCTTCGGCGAGTCAACCTCAAGCTTCCTGGCAACAGCCTCTGCCTCCACCACCGCTGCAACAAGGCCAACAGCCAGAAGGGAGCCAATATGCTCCACACCAAAGGGACTTCAGAGAACAATCCGAAGCTCGCACAGTCAATAGCACTGTGCCAGAGTCGAAGCACATCTATTGACAAATATCCTACCTTGATAGCAGTCTTTTCCATTCAGTTCTATTTTCTGTGTAATAAAGGACATCTTTTAGTTTTCATGTAATAGTTTCGTTGTTTGCCACAAGGAAAATGTATTTTCTCCACAGGCTTAAGTTGCTGAAGCTTAATGATTTGCGATAACAAGGAGGACCTTCGAATTATCAAAAATCCTTCGAAGTCACAAAAAGCCGTTCCAAAGGGAACGCAGTGTAAGTTTTCTGCTCCAAAGTCGTTCCAAAGGGAATGCAGAGCATACAGCGAAAAGTCAACGCTGATACCGCCTAAGTAAAAGGCGAAGAAGCTCCAAAGTCGTTCCTAAGGGGATGCAGAGCTTACAGCGAAAAGTCAACGCTGATACCGCCTAAGTAAAAGGCGAAGAAGCTCCAAAGTCGTTCCTAAGGGAATGCAGAGCTTACAGCGAAAAGTCAGCGCTGATACAAAAAGATTGTGTGTTTTACGGGGATATGTGTGTATCTTCGGAACAAATGTCATCTACATAACATAACATCATCACATCATTTTGCATAGCATAAGCATCATACATCATGTTGCATATGGCAAAAGAAGGGAACACAGTATCGACCTTCGGAAGGATGCTTTGAGAAAGTGAAAATCGTGCTAAGTCACAAGGGGATACAATAGTGATCTTCGGAATATAGCTTCGGAGAATGTTTTCACGAAGTTTGGATATTCTTCATCAGAGCGCTATGGACGTTGTGATGCATAAAAGTTTTTCTATCTTCACGAAGCATGAAAAGAAGGGAAGGTGTTTTTTCGCCGAAGGCTCAAAAACGGTACGTATGTAAAGTTTCATGCATCGTAAAGAATCGAATCATTAAAAGCAAATATATTACAGGGTTACAAAATGTTACACATATTTCATTTCAGAAGTTTTTACAATAGTGCTTAATCTTCTCTCAAAACAACTTCTGCAGCTTCGTTCAGGAGTCGGTTAACAACTTCATCCATGATAGCTTCAGCCATCTTTTTAATTTCCTCGTCTCCTTTCGGGTGAGGGCCCGGAGACGCTTTAGTAGGATCTGAAGGAGGACAGGATACGACCACATTGCTATTACAAATTGCGAACGAAGTTTAAAATCAAAAATTACAACACAATAAAAACCATTAGCTAATACCTATTTGCCCTTCGGGCTCTGAGCTTTTGTCAGCGGCCTTAGCTACTTCTCTAGCGTCGTGAATGCCCTTCTCACTTTTCTGAATAATTTCTCGGGCCATTTCTCGGCCACCATTGTCCCAGACGTCGGTGAAAAATTTTCCACTAGCCTGGCTAGCTTCGGCCGAGGGGTCTTTAATATCTTTAGGGGATAAGCTGGCTTCGGATTGTGCAAGAACCTTAACATGATCGCAGCCTTTTTTCTCCAGCATAGTAGCAATCCCCCTGGCACCCGAGAAGGCGCAAATGTCTCCACGACTGTTTAGAATTTCTTTGAAGGCTTCAGCTTCGTGGCTGATCCATTCGATCGGTCCTTCTGGGTTACCTCTCACGAAATCTTCTTCACTCGAAAATGCGCCAACACTGGCGAAGCTGGTTTTTATCTTCTTTACACATTCCATGGATTTTTCGTAGCACCTTTTCTTAGAAGACCGAAGCTCTTCAACGGTTCCTTCCAAATGATTGGCCCATTGGTCGCTACATTCCCGCCTCGTTTCTTCAAGTATGCGTTCTTCTTTAGCTCGGGCTAATTGCTTCCGAAGGTCGGCAATCTCGTGTTTTTGAGCTGCAGCTTGTGCTTTAGAGGCAGCTTCGTCCTCCTTTATTTTATCCACCAATGTAACTAGAATTTTGTCCTTTTCCATGGCTTCGTTCCTTAGTTTGATAACCTCTGATCGAAGGTTGTTGAAGGCAATTTCATAGCTCTCGTCTTCGACATTCTTTTGCGCTCTCAGCGCGTTGCTTAGTATTAAACCCTATATGTAAAAAGTTAGTATAAGAATAAAACAATAGATTCCAAATCATAAAGTTTCCAAATGCGCAGTTCTCGTACCTTCAGGCTATTATACGCAAGGCTGTCCGCAAGATCGTCCTTTGTCATCGCGCAGAGGCCAGCCTCCAGCTTCGGAAACCCCATGCTTCGGGCCATTTCCCGGCAGACAAGTAGTTCTTTGTTATCCAGGAGGCAGTATAGGAAATCTTCTTCATTTGTACCATTGAACACTAGTGCCCCCTTCGGATATTTCAATTCTTTAGCATAATGATTAGCTTCAAAAATTTCTTCTTCTGATAACTTTTTCCCCGAAGCATGTCGAACAATATAATCAAGGAATTTGGGGGATGCTTCGGGGGCAACAGCACTGATTTCTTCAACAAGAATTGGCTCTGTCATTTTTTCTTCTTCGGTTTCCAAGGATTTTACCTTCATGGGCTCCGAAGGCCCAGCTTCAGCTTCAGTTTCTTGCTCTGGAGCTTTAGTATCAAAAATCTCGGTTTTCGCTTCGGAGGTTTCAACAGTTTTCTTCGGAGTTGTGCTTGAGGACTTAATTGTTTCCAGAACATCTAGCACATTAGCCATTCTCTTTCTTTTCGGAGTCACTGCTGACACCTTTTGATTTTTTACTGTCTCAACATTTGCTGCAGGACTCAAAACTTCTGATGTTTTTTCCTCAGTTGGTTTTTTCGCTTCTTCCATTTTTTCTGTGGATGGCGCTTCGGCCATCTCTTTGGTTTCTGATAACAAAATCTTCGGTTCTTCCAATTCCATCTTTGTTGGCATTTCGGCCATTTCTGCCACTTCTGGCAGCAAGGTTGGTTTGGTTGGCTTTTCAGCTTCGGTGGCCGAAGAAGTTTCTCCGGTGAACTCAGGCACCGAAGCTGGTTCAATATAGCGTGGCCGATGTGTGAGGACCTTTATCCTCTTTCTTTTTGATTCTGGTTTGCTAGGAGCAGTTGCAGCTTCTTCTTTCGCAGAGGTTGTGTTTTTTCTTTTCTGCCCTCGAATGGGATAACGATAGTCAGGGTAGACGAACCCGATTGCATCAAACACCCGGTTCAGCCTTTTCTTTTTTCGGCCTCCGAAGGCTGCTGACAGTGCAGTATCTTCGGCCTTCGAATAAGCCCCAAGCAGTTCATCACTTAAATTTTCAATACTCTTTAACCAGTCATCATCTGGCTCAACGAATTTATCTCCGAACTTGAAAGTATACTTCAGTCTGATAAGTCCACCTTCGTCGGCCTCCTTCATGGTTTCTTGCGGCATTTCCCATCTCTCCGCGAGCGGCCATACTCTGAAGGCAATATGTTCTTGTACCAAATCTCTCGTTCCAATAAAAGAACAAATAACTCCAAAGGCTCTCTGGCATTCTTCGGCAGCTTCATTCATCTCAACCTTCGGCTTTCGCACGCCGAAACTTTGCCAAATAGGGCGCATAATTATACCTTTAATATCTTCCCGTGCTTTCAGGTCATTTTTCACATAGAACCATTCTGTCATCCAGTCGCCGGGCCATCTCTTCCGAAATGTTGGCACGGGACAGCTTGACCCAGACCGAGAAACGAAACTGTAGCAGCCAAAATTATTGTGATACTGTTCCTTACCCCAGGGTTTTGTCTCGTATGATAACTCGTGTATGTTGCAGAAACTTTTCGCATCAGGTTCCAGACCTTGGCTTCTTACGGCCCACACGAAGATATTCAGCCTTATAATTGCTTCGGGGGTAAGTTGATGAAGATAGATTTCAAACATTTTCAGCACTTCTACGACAAAGCTGCTCAGGGGAAATCGCAGTCCAGCTTTCAAAAAGCTTCGGAACACTACAACTTCATTTTCTTCAGGGGTCGGGCAAGTTTTCTCTCCTTCGTCGACCCTCACAATGGATAAATCCCGGAAGTATCTTCCCCTCATGTTGACAAGATGATTTTCTTTGATACCTGACTTGCCAAAGACTGAATGGCTTGGTCGCCAGGGGCGATCTTCGGAGTCTTCACCACCACTGTCCACATCATAACTGTCGCTGTCACCAGTATCTTCAGACAAACCTTCCAGAATCTCCTTGGTGATTTTTTTCCGTATTGGTCTTCGCCATCGCTATAAGGAACCCCAAGTTCTTCTCTTCGTCGAGACTCAGCTTCATCTCAGCAGCAGCCTTCTTATCTTCAGACATCTTCGGAAACACTAAAAAACTGTTTTCAAAGCCGAAGCTTCAAAACTAAAAGATCAGCAAATCTTAGTGCGCAAGAGCTAAAAATTCAGTGAGCGGGAGCAGATGGCAAGAGAGCGTACCAAATGAGTTTGCGGTATGATCTTATTTATACGCCCAGTGCGTTGAAAATTGAAAGACCCCGCTTGTCAGTGAATGTTTCTATTCTAGCAAAGGGAAGGTGTTTTTTCGGACCTTCGGCTTAAGGCCTTCGTCCATATCGCAATCTGAATTTATCACTAACAAATTAATATTGCGAGGGGCTACTGTTGGGGGCCTTCGTCCTCCGAAGGTCCTCAAAAACAAGATTTGACAATGTTTTCCAAGTGAATTATATGAACAGGTATTTTCGGACTCAGATTATGAACATGGAGTACGGTCAGGACGAAGCCTAAGCCAGACGAAGGGGGATTGAGATGAAGGACGGGCTGATTACCATGCTGTACGAAGGATGGTGCACAGCCGAAGCTATGCGCAGGAAAGCTTCGTCGCGATAGCAGAAAGGGGAACCGACCTAAAGATGAAAAGACTACTTAGGCCTTGGTAGACTCCCATAAGTCATTAGCAAATGTAATGGGCATGAATGTAATTTTACATGGGCTGCGTCCCACGCCTATAAATAGATGAACAGTACTCCCGTACTGTTCACGCTGACTTGGCATTTGCTTTTGCGTCATCTTTATACTTTTGCCTTCCTGCAATCCGAAGGTACACTTGTAACCCGAAATCATTTCTATTTTTCTATGATAATAAAATAGAAATGACGTTGTGATAATATTTAAATGTTTATATTGCTTCTTATGTTACATATAAGTTCTTCATCATTGTTTATTGTGCTTACGAAGGTATGTTGTTTGTGGTCTTCGTCCAAAATACATTACATCCCGAGGGGAAATAATGTTTCAGAGGACGAAAGACTTTATCATTTAACACTTTTTATGTTGCCTTGTTCTTAATCCGAAGCATTTGAGAACAAGTCCCCAACAGTGAGTGCTTTCGCAAGGGCGTATCCAAACCTTCCGGGGTACCATATGTGGTCGACCTAGGACCGACTGACAGCCGTCTCAATCTCCGGACCGGCGGGTTCCGAGGAAGAGGACGACCCCGACTTCGGTTGGGATTTCTCTGGCCTCGATGACCCCGGTGCCATGCGGGACTTCATGTCCGCATGCGACCACTACCTCTCCGGTTGTTCAGACGATGGCCTCGGCCTTGACGACGAGGGTTACGGCCCAAGTCATGAATGTTTCCACGTCGATCAGGGAGATCACGACGAAGGCAACCACCTCGGTATGCCGGAGGTTGACGATCCCCCTGGGCCCGCATCTCGCATTGACATCCCGCGGGAGCTAGCTGTGGTCCCAGTCTCTACGGGGGGTCGGGACACACAGCTCGAGCAAATCCGTGAGATGTAGGCCCGGTTCGACGGGGAAGCAGGGCAGCTTGTGCAGCTCTGACAGAACATCGAGCAGGAGTGGGCAGGTCGAACACTCGCCGGAGGAGCCCATCATCGGGCCCGGGACGTCCAGCGTCGCATCATCGACAATGCCAGGGCAGCGCTGCCCCCGGCCGTCAGCGGGTCCGGTCAGGACCTAGCTGCAGCGGCGATGCTACTTCGAACCGTGCCGAAGCCATCCACCACCGAGGGATGGTGTATCCAGGGCGAACTCAAGGATCTCCTCGAAGGTGCCACAGTTCGACGAGCCGAGAGCTCCGCCTCCCAGAGGCGAGCTGACCCCTCGGGGCATCACGCAACGTCCTCCCGACGCATGCGGGAGGCCTCGGTCCATCCCGAGCGCACACGGGATGAGGCACCTACCGCCCGGGATCGCCTCGGCAACGAGCATCACCATCGCGATCATCGAGCCTGCCTCGACGAGAAGGTGCACCGACGCTACCATCCTAGGCGCGGGGGACGCTGCAACAGCGAGGAGGATCGGAGTCCCTCGCCCGAGCCACCCAGTCCGTGAGTCTTCAGCCGGGCCATATGACGAGAGCCGTTCCCCGCCCGTTTCCGAGCCCCGACTACCATCACCAAGTACTCAGGGGAGACGAGGCTGGAGTTGTGGCTCGCGGACTACCGACTAGCATGCCAGTTGGGAGGGGCGGACGATGACAACCTCATCATCCGTAATCTACCCTTTTCCTCTCCGACGCCGCCCGGGCCTGGCTGGAGCATCTGCCTCCTGCGCAGATCTCCGACTGGGACGACTTGGTCAAGGCTTTCACGGGAAATTTCTAGGGCACGTACGTGCGCCCTAGGAACTCATGGGATATCCGAAGCTGCCGCCAGTAGCCTGGGGAATCCCTCCGAGAGTACATCCGGCAGTTTTCGAAGCAGCGCACCGAGCTGCCTAACATCACCGACTCGGACGTCATTGGAGCTTTCCTCGCTGGCACCATTTGCCGGGACCTGGTGAGCAAACTGAGGCGCAAGACTCCCACCAAGGCGAGCAAATTGATGGACGTCACCACCAAGTTCGCCTCGGGTCAGGAGGCGGTCGAGGCCATCTTCCGGAAAGACAAGCAGCCTCAGGGGGAGCCAAAGGAAGACGCCCCCGAGGCGTCCGCCCAGTGTGGCACGAAGAAGAAGGCCAAGAAGAAGGCGCAAGCGAAGCGCAACACTGCTGACGCGAATCTTGTCGCTGCTGCCGAGCACAGGAACCTTCGGAAAGCCTCCTGGAGGGGCCGACGCGTTCGACAAGATGCTCAAGGAGCCGTGCCCCTGTCACTAGGGTCCCGTCAAGCACACCCTTGAAGAATATGTCATGCTTCGGCGCTACTTCCATAAGGCCAGGCCCCCGGCGGAAGATGGCAAGGGCCAAGGCAACAACAAGAAGGAGGGCGACAAGGAAGAGGAGTTCCCGGAGATCCACAACTGCTTCATGATCTACGGCGGGCAGGTGGCGAACGCCTCGGCTCGGCACCGCAAGCAGGAGCACCGGGAGGTCTGCTTGGTAAAGGTGGTAGCGCCAGCCTACCTAGACTGGTCCGACAAGCCTATCACCTTCGACCGAGACGACCACCCCAACTTCGTGCCAAGCCCAGGAAGGTACCCGCTCGTCGTCGATCCGATCATCGGCAACGTCAGGCTCTCCAAAGTCCTCATGGACGGGGGCAGCAGCCTCAACATCATCTACGCCGAGACCCTGGAACTCTTGGGGGTTGATTGGTCCGAGGTCCGGGCCGGTGCGGCACCCTTCCACGGGATCGCACCCGGAAAGCGTATCCTGCCCCTCGGATGGATTGACTTGCCTGTCTGCTTCGGGACTCCCTCCAACTTCCGAAAGGAAACCCTCACCTTCGAGGTGGTCGGGTTCTGAGGGACCTACCACACGGTGTTGGGAAGGCCGTGCTACGCCAAGTTCATGGTCGTCCCCAACTACACCTACCTCAAGCTCAAGATGCCAGGCCCCAACGGGATCATCACCGTTGGATCCACGTACTGCCACGCGTACGAATGCGACGTGGAATGCATGGAGTACGCTGAGGCCCTCGCCGAGTCTGA
Organism: Zea luxurians; assembly: GCA_029449295.1. Taxonomy (NCBI): domain Eukaryota; kingdom Viridiplantae; phylum Streptophyta; class Magnoliopsida; order Poales; family Poaceae; genus Zea; species Zea luxurians. The sequence goes on along the minus strand of JAOPSE010000205.1, from coordinate 401,544 downwards.
GGCCCTCATCGCCGACCTGGAACGCTTCTCCAAGGAGGCGCCCGACGCGAAGCGACACACCGACAACTTCGAACCAGCCGAGGCGGTTAAGTCCGTCTCTCTCAACCCCAGCAATGACGCCAGCAAGAAAGTTCGGATCGGCTCCGAGCTCGACCCCAAATAGGAAACAATTGCTCATCGACTTTCTCCACGCAAACGCCGAAGTTTTTGCGTGGAGTCCCTCGGACATGCCAGGCATACCAAGGGATGTCACCGAGCACTCACTGGACATCAGAGCTGGAGCCCGACCTGTGAAGCAGACCTTGCACCGTTTTGACGAAGAAAAGCGCAGGGCCATAGGCGAGGAGATCCACAAGCTACTCGCAGCACGGTTCATCAAAGAGGTATTCCATCCTGAATGGTTAGCTAACCCTGTTCTTGTAAGGAAAAAGGATGGGAAATGGAGGATGTGCGTAGACTACACTGGTCTAAACAAAGCATGTCCGAAGGTTCCCTACCCTCTACCTCGCATCGATCAAATTGTGGACTCCACTGCTGGGTGCGAAACCCTGTCATTCCTCGATGCCTACTCAGGCTATCATCAAATCAAGATGAAAGAGTCCGACCAGCTCGCGACTTCTTTTATCACACCTTTTGGCATGTATTGTTACACTACAATGCCATTTGGTTTGAGGAATGCAGGCGCCACCTACCAGAGGTGCATGAACCATGTGTTCGGAGAACACATCGGTAGAACGGTCGAGGCTTACGTCGATGACATTGTTGTCAAGACGAAGAAAGCCTCCGACCTCCTCTCCGACCTTGAAACGACATTCTAGTGTCTGAGAGCAAAAGGCGTGAAACTCAACCCCGAGAAGTGTGTCTTCGGAGTCCCCCGAGGCATGCTCCTAGGGTTCATCGTCTCCGAGCGGGGCATAGAGGCCAACCCAGAGAAAATCGCGGCCATCGCCAACATGGGACCAATAAAAGATTTGAAAGGAGTACAGAGGGTCATGGGATGCCTTGCGGCTCTGAGCCGTTTCATCTCACGCCTTGGCGAAAAAGGATTGCCCCTGTACTGCCTCTTAAGGAAGACCGAGCGCTTCACTTGGACCCCCGAGGCCGAGGAAGCCCTCGGGAACTTAAAGGCACTCCTTACAAATGCACTCATCTTGGTGCCCCCCGCTGCGGGAGAAGCCCTCTTGATCTACGTAGCCGCAACCACTCAGGTGGTCAGCGCCGCGGTCGTAGTCGAGAGACGGGAAGAAGGGCATACACTGCTCGTCCAGAGGCCAGTCTACTTCATCAGCGAAGTGCTATCCGAGACCAAAATCCGCTACCCGCAGATCCAGAAGCTGCTCTATGCAGTGATTCTGACACGGTGGAAGCTGCGACACTACTTTGAGTCTCACCCAGTGACTGTGGTGTCACCCTTTCCCCTGGGAGAGATCATCCAGTCCCGAGAGGCCTCGGGTAGGATAGCGAAATGAGCAGTGGAACTCATGGGCGAAATGCTTTCATTCGCCCCTCGGAAGGCCATAAAATCCCAAGTCTTGGCCGACTTCCTGGCTGAGTGGAGTGACACCCAGTTACCGACGATTCCAATCCAACCCGAGCTTTGGACCATGTACTTCGACGGGTCGCTGATGAAAACCGGAGCAGGCGCGGGCTTGCTCTTCATCTCACCCCTCGGAAAATATCTTCGCTACATAATCTGCCTTCATTTTCCGGCATCAAACAACGTGGCCGAGTACGAAGCACTGGTTAACGGGCTGCACATTGCCGTCGAGCTAGGGGTTCGGCGCCTCGACGCTCGTGGTGACTCGCAGCTTGTCATTGACCAAGTCATGAAGAACTCCCACTGCTACGATAGGAAGATGGAGGCCTACTGCGATGAAGTTCGATGCCTGGAGGACAAGTTCTATGGGCTGGAACTCAACCACGTCGCCTGACGATTCAATGAGACTGCAGATGAGCTGGCTAAAATAGCCTCGGGGCGGACAACGGTTCCCCCGGACGTTTTCTCCAAGGATATACATCAACCCTCCGTCAAGATCGACGACACGCCCGAGATACCCTCGGCCAAGCCCGAGGAAGCCTCGGCCGAGCCCGAGGTGCCCTCGGCCGCCGAGGGTGAGGCCCTGCGTGTCGAGGGAGAGCGGAATGGGGTCACTCCGGTCCCGAACTGGCAGACCCCGTACCTGGAATATCTCCTCCATGGAGAGCTGCCCCTTGATAAGACCGAAGCTCGGCGACTGGCTCAGCGCGCCAAGTCGTTCGTTTTGCTGGGTGATGAAAGGGAGCTCTATCACCGCAGTCCCTCGGGCATCCTCCAGCGATGTATCCCCATCGCCCAAGGACAAGAGCTGTTACAAGAAATACACTCGGGGGCTTGCGGCCACCATGCAGCACCTCGAGCCCTCGTGGGAAATGCCTTCCGACAAGGCTTCTACTGGCCAACCACGGTGGCCGATGCCACTAGGATTGTATGCTCCTGCCGAGGGTGTCAATTCTACACAAAGCATACACACCTGCCCGCTCAGGCCCTGCAGACGATACCTATCACTTAGACGTTTGCTATGTGGGGTCTAGACCTCGTCGGCCCCTTGCAGAAGGCACCTAGGGGCTTCACGCACCTGCTGGTCGCCATCGACAAATTCTCCAAGTGGATCGAGGTCCGACCCTTAACCAGTATCAGGTCCGAGCAGGCGGTGGCATTCTTCACCAATATCATCCATCGCTTTGGAGTCCCGAATGCTATCATCACCGACAATGGCACGCAGTTCACCGGGAAAAAGTTCCTAGACTTTTGCGAGGACCACCACATCCGTGTGGACTGGGCCACCGTAGCTCACCCCATGACGAATGGGCAGGTGGAGCGTGCCAACGGTATGATTTTGCAGAGACTTAAACCTAGGATCTACAATGACCTCAACAAGTTTGGCAAGCGATGGATAAAGGAGCTACACTCGGTGGTCTGGAGTCTGAGGATGACGCCGAGCCGGGCCACAGGCTTCACGCCGTTCTTTCTAGTCTATGGGGCCGAAGCCGTCCTCCCCACGGACTTAGAATACGGTTCCCCGAGGACGAAGGCGTACGATGACCAAAGCAACCAGATTAGCCGAGAGGACTCGCTGGAGCAGCTCGAAGAAGCTCGGGACGTTGCCTTACTACATTCGGCGCGGTATCAGCAGTCTCTGCGATGCTACCACGCCCGAAGGGTTCGGCCCCGAGGCTTCCAAGTGGGAGACTTGGTGCTTCGCCTGCGACAAGACGCCCGAGGGCGTCACAAGCTTACTCCTCCCTGGGAAGGGCCATTCATCATCGCCAAGATCTTGAAGCCCGGAACATACAAGCTGGCCAACGATCAAGGCGAGGTCTACAGCAACGCTTGGAACATCGAACAACTACGTCGCTTCTACCCTTAAAATGTTTCAAGTCGTTCATGTTCCTCGTTTTTACGCGCTTAAATAAAGTCTAACCGTCAAGGAAGGGTCAGCCTTGCCTCGGCCAAGCCCGACCCTCCCTCGGGGGCTAGAAGGGGGACCCCCCCCTCTGCGTCGAGATTTTCTTCAGAAAAGTTTTCTACCAAGAAAAGTTTTCTACAGAAAACAACTTTCGTGCTTTCGACTATATCGATAGCAGGGTCCTGCGAACGGGTGAGAGAGCACGTAAGCGGCAAGGCCGACCGAGCCGAGAGACTCCTACGCCTCCAGGATACGGATACCTCACTCATCACCTTCCGTGAAAAGTAACTCTCGCTCGGATAAGGGATCCTGCTATCGAACAAGTCCTAACGCTCGGGTAGAAAACGACTTTCGTGCATCTTTCGACTATATTGATAGCAGGGTCGTGCGAACGGGTGAGAGAGCACGTAAGCGGCAAGGCCGACCGAGCCGAGGGACTCCTACGCCTCCGGGATACGGATACCTCACTCATCACCTTCCGCGAAAAGTAACTCTCGCTCGGATAAGCGATCCTGCTACCGAACAAGTCCTAACGCTCGGGTAGAAAACGACTTTCGTGCATTTTTCGACTATATCGATGGCAGGGTCCTGCGAACGGGTGAGAGAGCATGTAAGCGGCAAGGCCGACCGAGCCGAGGGACTCCTACGCCTTCGGGATATGGATACCTCACTCATCACCTTCCGCGAAAAGTAACTCACGCTCGGATAAGCGATCCTGCTACCGAACAAGTCCTAAATGCTCGAAACAAGAGGAAAGAAAACACAGCTTTATAAGCTGAACGCTAAATATGTTTAGGCCTCGGTGGTCGAAAAAAACATACGCATACTTCAAACGAACTGTTCATGCAGGCTCAAACATCAGCAGGGGGAGGAGCAGCACCCTCGGCGTCGTTTCCACCCTCGGCGGAATCTGGCCTAGCTTCAGACGGCGATGCGAGCAGGCGCCTCGGCCAGCCGCTCTGAAGCCCTAGCCAGCTATCCCCCAAAGATCTCAGCCCGGCTCACGGCTTTGGCAGCTTGGCTCTGGGATTGGTCCTGCTCGCGAGTGATCTGGCCAAACCCCAGCTGCCGTTGCTACACCTCCTCGGCTTGGGAAGCCACCCGCCCCCGCATCGAGAAAGCCTCTGTTCGAGCCGACATCGCCTCTGTCCACGCCACCGCTGCCTTCGGCTTCGGCTCATCGCAGAGCGGCCGAAGGTTCTAAAACCGAGAAAGAGAGGCTTTAAGCGGCAATGCTGGCCGAGCCGAGGGACTCCTATGCCTCTGGGATACGGATACCTCACTCATCACCTTCCGCGCAAGGCAGCTCACGCTCGGTTAAGCGGTTCGGCCACCGACAGCGACAGGCAAGTCCTAGTGCTCGAAACGAGGAAGAAACATAGCTTTATACTCGAATACCCAAATGTTCAGGCCTCGACAGCCACAAAGAACAAATACATATGCTTGGGGTAACTATGCTACATAGACCTAGACGTCGGCAGGACCCTCGGCGGTTCTCCCGGCCTACGACAAATGTCTAAGTCCTTGAAGCAGTTATATTTTGCTCAGGCAAAAACCCAGTATATCCCCTTACAAACGGGACTTCGGTTCCATTCCCGTGGGTATAAACAACCTCCACACCAGGGGGCCTGTGGGATAACAAACTCCAAGCGGCTCGCTGGTACGCCAAACCCCCGCTCATGGAAGGGGATAAAGCTGACCACATACCCCGGCGGCGGAGTCGGGACGGCCTCGCTCGGGGCCATCCACTCCGGCTGCGGCCCATCGGAGAGGGGACGGAGCAAACCATCGGCGACAAGGGCCTCCAGGTCCCCCACGGAAACAGTCGAGAATGGCCACGGGTCGAGCGGCAAAACAACGGACACCTTGTCAGCCATCGCCGGGCAAAAGCGGCAGCGGCGGAAGGGATGAGGTGTGCGGTTTTCTCTCCTCTGGCTACTCTCTTAGGTTGCGAAAACCGAAGCAGGAGGCGAGCGCAAACGGCAGGGTGGAGAACCATCGCCAGCCCCGCTTCCAGGTATATAAAGGCCCGGGCGAGGATTATTCAAAGCTCCGCCCGAATCCGCGCGGAATTCAAACTCAGAGGGGAAACGTTCTTTTTGTTCCTCGAACGGCCCGCGCACGCGCAACAGACGCCCCGCGAATCGCCCGTCCCGTCACATTAACTCCCTGACAGGGCAAGCGACACCGCTGGCGGGCGAAGCAGGCAACGTTTCACCTCCGCCATAAAGGCCGCGTCAAAAAAGGTGCGCCACGACTTTTTGAATTCATATCCTTTTCCGTTTCCTCTCTCTCTTGCCACAGGGACTGGGAAGGGGGATATTTCGGAAAGGATCCTTCCTCGTGAAGGAAACGAGCCCCCGAGCCCTCCTACTGATGAGGGGTTCGAAGGCTGGCCCCTTGGAAGGGTTACAGCCGCCCCAGAGCACCCGAGCTCCGCACCCATTACTAATCAGGGGTTCGAAGGCTGGCCCCTCGGAAGGGTTCGACAGCCGCCCAGAGCACTCGGGCTCCGCGCCCACTACTGATTAGGGGTTCGTAGGCTGGCCCCTCGAAAGGGTTCGACAGCCGCCCCAGAACACGCAGAGTGAGGGATGACCCTGGGTACGTCTGATACATGGCCGAGGCTCAGGCTATGCTCCCGAGGTACCCTAGGACATTTCTAAGACCAGCGGGAACGAATCGTAATGGAATCCCACCGGAGGGAGGCATCAAGCCCTCGGACCCTGTCGAAAAGGGACCGGGTCCAGCGAATCACCTGCAGGTACTTTTGGAGCGTGCCTCTGGGCCACTAGCCGACCCCTAACGAACGGGGCACGGGCGTCCACTCGGATCACCCGTTAGCAACTCACCGGAAATGCCATGATCGGTGCCCTCCAAGAGTAACATGGCGTTATCCCCCCTTCCTCCTTGCGAAAAGGCAACGAAGGGGCGTATAATAAAAGTCGAGACAGTCCTTGATCGTCCTCTCGCTCCGTGCAGAGGCTCGGGGGCTGCTCTCGCACCCGGCTACGGCCACACTGTTGACAACGTCAACAAACCAGCTTCAAAACTCGGAACCCAATCGTGCACCTGGGCTACGGCCAGGCCACATTAGGGAACAACCGGACTGGCCAAGGCATCACGAAAAGCGTTAAGACCTCAGAGGAGTCAAACCACTCCTCCAAGGCCTCGGGGGCTACACCCGGCGGGTGCGCTCGCGCGCACCCGTCGGAACAAAGCATAACCGAAAAAGGCCGGTCCCCTCACCAAAAATGCGGTAGAGCCGCAAAACAAGTGCCTGCACTCCCTTCGAGGCTCGGGGGCTACTGTCGGGTACCAAAATTAGGGGTACCCCCAATGTTGCTAATCACGGCCGGTAAACACCTTCAGGGCAAACCATAAAGGCTTACGGCTCGGGTCAAAGTCAAAGCTTCGTCGACCAAGGGACTCGGTCTCGCCTCGCCCGAGCCTGGCCTCGGGCAGAACAGTGGTTCCGGACGAGTTCGCGTCCCGCCCGAGGGTCTCCTCAGGCAGTGAGCGCACCCTCGGGTCAGACGAAGGCAAGCCTTGTTGTGCAAGCGACCTTGGCCAAATTGCCTTACCAGCCGACCGTGTTGCATGCGCATTTAATGCTGGGGTCGCCTGACACCTTATCCTGACACGCGCGCCCCGGTCGGCAAGGTCGATGTGACCGCAGTCACTTCGCCCTTTCACTGGCCGATCTGACAGGAAAACAACGCCGCCCGCCCCGCTCCGGCTGCTGTGCCAACCACCTGGGCGAAACCGACAACGGTCGAGTTTAGCCTCGGGCGCAACAGGAAGCTCCGCCTCGCCCGACCCTAGGGCTCGGCCTCGGCCTCGGGAGCAAATCTCCGCCTCGCCCGACCCCTGGGCTCGGCCTCGGCCTCAGCCTCGGGAAGAGTCACATCCTCGCCCAACCCTGGGTCTCGGCCCCAGCCTCGGCCTCGGAGGAGTCGCCACCTCACCCGACCTTAGGCTCGGATCAACCACGCCACGAGGGATGCATCATTACCCTACTCCTAGCTAGCTCAGGCTATGAAGGAACAAGACCGGCGTCCCATCCAGCTTACCCTGGTAACAGACGATGGTGGTTTCCTGCATGCAACCATGACGTCGGTGGTTCTCAAGCCCCCTACGGAAGCAAGGAGACGTCAGCAGGATCCATACAACACCAACAGCTATACTGCTACAGGGCTCAAGGCACTTCTCCAACGGCCATGATACTACCTCTACAGGACTCGAGACGTCCCCCTGACGGCCACGTTGTTATCTGTACAGGGCTCAGAGCACCTCCCTGCCAGCCACGTTAGCTCCCAGCTACACCCCATTGTACAGCTGGGCATCTCCTTACGTCTATAAAAGGGGGTGTCCAGGGCCCCACAGGGGGAGAAGGGAAGAAAGGAGAAGGAAAAAAGGAGGAGGAGAGACGAGTAGACGCACGACAAAGGGATGGGAGAAGACGAGCAGGGGCCGGACCCTCTCTCTCTCTCTCGCTCTCTCCTACTCTCTCTCTCTCGCCCTCGCTCTCTCGCAAGGCTTGTAACCCCTACTACAAGCACCCTGGTGTAGGATAATACAAGGCTCATTCCCACACTTGTGTTCCATCTCGCACCAACCCATCTAGGCAGGGGCACGCAGCGACAAATTTACTCGTCGGTCCAGGGACCCCCCGGGTCCGAAACCTCGACACTTTGCTTGGTCAATGAATGACTTGTGCGGAGTGGATAGAAGCATAATAAAGCATTCTCTAAATGTTGTTCCAAGCATCAAGCCACAAAAAGCAAAAGCTTCATAAGATGTTTGAGGACAAGGCCGAAAGTGCTAAGGCTGAAGTCAAAAGATAGCTTAGTGCCGGAGTCATAAGAAAAGTTGCATATCCAGAGTGGTTGGCCAACACAGTCATGGTCAAGATATCCAATGGCTGGTGGAGGATGTGTATCGCCTTCACAGACCTCAACAAAGCATACCCGAAGGACGAGTTCCCGCTGCCAAGATTTGATTCTCTGGTGGATGCAGTTGCTACTTCAGAGATCATGGGTTTGCTGGATTACTATTCAGGGTATCATCAAATCTGGATGAAGAAGGAAGATGAACCAAAGATTAGATTCATAACCCCTAGTGGTACTCACTGCTACCTTCGGATGCCTGAGGGGCTCAAGAATGCCGATGGAAGCTTCAGTAGAATGACAGGTTCTAGGACCAATCTGCACTAAAATGGATGCCCAGGACACATCCAGACTCCGATGGCTACGTACTTGATATAGTTGGAATGATAAGAAGATTATCTAACCAACCCAACTGGCCTCACCTTAAAATTGATTCAAATTTCACGGGATTCGTCGAAACAAGTCAGCGCTTATATTCTATTTTGGTGCTACGACACTGTCTGTTGGGCCGTTGGATCGCGTATTGTGTTAGAGCCCATTAGGGGTACCTCCAAGGGTTGTGCACGCCCCTAACCTTTATTTTAATAGCAGCCGCTGCTACATTAGGGTTTGGGTTTTGCTTAGATCATATCTGTCATCGAACAATATCGACGTTCATTGGTTTATGAGACCCCACCTCGTGATCAATGCAGTTTTGATTGTGTTCTTCCTATTCTTGCTTGTGTTCTTGATTGCGCTTTCAGGGATAAGCCTTCGTGGTGACGTCACTCATGTGTCATGGGTGATAACCAACGGAGCAGTGGTGTAGTGATTGCGAGGAGCTGTTCGCTTGGAGCCTTGGATCATCAACGTCGAGATCTCCACCCAATTAAGTTATCGTACCTCATGGAAGATCGGGCCTCGTCCTCTATCAATTGGTATCAAGATTCAGGTTTTCCATGAGGTATAATTCTATCTTTAGATTCTTTTGTTCGTCCTATAACCCACAAAAAAAGCCAAAGAGAAAAGAGACCTAACAATAGGTCATATCTTTAAAAACCATTAGTGTATCCTGACCTACAGACTTCGCCTTAACCTTTGCACAATTTAGTTTTGGAGTTTGCAGTTCTGAGTTTGTGTCCTAGGTCAAAGTCTTGTTGTTGGTTTATATTTGTTTTTGGTCAGTTTGGCCATTAGCATCCGCTGCCATCCAACAAACTCAATCTCGATAAACCGATCTCATCCAAAAAAACTGACTCTATCCATAAACCGAACTCATTCACCGTTCATTTGCCTCGCTAACAAACCTAATTAGATTGTTGGCTTAAATTTGTTTTGGGTTAGTTTGGTCATTGTTGTTCGTTGCCATCCAACAAACTCAATCTCGATAAATCGATCCCATCCACAAAACTAACCCTATCCATAAATCGAACTCATTTACCCATCATTTTTCATCTCATCATCTCGTCCTTATCAGATTAGTTTCTACCCAGTTCGGTATTTTGAGCATAAGTCTCGCATACGAACTCTAAATTTAGTGTTCGTATACTTTCTGGAAAGCTTAGAAAATTCTCTACAACTTTGATATTTATGAGGTTTCCAGAAAACATCATTATTAAAGAGGTATCTGCTTGGGAAGTAAATCTGTTTGTGATCCTGAAATTTCAGACTAGTTTATATTTTAGGGTCAATATCTCCCACTTTATTTATTCAAAATAATCGATCCATATATGTAAAAGAAAGAGAAAAAAGAAGACCTACAATTTGTGTGTTGTGTGATTTCACCTTTGAGGTCTCTAAAATTGTCAAACATTATGTTAAAGTTAGAGTAGAAAATCTGTGATAGACAGATGAGAAATTTTTTGATACTCTTGTGTTATATCTTGTTTTTGTGGCACTCTTGTGAAAAAAAGAGAACATAAAAAAGGCAAGTGAAAAAAGGCCGCACAAATCAAAGAAAAAGAAGAAACAATCAGAGAAAAAAAGAGAAAAAGAGTGCGGATAAGCAGGAACACCGTTGACCTGTGCACCTTTGTGATTGTTTTTCATTCCAACTTGTTCCCTTGCTATTGCAAGATCCTTGTCACCTCCTTTATGCCTTAGTCCAACTGTTCTAATATATTCTCTATGCCAGCAACTAGGACGAGTACTTGGAACACTTATTCAGCATTGCTATCTGTTACTGACTTGTATGCCACAAATATGAGCCTTTCCAAAGCTCCACCTTTCTCTCGAGCAGAATAGGTACTCGTTTGCAATCACACCCATGCTCTTTGGACAGTTACACTAGACACCGTTTGCCACCTGCAGTGCTGGTAAGAAACTTGTAAGAGCGGGGTAAGACACTTTCATAATTTGTGTTCCACTACCACCCTGAGATTAGTTGTAGGGTTCACACTATTTGTTTGTTTGTTGCCTCTTGTCTCTATTTTGTACTAACAATGACAGTACCAAAGACCCAAATGGATAAGGACAAGGGCCTTAAGACTACTAATGGTGAGTGTGTCTCCTATCTGGAATTGAAGAAGATGATGTGCATATTGACTAAATCCTTTGATAGCCACACCATTGATGTTGATTCATCTCCATTAGGTTTGATATATACACCCTTCTCTTCTTTTGATGAAAATATTGCAAATGAGTATAATGAATGAGAAGTATCAATGGATAAGATTTTTGCACGACGTCGTATATGTGATAGGTGAAAAATTAAAATTGTGGCTAGTACTTTAATGAATGATGCGTTAGTTTAGTGGAATAATTTGCATGACTATGAGAAACCACAAACTTGGACAAACGTGAAAGCACTAATGAGATAACAATTTGTTTCTATGGATGATTCTAAAAATAAGTTGAGTAATTCTACTGATATCATGCCTTCAGATAAATCTGAGTTGCCTTTGTTACAAGAGGATTGTCTTGTTGTTCCTTGTGATAAAGAAGAGTTGTGTGATGATAATACTATTATTTCTATGCCACAACTAGAGAACAAACTTGATGTTGTTGCTTTTGATCCTATTAATTGTGCCAAAATTAGAACATTCAATCATATAACTTGTGTGCATGATAAGCTAAAATTGTTATCTTCTTTAAATACTTTGGGCTATATTGAATTTTGATGTTCTATGTAATCTAAATAATTTAGAGGAGAAACTTTCTTTTGGTGCTGATTTGTCATGGTTATCTAAACATACATATCATGTTATTGGAATATATAATTAGAAAAGAGAATATATGGTACATCAAGTATATATTTGTTCAAATATGAAATCTCCTTTTGTCATGAAACAATATGATCAATTAGAGAGCTATGTTAAAGCTAACTATATCACATCTAGTCCCACTTGTCCTTCTTTCTATGTTTTACAACAACACAGTTAACTTAAAGAAGGGGAGCAAGGTTGGATGGCATCAAGCACTACATCAACACCTTTTGCAGGTACCAACGACTTTGAGTCGAGGACGACTCAAAACCAAGAAGGGGAGAATGATGAGTACATGGATGTCAACTATATGGCCAAGGCTCAATCAATCATAGAGTCCCAAGCTCAAGGGGAGTTGAAGTCCAGTTTATTCACAAATCTGGTTCGGATTGTAGGAGTGGGTATCACGAAAATGGACGCCCAGGCTACATACAGACTCCGTTTTTTATGTTTTAGATACCGTTGGAAAGCTAAGAAGATGAGCTTTCCAACCCAACTAGTCCCACAACAATATACGATTGGATCTGATCAGAATCGTCATAGCAAGATGATGTCTAGAATGTGCTAGAAATTAGTGGCACATGTTTTTGGGCCTAAAGGCCTTGTACATCCAAGGTTTGCTTGGCCACCGCCTGAGACAAGGACGAGTCCAATTCAAGTTGGGGAGGATGATGAGGACATCATCCCCATACAAACAATGCATGGACCGACAACACGAGCCCTGTGCCCCCACTAGAGGCGCCCCTTGCATCACCACTAGGCGCCCCCGCTGCTGGAGTAGTTGCTGGAGAAGACCCTGACAACGAAGACGACGACGACAGCAGCTCGAGCTACAACACCGACCTCTTAGAGGAGCAGGAGCCGGAGGGATGGGTCGCTCGACCCATCACTCGTGACGCCGCTCACGGGTGTCACTTCCACGATGCGCTTGCCACCTTGTTGCACCGAGAATTTGACCGGCACACTTGGTCAATCGAGTATCGCTGTGTGGTCTACCAACACAGTCGCGAGGTATACCCAGACCGTTGGGAAGCTACTTGCTTGGTGCGCCGTCTGAAGGATGGTCTCTGGGGTGCGGAGGTCTGCTCGGAGCATTATTCTATCTCTGAGCGGGACTCAGCCAAGGCGGCCATGCAGGATGCCGCAGGACGTGCGCTTTCGCATTACTGCTCGCTGTTCAGTGGGGTGGCCGATGGTCTCAACCTAAGGTATTACCCTCACCATCCAACTGGCAGTACTAGAGGTGTGGTTGTCTCACTAGTTGGTGAGGACAATCCTAGGTTGAGCAGCACTGTCAACCTAGCTATCGTGCTCAACACAGAGCTGGACCACGCCTTGGACGAGCTGAGTAGGGCTTGTGCTAAGGGTGCGGGCTGAGCGAGCGGAGCACCATCACCAGGAGGATGGATCTCGCGCCCCCGTCGGGACTCAGCACCCATACCGCTTGCCTCCGCGTGGACACCATGCCTACGACACCCCTGACTGCAGGACCTAGATAAACTTGGAACCATAGATCACTAGCGTTGGAATTTGTATTGAATGCTTAGCTTAGGAGTCTTAGTCAGTCTTAGTTAGTCATGATAGTTTGCTTATCCTATGTTTTTATGCTTGTCATGATGAACTTATGATGGATTTGGATCTTTGTAATGATTGTCGCCAGAATGTGGGTAACCCCTACAGTTTGGTTTAGCTATTAATATTAATGAAATTAGTTATTTAGTTGGGAAACCTTTTTACCTATACTTTCCTCTTTATCTGAGAAGTTGTGTTTGGCTGTGTTAGGAGTTAGTGAAGATGCTTGTTCATTTAGTGTTGAGAAGAACTCTATACCCTTTTCTTATGCCGAAAGATTTGTGAAAGGGAAATGTGCCCTTGGGCAATTTCTATTATGTTTTGGTGATTAAGTGCCCAACACATTCATTTAAGTTCTTATGTGCTAAATGAAGAGAAAAGTGCAAATCAAGACATGAGGTATGTTTCTAGACTTAGTACATTGTTTTGAGTACTAACATATTTGTCTAAATGCTAGAAACAGGAAAAAAAGGAATTGCAAAAGACTTGGTTGTGCAGCCAAAGTCCAGCTCGACCTGGCACACCGGACTGTTCGGTGCGCTAGGCTAGACTCCGGTGAACAGACCGCTCTCGGGAAAAGTTTGACGGCGTACGGCTATAATTCACCGGACTGTCCGGTGGTGCACCGAACTGTGCGGTGAGCCAACGGTCGCCAGCGCAACGGTCGGCCGCGCAATCCACGAGCGACGCGTGGCCCGCACCAACGGTCGGCAGGGGGCACCAGACTGTCCGGTGCGCCAACTGGCCCGGAGCTGCAACGGTCGTCTGCGCCAGAAAAGGAAGGAGATCGGCACCAGACCGTCTACAGTGACTGTCTGGTGGCGCACCGGACTGTCCGGTGCGCCACTTGACTAAAGGCAAGGATAGCCTTCCTCGTTGATCTTCAACGGCTCCTAGCTGCCTTGGGGCTATAAAAGGGACCCCTAGACGCATGGAGGAGCAACACAAGCTTACGAGAAACATTCTAAGACTCCTAGACTCCAACTTCACGCATTCGATTCTTTGAGATAGTGACTTGAGCTCCATTTGAGTTGTGAACTCTGTGCGTTGTGTTTTTGAGCTCGAGTTATGACTTGTGTGCATGATTGTGCTGCGATTTGCGTCTTGTGTGTGTTGCTCATCCCAACCTTACTCCGTGCTTTCTTTGTGATCATCATTGTAAGGGCGAGAGGCTCCAACTTGTGGAAATTCCTCACAAACGAGAAAAGGATATAAGAAAGAAAAGCCGTGGTATTCAAGTTGATCATTGGATCAATTGAAAGGAGTTGAGTGCAACCCTCGTCCATTGGGACGCCACAACGTGGAAGTAGGCAAGTGTTACTTGGCTGAACCACGGGATAAAATCGCGTGTCTCTTGTGTAGCCTCTCTCTGTGATTAATTGTGTCTGCAAGAGATCTCTTCAAGCTACTTAGCCGTACTAACACTTATAACTAAGTTTTGTGGCTATAAGTATTTGATTTTTACAGGATCACCTATTCACCCCCTCTAGGTGCTCTCAATTTGTATCAGAGCCGTTCTCTTCACATAAGGGACTAATCGCCCGAAGAGATGGATCCTATGGGAAAGGGGATGGTGGTCAACGGCAAGGAGAAGAAGTCTGAAAGGGAATTAGGCTTACACCTATTTCCCAAACTTATTTTGGTGGTTGAATTACCCAACACAAATATTTGGACTAACTAGTTTGCCCAAGTTTATAAGTTCTACAGGTACCAAAGGTTCACCATAAGCCAATAAAAAGATCAAGAGAAAGGGTTCAACAAAGGAGCAAGGGACAACCGAAGGCACCCTGGTCGGGCGCACCGGACTGTCCGGTGCACCACCGGACAGTGTCCGGTGCACCAGGGAAGATCGACTTCAAACTCTTCACCTTCGGGAATTCTCAGAGCCGGCGCGCTATAATTCACCGGACATGTCCGGTGTACACCGGACAGTGTCCGGTGCTCCAAGAGGACGCGGCTCCGAACTCGCCACTCTCGGGAATTCGTATCGGCTGCTCCGCTATAATTCACCGGACATGTCCGGTGTACACCGGACTGTCCGGTGTATCTGCAGAGCAATAGCTACTTCGGCGCCAACGGTCACCTGCAGGCGCTCTGCAGGCGCATTTAATGCGCGCCAGAGCGCGCAGAAGTCAGGCACGCACGAACAGGCGCACCGGACATTCTACAGTTCATGTCCGGTGCGCCACCGGTCATCCAAGCGGGCCCAGCAATAGAGCTCCAACGTCGGAACCCTAACGGCCGGGTGACGTGGCTGTCGCACCGGACATGTCCGGTGTGCACCGGACTGTCCGGTGCGCCATACGACAGACAGCTTCCACCAAACGGCCAGTTTGGTGGTTGGGGCTATAAATACCCCCAACCACCCCACATTCAAGTCATCCAAGTTTTTCACTTCTCAACCACTTACAAGAGCTAGGCATTCAATTCTAGACACACTCAAGTGATCAAATCCTCTCCAATTCCACACAAGGCTTTAGCGATTAGCGAGAGAGATTTGTCGTGTTCTTTTGAGCTCTTGTGCTTGGATTGCTTCTTTCTTTCTCACTTGTTCTTGTGATCAAAACTCATTTGTAACCGAGGCAAGAGACACCAATTGTGTGGTGGTCCTTGCGGGGAAGTTTTATTCCTGGTTTTGATTTGAGAAGAGAAGCTCACTCGGTCCGAGGGACCGTTTGAGAGAGGGTAAGGGTTGAAAGAGACCCGGCCTTTGTGGCCTCCTCAACGGGGAGTAGGTTTGCGAGAACCGAACCTCGGTAAAACAAATCCGCGTGTCACACTCTTCATTTGCTTGCGATTTGTTTTGCGCCCTCTCTCTCGGACTCGTATTTATTTCTAACACTAACCCGTCTCGTAGTTGTGTTTATATTTGTAAATTTCAGTTTCGCCCTATTCACCCCCCCTCTAGGCGACTTTCAATTGGTATCAGAGCCCGGTGCTTCATTAGAGCCTAACCGCTCGAAGTGATGTCGGGAGATCACACCAAGAGGGAGATGGAGACCGGCGACAAGCCCACTACGAGTCACGGGAGCACTTCATCGGAAGAGTCCCGCACCAAAAGGAAGGAGAAAAAGAAGGACTCCTCCAACAAAGGGAAGGGGAAGGAGAAGAAATCTTCTTCCCACAAGTCGCATCAGAGAGGCAACAAGCACAAGAGGATGAGGAAAGTGGTCTACTACGAGACCGACACTTCATCAACATCGACCTCCGACTCCGACGCACCGTCCGTTACTTCTAAGCGCCAAGAGCGCAAGAAGTATAGTAAGATCCCCCTACGCTACCCTCGTATTCCTAAACATACACCTTTACTTTCCGTCCCATTAGGCAAACCACCAACATTTGATGGTGAAGATTATGCTAGGTGGAGTGATATGATGCGATATCACCTAACCTCACTCCACAAAAGTATATGGGATGTTGTTGAGTTTGGTGTACAGGTACCATCCGTAGGGGATGAAGATTATGATGCGGACGAAGTGGCCCAAATCGAGCACTTCAACTCCCAAGCCACCACTATACTCCTCACCTCTCTAAGTCGAGAGGAGTATAACAAGGTGCAAGGGTTGAAAAGCGCCAAAGAGATTTGGGACGTGCTAAAGACCGCGCACGAAGGAGATGAGGTGACCAAGATCACCAAAAGGGAAACGATCGAGGGGGAGCTCGGTCGCTTCTGTCTTCGCCAAGGGGAGGAGCCACAAGACATGTACAACCGGCTCAAAACCTTGGTGAACCAAGTGCGCAACCTCGGGAGCAAAAAATGGGATGACCACGAAGTGGTTAAGGTTATTCTAAGATCACTTGTTTTCCTTAACCCTACTCAAGTTCAATTAATTCGTGGCAATCCTAGATATACACAAATGACCCCCGAGGAAGTTATAGGTAATTTTGTGAGCTTTGAGTTGATGATCAATGAGCTTGACGGCCCCTCCACGTCTGAAGCACAACCGGTCGCATTCAAGGCGACGGAAGAAAAGAAGGAGGAATCTACTCCAAGTCGAACACCCATCGACGCCTCCAAGCTCGACAACGAGGAGATGGCACTCATCATCAAGAGCTTCCGTGAAATCCTCAAGCAAAGGAGGGGGAAAGACTACAAGCCCCGCTCCAAGAGAGTTTGCTACAAGTGTGGTAAGCCCGGTCATTTTATAGCAAAATGTCCACTATCTAGTGACAGTGACAGGGGCGATGACAAGAAGGGCAAGAGAAGAGAAAAGAAGAGGTACCACAAGAAGAAGGGCAGCGATGCCCATGTTTGCCGGGAGTGGGACTCGGACGAGAGCTCCACCGACTCCTCCTCTGACGAGGACGCCGCCAACATCGCCGTCACCAAGGGCCTCCTCTTCCCCAACGTCAGCCACAAATGCCTCATGGCCAAGGATGGCAAAAGGAAGAAGGTAAAATCAAGATCCTCCACCAAATATGAAACATCCAGCGATGAGGATGATGCTAGCAATGAGGAGGATAACTTACGCATTCTTTTTGCCAACCTAAACATGCAACAAAAAGAAAAATTAAATGAATTAATTAGCTCTATTCATGAGAAGGATGATCTCTTGGACTCTCAAGAGGACTTCCTTATTAAAGAAAATAAGAAGCATGTTAAGGTTAAAAATGCTTACGCTCTAGAAGTTGAAAAATGTGAAAAATTGTCTAGTGAGCTAAGCACTTGCCATGAGACCATTGACAACCTTAGAAATGAGAATGCTAATTTGTTGGTTAAGGTTGATTCACATGTTTGTAATGTTTCAATTTCCAATCCTAGAAATAATAATGTTGATTTACTTGCTAGGATTGATGAGTTGAATATTTCTCTTGCTAGCCTTAGAAATGAGAATGAGAAATTGATTGCTAAGGCTAAAGATTTTGATGTTTGCAATGTTACAATTTCCGATCTTAGAGATAAAAATGATATATTACGTGCTAAGATTGTTGAACTTAATTCTTGCAAACCCTCTACATCTACCGTTGAGCATGTGTCTATTTGTGATAGATGTAGAGATGTTGATATCAATGCTATTCATGATCACATGGTCTTAATTAAACAACAAAATGATCATATAGCAAAATTAGATGCTAAAATTGCCGATCATAACTTAGAGAATGAAAAGTTTAAATTTGCTAGAAGTATGCTTTATAATGGGAGACGCCCTGGCATCAAGGATGGCATTGGCTTCCAAAAGGGAGACAATGTCAAACTTAGTGCCCCTCCTAAAAATTTGTCTAACTTTGTTAAGGGCAAGGCTCTCATGCCTCAGGATAACGAGGGTTATATTTTGTACCCTGCCGGTTATCCCGAGAGCAAAATTAGGAGAACTCATCCTAGGAAGTCTCACTCTAGCCCTAACCATGCTTTTATGTATAAGGGTGAGACATCTAGCTCTAGGCAACCAACCCGTGCCAAGTTGCCTAGAAAGAAAACTCCTAGTGCATCAAATGATCATAGCATTTCATTTAAAACTTTTGATGCATCTTATGTTTTAACTAACAAATCCGGCAAGGTAGTTGCCAAGTTTGTTGGGGGCAAACACAAGGGCTCCAAGACTTGTGTTTGGGTACCCAAAGTTCTTGTTTCTAATGCCAAAGGACCCAAAACCGTTTGGGTACCTAAAGTCAAAAACTAAACTTGTTTTGTAGGTTTATGCATCCGGTGGCTCAAGTTGGATCATCGATAGCGGGTGCACAAACCACATGACAGGGGAGAAGAAGATGTTCTCCTCCTACGAGAAAAACCAAGATCCCCAACGAGCTATCACATTCGTGGATGGAAACCAAGGTTTGGTCCAAGGTTTGGGTAAAATTGCTACATCTCCTGACCATTCCATTTCCAATGTTTTTCTTGTAGAGTCTTTAGATTACAATTTGCTTTCCGTATCTCAATTATGTCAAATGGGTTACAACTGTCTATTTACTGATATAGGTGTCACTGTCTTTAGAAGAAGTGATGATTCAATAGCATTTAAGGGAGTGTTAGAGGGTCAGCTATACTTGGTAGATTTTGATAGAGCTGAACTCGACACTTGCTTAATTGCTAAGACTAACATGGGTTGGCTCTGGCACCGCCGGCTAGCCCATGTTGGAATGAAGAATCTTCATAAGCTTCTAAAGGGAGAGCACATTTTAGGACTAACAAATGATCATTTTGAGAAAGACAGGATTTGTAGCGCATGCCAAGCCGGGAAGCAAGTTGGCACTCATCATCCACACAAGAACATCATGACAAGTGACAGGCCACTGGAGCTCCTACACATGGATTTATTCGGCCTGATCGCTTACATAAGCATCGGCGGGAGTAAGTACTGTCTAGTTATTGTGGATGATTATTCTCGCTTCACTTGGGTGTTCTTTTTGCAGGAAACATCCCATACCCAAGAGACCTTAAAGAGATTCTTGAGACGGGCTCAAAATGAGTTCGGCTTAAGGATCAAGAAAATTAGAAGCGACAACGGGACAAAGTTCAAGAACTCACAAATAGAAGGCTTCCTTGAGGAGGAGGGCATCAAGCATGAGTTCTCCTCTCCTTACACCCCACAACAAAATGGTGTAGTGGAAAGGAAGAATCGAACTCTATTGGACATGGCAAGGACCATGCTTGATGAGTACAAGACACCGGATCGGTTTTGGGCCGAGGCGGTCAATACCGCTTTCTACGCCATCAACCGGTTATATCTACACCGAATCCTCAAGAAGACATCCTATGAACTCCTAACTGGTAAAAAGCCCAATATTTCATATTTTAGAGTTTTTGGTAGCAAATGCTTTATTCTTGTTAAAAGAGGTAGAAAATCCAAATTTGCTCCTAAAACTGTAGAAGACTTTTTACTAGGATATGATTCAAACACAAGGGCATATAGAGTCTTTAACAAATCCTCAGGACTTGTTGAAGTTTCTTGTGACGTTGTGTTTGACGAGACTAACGGCTCTCAAGTAGAGCAAGTTGATCTTGATGAGATAGGTGAAGAACAGGCTCCGTGCATCGCGCTAAGGAACATGTCCATTGGGGATGTGTGTCCTAAGGAATCCGAAGAGCCTCCACATGCACAAGATCAACCATCCTCCTCCACGCAAGCATCTCCACCAACCCAAAATGAGGACGAGGCTCAAGTTGATAAAGAGGAAGAACAAAATGATGAGCCACCTCAAGATGACGGCAATGATCAAGGGGGAGATGCAAATGATGAAGACAAGGAGGATGAAGAACCAAGGCCGCCACACCCAAGAGTCCACCAAGCAATCCAACGAGATCACCCCGTCGACACCATCCTCGGCGACATTCATAAGGGGGTAACTACTCGATCTCGTGTTGCACATTTTTGTGAGCATTACTCTTTTGTTTCCTCTATTGAGCCACATAGGGTAGAGGAAGCACTTCAAGATTCGGATTGGGTGATGGCGATGCAAGAGGAGCTCAACAATTTCACGAGGAACGAGGTATAGCATTTAGTTCCACGTCCTAACCAAAATGTTGTAGGAACCAAGTGGGTCTTCCGCAACAAGCAAGATGAGCATGGTGTGGTGACAAGGAACAAAGCCCGACTTGTGGCCAAAGGATATTCCCAAGTCGAAGGTTTGGATTTCGGTGAAACCTATGCACCCGTAGCTAGGCTTGAGTCAATTCGCATATTATTAGCCTATGCTACTTACCATGGCTTCAAGCTTTATCAAATGGACGTGAAGAGTGCCTTCCTCAACGGACCAATCAAGGAAGAGGTCTATGTTGAGAAACCTCCCGGCTTTGAAGATAGTGAGTACCCTAACCATGTCTATAGGCTCTCTAAGGCGCTTTATGGGCTCAAGCAAGCCCCAAGAGCATGGTATGAATGCCTAAGAGATTTCCTTATTGCTAATGGCTTCAAAGTCGGAAAAGCCGATCCTACTCTATTCACTAAAACTCTTGACAATGATTTGTTTGTATGCCAAATTTATGTTGATGATATTATATTTGGGTCTACTAACGAATCTACTTGTGAAGAATTTAGTAGGATCATGACACAAAAATTCGAGATGTCTATGATGGGGGAGTTGAAGTATTTTCTAGGATTCTAAGTCAAGCAACTCCAAGAGGGCACCTTCATTAGCCAAACAAAGTATACTCAAGACATTCTAACCAAGTTTGGAATGAAGGATGCCAAGCCCATCAAGACACCCATGGGAACCAATGGGCATCTCGACCTCGACACAGGAGGTGTGATTCCTTTGGGAACCCATTGGTTCATTACTCTATTTATGTGCATCTCGACCGGACATTATGCTTTCCGTTTGCATGTGTGCAAGATTCCAAGCCGACCCTAAGGAATCACACCTTACGGCCGTAAAACGAATCTTGAGATATTTGGCTTATACTCCTAAGTTTGGGCTTTGGTACCCTCGGGGATCCACATTTGATTTGATTGGTTATTCGGATGCCGATTGGGCGGGGTGCAAAATTAATAGAAAGAGCACATCGGGGACTTGCCAGTTCTTGGGAAGGTCCTTGGTGTCTTGGGCTTCAAAGAAGCAAAATTCGGTCGCTCTTTCTACCGCCGAAGCCGAGTATATTGCCGCAGGCCATTGTTGCGCGCAATTGCTTTGGATGAGGCAAACCCTGCGGGACTATGGTTACAAATTAACCAAAGTTCCTCTTCTATGTGATAATGAGAGTGCAATCCGCATGGCGGATAATCCCGTTGAGCATAGCCGCACTAAACACATAGCCATTCGGTATCATTTTCTTAGGGATCACCAACAAAAGGGGGATATCGAGATTGCATACATTAACACTAAAGATCAATTAGCCGATATCTTTACCAAGCCTCTTGATGAACAAACTTTTACCAAACTTAGGCATGAGCTCAATATTCTTGATTCTAGGAATTTCTTTTGCTAATTTGCACACATAGCTCATAAGTATACTTTTGATCATGTCTCTTTTATATATGCTATGACTAATGTGTTTTCAAGTATATTTCAAACCAAGTCATAGGTATATTGAAAGGGAATTGGAGTCTTCGGCGAAGACAAAGGCTTCCACTCCACTGTACTACTCATCCTTCGCCGTCGCTCTGCATCACTCTCCGTATTTGGTATAATCTTCACTCATATGTTTTATTTGCCAAAGGGGAGAAAGTAGGTAGGAAAGGGCTTATATCTCACTCAAAGTATCCGTTTTTGGCGATTCATGCCAAAGGGGGAGAAAGTATGAGCCCAAAGCAAAAGGACCGCACCACCACCCTAATTTTAAAAATTAATGATTTTCAATTGGCAAATTTCAAATTAGTATCTCTTTATGTTCTAAAGGGGGAGAAAGCAGTATTTTCAAAATTGATATCTTAAAACCCTCTTGAACACTAAGAGGAGAATTTATTTGAGGGGAGTTTTGTTTAGTCAAAGGAAAAGCATTTTAAGACAAAGGGAGAAAATTTCAAATCTTGAAAATGCTTCTCAAAATCTTATTCATTTACCTTTGACTATCTTGCAAAAGGACTTTGAAAAGAATTTGCAAAAACAAAACTTGTGGTGCAAGCATGGTCCAAAATGTTAAAAAATAAAGAAACAATCCATGCATATCTAGTAAGCAATATTTATTGGCTCAATTCTAAGTAACCTTTGCACTTACACTTTGCAAACTAGTTCAATTATGCACTTCTATACTTGCTTTGGTTTGTGTTGGCATCAATCACCAAAAAGGGGGAGATTGAAAGGGAATTAGGCTTACACCTATTTCCCAAACTTATTTTGGTGGTTGAATTACCCAACACAAATATTTGGACTAACTAGTTTGCCCAAGTTTATAAGTTCTACAGGTACCAAAGGTTCACCATAAGCCAATAAAAAATCAAGAGAAAGGGTTCAAACAAAGGAGCAAGGGACAACCGAAGGCACCCTGGTCGGGCGCACCGGACAGTGTCCGGTGCACCAGGGAAGATCGACTTCAAACTCTTCACCTTCGGGAATTCTCAGAGCCGGCGCGCTATAATTCACCGGACATGTCCGGTGTACACCGGACAGTGTCCGGTGCTCCAAGAGGACGCGGCTCCGAACTCGCCACTCTCGAGAATTCGCATCGGCTGCTCCGCTATAATTCACCGGACATGTCCGGTGTACACCGGACTGTCCGGTGTATCTGCAGAGCAACGGCTACTTCGGCGCCAACAGTCACCTGCAGGCGCTCTGCAGGCGCATTTAATGCACGCCAGAGCGCGCAGAAGTCAAGCACGCGCGAACAGGCGCACCGGACATTCTACAGTTCATGTCCGGTGCGCCACCGGTCATCCAGGCGGGCCCAGCAACAGAGCTCCAACGGTCGGAACCCTAACGGCCGGGTGACGTGGCTGTCGCACCGGACATGTCCGGTGTGCACCGGACTGTCCGGTGCGCCATACGACATACAGCTTCCACCAAACGGCTAGTTTGGTGGTTGGGGCTATAAATACCCCCAACCACCCCACATTCAAGTCATCCAAGTTTTTCACTTCTCAACCACTTATAAGAGCTAGGCATTCAATTCTAGACACACTCAAGTGATCAAATCCTCTCCAATTCCACACAAGGCTTTAGCGATTAGCGAGAGAGATTTGCCGTGTTCTTTTGAGCTCTTGCGCTTGGATTGCTTCTTTCTTTCTCACTTGTTCTTGTGATCAAAACTCATTTGTAACCGAGGCAAGAGACACCAATTGTGTGGTGGTCCTTGCGGGGAAGTTTTATTCCCGGTTTTGATTTGAGAAGAGAAGCTCACTCGGTCCGAGGGACCGTTTGAGAGAGGGTAAGGGTTGAAAGAGACCCGGCCTTTGTGGCCTCCTCAACGGGGAGTAGGTTTGCGAGAACCGAACCTCGGTAAAACAAATCCGCGTGTCACACTCTTCATTTGCTTGCGATTTGTTTTGCGCCCTCTCTCTTGGGCTCGTATTTATTTCTAACGCTAACCTGTCTCGTAGTTGTGTTTATATTTGTAAATTTCAGTTTCGCCCTATTCACCCCCCCTCTAGGCGACTTTCAAAGTCCATCCTCAATGAGCCAAGAGATGACAAGCCCACTGACTCTTGCTCGAGTCATAAGAAGAAGGATGGGAAGAAGAAGAGGCGCATCAAGAAGATCGTCTACTACGACAGCGATGAATCTTCTTCTTCACCAAGAGACGACGACGATGATGACTCGTCGAAAAAGAAACGGGTTAATCAAAACTATTCATTTGATTATTCTCATATTCCATTCAATTATAATGCTCATTTGCTATCAATTCCACTTGGGAAACCTCCACACTTTGATGGAGAAGACTACTCTTTTGGAGTCACAAAATGCGAAGTCACTTATTTTCTCTCCATCCTAGTATTTGGGAGATAGTTGAAAATGGAATGCATTTCGATAGTACGGATAACCCTGTGTATATTAATGAGCAAATTCATAAGAATGCACAAGCTACCACTGTTTTGCTAGCTTCTTTGTGCAGGGATGAATACAACAAGGTGAGCGGCTTGGACAACGCCAAGCAAATCTGGGACACCCTCAAGATATCTCATGAGGGAAACAACGTCACCATGATCACCAAAATGGAGTTGGTGGAAGGCGAGCTAGGGAGATTTGTGATGATCAGGGGAGAGGAGCCAACGCAAACCTACAAAAGGCTCAAGACCCTGGTCAACAAGATTAGAAGCTATGGAAGCACAAGATGGACGGACCACGACGTCGTCTAACTTATGCTAAGGTCATTCACGGTAATTGACTCCCATCTTGTAAACCTCATTCGTGAAAATCCCAGGTACACCAAAATGACGCCCGAGGAGATACTCGGAAAATTCGTGAGCGGGCGTATGATGGTAAAGGAAGCGCGATACGTGGATGATGCTCTTAATGGCCCTCTACCCGTCTACGAGCCTCAACCCGTTGCTCTCAAAGTAACAAGCAGCAGGGAGGCGCTACCAAGCAAGGTGGCACAAGTTGAGGCTGCCGGGCTAAACTAAGATGAGATGGCCCTAATCATCAAGCGCTTCAAGACCGCACTAAAAGGACGTAAGGAGTACCCCAACAAGAACAAAGCAAGGGGAAAGCGTTCCTGTTTTAAATGCGGTAAGACTGGTCATTTTATAGCACAATGCCCCGATAATGATAATGACCAGGAACAAGAAAAGCATGGGAAGAGGGAGAAGAAGAAGGCTTACAAGAAGGCGAAGGGCGAGGCGCACCTTGGCAAAGAATGGGATTCGAACTGCTCTTCATTCGACTCCGACGATGAAGGACTGGTAGTCTCGGCCTTCAACAAATCTTCGCTCTTCCCCAACGAACGCCACACTTGCCTCATGGCCAAGGAGAAGAAGGTGAGTGTTCGAGATTCCCCTAAGTACTCTACTTCTAGTGATGAGGATTCCTCCGATGATGAAGTAGATTACTCTAGTCTATTTAAAGGATTAGATAGAGCTAAAGTAGAAAAGATTAATGAACTAATTGATGCTTTAAATGAAAATGATAGACTTCTAGAAAAGCAAGAGGATATTTTGTATGAAGAGCATGATAAATTTGTTAGCGTTCAAAAATCTCTTGCTCTAGAAATTAAGAGAAATGAAATATTTTCCTCTGAATTGTCTGTGTGCCATTAATCAATCTCTAGTTTAAAGATTTTGAATGATGATTTAAATGCTAAGCTAGAGGAAGCTAATACTACTAGATCTTGTGTAGAACATGTAGTTATTTGCAATAGATGCAAGGATTTTGATATTGATGCTTGTAATGATCATCTTGCGTCCATTTCTAAATTAAATGATGAGGTGGCAAGTCTTAATGCTCAACTTAAGACTTGCAAGATTGATTTTGATAAATTAAAGTTTGCTAGGGATGCCTACACAATTGGTAGACATCCCTC
This sequence comes from Zea luxurians, assembly GCA_029449295.1. Classification (NCBI taxonomy): domain Eukaryota; kingdom Viridiplantae; phylum Streptophyta; class Magnoliopsida; order Poales; family Poaceae; genus Zea; species Zea luxurians. The sequence goes on along the minus strand of JAOPSE010000205.1, from coordinate 375,626 downwards.
AATTAAGGATGGACTTGGTTTTCGAAAGGAAGCCAAGAACTTAACAAGCCAAAAGGCTCCCATTCTCGCCAAGGAGAAAGGGAAAGCCCCTATGGCTAGTAGCATTCAAAAGAATCATGCTTTTATGTATAATAGGAAAATTTCTAGTCATTCCAATTATAATAGGAGTTATGATCATGATGTTTTTGATTCACATGCAATGTCTGCCTCGAGTTCTACTTTTGTCCACGGTAGAAGTAGGCCTAGGAGAAATCATGTTGTGCATCATGTGCCTAGGAAAGTGTGTAATGAATCTACTACTATTTACCATGCTTGCAATACTTCATTTGCGCTTTTATGTAAGAATGCAAAAGTAGTGGCTAGGAAATTGGGATCCAAATGCAAGGGAGACAAGACTTGTATTTGGGTTCCAAAGGCTATTGTGACTAACCTTGTAGGACCCAACAAGAGTTGGGTACCTAAAACCCAAGTGTAAATTGCCTTGCAGGTTTATGCATCCGGGGGCTCAAGCTGGATTATCGACAGCGGATGCACAAACCACATGATGGGGGAGAAGAAGATGTTCACCTCCTACGTCAAGAACAAGGATTCCCAGGATACGATTATTTTTGGAGATGGGAACCAAGGCAAGGTTAAAGGTTTGGGAAAGATAGCCGTCACAAGCGAGCACTCTATTTCAAATGTATTCTTAGTAGAGTCATTAGGGTATAATCTCCTGTCTGTAAGTCAATTGTGCCACATGGGCTACAATTGTTTGTTTACAAATGTTGATGTTTCTGTCTTTAGAAGGAGTGATGGTTCATTAGCTTTTGTTGGGGCCATGCTTCGTTGCGCCGAAGGTCTTACACGAAGAAGCAGCTTCGGCCGAAGTTGTCCCCAGGGGATGGCCGAAGGTTCTTTTTCATGGAGCTTCGGCGTTACAAACCGACATAGAGATAGAATGACCTTTTTATACATAGAGGTCTAAGTTAATGTTGTAAACTTTTGTAAGGGGCATAATTGTAATTCGTCACAGGCTGCGTCCTGTGTCTATAAATAGATGAACAGTACCCCTGTACTGTTCACGCGAACCTGCTATCTTGCTTTCGCATCACTCTTGTACCTTTGTTTTCCTCAGGACCGAAGCATTTGAGAACAAGCCCCCAACATTGGCGCCCACCTCCGGTGAACTTACTTCCACTTTTTTGAGCTGATGGCTTCGTTCAACAATCAAGCTGGAGCTGCTTCGGCTTCGAAGCTGGTGCTCCCGATAACAGGCGGTTCTTGCTCAGAGCCGGCTAACAAGAAGCAGAAGAAGGAGGCTCAGAGAAGGGTGCAGCATGTTGGAGTGCAGTGTCACACCCGGTTTTTAGAAGGTAAACCGAATGCGAACCATGTACGTGCCAGGATCAGTTATTCACGTACACAGCAGTTACATAACATGGACATCATCACACAGTGCTCAAATAGTATTAAAAGGGGAAATAATAGTCGATTACATCATACGTCTGAGACGTCCATATAGTTCTTACAATAAATCAAAGTGCGAAAACGAAACGTAGATAACCGCGGCCTTCACAGGCAGCCGACTGGGGGGTTGCCGCTAACCCACACCTAGAACTCGTCATAGTCTTGGAACTCCTGGAAGTCTCCTTCCACAGCTTCATCTTCTCCTGAGCAGTGGTTGCAATGCTGACAACCTGGGGGGGTATTTGGTGTGTAGAGCAAGGGTGAGTACACATCAACATACTCAGCAAGCATCCCGTTTGGCTGTAGTGGACTAGCTTTATGTGGGGATAAGTCAAGCAGTTGCTTTTAGTTGGTCAGGTTATTACTTACTAGTAGAGAGCCAGGTTTTAACATTAACCCAAGTTATTAGCCCAATGTATCCTTTCCAAACGGAAAGAATACCACTTACCAATACCATAATCATAACCAGAATCATCAATCTCATTGCCACCTGTACCAAAGTTTCTCTGATCAAGTATCACTAATCTCTGGAGCTCCCTTGGCCGCTCATAACCGTGAGCACGGCTGATATATCAGTTTCATAACACTCTGCAGAGGTTGTGCACTTTACCCACAAGCCGTGATTCCCTTTCTGCCCGGAGAGAGCGACTCCCCATTGACCACTACCTAGGTGGTCCAGCAGGGCATCACTACGTAGCCTTTACAAAGATTCCCCGAGGCTGTAGCCGCCCGTTAGGTTTCCTAAATGTACCGCACTCCTCCCCAAGGGACAAATCAACCTTGGCAGAGCGAGCCGCATACACCGAGCCCCATTGACGGCACAACGGCTAAGCGAACTACACCCCGGTTCCTCCAATTATTCAGCTAAGGGCGTCCCATTCCACCCTCATGGTTGCACTGTTTTCCCGGGCGGTCATCCATTGAACAGGTCCTTACGGAGAGGCACTCGAGAAACCGCTCGAGTCCCCTTAAATGCCACAAGTATGGTCATAAATAAGAAGGGGAAAACAGCGTATCATAGATAATCACATCATGTTCATTGATTAGAGTTGAGCAAAAGCATCAGACTAAGCAGTAATAATCCGACCCAAATAGGTAAACAAGGACATGGATAACAAAAGCTAGTCAATCCTTAAGTATAAATGTGTAATGCGGGAGGTGAATTAAAGAATGAATAGGACAAAGATAGGTCAAAGGACACTTGCCTCCACCAACCGACTGCTGCTCAGGGGCTTCTCCTGCGAATTCCTCGGGCTCTTCGACCGGATCGTTCTCTATGCGAGCGCAAACATACATACATCCACATATTTAATACCAAAAGAACAGTACACCATACAAGGGAACAAGTAAAAGCGAATATGCATCAAGTATGACATTCGACATCGCATTTGTTATGGTTAGAAAGAAACGGGAAAGGTCTCGCAGGGGGGGGTTAAAGCTTATGCACTAATGATTAGTTACAATTGATTCTTAACAAAAGAATTCTGTTATATATATACTAATGGAAACCTAATCATTTTAAGTTGATCAACATTGAACGAGATAAACAATTAATTACGTGAATCAACTAGCATAACGGAATTTTAAATTGAGCTTCCTATTTTAATAACATTAACAATGATTGGCCTACCTAAAATAAAATAACTATGATCACAGAAAGTAAACTAAAATAAAATAAAATAAAAAATAAAAAAAACAGGGGGGCGGTTGAACCGGCCCTAGGGCGGTTGAACCGGCCCTAGGCAGGGCGGCCGAGCAGGGGCGCGGGCGCGGGCGAGGGCGGCTGAGCTGGGCGGCCGAGGCGGTTGAACCGGCCCGGGTGGGGGCGGTTGAACCGGCCCTGCGCAGGGGGACGCGGCCAGGGGCCAGGGCGGCCGGGGGCGGCCAGGCGGGCGGCCAGGGCTGGCCAGGGGCCGGCTAGGGCTGGCCAGGCGGGGGCTAGGGCGCGCGGCCAGGGGCCAGGGCGGCCGGGGGCGGCCAGGCGGGCGGCCAGGGCTGGCCAGGGGCCGGCTGGGGCTGGCCGGGGCCGGCTGGGGCCAGGGCGGCGCGGCAGCGGCCGGCTGGGGGCGCGGCCAAGGCGGCCAGGCCAGGGAGGCCAGGCGGCCGGGCTGCCGAGGAGAGAGGAGGGGGAGGGGAGAGGGAGGGAGGAGGGAGAGAGGGAGGAGGGGGGGGAAGCTCACCGGCGATGGGCGGCCGACGGCGAGGGGCGGCGGCCGAGCAAGGGGGCGGCGGCGGCGGCTTAGGGCAGGGGGTAGGGCGGCGGTGGGGAGAGAGAGGGAGAGAATGAGGGAGAGGGAGAGGGGGTTTTGGGAAAAAAAAGGGGGGGTGGGGGGCGGCTGGGCCTTTTTGGGCCCAAAGGGGGGCGCAGGGGGGGCTGGGCCGGCCGGGGTCGGCCCACGGCACGGAAGGGAGAGAAAGAGAGGAGAGAGAGAAAGAAAAAGAAAAAGAAAGAAAAGGTTCTCCTTATTTTTCGAAATCCGATCTTTCTACGTGAATGCATTTGCACTTTCCAACCAAATCAAAAAAATGCATGGTTCGGCATGGTGCATCAAACAACATAAAGCAGTTTTATGGTTTTCTTTACACGGGAATTCCAAACCGAATCCCGCTAAAACTTTGGAAAAGGTCAAGGTTTAGCGAAGGGAAAAAGAAAAAGAAAAGGTAACGCCCGAATTTTGGCGAGTAAAGAAAAGAAAAAAATTCAACTGCAAAATTCGGGGCGTTACATGCAGGGACCCTTCATCAAGTCAAAATGGTCCCACATTCCAATTACTTTCTCTCAGGAAGATCTTCAGCTTAAGGATTATCCTCACAATGATGCCATGGTTATCTCTTGTGTGATCAAAGGATTTCTGGTCCACAATGTCTTAGTTGATACAGGCAGTGCAGCTGATATTATATTTGCTAAAGCCTTCAGACAAATGCAAGAGCCTGAAGACAAGATTCATGATGCTACGCACCCTCTTTGTGGCTTCGGAGGGCGGCAGATTGTAGCACTTGGGAAGATTACCATGCCGGTAACCTTCGGATTTGTTAACAACACAAGGACTGAGCAAATTGTGTTTGATATTGTTGACATGGAGTATCCTTACAATGCTATCATTGGCCGTGGTACTCTTAATGCCTTCGAAGCAATTCTTCACCCAGCTTATCTCTGCATGAAGATACCTTCGGACCAAGGGCCTATTGCTATTCATGGAAGCCAGGAAGCTGCTAGAAGGGCCGAAGGAAGCTGGATTGACTCCAAAGCAATCCACAACATAGATGGAGCTGAGGCTTGTGAACAGTACAAATTCAGAAGGGAGAAAGCAGCTTCAGCAGATCAGCCGAAGCCTATGCTATTGTGTGAGGACATAGCAGAGCAGAAGGTGCTGTTGGGCTCGCAACTATCTGAAGACCAGGAGAAAACCTTGATAAGGTTTTTATTCAACAACAAAGATGTTTTTGCATGGTCAGCTAATGATCTCTGTGGAGTAAATCGGGATGTTATTGAACACTCGCTCAATGTTGACCCATCCTTCAGACCCCGAAAGCAGAGGCTTCGGAAGATGTCGGATGACAAGGCCGAAGGGGCTCGCAATGAAGTAAAAAGACTCCTCAGTGCAGGAGTTATCAGAGAAGTAAAGTATCCAGAGTGGTTAGCTAACACTGTTATGGTGAAGAAGGCCAATGGCAAGTGGAGAATGTGTATCGATTTCACAGATCTCAACAAGGCTTGTCCGAAGGATGAATTCCCGCTGCCAAGGATAGACTCTTTAGTCGATGCAGCAGCTTCTTCAGAGCTCATGAGTCTCCTGGACTGCTACTCAGGCTATCATCAAATCTGGATGAAGAAGGAAGATGAGCCGAAGACTAGCTTCATAACCCCAAGTGGCACATATTGCTATCTTCGGATGCCTGAGGGGCTCAAAAATGCTGGAGGAAGTTTCAGCAGAATGACAGCGAAGGTCCTCCAGTCTCAGATAGGCAGAAATGTGTTGACTTATGTCGATGACATCATTGTAAAAAGCACGAAACAGGAAAATCATATTGCTGATCTGCAGGAGACCTTCGCCAGTTTCAGACAAGCTGGTCTGAAGCTGAATCCAGAAAAATGTGTCTTCGGAGTGAAGAAGGGGAAATTTCTCGGATGCTTGGTTTCAACAAAGGGAATTGAAGCCAATCCAAATAAAATCGAAGCTATACTTCGAATGGAGCCACCAACTACAAGAAAGGGGGCCCAAAGATTGACAGGAAGGCTGGCATCTCTCAACAGATTCATATCCAGATCAGCAGAAAGAAATTTACCATTCTTTGAGGTGCTGAAGTCAGCTGAAGTCTTTCAATGGGGCCCAAGTCAACAAAAAGCCTTCGAAGAGCTGAAGCAATACTTGATAGATCTAACAACATTAACTCCACCAACGCCAGGGGCTCCTCTGTTGTTATATGTGGCAGCTTCGCACTCAGCAGTAAGTGCGGCACTTGTCCAGGAGAAGTTTGATGGACAAGTCAAGAAGCAGGTCCCAGTATATTTCGTATCTGAAGTCCTTAGTATATCAAAGAAAAATTATACAGAGCTGGAGAAGGTATTATATGCCGTTTTAATGGCATCCAGGAAGCTTCGGCATTATTTTCAGGCATACAATATTATTGTTCCTTCTTCGCAGCCGTTGAAGGATATCATGAGAAATAGAGAAGCTACTGGACGGATTGGAAAATGGGCTGCAGAGCTCAATGAATTTTACATTGATTATGTGCATAGATCTTCGATCCAGTCTCAAGCATTGGCAGATTTCATTGCCGATTGGACGCCAGGGGCTCAGGATGAAGAAGCAAATAAAGATGCCGAAGTGTGGACAGTGTTTTGTGATGGCTCTTGGGGAACCTTCGGAGCAGGTGCAGCTGCTGTGTTGGTCTCACCATCCAAGGTTAAAACTTGTTATGCAGCAAGACTTGACTTCAGCTGTACAAACAATATTACTGAGTACGAAGCCCTGCTCCTGGGCCTTCGGAAATTAAAGGCAATGGGAATAAGAAGGGCGATTCTTAAAACTGATTCCCAGGTTGTTTCGGGTCATATTGACAAAAGTTGCAAGGCTAAAGATCCGAAGCTTGAAAAATATCTAGACACGGTCCGAAGGATCGAAGCCTCCTTCGAAGGATTTTCTGTCAAGAATATTCCTCGAGGACAAAATGAGCATGCTGATTTGCTAGCCAAGTCTGCAGCACAGGGGCTGCCGTTACCTTCGGATGTGTTCTTCGAAACAATAAAGGCACCTTCAGTGGAGCTCCTTGAAAGAGCAGTCCTCAACATATCTCCTGTTTACAGCGAAGATTGGAGAACTGAAATAATCTCTTACCTTCAGGGTAAGTTCTTTTCAGACGACGAAGCTTACAATAAAAGAATAGAGGCAAGAGCTCGTCCGTATGTCATAATAGAAGGGGAATTATACAAACATGGAGTTTGCGCTCCGCTGCTCAAGTGCTTATCTAGAGCCGAAGGTATAGAGTTGATGAAAGAAATACATGCAGGCCTGTGTGGATCCCACATCGGATCCAGGCCGTTACTTGGAAAAGTGTTCCGCCAAGGATTTTATTGGCCGAAGGCAGCTTCGGATGCAGCGGAGTTAGTTCAAAAGTGCGAAGGTTGTCAAAAATGTGCAAGAGACCAAAAGCAACCTTCGTCTTTGACACAGCTGATACAACCCATCTGGCCATTGCAAAGGTGGGGCCTTGACTTGTTGGGTCCATTACCACCGGCTCAAGGAAATCTAAAGTATGTTATAGTGGCCGTGGAGTATTTTTCCAAGTGGATTGAGGCGAAGCCATTAGCCACAATAACTTCGGCCACTGTCCAAAAATTTTTCTGGCAGAACATTGTCTGTCGCTTCGGGGTACCGAAGGCCATCACTGTAGATAATGGAACACAGTTCGACTCCGAAGCTTTCAAAAATTTCTGTGATCAAATTGGAACGAAGATCCATTTTGCATCAGTCAGGCATCCGGAGTCGAATGGGCTCGTTGAAAGGGCCAACGGCATTATAATGACAGGAATAATGAAGTTAATCTTCAATCAACCCAGGGGAAAGTGGCCAGATCAGTTGACCAAAGTGGTGTGGAGCCACAATACAACAACATCAAGGTCTACAGGCTTTACCCCATTCAAATTATTATTCGGTGACGAAGCAATAACTCCGGAAGAAGCTAAAGCTGGGTCAATAAGAGTAGTAGCTTCGGCAGAATCAGGTCCTGAAGATGCTTGCCTTGTGGAAAAAGATGCTTTAGAGGGAATCAGGCTTCAGGCCGTGGAAAATATCAATAAATATCAAGCTAAAACAGTCAAGTGGCGAGATAGGAAGGTTCGGCTAAAAAATATTGAGCCGGGTCACTTGGTGCTTCGGAGAGTAGCCAACCCAGACACAGTGGGCAAGCTACAGTTGAAATGGGAAGGACCTTTCTTAGTAATATCTTCGTCAAGACCTGGATCGTACAGATTGAAGGACATGGATGGCAACGAAATTCCAAGATCTTGGAATGCGGATGAGCTTCGGCGATATTATGTATAACTTGATGTAACTTTTTATGTTTTTTCTTTTCTTTTTCATGGCACCCTTTTCCTTTCTAAAGGGGGAGAAAGGTTTTTAATGGGGCCATCATATGTAATTTGCTTTTTAGTTTTATAAGAGCAAAATCCCCCAAAGAATGTAAATGTAAAAGCTGAGAACGCACCATCGAGTGCCGAAACTGAAAAAGAGAAGAAGCTCCAAAGACGTCCCTAAGGGGATGCAGAGCTCACAGCGAAAAGTCAACGCTGATTCCGCCTAAGTAAAAGGCGAAGAAGCTCCAAAGACGTTCCTAAGGGAATGCAGAGCTTATACCGTCTAAGTAAAAGGCGAAGTAGCTCCAAAGACGTTCCTAAGGGAATGCAGAGCTGATGTGTGGTTGTTTCTAAGGAAATAATGGTTGAGAGTGTGGCTTCGGACATATACTTTGGACATTCATTCGCACATTACATTACATCATAGCATTTGCATTCATAAGCATTCATTCATAGCATTTGTGTTCCTGAGTGGTTGCTTCGGCAAAAAGAAGAAGTGGTCTCTTATGCTTTGTTGTGTACAAAAAAGAAAAGCTTCGGCAAAAAGAAGAAGTGGTCTTTTATGCTTCGTTGTGTACAAAAAAGAAAAGCCTCGGCAAAAAGAAGAATTGGTCTCTTATGCTTCGTTGTGTACGAAAAGAAGGGAAGGTGTTTTTTCGCTTTCGGCTCAAAATACTAATTTCGTCCACATCAAAGCGCCTCAACAGAAGGGTAAGAATATATTGCAAGGTATGTACAAAGTCCCTTGAGAACAGTTTAATTGTATTTACAAAAAGTTGTTACAAATTCTCCTGAGTTTTTTCTAGTCTACTCCTACTAATCTTCGTCAGGTTTCCACTTCGGCGGCGTATTCTTTAAGTATCACCTTCAGCTTCGTCATCCTACATGAATCAAGGTAGCGCGAGTAAAAATCAAGTGCAAAGGAGAAGGCAAGTACGAAGTATCATTTCTTACTGGTTCAAGATGACTTCGAGCTTCGTCTCCAGCCTTCTCCCGCCCGCCTTTTGTCCATATCATTTTTATAAATCTATTTGAGATGCTTCGGGCGAGGTCAGGAATATCGTCCAGGATTGATGGAGACAGGGTGAAGTTGGGCCTGTTGACGATTTTTCCATGCTCGCAGCCGGCCTTCAGGAACGCTGCAGCGGTACCCCGAGAAGCTACCCAGGCACAGAAGTCACCGTGCCCGGCTATAACTTCGTCAAGTTCTTCAATTTCAGCTTCAATATGATCGAAGGCTTTTGGTAAATTTTCAGCTGAAGGGTTAAACTTTCCGCTGCTGGCTCCAACTGAGTGAAAGATCTTCTTTAATTGTTGGATACAGTTGTTACTAAATTTCAAGCACTTGTCTTGAAGGCTTGTTAATGATTTCTTCAAGTTTGAGTTGGTCTGGACTTCGGCTTCAAGTTTCGAATTAAGCTCTAGCTTCTCCTGTTCAAATTGTTTTGATTGACTGATAAGCTTCGAATTCAATTCTGATACTTTAGCTTCAGTCTCTGCCAGCAAGCCTTCGGTTGATTGGAGCTCGAAGTCTTTCTTTTCAATGATAGCTGACTGTTCTTTTATCTTGCTCTCTAAATTTTCAATTATAGCTTCGTGTTTTTTATCTTCTAAGTCTTGCTGCATCTTCAAAGCTTTACTTAGTAGCATGCTCTGCAAATAAACAACCTTCGTCAGGAATATTTCCATTATTAAAAAACAATAGGAGTCAGAGAGAAAGTTGTTTACCTTGAAATTGGAATAAAATAAGCTGCCGACGATATGTTGTCGTCGGTACCGGCTGATATCTGTCTCTAGCTTCGGAAAACCGATACTCTTTGATAGAGTACCGATGACCTTAGCTCCAGTTTGGTCTCGAATACAGCCCAATTTTTCGTCATCAATGCCTCCAAATAGAAGAGCTCCTGGCTTGTAGCCGCAAGATTCGGCATAGTCCTTAAGTTCTTCCATTTCGGCCTTCGACAGTTTTTGCCCAATTAAATTTTGAAATGTGTAGGCTTCGTCGTCCGAAGTGTCTTCGACTATTTCTTTCCCCTTCCCAGGCACTGTGGCCACGGTTTCTTCAGCAGCGGTGGCAACTTCTTCTGCAGCCATGTCTGTCAAAATTTTGTTGTCTTCAATGGTAGTTTCTAAGTTCACATCTTCGGCTGTAGCGGCTTCGGTAGCCGCGACCTCCGAAGGTGCAACTTCGACATTTGCTGTGCCCTCAGCAGCTGGCGTTTTCTGAATTGACGCCCTCGGTGGCGTCTTGTCAATAACTTCGGTTACTGCAATAATTCTTTGCCTTTTTGCTTTGGTTATCTTCGTTTGTTCCGGCTCTTCCACCTTTCGAAAAAGCTTCGTCAGTTGAGGCCCTAATGGACTTAGCTTCGTGGGCACGGGTTCAGTCATTACCTTTAAAATTTCCTCCACGTCGCTGGTAGAAGGTGGTGTGGGGGTCCCCTCTTCATCGGATAATTTTCGCTTTGGAGTTGATATTTTTCTCTTCTTGGGAATTTTCTTCACTTTTGCTGGTTTTTCTTCATCCTTGTTCAAAGCTTCGGCCACTCTTTTTCTTTTTTGGCCCTCAGCACCCTTGTTCAGCCGTTCATAGTCAGGGTACTCGAAGCCCAGGGCATCAAGCACTCGGTTCAGCCTTCGCTTCGGACGGGTGCCGAAGGCTGCTGTCATCAGTTGATCTTCTTTTTTGGAATAATTCCCAAGAATTTCGTTACACATCACCTCAACTGTGTCCAGCCACTCCTGGCAGGGCTTCTTAAAGTATTTCTTGAATTTGAAGTGATAAGGAAGCCGGACAAGTTCCCCCTTCTTCTTCTCCCCCTCTAGCTTTGGCATTTCCCAATCTTTCAGGGTAGGGAAGACTCTGAATGCCAAGAATTCTTGAACCAGATCCCTGGTACCGATATGCTATGAAATAATTTCAAACTCACCCAGCGCAGCCCAGGTGGGACCCTCCAATTTCATATGGCATCGAGGCCTTGTTTCTCCGAAGATTAAATCAAGAGGGCTTTGTACCAATTTTTCTTCGTCTTCGTCAACTTTCACATAAAACCACTCAGATTTCCAGCCTGCTGGCCATTTGCTTCGGTAGCTGATAATAGGACACTTTGTCGTCTTCCGGTAGGCAAAATTATAGCAGCCGAAGTTGTCATGTAACCCATCTTTTCTGGCCTTTGTTTGATAATGTAACTCATGAACTCGACAGAAACTGTCGGCAAATGGCTCCACTGCTTGGCTTCGGAGGGCCCAGATATAAACATTAAGCCTAACGATAGCGTTAGGAGTCAATTGATGAAAGTAAATACCAAATTTTTTCAGTACATCTGCAATGATTCCATGAAGAGGGAATCTCAGCCCAGCCTTTAAGAAACTCTTGAAAATGACAATCTCGTCCTTCTCGGGCTTCGGGGTAGTTTCTTCTCCCCCGAAGCGAAGTAGCTTCTTCTGATTTTCACTGAAATAACCTGCTTTCACCATCTTGGAAAGGTCGGCCTTTGAAACAGTCGACTTCCCGAAATCTAGGTGGCTGGGCTTGCTGGGCATAGCAATGCGGTAGTCATCTTCGGGGTCAGTTTCTTCAATGTTCTCTTCTTCTTCGGCAGGTGTCGGGTCTGCTTCGGCAGCGGGTATTTCTTCCGCAGTCACCAGTCCGGAACGCTGCATTGCTTCGGAGATGGGCATAGTATTCGAACCTTCGGCTTCGTCTCCTTCACGTTCAACTCTGGCAGTAGATCGCACTCTGGCCATTTGATTTTGAGTTTGGGGAAGTTAGATACTTTTTTCTTTTTTCCTTTTCTCCCGAAGCTTTTCTTCCTGACGAAGCAGGCTTCGAGATGGACCTTCGTTCGATTCTGGGAATCAAGCTTCGGCTATAGTTAAAAATTTTGGCAGCAAAACAGTGCAAATAGCAATGAATGCTGTGGTAACTTCACACCTACTCGTCTGTTTATATAGTGCTGCAGGTAAGAAGGTGAAGCGGCAGGATTTTTACACCAGGCGGGCAGTCACTTGTACTCGCTGCGCAGTGGACCGCAAAGATCAAACAGTAACTCTGCAAGGTGGGACCGACACGAGCTCGGGAATTGAATCGTTTCTCGGCAACGAGCTCAGGGAAGGTGTTTTTTGGACCTTCGGCTTCCCGAAGCTTAAGAGGCTTTTTTCACGGATCAAGCTCGTTACGAAAAACGATCTAGCGCCGCGAAAGGGGCTACTGTTGGGGCCATGCTTCGTTGCACCGAAGGTCTTACACGAAGAAGCAGCTTCGGCCGAAGTTGTCCCCAGGGGATGGCCGAAGGTTCTTTTTCATGGAGCTTCGGCGTTACAAACCGACATAGAGATAGAATGACCTTTTTATACATAGAGGTCTAAGTTAATGTTGTAAACTTTTGTAAGGGGCATAATTGTAATTCGTCACAGGCTGCGTCCTGTGTCTATAAATAGATGAACAGTACCCCTGTACTGTTCACGCAAACCTGCTATCTTGCTTTCGCATCACTCTTGTACCTTTGTTTTCCTCAGGACCGAAGCATTTGAGAACAAGCCCCCAACAGCTTTTAAGGGTGTATTAGATAGCAAACTCTACTTAGTTGATTTTTCGAACGAGGAGGCCGATCTAGATGCATGCTTAATAGCTAAGACTAGTATGGGCTGGCTGTGGCATCACCGTCTAGCACATGTTGGGATGAAGAACCTTCATAAACTTCTAAAGGGAGAACATGTGTTAGGACTAACAAATGTTTGTTTCGAGAAAAATAGACCTTGTGCAGCTTGTTAGGCAGGAAAACAAGTGGGGAGCACTCATCACAACAAGAATGTGATGACAACATCAAGACCACTGGAGCTACTACATATGGACCTCTTCGGACCCGTTGCCTACCTTAGCATCAGGGAAAGTAAGTATGGTCTTGTTATTGTTGATGATTTTTCCCGCTTCACTTGGGTGTTCTTTTTGCAGGATAAATCAGAAACCCAAGGGACCCTCAAGCGCTTTCTAAGGCGGGCTCAAAACGAATTTGAGCTCAAGGTGAAAAAGATAAGAAGCGACAACGGGTCCGAGTTGAAGAATCTGCAAGTGGAGGAGTACCTTGAGGAAGAAGGCGTCAAGCACGAGTTCTCCGCTCCCTACACACCACAACAAAATGGTGTGGTAGAGAGGAAGAACAGGACGCTTATCGACATGGCAAGAATGATGCTTGGAGAATTCAAGACGACCGAGCGGTTTTGGTCGGAAGCTGTGAACACAGCTTGCCACGCCATAAACCGGCTCTACCTACTTCGCCTCCTCAAGAAGACCTCGTACGAACTTCTTACCGGTAACAAACCCAACGTCTCATACTTTCGTGTATTCGGGAGCAAATGTTACATTCTAGTGAAGAAAGGTAGAAATTCTAAATTTGCTCCCAAGGCAGTAGAAGGGTTTTTACTAGGGTATGACTCAAATACAAGGGCGTATAGAGTCTTCAACAAATCATCGGGTTTGGTTGAAGTCTCTAGCAACGTTGTATTTGATAATATTAATGGCTCTCCAAGAGAGCAAGTTGATCTTGATGATGTAGATGAAGATGATGTTCCAACAGCCGCAATACGCACGATGGCGATAGGTGATGTGCGACCATAGGAACAACAAGAGCAAGATTAGCCTTCTTCCTCAACAATGGTGCATCCCCCAACTCAAGATGATGGACAGGTTCCTCAAGAAGAAGCGCGTGATTAAGGGGGAGCACAAGAAAAACAAGTTATGGAGGAAGAAGCACCCTGGCCCCTCCAACTCAAGTCCGGGCGACGATCTAATGACATCACCCCGTTGACCAGATTCTGGGTGACATAAGCAAGGGAGTAACTACTCGCTCAAGCTCAGCTAACTTTTGTGAGCATTACTTGTTTGTCTCTTCTATTGAGCCTTTCAGGGTAGAAGAGGCCTTGCAGGATCCGGACTGGGTGTTGGCCATGCAGGAAGAGCTCAACAACTTCAAGAGGAATGAAATTTGGAGCCTGGTGCCATGTCCCAAGCAAAATGTTGTGGGAACCAGGTGGGTGTTCCGCAACAAGCAAGACGAGCATGGGGTGGTGACACGAAACAAGGCTCGACTTGTGGCAAAAGGTTATGCCCAAGTCGCAGGTTTGGATTTTGAGGAGACTTTTGCTCCTGTGGCTAGGCTAGAGTCCATTCGAATATTATTAGCCTATGCCACTCACCACTCTTTCAGGTTGTTTCAAATGGATGTGAAGAGCACTTTCCTCAACGGGCCAATCAAGGAGGAGGTATACGTGGAACAACCCCCTAGCTTTGAGGATGACAGGTATCCCGACCATGTATTTAAGCTCTCTAAGGCGCTCTATGGACTTAAGCAAGCCCCAAGAGCATGGTATGAATGCCTTAGGGATTTTTTAATTGCTAATGCTTTCAAGGTTGGGAAAGCCGATCCCACTCTTTTCACTAAGACTTGTGATGGTGATCTTTTTGTATGCCAAATTTATGTCGATGACATAATATTTGGTTCTACTAACCAAAAGTCTTGTGAGGAGTTTAGCAGGGTGATGACTCAAAAGTTTGAGATGTCGATGATGGGTGAGTTGACATACTTCCTTGGGTTCCAAGTGAAGCAACTCAAGGATGGCACCTTCCTCTCCCAAACGAAGTACACTCAAGACCTTCTCAAAAGGTTTGGGATGAAGGACGCAAAGCCCGCGAAGACACCGATGGGAACCGATGGGCATGTCGACCTCAACAAAGGAGGTAAGTCCGTTAATCAAAAGGCATACCGGTCTATGATAGGTTCCTTGCTTTATTTATGTGCTAGTAGACCGGACATTATGCTTAGTGTATGCATGTGTGCTAGATTTTAATCCGACCCCAAGGAATGTCACCTTGTGGCCGTTAAGCGAATTCTTAGGTATTTAGTTGCTACACCTTGCTTTGGGATCTGGTATCCAAAGGGGTCTACCTTTGACTTAATTGGATATTCAGAATCCGATTATGCTGGATGCAAGGTTGATAGGAAGAGTACATCAGGGACGTGCCAATTTCTAGGAAGGTCCCTGGTGTCTTGGAGTTCAAAGAAACAAACATATGTTGCCCTATCCACCGCTGAGGCCGAGTATGTTGCCGCAGGACAGTGTTGCGCGCAACTACTTTGGATGAGGCAAACCCTCTGGGACTTTGGCTACAATCTGAGCAAAGTCTCACTCCTATGTGACAATGAGAGTGCAATCCGCATGGCGGATAATCCTGTTGAACACAGCCGCACTAAGCACATAGACATCCAGCATCACTTTCTGAGAGACCGCCAGCAAAAGGGAGATATCGTGGTGTACCATATTAGTACCGAGAACCAGCTAGCCGATATCTTCACTAAGCCTTTAGATAAGAAAAGGTTTTGCAGGTTGTGTAGTGAGCTAAATGTCTTAGATTCGCATAACTAGGATTGATCTATAACATACATGTGTTCTATGCCTTTGATCATGGTACTTTATGGATTTCAATTCATTATTGTTTACTTGTGGTGCTCAAGTTGTACACATGATCCCTGGACCTCACAAGTCCATTTGCAAGTGATGCACTTATTTTGGGGGAAATATGCTACAACTTGACCCTTTGAGACTAACCTTTGTGTTTGAGTGTTCTTGATGTAGTCTCAAAGGTGCATTGAAAGGGAAAATGGACTTGGACGTTGCAAAGACTTTCACCACTTCGGTATTGGTTTCCTACTTATGCTCTTATTGCCTTTTCGCTCTTGATTGACAATTTTGGTGAGGCAATAGGGTTAAAGGGCCAAGAATGATCCCATTTTGGTGCTTAATGCTAAAGGGGGAGAAATTAAGGCCAAAGCAAATGGATCAGCTACCACTTGTGAATTTTGAAAACAATAGAGTTAGAATTTTTGATTTGTCCAAAATACTATTATTATAAAATTTGGTCTCTTGTGGGGGAGAATTTATGATTATGGGAAAAGGGGGAGCTTTTGGCACTTGATCAATTTCACTCTTGCATTATCTCTCTTTGTGCCCAAACAAGTGAGTTTGACTTAGAGATAGGAAAATGAATTTAATTTGCAAAAACAAACCAAGTGGTGGCAAAGAATGATCCAAATATGTCAAAACTTGTGCAAAGACAATTTGGTTCTCAATTGCATTGATGTTGCACTTCTTTTGATTGCTTTTGGATGTGTTGGCATAAATCACCAAAAAGGGGGAGACTGAAAGGGAAATGTGCCCTTGGGCAATTTCTATTATGTTTTGGTGATTAAGTGCCCAACACATTCATTTAAGTTCTTATGTGCTAAATGAAGAGAAAAGTGCAAATCAAGACATGAGGTATGTTTCTAGACTTAGTATATTGTTTTGAGTACTAACATATTTTGTCTAAGTGCTAGAAATAGGAAAAGAAGGAATTGCAAAAGACTTGGTTGTGTGCAGCCAAAGTCCAGCTCGGCCTGGCGCACCGGACTGTCTGGTGGTGCACCGAACAGTGTCCGGTGCGCCAGGCTGGACTCTGGTGAACAGGTCGCTCTCGGGAAAAGTTTGGCGACGTACGACTATAATTCACTGGACTGTCCGGTGGTGCACCGGACTGTCCGGTGAGCCAACGGTCGCCAGCGCAACGGTCGGCCGCGCAATCCACGGGCGACGCGTGGCCCGCACCAGCGGTCGGCAGGGGGCACCAGACTTTCCGGTGTGCACCGGACAGTGTCCGGTGCGCCAACCGGCCCGGAGCTGCAACGGTCGTCTACGCCAGAAAAGGAAGGAGATTGGCACCGGACCATCTACAGTGACTGTCCGGTGGCGCACCGGACTGTCCGGTGCGCCACTCGACTGAAGGCAAGGATAGCCTTCCTTATTGATCTTCAACGGCTCCTAGCTGCCTTGGGGCTATAAAAGGGACCCCTAGGCGCATGGAGGAGCAACACAAGCTTACGAGAAACATTCTAAGAGTCCTAGACTCTAACTTCACGCATTCGATTCTTTGAGATAGTGACTTGAGCTCCATTTGAGTTGTGAACTCCGTGTGTTGTGTTTTTGAGCTCGAGTTGTGACTTGTGTGCGTGATTGTGCTACAATTTGCGTCTTGTGTGTGTTGCTCATCCCAACCTTACTCTGTCCTTTCTTTGTGATCATCATTGTAAGGGCGAGAGGCTCCAACTTGTGGAAATTCCTCACAAACGGGAAAAGGATATAAGGAAGAAAAGCCATGGTATTCAAGTTGATCATTGGATCACTTGAAAGGGGTTGAGTGCAACCCTCGTCCATTGGGACGCCACAACGTGGAAGTAGGCAAGTGTTACTTGGCCGAACCACTGGATAAAATCGCGTGTCTCTTGTGTAGCCTCTCTCTGTGATTAATTGTGTCTGCAAGAGATCTCTTCAAGCTACTTAGCCGTACTAACACTTATAACTAAGTTTTGTGGCTATAAGTATTTGATTTTTACAGGATCACCTATTCACCCCCCCCCCTCTAGGTGCTCTCAATTTGCAAGATCAGTTCTGATGTGTGATTGACTTCTGCAGATGTCTGACCATAGGCGTAGAGGAGGGAGACACACTCAGCAAGAGCAGCATGCCCCACAGGATGAGGCATCCCAGCCGCAGTTGCCTCCACCACCACCCCCGTTGACAATAGAGAAAATGTTCCTCATGCAAACTCAAGCAGTTCAGGCAATTAAGTAGACCCTGACAGCCATGTAGCCTGTGCAACAACAACCCCAGCCTCAGCCGCAGATGCCAAGACACAAGTGTGCGGAGTTCATAGAGGTCATCCCCCTGTGTTCGCTCACTCTGCTGACCACATGGACGTCGAGGATTAGCTGTACACCATGGAGCGGGAGCTGCACACCGCCCAATGCAACAACAGAGAAAAGGTTATGTATGGTTCCCGCCTGTTAAGGGGAGCAGCTCAATCCTGGTGGGAGTCCTATCTTGCCACCCACGTCGACCCCAAAGCCATTACTTGGGAGGAGTTTAGAGATAACTTCCTTCGGTGTCATGTTCCAGAAGGTCTGATGACAATGAAGAAAAAGGAGTTTCTAGCACTAAAACAAGGACTCATGTCAGTTAGTGAGTACAGAGACAGGTTTCTGCAACTGTCCCGCTATGCTCCTAAAGATGTCAACACTAATGGCAAGAGGCAATACCGTTTCCTGAGAGGCTTGGTTGATCCCCTGCACTACCAGCTGATGAATCATACCTTCTCCACCTTTCAGCACCTGATCGACAGATCCATCATAACCGAGAAAAAGCACAAAGAGATGGAAGATCGAGAGCACAAGATTGGTGGACCTCAACCTAGGAGCAACAATTGTCCTCGTTTCTTAGGCAATCCACCTCAACAGTTTAAGCAGAGTGACCCTCAGGGATATCAGCAGCAGAACCAGCGTCCGCACCATCAACAATTCCAGAGATAGTACCCTCAGCATCAGCAGTAGTATCGTCAGAACAGTCAACCCGGAGGAAGTCAGTTCCAGAGACAAAGTAATCAGGCACCTCGTCTTCCTGCCCCAGCAACTAATCAGAGCAGTCAAGCAGCCCCAGTGCAAGGAGGAGGTAGAGGATGCTTCCACTGTGGAGAGCAGGGCCACTGGGCGATGCATTGTCTGAAGAAGATGGCATAATAGCAGCGGCCTCCAATGCCCCAGCAAGACAGAATGTACCACCGTAGGGCGCAAGAAATCGTGGTCAGACGCGCTACAACCATGGGAGGCTGAACCATCTGGAGGTCGAAGCAGTCCAGGAAACACCAGGCATGATAGTAGCTACGTTCTCAGCCAAATCCCACCTTGCAGAAGTATTATCTGATACTGGAGCAACACATTCATTTATTACTGAATCATTGGTAGAAGCACATAATCTCCCAATAACCACCATGACAATACCAATACAAATTGATTCGGCTGGTGGAAAAGTCTGAACCAATAGAATATGCTTGAATGTAAGAGTGGAAATAAGGGGAATAGAGTTTCCCACTAACCTGATAGTGATGGGCACTCAGGGAACTAATCAGGACCAAGTGATAACTTTATTTATGCGTCGCATGAATATCAATTAATATAATTATGCTGAATTTAAATATTTTAATCCATAGCCGCTTAGCGTAATCGCTGTGTCTCTCAACCGTAGCTTTGACCGTCGTAGTTTCTTTTCTCGCATAGTTGTAAATATGAGCTCTACGCCACGTGTCTGTTTAATTGATTTGTTTCATTGTGTGGTGTATTGTTTCCTTCTATGTTAAGAATGTGGAATGTATGTTTGCACTCGTATAGATAACGGTCTGTTGGCGAAGTCTGAGGAAGTTGCAGGAGAAGACCCTAAGCAGTAGCTGGTTGGTAAAGGCAAGTGTCCTCTGACCTATCTATGTCCTACTCATTTTATAATTCATCTCCTCGCATTTACAATATTTATACCTAAGGATTTACTAGTCTTTTGTTTATCTTGTCCTTGATCACCTATTTGGGATGGATTATATCTGGATTAGCTCTATGCTAGCACTCTATTCTAATCAATGAACATGATGAGACTATCTATGATACAATGTTGACTTTTGGATATGGTTTTGGCATGGTGATATTTAAGGGGGCTCGAGCTGTTTCTTAAGTGTCTCTCCGTAAGGACTTGTTCGTTGGATGACCACCCGGGATAACAGTACAACCATGAAAATAGAATGGGATGCCCTTAGCTAATTAATTAGAGGAACTGAGGTGTAGTTTGCTTTACTGTCGTGCCGTTAATGGTGCTCGGTGTACGCGGCTCGCTCTGCCGAGGGTGGCTTGCCCCTTGGGGAGGAGTGCAGTGCATTTAGTAAGCCTAACAGACGACTATATCTTCGGGGAATCTTTGTAAAGGCTTTGTAGTGAATCTCTAGCCACTCACCTCAGGAGTGAACAAGAGTCTTGCAAACCTAGGCTAGAGACGGAAACACGGCTCGTGGGTAAAGTATGTGACCTCTGTAGAGGATTAGAAACTGCTATATCGGTCGTGCTCACGGTTATAAGCGACCTTGGAAGCTCCTTTGATTAGAGATATTGTGATTATAGATGATGATGAGGATAACGATGATGATGGTGATGATTCTAATGGTGATGATTATGACTATAGATTCTGGTATTCTCTTTTTTGGAGGGAGTACCTTTGGGTTAATAACTTAGGATTATTGCTAAAACTTGGCTCTCTATTAGTAATAATTATCTAACCAACTAAAAGCAACTGCTCTGAGCTTCATCCCACATAAAGCTAGTCCACTTTAGCCAAACGGGACAATTGCTGAGTACGTTGATGTGTACTCACACTTGCTTTAAAACACCAAAACACCAGGCTGTCCGTATTGCAACCCCTGCTCAGGAGAAAATGAAGGCGTAGCAGAGGATTTCCAGGAGTTCCAAGACTACGATAAATTTTAAGTGTGGGTTAGCGGCAGACTCCCAGTCGGCTGCTTGTGAAGGCCTTATATTACTACGTTTCGTATTCGCACTTTGATCTATGTTTAAGACTATATGGATGTCTCGTACATCATGATGTAATCAACTTAATACCTCTTTACGTTATTAATTAAATACTGTGTGATGATGTTCAGTTATGTAATCGTTGTGTACATGAATTTTTTATCCTGGCACGTACATGGTTCGCATTCGGTTTGTCTTCTAAAACCGGGTGTGACATCTACGTGGCATGAACCAACAACCATCTAGCGAGGAGAAGGCATGGAGTCCCTTACAGGCTTGCAATGCACAATGCCAACTTATTTCATCATCGACATCTTTGAGGGTGTTTCTGTTGGTCATTGTTGCGACCGTTCTAAGGACTCAACACCCACCAAACCACGCCATGGAATCCAGATTGTTGTAGACATTTAACTCTGTCATCTAGATGCTGCCCTTCTACGTCCCGCATCTCCATGGGAACATCGACATTTACAGCCATGGCCACCAGCACAACTAAGGATGAGCTATCTTGGAAGGGTGGCAAGTGGAGCGTACCTAGGGGCCCACGCAACACTATAGTGCATAAATAATGCCTTGTGAACATACTAGACAGATTAGATTGGTTTGGTAAAAAAAAGTTAGATTGATTTTGGTTTGGATAAGGAAACATATAAGTTAGATTGATTTGGTTAGTTAGGGTAAAAAAAGAGATACATTAAATTGATTTTATGAGATACTTTCCTAGAGGTCAAATAAGCCTCTCTATGTAAGGAGAGAAATATATCAGTCTAATGAAACATGAATTAAAAAGAAAAATTCTTCCCTTTGGCTCGGCTGTGGGCAAGACCATCGATAGATCTCTATATAAGAAGAGAAAATGTATCAATTTAATCAAGTAAGAATTAAGAAAAAAACTTTCCTTTTACTTGGTCATGGGCAAGACCACCGGCACCCTTGTACTCCCTCAGATCTAGCCACCATCATAATGCACATAACATATTGGCTCATGGTTGAATCTGTCCCAGAACAGTATCACTCGATTGCCTAGAAGCAAAACCAATAACAGTTTTAAACAGATGATCAGATCATCACCACTGGTCAACAAACAACCACCATGTCTCTGGTACAATGCTACATAGCTTATACTGTAAACTTTCCAATAAGGTCCTGTTCGGTTCCAGGAATTTAGACCAATTAGAAAGTAATCTAATAATGAAACAAGGAAACACACTTTCTAGATATTGGTTTCAATTCATGGGATATAAACAGGTCCTAACTTTATTTGTTGTTTTATTGATTTCGAAAGGAGCAAATTTTGCAGCGTAACTCCAAGATCACTCTTCATTCTTGCCAGAATAGTAATGTCGGAATGCGCACGAGAAGTCTTTGAGTTCACAACCATCCTCGCATAGTTTTCGGTAACTGCAGAGAGCGCCAGCTTAGTTGAAAGCAATGCGAAGGGGGCAATATCTTCTTCTACCAAGTCTCATATGATGAAAAGAAAAAAAAGAGGCAAGAAGTGTTTTACATTTCAAGTGCATTGGAACCCATGGGGCATTTGAAGCCAACTCCAGATGCAGAAGCCATGGCCAAATCCAAATCTTTGGCCTACAGAGGGATGTAAAATTGTAAACGATGAATATAGTTTACTCCACATAAGCAACCTTTCTCTAAGGGAAACCAGTAGGAGACTAACTTATCAGTACAAGCTATTCCCTCCATTCTAAATTAAAAGTAGTTTTAACTTTTCTAGATGAATAGCTTTTACTATACATTTAGATATATGTTATGTCTAATACACTATATTAGTGAAAACTACTCTGTTTGTTTTTATTTACATTTCTAATAGTGAATCTAAAAGCATAAATATTATGTCATGAATTTATACACTTTTTAAAAATTAATGGTAAAAGTTATAAATATTTAACTTAGGACAAAACTAATACGACACGTAAATAAAAGCAGGAGTATGTATATAGAAAAAAGCCTAGAAGGACTTACAATTTGAAACGGAGGTATTTAGTACAAGCAAACATTGTTCCCAAGCAACTCAGTTTCATTGATAAGATTATCTTTTTAGACACATCAACTCATCCTTAGGAGAAGTAATCTACTTAATAATTTACAGAAGAATTTGATCAAGGAAAATTCTGTGTCAGTTTGTACCATTAGTTTGGAAGTGAAACCACCACTATAGTTCCTTGATGATGGTACACCTTCCATAACTCCAGGAACTGGATTATATGTATCGCTATTGAAACCAACAGAAAAGAAAACCAATTAAAAATTTCAGATGATGCAACATGCAAGCTGAAACTAAAAAATTACTGTCCATACAATGGTTGTTACCCTTCCAATTCCTTAGGAAGAAAATCCCAAAGTCGCAGCAGCTTAGACCACAATAAGATGAGCAAAGGAGAGAATACCTACTCCAGCAGCGAGCGCTTGAACAGTTGAAAATGTCTGTGAGAGTGGTTGCTTTGATCCCAAGGTTCTGGCCAAGAGCAAAGGCCTCGGAGACCCCAAGCATGCTGATTGCCATTGCCATGTTGTTACATATCTTTGCAGCCTTAAGTACCCAATATCAAGAGTGAGTCAGAATCATCGTCACACTGAGAATTTTTGTGAACAATGAAGGTTAAAAAAACTTGCCGAGCCATTTCCAGCACCACCACAGTAGATTGTTTTTCCCCCCATTGCTCGAAGTAAGGGCTTGGCTGCTAAATACGCTTCCTCAAGACCACCCACCTGTACATCATTGCTTGAAACAAAAATAAAGATCAATTTCTTCTACCTTAATGCAATAGTTTCCAAATCTGACTGAACAGTTACAAGTTATGATGAGAAGCAAAAAATAATACCATGAAAGTTAGCTTGCCAGCTTCTGCAGCAGGAACACCTCCAGACACCGGAGCATCCAGAATCTTAGGGCTTTCAGCGTAACCTAACATAGAGAAAATGAACTTGTATGCAACTCAAATTTTGATGTTAGTTTTCTAGTATTAATTGATGCCAGTAATAGAAACAATCAATTTTGTCAGCGTTCATTTAAAGTCGGTTAAAATTTTTGAGTGGCAACTGCCAATAGTAGATTATGAGCATGTTTGTTTGGGATTATAATCTAGCCAGATTATATAATCCAGTGTAAATAATCTAGCTAGCAAACAAACAACCAGATTATATAATCTAGAGCCCAAATTATGATAATCTCATAATCTCCTCAAGAGGAGCTTATTTGAGATTATTTTTGGTAAAAGACCCACTATCCATGGTTATGTTATCAAAATTACGGAAGCTGACATTCTTCTTTCCTTCTCCAGATCGCATGTAGTCGATTCCTTCTCCCCTACTGCGCACAACGCTTCTTCTCCCCACATCTCACTATCACATCTTCTTCCGCCCCAACTCTAGCCGCCACCGGGTGTTCTTCATGGAGTGCCCCACCCTCCTCATGGATGTTTGTGCCTTTGGATTCGATCTCCTCAATGCCTACATACAGACTCGCACCTTCGCTCTCCACGCCGGCCGCCAGGAGTCCCTCTCCTGGGTTGACCCTCTTCACGTGGGGAACATTGTGGCGTCGGCGAGCGCGGCATCTACAATGGCTCTGCGGAATGCTTCGGCAACGGTGGAGCGGGTCGCAGCCTTGGGAATGGCGGCATCGCCTCTGGGCGTGCTTTCACGCCGCAGCCCGAACGCAGCTCTGGTGTCCTCGCCGCGAGCAAGCGTTGCTCCGGCGAGCAAACGCAACCCCGACAACCAAACACAACTCCCTTTTGATGATCCATTGATGTCGCAGCAAGGACTATTTACCATAGGAGCTAGCTCCATTGATGCTGCTCACTATATGGTTTATGTGTGCGCCACATAATCGATGAAATGCTTATAAAGACTGCCATTGTATACCAGTCTCTATGACTGATGTTTACAAACGAAATTTGTAGCTTTCCAATAGTGTATGAAATGGCATAATTTTAATTTCCTATTTTGCAAAAAGTTGTATGAATCGATGGAATGCCAAACCGTAAAAAAAGAAGACAACTAAACAAACAAGAGCATTGTTGTCATTGTGTCTCACAGAACGTTAATCTGCATACGTATAGTCTGAACTACCAGACAGCTACATACGGATTATAATCTCCATAGATTATAATCCGGATTATATAATCTAGATCCCTATGTCTTTATTGTTATATGGTGGAACTTAACCTTTCTTTTCTTTTAAAAGGCATCTTGAGATGGCTGTCGATATCTTTCTTGATGTTTGTGGATCAACTGTTGATGAATCTATGTATAACCATGGGCCCAAGCGTTCGCCCCGACAAAGCAAGCCATTGGGTCCATTGTATACTTCTAAAACCTGAAAAGGCATTTCTGAATATCCTAAATCAAAGTTCCAGGAAAAATAAGCTATACATGTAAAGATGGTTGAATATAAAACATGCTACACAGAAGGATAATTACAGTTTAATTCTAATGTCATGATCCAAATAGTGGATCAAGAATGGAATTGACAAGAATGGGAATTACAGAAACAATCTACTTACATGAGTAGATGAAGGAAGCATGGTAATTATGACATCACTCGATTCTGATACTTCAAGTGGAGACTGTTTTGTAGGGATTCCATCCTCTGAGAATTTCTTCATAGAATTTTCATTTCTGATAGATAGATTCAATGTTTATCAAACAAGAACAGTCCATTAAGCTGAGATATAAGAAGAAACCAGTTTTGAATTGGAAGGGAAAAAAACAATGAACTCTGTGACGCATATCATGAACAGTAGTATAAGGATTGGCAGGAACTTACATATCATGAACAGTCACTTTATATCCAGCCGTGATCAAGTTCCTTGCCATATGGGAACCCATGTTCCCAAGTCCGATGAATCCGACATTCTGAAAAACACCAGCAACTCATGAAAGCCAGCATTGCAGATCGTGATGTACGTGCCTACCTTAAACAAGGACTAGGTGAATTGAATGAGAAAAAAAATGTCAAATCTTCTTCCTTTTTTTTAATTAAGTCATGGTAGACTTTGCAATTATAGTACAGGCAGTAGTTTGTACAGCCAGACGAAATCACCGTGGATACGGATAGTCACCTCCAGCTGAGACGGAACTGCAGCAGAAGAGAAACCCCGGAGGCAGCTCCGGCCCCATCTCTGCACCTTTGAGCCGACTCTCCATGCCAACCCCACCATTGCCTTCCGCACCGCTGCAACAAGGGCGGATAGGGATAGGACTCAGCTCGTGCCTCGCAGGAGACGAATCTGCAACCGCAATCTACTGACGCGGAGGAAGAGTGGCAAAATGAATTTGATTGTTGGCAGCAAGATAGAAAAATCCAACTTTGTTCATTGATTCGTTACCAGCGAAAGGACTGGACCCAACCCGACGCGGTCCACTTTGATCTAATCTAATACCAGCACAGCTGAAGCAGGAGGGGGAGGGCTTCGGCGATGATGGGTGACCGGCGTGCTCGGGTGGAAGGAAGCTGGAAGAGGGTTCGGTGGTGTGGGCGCCAGCGCCGCCGAAGAGGACGATGGAATGGGGTAACCGATGCTCAATTTGTGGAGGTAGTCGTAACTGATGTTCCTCGTTGCTCTTGTCGTTGCGCGCTACTTAGCAGTTTCAGGCATTTAGAATTTAAAAATTTGTGATTGTGTCACTCTCAATTTTAATTGTGTTATTATACATGTCGTGTCTATAACTGATGGAACCATTTATGTCTGATTTATGGGTCTGATAGCATGCTGGTAAAGCTCACAAATTATAATGGCAAAATTGCCAATGTCTCTTCATCATCCGTGGCGCACTAACACACGCAATCAGGAAGCTTTATAAATCAAGAAAGCCTTTTGCAATCAGTAGGTTTATCCACAGCCATTCCACTGCGTTATCCATTTGAAGGGATCGGACTGTTCTGCAATTGATTCTATCAGTTGCAAATTTATTTCGTGGAGCAAAATGCACTGTATGATATACTAATGTTTGTCTGATCTCGCGGAATTTAGTAAACTCTCACAATATTGAAGGAAACAGTTTGGGGTTTGGGCAATTTGATCCTTACAAATCTGAGACTGACAAACTAAATCAAATTAGACTTAGCTTCAATTAGACGTGTTTATTACTTCGTTTGATAAGCGGTAATACTTCTCATCAGCTCCGCTGAACAAAATAGTGTGTGCCAAATTCATCCATGCCAGATTGCCAGCAGATGGCTTTACTTGTAGAGCCTGCAGAACAAACTGCCTAGAATTGATTTCTAAGCATCTACAATACCAATCCATAAATGGGAAATTCTTGATGACAAGTAGATCTGTTCTAATAAAAGTAAAAGGGTAACATACCTTTGTTATTGATGTGTTGATGCATCCTAGCGAGGTAATGGTGGAACGTGGTCGTCGCCATCGACGTCACCTCTATTGCCCTACACGTGAACAATAGGCATCAGGATCCAAGTCATTGTTGGTTGTCGCTCTTCCAGTCACTCCGACGTTTAGGCGATGTGAGCCTCTCTATGTGGATTAGGGTTTAGGGGCGAGGTACTAGTGTTGGCTTTTCCTGCGACCTCTTAATCTTTTGTATAGCATCATGTGAACGGGGCTCCAACCGAGGTTAGCGTGGGCCCTTCCGATTAAGGGCCCGATTAAGGAGATAGTTAGTTGGGTTAAGCCCAATCTGGTCTCCGATACCAGCTGTAGAGGACACACCCAACAATCTCCCCTTTATTCTCTCTATTCCTTATACTCAACTTTTCTAGATTTCATCCTTCGACAAGTTTACACATAGAGACCAATGTGCGACAAAGATCGATTAAGTACCACCGCACTCATTGACTACAACATGCTCCCCTGCTTCAGAACAAAAAGATACTTTATTAGGTTGCAATCTGTAGGCCGTGTGATTCAAGATCGTAGGCACTCCCTTAAACCGATGTCGTTACATGCTGTCTTAACACGTTGGGTGGAAGGCCTTTTGTGAGCGAATCCACTAGCATCTACTATCTTCTGTTATGCCCACTTTTATGGTTTGATCCTGAATCTTCTCCCTAACAACATAACACTAAATGTCAATGAACTTGGCAGCGCCACTTGACTTATTGTTATAGGAGTAAATTTTGCTGGCTCATTATCACAATAAATTCCCAGTGGTCTTTCTATGCTATCAACCACTGTTAATCCGAGTATGAATTTCTTCATCTATATTGCCTGCCCATTTGCCTCATACATGGCTACAAACTCAGTGTGCATTGTCGACTGCAAGCATCTAAGCTCCTAGTTGGTTTTAGTGATTAATAACAACGTAAGATTACTTGTGGCTAACATATGTTTTGTAGAACAAATGGTAAGTTAGGTCGCAATGCAGGAAGTTGTGCTACAACCGTGAAAACAATCCCTTAGATAGAACTTGAAGCAACAATTGAAAAGGGCAAATCAAAAGATGAATGTCTTCATATCCTAAGTGTCAAAGGAGTTGTGGGACACTTGGTATAGAGTTTGGACTTCTATTTTATTTTAGCCATACTATAAAGAGGGGTTGTGGATGAGTAGTTTGACCAAGAGATAACTAGTGTAGTGTCAGTGCATGTTCACACTCACAACTAGTGCTAGGTGTCACTCAAGAACTCACTCACAAGTTAGAATTGAAATCAATTTAGAAAAACTCAATAAAAGAAAGAAGGGTTGTTGCTCTGGGGGCACCAGATGTTCGATGTTTCCCTGGACAGCGGGCCCAAGAGCAAACCTTGAGAGGAACAGAAACCCGAGAGCAAACAATTCGAGTCAGCTGGTTTTTAGCCTAGCACCAGACTGCCCGATGTACACCGGACAGGTACTATACTATGTCCGTTGGGAGTGCACCGTTGGTGCACCGGTGGCGCACCGAACTGCCGGTGCGCCCTTGCGTAGGAGATTTTGCAACGACTAGTTTTTGGTGGGTGGGTATTTATACCCCCTCCACCAGCCATATTGAATGTCTTGCTGTCCTAACCACCTAGAACTTATTGCTAGAGCATTGCAAGTCCACAAATCCTAGTGAGGTGATTAGCAAAATTATAATCCCATGTTAGGACCTCATTAGTGTGCATGAGAGCCACCCAGAGCACACACCACATGCATTAGGTTTCTCTTGGTCAAGTGAAAGTCTATGACTTATTATTCTTGGTGATCGGCATCACCTAGACGTCTCGGTGGCGATTGGAGCTTAGTGATCACCCCGAAAGATTTGTTGGTGATCTGACTCGATGATTGTACGCGGTCGTGAGGGATCACCGTGCCAGAGAGGCAAAGGATCATCTCATAGGGAGCACTTGGTTTTTGTGAGGACCAAGGGGAAGCGATACCCTTGTGTGGCTGCTCCAACGTGGACTAGTGGAGAATGCCGACTCTTCAATACCTCAGGAAAAATTGGAGGAGTCTTCTTGTCCCTACTTTATTTTCCGCACTTACTTTGAGCATTTTACTTTGTGTATTTGCTTTGCTAGTATTTGCCATAATGACTTAGGGTTGTTCTCCATTTCATAGATTTTACTTATTGCTAGTAGATTGGGTGAAGTCGAGCTCTTGTTTAGGTTATAATGTTTTGTAAGAATTTTAGAAAAGCCCAATTCACCCCCACCCACCCTCTTGGGCATCGTGATCCTTTCATCGACGATGCTCTCGCTGTCAGTTTGCAACTCTTCCAAGAAATAACTCCCCCAGAGAGTGTACATACCCCAAGTAGACTTCAGTGTATCTTTACAACCTCCTCAGTCATCATCTGCATAGCCGACTATTCGTAGGGAACTAGATCTTCTATTGTTAGCATGAGACCTTTTAGTACCTTGTAGGTACCTTAGAGCCTTCTTGACTGCTTTACAGTGTTCTATGCCTAGGTTGATCTGATATATCTCAATCATCCCGATAGTAAATTCTAAGTCAGAGCGGATATATATTTGAGCATACATAATGCTTCCGATAGTAGAAGCATATGGTACTGGCTTCATCTGATCTTTTTGACACTGATCTAGGGACACTGATGATTCACAAACTTATCACCCTTGACTATTAGCACAGGTGTGGCATTACACTGATGTTTACTGTTCCTCTTTAGTACATTTTCTATGTATGACTTCTGTGAGAGTCCTTATACTCCCTTATGTCTATTTCTGTGAATTTCTATTCCTAGAACATAAGAGGCTTCTCCCATGTCTTTTATATCAAAGTTTGAGGAAAAAACATTTTTGTTTCCACCAGTAGATCCTTATTACTACTAGCTAAGAGTATGTCATTGACATACAGAACAAGGAAGATATACTTTCCTTTCTTAAACTTTGCATAAATACAATTATCTTCCTTGTTTTCCTCGAACCCAAATTTTCTAATAGTTTGATCAAACTTGATGTACCACTGTCAGGAGGCTTGTTTTAATCCATAAATGAACCTTCTTAAGTGACATCCCATGTGCTCTTTACCGCGCACGACAAAAACCCTTTGATTGTGCCATGAACATGTTTTCTACTAACTCTCCATTTAGGAATGTTGTCTTTACATCCATCTGATGGAACTTTAGATCAAAATGGGCTACTAATGCCATAATGATTTTGAATGAATCTTTTCTTGAGACAGGTGAGAAGATTTTATTGTAGTCAATGCCTTCTCTCTATGTGAACCCTTTGGCCACTAGTCTAGCCTTATATCTTTCTATGTTCCCTTTGGAGTCACGCTTGGTCTTGTAGACCCACTTATGGCCTACTGTTTTGGCTCCTTGGAGAATGATCTCTAAGTCTCAAACTTTGTTCATTCTCATGGATTACAATTCATCTTACATGGCTGAAACCCAATTGGATGAATTTGGACTTCTCATAGCTACTTCATATGTAGTGGGATCACCTTCTGTCCTTCTGCATTGATGTCCTCACTCATATAAATCTCATCACTTTTTATGTCTCCACTTGTGTAAACTTCATAGTCATCAGGAATCACATATCATATGGACTAAAGGAAACAGGTGACGCCTAAGAGGGGGGTGAATTAGGACTTCTAAAACTTTCTCTAAACTAGGCCACAAATAAATCCCTAGAGCGAAACCTATGCAAATAAACAATCTATAATGTGCAAACTAGGTTTTATCTAAGTGTTGCTATCTCTACCGCAAAGTCTAAGTTTCAATCCTAAACAATATAAGTATAAAAACAAGATTGAAACTTAAATGCTTAATATAAATGTGGAAGCTAAAGAGCAAGGTAGAGATGCAAACTCTCGTGGATGACGTCGGTATTTTTAGCGAGGTATCCGGAACCACGCAAGGTCCCGACTAATCCTCGTTGGTGCCCCTACACAAAGGGAAGCCCATGCGAGGGCCAAGCACCTCGGTCGAGTAACTCCGTAGAGAGCCGCGGGCCTTCTCCACGCGCAAGTGGTGCTCTGCTTCCGGCTCCTCTCGGACGCTCCCCGTCATCTCCAGTATCGAGCTTCTGGCCAAAAATGTTGCGGGCCTCATTCCCTTCGGCACACGGTGGCGGCCATGACACACACGCGGTTGTCACGATCTTGCAAGACTCTCGCCCCACTCGATGCAATTACAATGACTCACGCAAGAGCCGAGGGGTTGTGTGGTTTTTCTAAACTCACTCAACTAACTAGAATTCACCTAGAGCAAGCGCTAATGTGGTCTAATTAACCTAAGCACTTTGCAAAGCACCTACGCTAATCACCGAGTGATTCTATTAAGCACTTGGGTGTATGAGCACTTGAAAATGTCTATACTATACCTTGGTATGTTTCTTGGGCTCCCACACCTTGAAATGGCCGGTTGGGGTGTTATTTATAGGCCCTAAGACAATTCTAGCCGTTGGAGAAAAGTTGCTGCTCTATAGCACACCAGATAGTCCGATGCACCTATTTGGTGCCCCTAGCCATTGAATCTGACACGCATGTGACCGTTGGCGCAGCAGGCTTTACACCGAACAGTCCAGACGTCACACCAGACAGTCTGATGGTCTTCTCTCGACCAGTGCCATGAGGAACTAGCCGTTGGGCTACAGTTCCCTGGTGTAACAGACAGTCTGGTGCTCTCAGCCAAACAGTTCGCTAGTGGCAACACTATTCTTCGTTTCTTGGACTTTGCTTGATACTTGTTGATCTTCACTTGTGATCTTCATAATGTCTTCTTTTGAGGTGTTGCTTTTCTCAGTGCCTTAGTCCAAGTCACTTTAGCATCCTGTGAACTATAAACATAAACACTAGCAAACATATTAGTCTACAGGTTATGTTGATCATCAAACACCAAAACCTATTGAACCAAATGGCCCGAGGTCCATTTTCCTTACAATCTCCCCCTTTTGGTGATTGATGACAACACAATCAAAGCAAGCAAATATAACAAACATTTAAATGAAGATATGCAATCTACTTGCTAGGATGCATGATTGTCTCCACAATGTGATATTATGGACTTAAGCCTCCCCCTAACTCTATAATTTACTTACTTTTTATTTTAGACCAAAAGATCAAAACCACTTGCAAGATAAAAATTTTAATAATTTGGTGGTGTTTGGTGTTTGATATAATTTCCATTGCTTTGGTCCCTCAAACTTCTCCCCCTTTGGCATCAACCACCGAAAAGGAAGACATTACGAGCAAGTAGGAATCAAATAAGACCAATGGAAGGCTTGTGAGTGAAAGGGAAAGTGTTTTGGTGATTAGATGCCCAACACATATTGATTGAGTTCTTATGTGCTAAATGAGTGAGAAGTGCAAATCAAAGAACAAGGTATGTTTCTAGACTTAGTAAATTGTTTTGAATACTAACATGTTTATCTACGTGCTAGAAACAGCGCCAAGAAAAGAAGATTTGAATTAGACAAGAGTTGGCTAAGTACAACCAAAACCAGCACCAGCCTGGCACACCGGACTGTCCGGTGCCCCAGGCTGGCTCTGTGCGAACTGGCCGCTCTCAGGAACCGGCGTGGCGACGTGGCTAAAATTCATCGGACTGTCCGATGGCGCACCGGACTGTCCGGTGAGTCTTCAGCGCCCGCGCCAAAGTACATCGACGATGAACTCGTCGCTCTCGAAAAAGGAGAAAGAGTCGCGGCTAAAATTCACCGGACTGTTCGGTGGCACACCAGACTGTCCGGTGAGTCAGAGCCGCCCGCGGCCAATGGTCGCCTGCGTGATCAACGGGCGACACGTGGCGAAGCCAACGGTCGGATTGTCGCACCGGACTATCCAGTGCGCCAACAGATCTAAAGATCCAACAGTCGGCTTCGCTAGAAAAGGAAAGAGATCGCACACCGGACTGCTACAGTAGCTGTCCGGTGCACCACTCGACAGAAGGTAAGATTTGCCTTCCAAGTTGATCTCACGGCTCCTAGCTGCCTTGGGGCTATAAAAGGGACCCCTAGGCGCATGGAGCAACACACCAAGCATTCACTAAGCATCCTAAGACTCCCAGACTCCGCCTCCATGCATTTGATCGATTATGTTAGTGATTTGAGCTCCGTTTGAGTTGTGAACTCTCTGTGTTGTGTTTTGAGCTCAAGTCTTGGCTTGTGTGCGTGTGTGTGCTATAGATTTGAGTCTTGCATGTGTTACTCTCTCTCTCACTTACTATTGTGCTTCTCTTGTGATAAACTTGTAAGGGCGAGAGACTCCAATCTGTGGAGATTCCTCGCAAACAGGAGAAAGACTATAAGGAAGATAGCCGTGGTACTCAAAGTTGATCATTGGATCGCTTGAGAGGGATTGAGTGCAATACTTGACCGAAGGAGGTCACCACAACGTGGAAGTAGGCATTGGCCGAACCACGGGATAAATCACTGTGTCTTGTGTCCATCTTATTTTATGATTGGCTTTCTTCTAAAGTTCACACTCTAGCAACTTGGTTTTAATCACAGTAACCTTTCATAACCAAGTATTGGCTAAGTGTTGAATTTCACAGGATCACCTATTCACCCCCCCTTCTAGGTGCTCTTAATTGGTATCAAAGCCGTACTCTTCATTTAAAGGTCTAACCGCCCAAAGAGATGGATCCTAAGGGTAAGGGGATGGTGGTCAACGACAAGGAGAAGGAGTCCCTCTTCAACGAGCCAAGAGACGACAAAGCCTACTGACTCAGGCTCGAGTCACAAGAAGAGGGACAGGAAGAAGAAGAGGCGCATCAAGAAGATCATTTACTACGACAGCGACGCCTCCTCTTCTTCACCAAGGGATGATGACAACGACTCCTCGTCCAAGAAAAAGACGGTTAATCAAAACTACTCCTTTGATTATTCCCGTATTCTGTATAATTCAAATGGCCATTTACTTTCTATTCCTCTTGGAAAACCCCCGCACTTTGATGGAGAGGATTACTCATTTTGGAGTCATAAAATGCGTAGTCACCTATGTTCTCTTCATCCTAGCATTTGGGAAATTGTGGAAAATTGTAACACCCGGATTTTAGGGGTCCAAAACCCGGGGTTAACATAAACACCAGGTATGCTGGGACCAAGTCTCAAACATATGATGTAAAGTGGCACAGGATCGAATGTCACATCTTTATATATAACAGGAGTTCTATACAAAATAAATAATTACATTATAAGGAGACAACGGTCCAGCAACCCCAAAGTTGACTGGGAGACGACGACCTAGACCTCTCACGAACTCATCGCAGCATCCTCCATGAGCATCATCCTGCAGTACCCGGTCTTGACCTGTGGTGTATGTGAGACAGCAAGAGTGAGCTCACATACGTTCATCGCTCAACAAGTTGTGGGGAATAATGTGCATGAACTCGCCAAAGGTGGGAGCTCACGTGAAGTGTAAGGCTTACCAAAGAAGATGGTTAGAGCTGAGCATTGCTTTTAAAGTTGGTCAAAATTTTATTAGCAGTTACTAAGTATAAGTAAATACCAAACCCAATTAAGTAATAGATCAAAAGTAACAACACCACCTGCAATGCAATGCATATGACAAATTGAATTTAGTTCCATAAATTAATCATGTGAGGGTCCGAGCTGCTCATGACCGTGAGCACGGCTAGTATACCAGTTTTACACTCTGCAGAGGTTGCGCATCTTTACCCACAAGTCGTGTATCCCATGTCGCCAGGGTTTGCAAGGCCCTTAGACACTACCGAGGTGAATGGCTAGGGATCCACTACGAGGCCTTTACAAAGTTCCACTAGCTTCCGAAAACCCGCTACAGTTTATAGGAAGATCCAGTGCAGGAATCCCTTGCAGGACCGCCATCGCAGCAAAATCCTCCCGAGGGCCTCCCTACACTGACCTCTCCCCTACTGCCCTTGCCCCTTTCGGGTAAGGTAGTCTTCCACTAGCTTTCCTAATTAATCAGCCAAGGGCATCCCATACTACCCTTGTGGTAGCACTGTTTTCCCGGGTGGTCGCTCCATGTTCCAATTAACATAATGATCTTAACATGAACAATAAATAACAACTGATAACAAAAAGTGTAATCATGAATAGTGTATCTCCATACCCAAAACCACATATAGCACTAGCAAGTACTACCCAGAAAGTTCAGTGGTAAACAAGGTATAAAGATAGACAAACTAGGGTAACCTATTGGGTCCCATCAAAAATTAACCTATGCAGATCATTATGATTAATTAGAACATGAGTAGGTGAAAAGAAGTGATCAAGGGCACAACTTGCCTGGGCCTTGAGAATCCAGGTACCAGGATGATCTTCAGGTGACACGTGTCCTCACTGCTAGTCGTAGCAATACAAACATACATGGTATAGGGAAAATTAACATTACACCAACCATAAGAACAAAATACACATTAATAATATACATATTAAAATAAGATCACAGGAAAAAGAATTATTAATTTTGGAGTTATAGGTTTTAAGTTATGAATTTCCAAAGATTTTATGTGTTTAAAATGGATTAAGTGAGAGATTAAATTTCTAATTGTTTTCATGACAAACAGAGGCACTAAATGATGAAGAATATTATTACAAAATTTTAGAAACTGGAATGGTTCAATTTGGAGCTAAAATGAATTTTCTATGAATTATCTAAGTTCTAGCAATTATTTTTGTATTAAAAATCTAATTTCTAATTCATTTAATCAATTTAAACGAGTTCTGGACTGGGCCTCAATTAAGCAGAAGCACAGGGGGCTCTGCGCAAATAGACCTAAGACTCAGAAAACCCCCGCGGTGGACGGCGGGTTAGTTTCCTAAAAACCGAAGGGCTCTTATGCAAAACAGCCCGGCCGAAGGGGTATGGGCTAATCTGCACCATCCGATCAAGAGTGGACGGCCCAGATTAGATCTTCATATCAGTGAATCGGTACGCGACACAGACCGTCGGATCAAAAGGCTACGGTCACGATTTAAAATACTAGCGAGAGAATCTCATACGCCCGATCCAAATCCAACGGCGCAGATGACATCTCCAAAGGGGTATCGTCTGATCTAATCTCAACCGTTGGCCGCCAGATCAACGGCTGGCAACCCATCCCTTACCCCGAGCCCCCGAGATGGCAGCGCCGCCCCCCGACCACGGCGGTCCCTCGCCGGAGCGAACCAAATCCGCGCCCGAACGCCACAAATCCCCAAATTAACCGGTGCTACACCAAGAGGGAATGATGGCGAACACGATTAGGGCACGTACCGCGGATGGAGGGCAGTGGAGGGAGCTGGCCACGGAGAGGGGCGGACCGCGGCGGTGCTCGAACGACGGTGAGCAATTCGAGCCACCCCAAGGCCACGCGGTTCCAAATTGACGGCACGGACAGACTCCCCAGGCGAAGGCGATACTCCCCGACCCGACTCCAAGAGCGAAGACCTCCCCGACGGCGGCTATCCTCGGCGGCGGCGCTCCTCTCCGGTTCTCTTCTCTCTCGATGTTACGGCAGTGGTTGCCGTCGTAGGCGGATACGGGAGGGGAGGCGAGCTCGGTGAATTTTTATACCCGGAGCAAAGTCCGAGCGAGAAGGAGGCGGTGGCCGGTAGGAGCGCGATCCTCGGCGGCGAGCTCGCGCGATCCGTTGAGCCGCGGCGATTCTGTTGGGAGAGGATCGCCGACAGGCGGGGCCCACAACGCAGCCAGAGGAGAGGAGGGAGGAGCGAGCGCGTGAGTGGCCGACGAATGGGGCCCACAAGGCAGTGGAATATCAGGTGCTGTTCGCGCGGTGTGAGGCTGACAAGGCGGGGCCCATACGGCAGTGTCGAGCGCGCGCGCGCGCGGTAAGGAATTCGGGCCGCGCATGTGGGTTTGCTTAAGTGGGCCGAAACGTGCAAACCAGGCCCAACAGCAGGTTTATTCTTTTTCTTTTTATTTTGTATTTTCTTTTCTCCATTTTCAAACCCAATTTGAATTCAAGTTTGAATTCAAACCTTTATGGCTCATTATTTCAATTTATTTTTGTGAAGTTAGGGATATTAATTCTGAATATACTTGTTTATATATATTATTTATATTTTTTGTTTTATATCCCTTCTCTTTCTCTCATTTTCTATTTTCTATTCCAAATTCAAATTTAATTTTAACTATTCAAAATCCAATTCACATTTTACTTTGAATTTCAGGTTCCTAAAATCAAATATAATCCTGAAGGGAATTTAGACTTTACTGTTTGGATCACTTATTTATTTTTAATAAGTATATAGCCTTTCCTTTTCTTTTCTATTTCTAGTTCAAATCCAAATTTATATTTTTATTTTAGTTTTCAGATTTTTCAAATGTATCAATTGAAACCCAAAGGTGAATATAAACCATACTTATTTTAATATTACTAACTTAAGTTTTTATTCTCCTTTCTATTTATTTCATGAGATGTATAAATGGTTTTTCTTAAAAGAAAAAGAAAAATTCTTTCCCCATCATTTTCTTATTTCCCAATTTCCAAGATATTATGATATTTTGTTCAAATTTCTTCTACTAATTCCCAATCCAGACTTTGGGTGTTACAAATCCTACCCCCCTTAAAAATAATCTCGCCCTCGAGATTTGTAAGGAAAAAGGATGCATACTCATATGCACAAACAAAGAGATCTCAGCATGAGGTATAATTCTTTAACAAAACATTGGGTCAATAGACCTTTATTATTTCTTCTAAAATATTATCATATTACTAAAGTAACACCTAGATCTTACAAATCATCATAATTTATATCTATGTAGCTTGGTGATGCTGGTGGTGGTGGAGGTTGTTGTTGTTGTCTCTCCAACCGTGCTTGCCTTATTTCTTGGCGGGCCTGACGTATTTCCTCGCGTTGTTGTCTTATCTGATTCTGCATCTCGGTCACCATGTCTGTTAACTGTTGTATTACCAGTCTTTGGGTAGCAACCACTTGATTGAGGTCAACAGGTGGAGGATTTGGAGGATTCATTTTCTGTTTGTTGTTACGTGATAATCTTTCCTTTCCTGGTATCGACCATGAAAGTTAGAAGCATGTGATAATAGTTTTGCAAAGGAAGTTACTAAGCGGAATGGATAAGCTAGTAGTTGGTTATAATCTATAGATTCTTTGGTAGGGCTTAATTTATGTCCAGATTGGGGTAACTAATCATATAAGGTGAATATCCAAGGGTAAGATAGAATCTGTCAAGATGAGAGATATACATGGGTGAGATAGGCTACAAGATGTAGGTTAAAAGTTTGTTTGTTATTAGGTGGGAATAGAAAGGTCATACTATTCATTATGGCACTATGGGTTGGGTTAGCTCATGGTTGAATTGATCCAATGTGCTAAGATAAGTTAATACATGGTTAGTGGGGTCTAATCTCTTCTACTGGTGTCATTAATCTGTTTAAGTGAACCACATTAAGTTAGATAACATTAGACCACAATAGATCAGGTCACATTAGGTAGGATAAGAATTGGATATGACTAGATTAGACTAGTTTAGGCTTAGATAGGTCCAACTGGGTAGAATATGTATTATTAAGATATGTTAGGATGTTTTAAGATTAATTTGATATGTTATGATGAGATAGAATCTCTTGCTAGGTTAAAATTGAGGGGTTATGCAACTATCAGATAGTTGAGGTAGTTGTATACAGCCAAGTTGATCTATCATTCTTAATTTAGTGCGGGGTGAACTAAGTTAAGACTTGTTCTATAGGGGTAGAGTCTAAACTATTCCATCAGTGTTATCTAACATGTTTGATAAGTCACTTTAGATTTGATCAGATCTAGGTTAGATTGGTGTGACTAGTTTGACTAGATAAGATCTAATTAATTTGTATTAGATCATGGTTGTTAAACTAGGGTGGATAAGTATGCTTATTAGGATAAGACAGATCCCTAAAGATAAGATAGAATCTTCTGAGGCCAGTTAGATCTATTAGGATAAGGATAAAATCTTTTCAAGATAAGATGAGTATCTTTTAAGATGAGATGGATCTAGTAAGATAAGAGAGAATCTTTTAAGATAAGATGAATTGGTTAGAATGAGATCTTTTAGGATAAGATAAATCTCTTAAGCTAGATATGTTCCAATGGGGATAATCTAGGTTGTCTAGTTATTTTATAAATATATTTTTATACCTATGTGTATATATAGATGCAATTGTGGACATTACTTCACAACCCATCACACTCAATCAAAGATCCAAATCAGACAGGTATCATAAGAACAAACATTCAAATATATAAACACTTATAAAAATAGTTTTGTTTTTTTTTGTTCCTAGGATTAGGTCTCCTATTCCTAAAGTCACTTTAGGCACAGGATTTCAAAGTATGAAATCCACATTTGTCTTTAGAAGTGAATAGGTAAGAATAATCAGAGTAAAGCGGAAATAGATGAGAAAAGATTAAGACAAGTTTAGAAAAGAATCAGAGTAGCAAAGGTAAGTAAGTATTGGTTGTCCAGTTCTATCTAGGTTTCGTCCTACAGTCAACATTGCCTCTGATACCACTTCTGTAACACCCGGATTTTAGGGGTCCAAAACCCGGGGTTAACATAAACACCAGGTATGCTGGGACCAAGTCTCAAACATATGATGTAAAGTGGCACAGGATCGAATGTCACATCTTTATATATAACAGGAGTTCTATACAAAATAAATAATTACATTATAAGGAGACAACGGTCCAGCAACCCCAAAGTTGACTGGGAGACGACGACCTAGACCTCTCACGAACTCATCGCAGCATCCTCCATGAGCATCATCCTGCAGTACCCGGTCTTGACCTGTGGTGTATGTGAGACAGCAAGAGTGAGCTCACATACGTTCATCGCTCAACAAGTTGTGGGGAATAATGTGCATGAACTCGCCAAAGGTGGGAGCTCACGTGAAGTGTAAGGCTTACCAAAGAAGATGGTTAGAGCTGAGCATTGCTTTTAAAGTTGGTCAAAATTTTATTAGCAGTTACTAAGTATAAGTAAATACCAAACCCAATTAAGTAATAGATCAAAAGTAACAACACCACCTGCAATGCAATGCATATGACAAATTGAATTTAGTTCCATAAATTAATCATGTGAGGGTCCGAGCTGCTCATGACCGTGAGCACGGCTAGTATACCAGTTTTACACTCTGCAGAGGTTGCGCATCTTTACCCACAAGTCGTGTATCCCATGTCGCCAGGGTTTGCAAGGCCCTTAGACACTACCGAGGTGAATGGCTAGGGATCCACTACGAGGCCTTTACAAAGTTCCACTAGCTTCCGAAAACCCGCTACAGTTTATAGGAAGATCCAGTGCAGGAATCCCTTGCAGGACCGCCATCGCAGCAAAATCCTCCCGAGGGCCTCCCTACACTGACCTCTCCCCTACTGCCCTTGCCCCTTTCGGGTAAGGTAGTCTTCCACTAGCTTTCCTAATTAATCAGCCAAGGGCATCCCATACTACCCTTGTGGTAGCACTGTTTTCCCGGGTGGTCGCTCCATGTTCCAATTAACATAATGATCTTAACATGAACAATAAATAACAACTGATAACAAAAAGTGTAATCATGAATAGTGTATCTCCATACCCAAAACCACATATAGCACTAGCAAGTACTACCCAGAAAGTTCAGTGGTAAACAAGGTATAAAGATAGACAAACTAGGGTAACCTATTGGGTCCCATCAAAAATTAACCTATGCAGATCATTATGATTAATTAGAACATGAGTAGGTGAAAAGAAGTGATCAAGGGCACAACTTGCCTGGGCCTTGAGAATCCAGGTACCAGGATGATCTTCAGGTGACACGTGTCCTCACTGCTAGTCGTAGCAATACAAACATACATGGTATAGGGAAAATTAACATTACACCAACCATAAGAACAAAATACACATTAATAATATACATATTAAAATAAGATCACAGGAAAAAGAATTATTAATTTTGGAGTTATAGGTTTTAAGTTATGAATTTCCAAAGATTTTATGTGTTTAAAATGGATTAAGTGAGAGATTAAATTTCTAATTGTTTTCATGACAAACAGAGGCACTAAATGATGAAGAATATTATTACAAAATTTTAGAAACTGGAATGGTTCAATTTGGAGCTAAAATGAATTTTCTATGAATTATCTAAGTTCTAGCAATTATTTTTGTATTAAAAATCTAATTTCTAATTCATTTAATCAATTTAAACGAGTTCTGGACTGGGCCTCAATTAAGCAGAAGCACAGGGGGCTCTGCGCAAATAGACCTAAGACTCAGAAAACCCCCGCGGTGGACGGCGGGTTAGTTTCCTAAAAACCGAAGGGCTCTTATGCAAAACAGCCCGGCCGAAGGGGTATGGGCTAATCTGCACCATCCGATCAAGAGTGGACGGCCCAGATTAGATCTTCATATCAGTGAATCGGTACGCGACACAGACCGTCGGATCAAAAGGCTACGGTCACGATTTAAAATACTAGCGAGAGAATCTCATACGCCCGATCCAAATCCAACGGCGCAGATGACATCTCCAAAGGGGTATCGTCTGATCTAATCTCAACCGTTGGCCGCCAGATCAACGGCTGGCAACCCATCCCTTACCCCGAGCCCCCGAGATGGCAGCGCCGCCCCCCGACCACGGCGGTCCCTCGCCGGAGCGAACCAAATCCGCGCCCGAACGCCACAAATCCCCAAATTAACCGGTGCTACACCAAGAGGGAATGATGGCGAACACGATTAGGGCACGTACCGCGGATGGAGGGCAGTGGAGGGAGCTGGCCACGGAGAGGGGCGGACCGCGGCGGTGCTCGAACGACGGTGAGCAATTCGAGCCACCCCAAGGCCACGCGGTTCCAAATTGACGGCACGGACAGACTCCCCAGGCGAAGGCGATACTCCCCGACCCGACTCCAAGAGCGAAGACCTCCCCGACGGCGGCTATCCTCGGCGGCGGCGCTCCTCTCCGGTTCTCTTCTCTCTCGATGTTACGGCAGTGGTTGCCGTCGTAGGCGGATACGGGAGGGGAGGCGAGCTCGGTGAATTTTTATACCCGGAGCAAAGTCCGAGCGAGAAGGAGGCGGTGGCCGGTAGGAGCGCGATCCTCGGCGGCGAGCTCGCGCGATCCGTTGAGCCGCGGCGATTCTGTTGGGAGAGGATCGCCGACAGGCGG
This sequence comes from Zea luxurians, assembly GCA_029449295.1. Taxonomy (NCBI): domain Eukaryota; kingdom Viridiplantae; phylum Streptophyta; class Magnoliopsida; order Poales; family Poaceae; genus Zea; species Zea luxurians. Next base: position 333,698 of record JAOPSE010000205.1, on the reverse strand, counting down.
GGCCCACAACGCAGCCAGAGGAGAGGAGGGAGGAGCGAGCGCGTGAGTGGCCGACGAATGGGGCCCACAAGGCAGTGGAATATCAGGTGCTGTTCGCGCGGTGTGAGGCTGACAAGGCGGGGCCCATACGGCAGTGTCGAGCGCGCGCGCGCGCGGTAAGGAATTCGGGCCGCGCATGTGGGTTTGCTTAAGTGGGCCGAAACGTGCAAACCAGGCCCAACAGCAGGTTTATTCTTTTTCTTTTTATTTTGTATTTTCTTTTCTCCATTTTCAAACCCAATTTGAATTCAAGTTTGAATTCAAACCTTTATGGCTCATTATTTCAATTTATTTTTGTGAAGTTAGGGATATTAATTCTGAATATACTTGTTTATATATATTATTTATATTTTTTGTTTTATATCCCTTCTCTTTCTCTCATTTTCTATTTTCTATTCCAAATTCAAATTTAATTTTAACTATTCAAAATCCAATTCACATTTTACTTTGAATTTCAGGTTCCTAAAATCAAATATAATCCTGAAGGGAATTTAGACTTTACTGTTTGGATCACTTATTTATTTTTAATAAGTATATAGCCTTTCCTTTTCTTTTCTATTTCTAGTTCAAATCCAAATTTATATTTTTATTTTAGTTTTCAGATTTTTCAAATGTATCAATTGAAACCCAAAGGTGAATATAAACCATACTTATTTTAATATTACTAACTTAAGTTTTTATTCTCCTTTCTATTTATTTCATGAGATGTATAAATGGTTTTTCTTAAAAGAAAAAGAAAAATTCTTTCCCCATCATTTTCTTATTTCCCAATTTCCAAGATATTATGATATTTTGTTCAAATTTCTTCTACTAATTCCCAATCCAGACTTTGGGTGTTACAAAAATGGGATGCATTTTGATAGTACGGATAATCCTGTGTTTATAAATGAACAAATTCATAAAAATGCCCAAGCTACTACTGTTTTGCTAGCATCTCTTTGCAGGGATGAGTACAATAAAGTAAGTGTCTTGGACAACGCTAAGCAAATCTGGGATACTCTTAAGATATCACATGAGGGTAACAATGCCACTATGATCACCAAGATGGAACTGGTGGAAGGCGAGCTGGGGAGGTTCATGATGATCAGGGGTGAGGAGCCAACACAGACCTACAACAGGCTTAAAACCCTGGTCAACAAAATCCGAAGCTATGGAAGCACAAGATGGACGGATCATGACGTCGTCCGACTCATGCTCAGGTCATTTACAGTAATTGACCCTCATCTTGTGAATCTTATTCATGAAAACCCCAGGTACACCAAGATGACGCCCGAGGAGATACTTGGAAAATTCGTGAGCGGGAGTATGATTGTGAAAGAAGCTCGATACGTGGACGATGCCTTGAATGGTCCACTGCTGTCTATGAGCCACAACCCATTGCTCTCAAAGCAACTAGCAGCAGGGAGGCGCTACCAAGCAAGGTGGCACAAGTAGAGGCGGCCGGGCTCAATGAAGATGAGATGGCACTCATCATCAAGCGCTTCAAGACCGCGCTAAAAGGATGCAAGGAGTACCCCCAATAAGAACAAAACAAGGGGAAAGCGCTCCTGCTTCAAATGCGGTAAGACTGGTCATTTCATAGCTCAATGCCCCGATAATGATAATGACTAGGGACAAGAAAAGCATGGGAAGAAAGAGAAGAAGAATTACAGGAAGGCGAAGGGTGAGGCGCATCTTGGAAAGGAATGGGATTCTGACTGCTCCTCATCCGACTCCGACGATGAAGGACTGGCTGCCTCGGCCTTCGACAAATCTTTGCTCTTCCCCAACGAACACCATACTCTCCTTATGGCTAAGGAGAAGAAGGTACGTATTCGGGACACTCCCAAGTATACTTCTTGTGATGAAGAGTCATCTGATGATGAAGTAGACTATACTGATTTGTTTAAAGGATTAGATAGAAATAAAGTAGACAAAATAAATGAATTAATTGATGCCCTTAATGAAAAGGATAGATTGCTAGAGAAGCAAGAAGATATCTTGTATGAGGAACATAATAAATTTGTTAGTGTTCAAAAATCTCTTGCTCTAGAAATTAAAAGAAATGAAATGCTATCCTCTGAGTTGTTTGCTTGTCATGAATCTATCTTTAGTCTAAAGGAGTTAAATGATGAATTAAATGCTAAACTAGAGATAGCAAATGCAACTAGTTCATGTGTAGAACATGTAGTTATTTGCAATAGGTGTAAAGATGTTAATTTTGATGAACATGCTATCACTATTGCTAAATTAAACAATGAGGTTGCAAGTCTTAATGCTCAACTTAAGACTTGCAAAGATGATTATGATAAATTAAAATTTGCTAGGGATGCCTACACTGTTGGTAGACACCCCTCAATTAAGGATGGACTTGGTTTTCGAAAGGAAACCAAGAACTTAACAAGCCAAAGGACCTCCGCTCTCAACAAGGAGAAAGGGAAGGTCCCAATGGCTAGTAGTTCTCAAAAGAACCATGCCTACATTTATAATAGGAAATTCTCTAATCGTGCTCATAATGAAAGATGTTATGATCATATTGGTTATCATGATTCTCGTGCTATGTTCGCATCTAGTTCTGCTTTTGTTCATGGTAGAAGTAGGCATAGGAGAAATTATGCTACTTCTCATGCTCTAGGAAAGTTTGCAATGGACCTACTACTGTTTATCATGCTTGCAATGCCTTGTTTGTACTTTCATGTAAAAATAAAAAAGTAGTTGCTAGGAAGTTGGGATCCAAATGCAAGGGAGACAAAACCTGCATATGGGTTCCAAAAACTGTTGTGACTAACCTTACAGGACCCAACAAGAGTTGGGTACCTAAAACCCAAGCTTAAATTCCTTGCAGGTTTATGCATCTAGGGGCTCAAGCTAGATTATCGACAGCGGATGCACAAACCACATGACAGGGGAGAATAAGATGTTCACCTCCTACGTCAAGAACAAGGATTCCCAGGATACGATCATCTTTAGAGATGGGAACCAAGGCAAGGTCAAAGGGTTGGGAAAAATAGCCATCACATCCGAGCATTCTATCTCTAATGTGTTTTAGTTGAATCTCTCGGGTATAATTTGTTATCTGTGAGTCAATTATGTAACATGGGTTATAATTGTTTATTCACAAATATTGATGTATCTGTCTTTAGAAGAAGTGATGGTTCATTAGCTTTTAAGGGTGTACTAGACGACAAGCTCTATTTAGTTGATTTTTTGAAAGAGAATGCCGATCTAGATGCATGCTTAATAGCTAAGACTAATATGGGTTGGCTTTGGCATCGCCGTCTAGCACATGTTGGGATGAAGAACCTTCATATGCTTCTCAAGGGAGATCATGTGTTAGGACTAACTGATGTCTGTTTTGAGAAAGACAGACCTTGTGCAGCATGTCAAGCAGGGAAACAGGTGGGAAGCACTCATCATAGCAAAAGTGTGATGACGACGTCAAGACCACTGGAACTTCTTCATATGGATCTCTTCGGTCCCGTTGCCTATCTCAGCATCGGGGAAGTAAGTATGGTCTTGTAATAGTTGATGATTTTTCCCGCTTCACTTGGGTATTCTTTTTTCAGGACAAAACAGAAACCCAAGGGACCTTAAAGCACTTCTTAAGGAGAGCTCAAAATGAGTTTGAGCTAAAGGTTAAGAAGATAAGGAGCGATAATGGGTCCGAATTCAAGAATTTGCAAGTTGAAGAGTATCTTGAGGAGGAAGGCATCAAGCACGAGTTCTCCACTCCCTACACACCACAGGAAAATGGTGTGGTAGAGAGGAAGAACAGGACGCTAATCGACATGGCGAGAATGATGCTTGGAGAGTACAAGACGCCCGAGCGGTTTTGGTCGGAAGCTGTGAACACAGCCTGCCATGCCATAAACTGACTCTATCTGCATCGCCTCCTCAAGAAAACTTCTTATGAACTCCTAACTAGTAACAAACCCAATGTTTCCTATTTCCGTGTATTTGGGAGCAAATGCTACATTCTTGTGAAGAGAGGTAGACATTCAAAATTTGCTCCCAAGGCAGTAGAAGGGTTTTTGCTAGGATATGACTCAAATACAAAGGCGTATAGGGTCTTCAACAAATCATCAGGATTAGTTGAAGTCTCTAGCGACCTTGTATTTGATGAGACTAATGGCCCAAGAGAGCAAGTTGATCTTGATGATATAGATGAAGATGAAGTTCCAACTGCCGCAATGCGCACGATGGCGATAGGTGATGTGCGACCACAAGAACTATAGGAACAATATCATCCATCTTCCTCAACAATGGTGCATCCCCCAACTCAAGACGATGTACAGGTACCTCAAGAAGAGGGACAGGATCAAGGGGGAGCTCAGGAAGAACAGGTTATGGAGGAAGAAGCACCACGGGCTCCTCCAACTCAAGTCCGAGCGACGATCCAAAGACATCACCCCGTCGATCAGATTTTGGGTGACATCAGCAAGGGAATAACTACTCGTTCACGATTAGCTAATTTTTGTGAGCATTAGTCGTTTGTCTCTTCTATTGAGCCTTTCAGGGTAGAAGAGGCCTTGCAAGATCTGGACTGGGTGTTGGCCATGCAGGAAGAACTCAACAACTTCAAAAGGAATGAAGTCTGGAGCCTCGTCCAAAACAAACATTGTGGGAACCAAGTGGGTGTTCCGCAACAAGCAAGACGAGCATGGAGTGGTGACAAGAAACAAGGCTCGACTTGTGGCAAAAGGTTATGCCCAAGTCGTAGGTTTGGATTTCGAGGAGACTTTTGCTCCTGTGGCTCGGTTAGATTCAATTCAAATTTTATTAGCCTATGCCACTCACCATTCCTTTAGGCTATTCCAAATGGACATAAAGAGTGCTTTCTTCAATGGGCCAATCAAGGAGGAGGTATACATGGAACAACCCCCTGGCTTTGAGAATGATAGGTATCTCGACCATGTTTGTAAGCTCTCTAAGGCGCTCTATGGACTTAAGCAAGCCCCAAGAGCATGTATGAATGCCTTAGAGATTTTCTTATTTCTAATGCTTTCAAGGTTGGGAAAGCTGATCCCACTCTTTTCACAAAGACATGTAATGGTGACCTTTTTGTTTGCCAAATTTATGTTGATGACATAATATTTGGTTCTACTAACCAAAAGTCTTGTGAGGAGTTTAGCAGGGTAATGACGTAAAAGTTTGAGATGTCGATGATGGGCGAGTTGACCTACTTCCTTGGTTTCCAAGTGAAGCAACTCAAGGATGGCACCTTCATCTCCCAAACGAAGTACACTCAAGATTTTCTCAAGAGGTTTGGGATGAAGGATGCTAAGCCCGCGAAGACACCAATGGGAACTGACGGACACCTAGACCTGAACAAAGGAGGTAAGTCCGTTGATCAAAAGGCATACCGATAAATGATAGGTTCATTACTTTATCTTTGTGCTAATCGACTGGACATTATGCTTAGTGTATGCATGTGTGCTAGATTTCAATCCGACCCCAAGGAGTGTCACCTTGTGGCCGTTAAGCGAATTCTTAGGTATTTAGTTTCTACGCCTTGCTTCGGGATCTGGTATCCAAAGGGGTCTACCTTTGACTTAATTGGATACTCAGACTCTGACTATGCCGGGTGCAAGGTTGATAGGAAGAGCACATCAGGGACATGCTAATTTCTAGGAAGGTCTCTGGTGTCCTGGAGTTCCAAGAAACAAACATCTGTTGCCCTATCCACCGCTGAGGTCGAGTACGTTGCCGCAGGACAGTGTTGCGCGCAACTGCTTTGGATGAGGCAAACCCTCCGGGACTTTGGCTACAATCTGAGCAAAGTCCCACTCCTATGTGACAATGAGAGTGCAATCCGCTTGGCGGATAATCCTGTTGGACACAGTCGCACTAAGCACATAGACATCCGACATCACTTCTTGAGAGACCACCAACAAAAGGGAGATATCAATGTTTACCACATTAGCACCGAGAACCAGCTAGCCGATATCTTCACCAAGCCTTTAGATGAGAAAAGGTTTTGCAGGTTGCGTAGTGAGCTAAATGTCTTAGATTCGCGTAACTTGGATTGATCTAGAGCATACATGTAGTCTATGCCTTTGATCATGTTAGTTTGAGCATTTACATCATTTATTGCTTATTTGTGGTGCTCAAGTTGTACAAGTCATCCCCGGACCTCACGAGTCCATATGCAAATGATGCACATGTTTAGGGGGAGATGTGCTACAACTTGACTCCTTTGAGACTAACTTGTTTGTTTGAGTACACTTGATGTAGTCTTGAAGGTACATTGAAAGGGAAAAAGAACTTGGATGATGAAAAACTTCCACTGCACTCCGGTATTAGTATATTTAATTCCAAGTTCATACTTATGCTCTCATTGCCTTTTTGCTCTTATTTGACATTTTGGTGAGGCAATGGGGTTAGAGGGCCAAACGTTATCCCGTTTTGGTGCTTAATGCCAAAGTGGGAGAAACTAAGGCAAAAGCAAATGGATCAGTCAACCACTTGTGATTTTTGAAAAATAGTAAGAGTTAGAATTTGTGTTTTGTCCAAAATACTCTTATTGCAAAATTTGGTCTCTTATGGGGGAAAATTTTGATTATGGGAAAAGGGGGAGTTTTGGCACTTGATCAATTTTACTCTTGGAATATCTCTCGATTTGCCCAAACAAGTGTGTTTGACTTAGAGATAGGAAAAAGAATTTGATTTGCAAAAACAAACCAAGTGGTGGCAAAGAGTGATCCAAATATGCCAAATACTAAGCAAAGAGAATTTGGTCTTCAATTTGCATTGATGTTGCACTTCTCTTGTTGCTTTTAAATGTGTTGGCATAAATCACCAAAAAGGGGGAGATTGAAAGGGAAATGTGCCCTTGGGCCATTTCTATAAGTGTTTTGGTGATTAGATGCCCAACACATATTGATTGAGTTCTTATGTGCTAAATGAGTGGGAAGTGCAAATCAAAGAACAAGGTATGTTTCTAGACTTAGTAAATTGTTTTGAATACTAACATGTTTATCTAAGTGCTAGAAATAGTGCCAAGAAAAGAAGATTTGAATTAGAGAAGAGTTGACTAAGTATAGCCAAAACCAGCACCAGCCTGGCACACCGGACTGTCCGGTGCCCCAGGCTGGCTTCGTGCGAACTGGCCGCTCTCAGGAACCGGCGGGGAGAAGTGGCTAAAATTCACCGGACTGTCCGGTGGCGCACCGGACTGTCCGGTGAGTCTTCAGCGCCCGCGCCAAAGTACATCGGCGACGAACTTGTCACTCTCAGGAAAAGGAGAAAGCTTCGTGGCTAAAATTTACTAGACTGTCCGGTGGCACACCGAACTGTCCGGTGAGTCAGAGCCACTCACGGCCAATGGTCGCCTGCGTGATCAACGAGCGACACGTGGTGAAGCCAACAGTCGGATGGTCACACCGGACAGTGTTCGGTGCGCCAACAGATCTAAAGATCCAACGGTCGGCTTTGCCAGAAAAGGAAAGAGATCGCACACCGGACTGCTACAGTAGCTGTTAGTGGTGCACCGGACTGTCCGGTGCACCACTCGACAGAAGGCAAGATTTGCCTTCTAAGTTGATCTCCAACCGCTCCTAGCTGCCTTAGGGCTATAAAAGGGACCCCTAGGCGCATGGAGCAACACACCAAGCATTCACTAAGCATCCTAAGACTCCCAGACTCCGCCTCCATGCATTTGATCGATTGTGTTAGTGATTTGAGCTCTGTTTGAGTTGTGAACTCTCTGTGCTGTGTTTTGAGCTCAAGTCTTGGCTTGTGTGCATGTGTGTGCTGCAGATTTGAGTCTTGCGTGTGTTACTCTCTCTCACTTACTACTGTGCTTCTCTTGTGATAAACTTGTAAGGGCGAGAGACTCCAAGCTGTGGAGATTCCTCGCAAACGAGAGAAAGACTATAAGGAAGATAGTTGTGGTACTCAAAGTTGATCATTGGATCGCTTGAGAGGGATTGAGTGCAATCCTTGACCGAAGGAGGTCACCACAACGTGGAAGTAGGCATTGGCTGAACCACGGGATAAATCATTGTTTCTTGTGTCCATCTTATTTTGTGATTGGCTTTCTTCTAAAGTTCACACTCTAGCAATTTGGTTTTAATCATACTAACCTTTCATAACCAAGTATTGGCTATTAAGTATTGAATTTCACATGATCACCTATTCACCCCCCCTCTAGGTGCTCTCAGTGAGACATAAGAATTCTTTTATATTTGCAGTGGAAACTTATTGTCTATCTCCGGGGACTCCATTTTCCTTCGATGAGACTAGTCCATACATAGACTTGTAAGCAGGTATTAGTCTCAAAGACTTAGATTATAGAGTAACCTCCCCCTGAAAGAGTGCATACAAGTTTTGAATACTTATAGGAGACATGCACTTTGATTTGATATCGAGAGGGGCAAATTATTTATAATCCGAGCTTTGGCACATATAAGTTAAATGATACCAATTGAAACACAATTGAAGTATTATACCACTTGTAGTATATGTCATATGGAAATATCAATTGATGTATCATTTTCTTAGAAATGTTAAATAAGCTATGTGCCGTGCTTAACAGTTTAACCATGTAGGTTTGCTCAAGAATATGAATTGAAGGTGACCAATCCTACCATATGATTAACCTAGTATGCATTCATTTTTTATCAAAAGTAAATACCAAATGTAGCACTAGGAATGAAAGTTAAAAAAACTAGATATTGAAAATAGATACGCATATCTAAAAACAAGAAATACAATAAATCTAATTACCTTAGTCATGGGTGGGGAATTTGGGTCCAAAGTATTCACTAACCCACTTGGCAATAGACTTGATCCAATATGATGCATCCCATGATATACATCCCAATTTTGCCAAGTCTCCAAAATTCCCGACGTCCTTCGGACTCCTCACTTCTCTCTCGGGATCCAAACCTTCTTGGTGCTTTTCATGGTTGAAATAAATTCTTTTGGCACCCAGATGTGTTTTGTTCCTTTCACTTTGTTGGCTTGCTTGTTGGCCTTGATTGCTATCACCTTTCCATTCTTTTTCTTTTTGATCAAGTATGGTGTAGCAGCCTTTTTGTCCACCTTGTTTATGTAGGTGTTGGAGATTTTGCTTGTTGGCTTTTGCTTGAGCTTTTGCTTATCCCCGATCTTCGTCTTGCATTGAAAAGACTTGTGGCCTTCTTTGTGACATAGCCTACAAATCACAGTTTCGCCCTCCACAGGCTTGTTCACTCTCACAGTGGTGTTATCCTGAGGAGGTTGGATTTGTTTGGCTTTGCCTTTCTTGTCATACAAGGCCTTCCCAAGGCGAGCCACCTCTTGCTTTAATTTCTCATTCTCCATTGCAATCTCATCCGAACATGTTTCTATAACAACATTCTTAACAAGAACTTGATTACAGAGGTTAGAATTATCAATTAAATCAAAGCAAGAAGTAGAAGCATATTTCTTAATAATTTCAGGTATTTCAACCAAAGATACTTCTAGGGTGCTACCAATGTTTTCTAGCTTAGTAGTTAGCTCATCATTGTGTATGCTAATAATTTACATTTTCCCTAGCAAATTTTCAATGGCTTCTTGGGAGCTAGCTAACTTAGCCTTAAGTTTTTCATTCTTTTTAATAAGACTATCATCGGTAGCTGTGGATGAAGCACTAGACTCTAATTGCTCAATTTTAGTTGATAGCTCATAATTGAAATTTGCAAATGTTTCCAATTTTTCTAGCAAACCTTTATAATCATTTTGAGAGCTAATCAACTTATTTTTCAAATTTTTAAGTTGAGCCTTTTGTTTAGTGCATACATCCTGGAAAAATTTAACGGCTTCTGCAAGCTCATCTACAGAGGGCTTTCCCTCACCTTCATCATCACTACTGCTATTATCACTAGAAGATGGAATACTCATTTTACCTCTTGCCATAAGACACTTGCGTGATGACCGTGATGAGCGTGATTAGGACCAGTGGTTGCGCGTCCTTGGAGGTTCATCTTCGCTTGAAGAATCATCCCAAGTTTTGACACTTGTAAGTGCCTTGTCTTTGCTCCTCCCTTTTGTGGGTTCGACCATATTTGGACATCTGTCCCTGAAGTGGCCCTTCTCCCCACATGCGAAGCATCCTATCTTTCTTTGCTTTTTCCTGTCAACATTAAAGAGAAGATCATCGACATGTAGGGGCACACCCATTAGATTAATCATGCGGATTATCCCCATTACCTTTCCGACATGTAGGATTATTTCTTCGTCCTCGGAGGAATATGTTGATGGTTGATTATCTTCAATATCATCACTTTCTTCTTCCTCCTCTTCTTCACTTGAGGAACTTGGAGTAGGATCCTTCTTTTTGCCCTTCCTTTCATCACATGCAAAAGCATATGGCCTTGAGGAAGTTGGCTCCTCTTATCGACCCATTTTTTGTGACATCTCAAATGCCGCAATTTTCCCAATCACAATGGTCGGGGTCATTGTACTCAAGTCCTCCATGTTGTGAAGAATAGTAATGATGCTCCCGTATCTTTTTTGTGGCAGTAGGGAGATAATTTTCCTCACAATGTCCGTATTACCTAGCTTATTAATGCCAATAGAATTGAGCTCATTGATGATTAGATTCAAACGAGAATGCATATCTACAACAAGCTCATTATCCTTCATAGCAAAAGAATTATACTCATTTAAGACTAGGCAATGTTTTTGCTCACGGACATTGGATGTGCCGTCATGGAGCTCATGCAATTTTAGCCAAATCCCATTAGCAGTTTTCAATGTAAAAACTTGATTAAAAATATCCATGCTAAGAGATTCATACAAACAATTTTTGGCTCTAGCATTTAAATGAATTTCTTTTTACTCACTCGTGGTGGGTTTCTCAGGATTTTTGGGTGGTTTCATCCCTTCATGAGTGACTATCCAAACACCTAGATCAACGGCTTCTAGGTAACAAGCCATCCTAGCACTATAATATGGGAAGTTAGTGCCGTCAAAGTGTGGTGGCCTATGGGTTTCCATCCCCTTTGTCTAAAAAGCATCGGCTCTTTTAGTGGTGAAGCTAAAGGGTTTCAAATGAGCCAAACCAGGCTCTGATACCAATTGAAGGAAACAGGTGACACCTAAGAGGGGGGTGAATTAGGACTTCTAAAACTTTCTCTAAACTAGGCCACAAATAAATCCCTAGAGCAAAACCTATGCAAATAAACAATCTATAATGTACAAACTAGGTTTTGTCTAAGTGTTGCTATCTCTACCGCAATGTCTAAGTTTCAATCCTAAACAATATAAGTATATAGACAAGATTGAAACTTAAATGCTTAATATAAATGCGGAAGCTAAAGAGCAAGGTAGAGATGCAAACTCTCGTGGATGATGCCGGTATTTTTACTGAGGTATCCGAAACCATGCAAGGTCCCGACTAATCCTCGTTGGTGCCCCTACGCAAAGGGAAGCCCACGCGAGGGCCAAGCAACTCGGTCGAGTAACTACGTAGAGAGCCGTAGGCCTTCTCGACGCACAAGTGGTGCTCCGCTTTTGGCTCCTCTCGGACACTCCCCGCCGTCTCCACTATCGAGCTTCCAGTCGAAAACGCCGCGGGCCTCGTTCCCTCCGGTACACGGTGGCGGCCGTAACACAAACGCGGTTGTCACGGTCTCGCAAGATTCTCACCCCACTCAGTACAATTACAATGACTCACACAAGAGCTGAGGGGTTGTGTGGTTTTTCTAAACTCACTCAACAAACTAGGATTCATCTAGAGCAAGCGCTGATGCGGTCTAACTAACCTAAGCACTTCACAAAGCACCTACGCTAATCACTGAGTGATTCTATTAAGCACTTGGGTCTATGAGCACTTGGAAATGTCTACACTATGCCTTGGTATGTTGCTTGGGCTCCCACACCTTGAAATGGCCAGTTGGGGTGTTATTTATAGGCCCCAACACAATTCTAGCCATTGGAGAAAAGTTGTTTCAACACTACCATTGTCTTGTGAACTCTCATGTGCTACCGACTCAGAAGGGCCAGGCTGCACACAAGGTGAAGCAACTTGCTCTATAGTAGTTACATTGGGTGATGCAACATTTACAGTAGTGGTTTCACCTTCAATCGATACAACTCTTGGTGGAATCATAGCGGGTATCGAGAAGTATGATTCTTCAACCATCGGAATCAAGACATACGATCTCTTTTCCTGAAGGTCAACCTCTCTGAGTACCTTACTCCCCTTGATCGTGTCATCCTCTAGTAAAATGACATGTCTGGTTTTTATAAATTTGGTTTGCCTGCCTGGACAGTAGAATATGTAACCCTTCGATCTCTCTAGGTAGTTAATAAAATGGCAGCTAGTGGTTCTATCATTTAGCTTTCCCTGTATAAGATTAAATATTCTAGCTTCTGCTAGACAACCCCATATGTGGAAGTAGTTGAGTGTGGGCTTTCTGCCAATCCACAACTCATATGGAGTTTTAGACATTGATTTACTAGGGACTCAATTGAGTATATGATAGCAGTTTTTAAAGCCTCTATCCACAGATCCAATGGTAAACTAGAATAACTAAGCATACTCCTTACCATGTCCATTAGCATTCTAGTTCGCCTTTCGGCTATCCCCATTCAGTTGGGGTTCACCAGGTGTTGAATACTGAGCAACAATACCATTTTCTCTTAGGAACCTCGCAAAAGGTCCTGGGTCCTGTACATACTCAGTATGGCCCCCATAGTACTCTCCCTTGATCTGATCTAACAATCTTTATCTTTAAACCGTGTTGATTGTCTACTTTAGCCTTAAATTGTTTAAACTTGTCTAAAGCTTCTGATCTTTCCTTAATAGGATAAATATAACTGTAGCAAGAGTAGTCATCTATGAAGGTATGAACGAGTCAAACCCATCTACTATCCTAACTGGAAATGGACCACAAATATCTGTATGAATAATTTCTAACACTCTCATACTATGCTTAGTATTTTTCTTGATCTGCTTCGCAAATTTACCCATAATGCAATCTCTGCATTGCTCTAAGTCTGTAAAGTCTAAGGGATGGTGAATCTGTTCCTTAACGAGACACTCTATTCTCAACCTCGAAATATGGCCCAAACGATGCCGTAAGTTCGACGAGGTATCTCCATCACTTTGTTTTCTTTTCATACCACTATTGGCTAGATTGTTTTCTGGTGTGTTTATGATGTTAACAACATCATTGTGCGAAAGTAAATAAAACATATCTCGTCGAACGGCAAGACCAACATCTTTATTATCAAATTGAATAACACATAATGTCTGTCACTATTAAGTGACAATGGATGTGCTCATCATCTAATCTCGAAACTGAAGTTAAGTGTTTGCTTCATTTCTGTTAGCCACTGTAATCATTTTTTGGCCCTCTAAGCCTTAGGCTTGTACAAAATCACATTCTGTTGAAGGTACTATAGGAATTCTGAGCACTTTCTATTGTAATGCATGTCTTCTTGCAGTAGAGGCAGGTGTAAGAGGGAATTGAGAAACTGCATGCTTGCTTTGGCTGATTGTTACTAGTAGAAGCCTGGCGATCATGCTTCATATGTTTCTTAAACTTTTCATTGAGTTCTTGTGTCTGTTTGGGGATATTGGGTTTGGCAAGATTCATAGAGTCACCTCTTTGACTCTTCAACCTTTCCTCCTCCTGGACACATTGTGTCACGAGTTGATCTATATTGTACTATTCCTTTACATTGGTGTTATACCGAATATGAAATGACTCATACTCTAGAATCGCACCCATAAAAGGGTCCTTGATGAGACTCTTATTGCGGTAAAGTACGTTACATTTGGATCTTTTCCACTTGACCATATCTATGTTATACTGCAACATCTTATGGTCATACTGAGGTGAGCCCAATGTAGACTCAGTGGGTTTCTCAACTATAGTGAGTAATCTATCTTACCCACTATTGTCATCATTTAAATCTTTTCTACCATAAGTGGTAATAAATACCATCTAGTAGTTTAATCTATTCTATCTGACTAAGTAGTAGGCCAATTTGTGCACTTTTGTAAAGTAAAACAGAAAATATTTAGGACAACTGAAAATACTAAAACATAGAACTTGCATGAATTAAATATTCGACATTGGTCAAATAATAATCATGCCTCATCAATAAAAGTTTCTGGTTCTAAAATTCTAAACCATCATTGGATGATTTAGAAAACTTAACTCTTGTACAAAATATGGCAATAATATTCAACGTTGGTTAAAATATTCAATCACCACAAAACTTTCTGAATTTCTATGCACTTAATGAGAATTAATCCATGTTGGCTTTATAATAAACAGTAATGCATAGAAAATAATCCGGTTCTAAAATTCTAAACCATCGTTGGATGATCTAGAAAATATATACACTTGTAAAAATGTGGTAACAATATCTAACGTTGGTTAAAATATTCAATTACCACAAATTTTCTGAATTCTATGCAATTTAAATAATAATGAATCCATGTTGGTTTCATAATTAACTAAAAATTGCATAAAATATAAACAAAATACCAAAGTACGCAACAAGATAAAATGGTCCCAAAGTATTATCTGTAATCTTCATCAAAAAATATTTCTAAACTTTTTTCTTGAATTTTTCTATACAATTTTACTAATTTCTTTACCATTTTTCTTTTTTCGAGAAATAATAAGTGGATTTCTTAATTCACTGGAAATGGAGAAAGCCAAAGTGGCATGTCAGCCTTAAGGACCCAACGGTCATTCCGCCTAAGTCGGCCTTGCAACCCGCTCAGCGTGGCCCAGCTCAACCTTGAAGACAGGTGCGCGCGCCCAGGCCGTAACCTAGGGCGGCCACGAATTCGACCCAGCAGCCGGTCAGTGCCCCCCTTCTTATCATGTGCCATTTGATGCGATCCAACAGTCGAGATTCGTCTGCGTAGTGTAGCAGCAAAGTGTAAACCCTAACCTCACTTTTCTCCCCCCGTCGCACTCTCATTCGACGCTCTCTGGTTCTCTTGGTCGACGAGGTTCCTCTCTCAGCTTTACACCGGTGCCTCCTAGTTGGAGGACGTGACATCACCTCCAACTCTCTCTCTCTCTCTTCTCCTCCGAGTCCGACCACTATTTGTGCCATAGCCAATTCCCCAGTCTCTGCACGGTAACGATTGACTCAGTCTTTTATCTCTATCCTTGTTCTTGGTCGCCGACTGTGGCCGGTCCTGTTCTTCCGGTGAGCCGGCCAGTGCATGGCCCTGTAGTCCTTCCTGTTGGAGTGTGCGTCCCTTCGAGTGGGCGTGCCGCTGTCGGTCGGGTACTTCATGGTGGTCGTATTCGCCGGGGAGTAAGTGACTGGTGGCCCTATTGGTCGTTCACTTGTTAACTTGTGTACTCCCCGGGATCTAATCCTCTTCACTCAATTCCCACTTTGTGTGTGTTGGGGACCATAATTAGGGGTACCCTCAAGGCTCCTAATCTCAGCTCGTAACCCCCATCAGCACAAAGCTGCAAAGGCCTGATGGGTGCGATTAAGTCAAGGATCGGTCCACTCAAGGGACACGATCTCGCCTCGCTCGAGCCCAGCCTCGGGCAAGGGCAGCCAACCCCGGAGGATTTACGTCTCGCCCGAGGACCCCCTCCAGCGATGGACACACCTTCGGCTCGCCAGAGGCCCAGACTTCAGCAAGAAGCAACCTTGGCCAAGCCGCCACGCCGACCGACCGTATCGCAGGAGCCTTTAATGCAAAGGTGGCCTGACACCTTATCCTGAAACGCGCCCTTCAGTCGACAGAGCCAAAGTGACCGCAGTCACTTCGCCGCTCCACTGACCGGCCTGACAAGAGGACAGCGCCGTCTGCGCCGCTCTGACTGTTGTGCCACTCGGCAGAGTGAGGCTGACAGCAGCCAAGTCCGGCCTCAGGCGCCATAGGAAACTCCGCTTCGCCCGACCCTAGGGCTCGGACTCGGGCTCAGCCCCGGAACACGACGAACTCCGCTTCGCCCGACCCTAGGGCTCGGACTCGGGCTCAGCCCCGGAAGACGACGAACTCCGCTTCGCCCGACCCCAGGGCTCGGACTCGGGCTCAGCCCCTGAAGACGATGAACTCCGCTTCGCCCGACCCCAGGGCTCGGACTCGGGCTCAGCCCCGGAAGACGACGAACTCCGCTTCGCCCGACCCCAGGGCTCGGACTCGGGCTCAGCCCCGGAAGACGACGAACTCCGCATCGCCCGACTGTAACACCCCTGGTGTTACTGTAACTAAAACTTGAGCATGGCATCATAAGCATTGACATTGCATATGTTTGATACACCTAGAGTGCATTCACTAGGTAAAAATTTCAAACAAGTTGTATTGTTTAAAGTGTTTTTGCAAATAGGACCCTGGATAGGGGACCTAACCCTAAACAGGGATTGAAGGGGTAAAACTTAACTCAAGATGAGAAAACCTAAAGATTTTAGGTAAAGAGTCATAAAATAGCCCAAACACAAAGTTGAATCACATTTATACCCCTGGAATCCCAGAAACCCTAATTAGGACCCTGGAAAATCCTAAAACTAAACCCTAGGGACCTATGTGCAAAATTAGTCCACTTTTGGGCTAAAGTGCAAAAACCAAGTCAAATAAGTATTTTAAGTCATTTGGTTCACAAATATGTGGACTTGAAAGCCAAACCCTAAGTTTTGGACTCATTTGCAAAAAGGACCCCAATTTTGATTCATATGCTAAGTCTGAAATCAGGGTTATAGGCCCAACTTTGGGGCTGTGTAGCTTTCAAAATAATGAGAATTCATATTAGGTCACCACATCAAAATTGTAACCTGATTATAGAAGAACAACTTTGCTTAAGGTGGTAAGCTCACTTGTTAAGAAAAATCCAGAGATAATTGGGCCTGAAGTTGGACTGTCAGACTGCTTGAGGTTTGAAATTCAGAGTAACAGTGTTATGAGATGAACTTTGAGCTCAATTTTGAGTGGGATCCAGTGACTTTTTGTGGGAGCACATTGTAGCAAAGTTATAAATGGATTATAGCTCTATAACTTTGCTGCAGAAAGTTGGCATAGGTTTCACACAAAATCAGGAGTAAATTGAGCTCCAAGAAGCTCTGTCAGGTCGACTGACTGAAGGAGCACCATGGTACAGTGCTCAGATTGGGATAAGACTGCCAGCACCTGATGTTCACCGCCGGTGACCGATTGCCGCCGTGATTCGTGCGACAGTCGGTCCACGTTGTTCTCGGGGTAAGTGGGTAACACCGGCGTACGCCGCCGTGGATAACTCCGGCCATAAACAAGTCCGGCCACCGTACATGCGTCACCGTGGCGGAGATCGATAAGAACGCCGGTGAACAACGCCTCCCGGCCATGCGCCGCGTGGCCTAGCCTCTCTGCAGCACCGCCGTGACACCTTAAGGCTGTCCCATCGTCGCCAGGGAGCCTGCCACGGCAATGGACACGAAATCACCGCGCCCCGGTTTTTACTTATCTCCGACCGCCACACGTCGCCGTTAAAATTCCCGGCCACCGTCGAAGCTGCCTATAAATTGAGCCCTCCCCTAGCTGCGTAGCATCATCACCCACCCAGCCCCTAGCAATTGTTAGCAGTCGTGCCTCCGAGAGCTCGAATTTGGATTTCTCCCCAAAACTGTTTTCGCCACCGTGAACTCGCCTCACCGCGGCTAGCCCCTCTCCCGGTCAGTTCACCTCTTCCTCTCCCTCGTTCAAGTTTTCCCTTAAGCCTACGATGCTTGCCGAGCCACTGAATTGAACTAGGAGTCCATTAATCGCCGGGAACACGTCAAGCTAACCGCCATGCTTTCGGTCACCGTGGCTAGAGCTCCATAGTTAGTCTTAGATGCAATTAGTTTGGGGAAAATACTCCCCTGGTCATGAATTTGGGTTAGTCTTAGTCTCGACGCCGGTCATCGCCTCAATCGGCCGGTCCAGGACCTCGCCGGAGTTTCTCCGCGCGAGAACGCCGTCGTGGACCTCCCACTACAAAGAAATAGAACCTGGGGGGTTTATTTGCAAAGCGTCAGTGACTTGAACAAATAGTAAAAGAATTCGTTCTCAGTTAACCAAAAACCAGAGGCCCTTTCCGCAAAGCTGCCAGGGCGCGGGCGCGCGCGGGCACCTTTCTCCCTCTAGCTGGGCCACTGGGCTGAAATCAGCCCAGTACTATTCACCTGTTTTCTTTTTCTTTTTACTCCAGAGCCAAAACAATTATAAAAAAATGTAGAAAAATGGTAAAATTATGAAACCAATTTTCCTAGGTTCATTATTGTTGGGGTCGTGCTTCGGTGCGCCGAAGGTCTCACACGAAGAAGCAGCTTCGGCTGAAGTCGTCTCCAAGAGATGGCCGAAGGTTCCTTTTCATGGAGCTTCGGCGTTTCAAACCGACATAGAGATAGAATGACCTTTTTATACATATAGGTCTGAGTCAATGTTGTAAACATTTGTAAGGGGCATAATTGTAATTTGTCACAGGCTGCGACCTGTGCCTATAAATAGATGAACAGTACCTCTGTACTGTTCACGCGAACCTGTCATTTGCCTTCGCATCACACTTGCTCTCCTGCCTTCCTCAGGACCGAAGGTACATTTGTAATTTGAAGTCATTTGTATTCATTCATATTAGTGGAAATGGAAATGATTCTATGTTAATATTTGAATGTCTATTTTATACCTCATGATTTATATGAATGCTTCATCCCTCGCTATTATGTTTACGAAGGTATGTCCTTCGTAACCTTCGTCCGAAATTCCTTATATCTCGAAGGGATATAATGTAGTGGAGGACGAAGGACCTTAACATTTAACATTTTCTGTGTTGCCTTGTTCTTAACTCTTAGCATTTGAGAACAAGCCCCCAACAATTATTTTCCCTAGAATTTAATAAAAATAGTTTTGTGATTTTTAGTGGAAATAAGAAATTTTAGGGCATTTAAAGTAGTTAAAAGTAGTAGTTTTGGATTTTTAAAAGATAAGTTGTAATCCCAAAAATGCTCAAAACTTTTATATGAGTTCCTCATATTATTTAGAAGCCTTGGGTAGAATTTGGGTTGATTTAGACCTTGTTTGATCACCAAACCCCAAAACACCCCCCTGCCCTATGAACTCCTTTACTGACTCCGGAAACCCTAGGTTCTCGGAGTACCATGAAGGAAAGTTGTACTCAAGACTTAAATAATAAGTTTATATTATCTTTGCACCCTCATGAGCATCCCATGGCATCCATTCTTATACATCTGCATGATTATGATTAGAACGTGAAGAAGAAGAGGAAATCACCGAAGAAAGGACACCACCACCCTCGGATTCTCAAGCAGGCAACTGCTTCTACTTTGATATTTGCGGATCCGAGCCAGACTCACCTGTTAACAAAGGCAAGCCCCGGTGCATGCAACCCCATTTCCTTGTGTTTTTAAATACTTTTCGCACACCTTACGTCAAGTGAAATGTGCATTAAGTTCATAGGAATTGCTTGGAACCTTTTGATGCATTGCTTTCCTTGATATCCATACCTTTATAGATACTTCTGGTGAAGTATCAAAATTGATTTACAAAAATGCTTAGCCCTGCTTAGATCTTGTGGATAGAGGTTGTCTTTTGCTGTACTGCCTAGCTCAGGGGTTATCCTGAGGAAAGATGACTTCTACCTGCAAGAATATTTTCTTTTGGAGCAATGGTGGGATCTTACTGCAAAGTTCCCTATGATGCTCTTTTCATCCTAAGGAACAGAAACAATCCTAAGGATGAAAGTACTTAAATCGAGACTTGGGTTAAGAACAGGTGATGTTCTACCCAGGTTGATTAAGGATTGAATGCGTATGTAGGCGTGCTGATCGAGGACCCTTTAACTGGTCACATGCCTCGTCATGGGTAAGCCTTGCCTCGGGCAGACTAAGGCCAGAATAAGATAACACGAAATGGGCGTGGAGCGGTGGCGAGAGTAGAGTGTACCCTCCGTGGCAAGAGGCTGGACGGTGGTGTATCTGTGCTCTCGGTTTGCGTGAACCTGATCTGGTCTTAAGAACCCCGGTGGCGGGTTGACATATGCAAGGGTTAAGTGCTACATATGTCGTGTGATTGGAGATCCTCAGCTGAGTATAATCGATTCGGATCGCCGTACCTTCGCGGTTATGAAGACTTGGTCACTTCCCTGCAACCTAAGTCAGGATGTGAACACTATGAATAAAAAGGATGTTGTATTGATGAGATGATGAAATTAGACTAGATGCAAACAGTGTCCATTAATATTCAATCTGGCGTTAAAAGATTGAAAGTAAGGACTCACCTTAGTAAGCTATTTCTGCAAAGGTATCTAAGTTGATTTTTGCTAAAGCCTCACCTTGATTCCTATTTATCCAGCATACCCTTGAGAGTCTTTTCCTTAGTCGGGTAAGACTTGCTGAGTAATTCCATACTCAGGGTTTATCCCCTTGTTGTTTTTAGGTGAGGAAGCAGCAGATTTCTGTTGCTTCTGTACCAAGGTGGTTCCTAATGAAGATAAGCAAGAATGAAGTGCGGGAGGAAAGGATCCTCCATTAATACTTTTGTGTGATAACTGTCGGGAGGAGTTTTTACCTCCCTTGGTATGTGTAATAATAATATTCTGCACTCGTTATATAGTTCTGGTCTGTAATAAACAACGTGATCCTACTTTTTAATAAATGTAAGCTTATATAATCGCTTCCGCATTTCTTTATCTCCGATGTTCTGTAATGTCTGCAAGACGGGTGAGACGTTCCTGGAAAGGTAAGGAAAGATACCGAGCTTGTCAAGTAGTTCAGGGGCACCTATGGGGTTGTCTGAGGTCCGTTGGACAAGGACAACTGTAGGTGGGCCTAATTACTTGGGAGGTTCCGTCACAGCTGGTATCGGAGCGTAGCCCTTCTTGACAGATATTATAGTGGCATCTTCAAAAGGATTTTCTTAGACTTATCTATAAAATTGCTTCTCTTCTTACCTAAGCATCTCTGAAGAGTTTATTTCAAGGACCAGATAGGAAGAGTGCAATGTATAGAAGGTTGAATCAACTAAGGTTGATTCTGTAATTATTCATGCATCATGCTAAGAATTGTACTAATAAATTTTCCCCCTTAGCAAATGCCGCCACGTACAAGGAAAACGGCACGTAAGCATACTGGACCCATCGGTGTGCCTCGGCATCAACTTGCCCCACGAGAGCAAGACAGCAGTAGTGGGAGCAACGATCCTATTGGTGATCTCGAAGCTCGCGTGAATCAACTTCAAGTGGAGTTGCAACGCAGGACTAATCTATGGGTTGCGGACGGTGACCGAATAAATGATTTAAGAAGTTACATCCGTACCCTGCAAGATCAACTAGCTGACTGAGATTTGGCACTTGATTGGGCAGTGCAGTCTCGTTCGGTAGCTTTAGCTAAGGAAGCGAAGGCTCGAGCACGAGTCAACGAACTTAGCGTTGCTATTGACAACTTGCAGGTATATTGCAATACTTTACATGAAGAAGTTCATGTACTGTATTCGCAATTACACCCAAATGTCCCTGCGGATCTCGTCAGGACTGAAGCCGGAACCTCGCATACTGCGAGAGAAGCGCTTGGTGGGGAGTTAGACCTTTTTAGGCCTCCTCCTTCTTTGAGGCTGGTCGACGTATGGTCTCCCACCCCTGACGATGAAGCTACCAAGAGCAATCAAAAGCAGGAATAGTAGTGTAGCTTGTAGAAGTAGAGATAGTATGTTGTATAATAGGTTGAACTTTTGTATAATGGGTAATGTATCCTGTTATGTAAAATCGAGTCTGTATCATTACTTTTTATAGTAATGTAAAATGGAAGGCTTCTTTGGCATATTATGTTTACTTCAAATGTTCTTTGCCTCAGATGCCGACCAGGACTCGAGGACAGGACGCAGCAGGAACTTCTGGGGGAAGGGATGTTACCCCAAACCCACCTCCGGTTCCTCCCACATTGGCCGAGGCGATTGCCGCCTTGGTAAATGCCACCGCCGACAATACCCGCTTTCTTAGGTAAATGGCGGGTCAATAGCAATTCCAGTAGCAGGCAGGAAGGGGTTATCAGCAAGGCCCCCGTGAAACCACCTATCTGGACTTCTCTGAAACCCGTCCACCCCTATTCGTCAAGGCAGAGGACCCGTTGGAAGCCGATGAGTGAATACGGGTTATTGAACAAAAGTTTGGTCTTCTCCGCTGTTCAGAAACGCAGAAGCCATTATTCGCAGCACAACAACTACGTGGCCCTGCCAGTACCTGGTGGGGAAATTTTGTGGCTATTCAACCTGTCAACCATCAAATCACCTGGGAAGAATTTAAAGCAGCCTTCCGTGAGCACTACATACCCGAAGGTGTGCTGCATATGAAACAAGAAGAATTCATGAAGCTGAAACAAGGAGGAGATACCGTCAATCAGTATCTCAACAAGTTTAATCACCTGTCGCAGTATGCCATCGACCAGGTGAATACTGATTTAAAGAAAAAGAACTGCTTCATGAGGGGTCTAAATGACCGGTTGCAGCGAAAGATGGCCACATGTATAGATCTCACGTATGGAAAGGTTGTCAGTACAGCCTTATCTGTTGAAGCAAAATACGCAAGTTCTGGGAAGAACAAGGGATTCGGTGGTGAGAGGCCTAATCAGGGCCAGGCGAAGAGGCAACGGTTTGTGATCCGGCCTTCTAGCCAAAATCGCACTTTTTCTCGTCCACCTGCATTCCCTTTCAAGCAGCCAATCATTATTCGCCCCAACAATACCCCCACTCCCCCAAATCAGCCGGGTGCCCCAGGCACTCGATTCCCTGCTTTGCCCAGCTCTTCAACCGGGTGTTTCAATTGCGGCAAGTCGGGACATTTCATCAAAGACTGCCCATATCCCAAGCAAAATCAATTAAATGCTCAACAAGGATCTGGGAAATCAACTCAGCCTAAGGGAAATACTATGGAGAAGAATACAAAGAAGACGGGGCTTGTATACTACACCCAAGTGGCCACTACACCGGAAGGAGAGCCGGTGATGATGGGTACGTTTCCCGTGGCCAGTCACCCTGCAATTATTCTTTTTTATTCTGGTGCTTCGCATACATTCATTTGCAAGAAATTTGTGGAGCAACATCACATTGCATGCCATGAATCAAAAGAGGGATTTAAAATTCATTCACCTGGGGGACATATTTTTACTCAAGAAGTGGCCTATGAAGTGCCAGTAACAATGGCCAGACGGAACTTTCCTGCTAACATGATTGTTCTGAAAGGCCAGGATATAGATGTAATTTTGGGTATGAATTGGTTAACCCAACACAAGGCAATTCTCAACACTGAACTCAGAACCGTCAGGTTGAGCTATAATCAAGAAGAGATTCTTTTGTCTCTCCCCATAACCAATCTAGCCAAAGCTTCTGGTAGAATATATATAAAGCCATTGTACCAGAGATCAAGAACATTCCGGTAGTATGTGAGTTTCCAGATGTATTTCCGGAAGATTTGCCTGGACTGCCCCCTGAAAGAGATGTAGAATTTGTAATTGAGCTAAAGCCCGGTACGGCTCCCATCTCCCGAAGATTGTACTGTATGCCCCCTAATGAGTTGGCGGAATTGAAGATTCAATTACAAGATCTACTGAATAAGGGATTCATCCGGCCAAGCTCGTCTCCATGGGGTTGCCCCGCCATTTTTGTTAAAAAGAAGGATCAAACCTTGCGAATGTGCGTGGATTATCGACCCCTGAATGAGGTCACCATCAAGAATAAGTACCCTCTTCCAAGGATCGACATCTTATTTGATCAACTGACTGGGGCGAGGGTATTTTCCAAAATTGATCTCAGGTCGGGCTATCACCAAATCCGTATTCGGGCCGAGGATATACCGAAGACCGCGTTTACTACGCGGTACGGATTGTTTGAATACCTGGTAATGTCTTTCGGGCTCACAAATGCTCCTGCCCACTTCACCTATTTGATGAACTCGGTGTTCATGCCCGAGTTGGACAAGTTCGTGGTGGTCTTCATCGACGATATCTTAATATATTCTAAAAATGAAGAGGAGCATGCTCAGCATCTACGGATTGTATTGACGCGCCTGAGGGAACATCAGCTGTATGCCAAATTCAGCAAGTGCGCGTTTTGGCTGGAGGAAATTCAATTTTTGGGGCACGTGTTATCGGCCAAAGGAATTGCGGTAGATCCTAGCAAAGTCAAAGATATTCTGGAGTGGAAACCCCCAACCACTGTTCACCAAGTCCGGAGTTTTCTTGGACTCGCTGGATATTATCGCAGATTCATACCAGATTTTTCTAAGCTTGTGAAGCCAATCACAAGTTTATTGAAGAATGACATTAAGTTCAATTGGTCTTCTAAGTGTAATGAAGCCTTTGAGCAATTGAAGACATTATTAACCACTGCTCCGGTATTAGCTCAACCAGACATCACTAAGCCTTTTGATGTATATTGTGATGCATCTGGCAGTGGACTCGGTTGCGTATTAATGCAAGAGGGCCGAGTAATTGCATATGCTTCAAGGCAGTTGCGCCGACATGAGGAGCATTACCCAACTCATGATCTGGAGCTAGCTGTTGTGGTTCATGCCCTGAAAATTTGGCGTCACTATCTGCTGGGAAATATCTGTCACATATATACAGATCATAAAAGGTTGAAGTACATCTTCACCCAGTCAGAATTAAATATGAGGCAAAGACGATGGCTTGAGCTTATTAAGGACTATGAACTGGAGATCCATTATCACCCAGGCAAAGCCAATGTGGTGGCAGATGCACTGAGCCGTAAGGCTTCCTGCCACTGTCTTGTGGTGAAGACCTCTGACAACACTTTGTGCCAAGAGATGGAAAAGTTAAACCTGGGGATAATCCAACAAGGGACTCTGAATCAGCTAAAGCTTGAGTCAATCATTTTGCAAAGGATAATTGATGCTCAAAAGGATAATCTGGGTATGAAGCACATACGAGAGAAGATAAGGGCTGGAGTAGCCAAATGTTTCAAGGAAGACGATCAAGGTGTGTTATGGTTTAAAAACCGCATAGTAGTGCCAAAGAATGAAGAACTCCGCCAGCGAATTCTTGAGGAGGCACATCTTAGTCGGTATTCTATTCATCCCGGAAGCACTAAGATGTACCAAGACTTGAAGCAACATTACTGGTGGACAAAGATGAAGATTGAAATTGCACGCTATGTGGCTAAGTGTGACACTTGCAGACGTGTCAAGGCCATACACATGAAAACTGCTGGTCCATTACAATCTTTGCCAATCCCAACATGGAAATGGGAAGACATAAGTATGGACTTTATTGTGGGACTGCCCAGGACGGCCAAAGGGTATGATTCTATTTGGGTTATCGTTGATCGACTCACAAAGATTGCCCACTTCTTACCCGTCAGGGCCAAATATACAGTAGCCACTTATGCAGCATTATATATTGGCCGTATTCTCAGTTTGCATGGTATTCCAAAAACTATAGTGTCGGATCGTGGACCTTAGTTCGTATCCAAGTTTTGGGAAGAACTTCATAAATCCTTGGGTACCAAATTGCTCCACATTTCGGCCTATCATCCTCAAACAAGTGGACAGACTGAGAGGGTCAATCAAATACTTGAGGATATGCTGCGGGCATGTGTTCTGGACTTCTCACAGAAATGGGATGAATGTTTGCCCTTAGCGGAGTTTTCATACAATAATAGTTATCAAGAAAGTATCAAGATGGCACCTTTTGAAGCTTTATATGGGCGACGGTGTCGAACTCTGCTAAATTG
The DNA here is from genome assembly GCA_029449295.1 of Zea luxurians. Classification (NCBI taxonomy): domain Eukaryota; kingdom Viridiplantae; phylum Streptophyta; class Magnoliopsida; order Poales; family Poaceae; genus Zea; species Zea luxurians. Next base: position 308,005 of record JAOPSE010000205.1, on the reverse strand, counting down.
GTCTGAACCTGGAGAAAGGTACTTCTTTAGGCCTGATATGGTGAAAGAAGTCGAAGAAAAGGTTCAAAAAATTATTCATAATATGAAGAAAGCTCAGACTCGACAAAAGAGTTATGCAGACCGACGACGACAACCCTTATGCTTTCTGGTAGGCGATTATGTCTACTTGAAAGTTTCACCAATGAAGGGTGTATCGCGTTTCGGGGTTAAAGGGAAACTTGCACCTAGGTATATTGGTCCATTTCCGGTACTTGAGCAATGTGGGCCAGTGGCATATCGACTGCAACTCCCCAAAATTCTGTCTGCTATCCATAATGTGTTCCATGTGTCGCAATTGAAGAAGTGTCTTCGGGTTCCCGATCGAACCATTGAAGTGACAGATGTTGTCCTGGAACCAGATTTAACATACTCGGAACATCCTATTCGAGTTCTGGATCAAAAGGACAGGGTTACCCGGAAAAAGACTCTCAAGTTTTACAAGATACAATGGAACCAACATGCTGAGGAAGAGGCTACGTGGGAAACTCAAGACTTCTTGAATAAGAATTTCCCAGGCTTTCTAGCCTCATGTAATTTGTAAAGTGTATATAGTTATTGCAATAAAGGAGTGAACCCCCACACCACCCCTGCCTTGTACCAGAAAGAAGGAAATAAAAATGTGACACATTTCCTTTTCCATTACTCACCCTAGGACTTTAAATCTCGGGACGAGATTCTTTTATGGGGGGAAGGATGTAACACCCCTGGTGTTACTGTAACTAAAACTTGAGCATGGCATCATAAGCATTGACATTGCATATGTTTGATACACCTAGAGTGCATTCACTAGGTAAAAATTTCAAACAAGTTGTATTGTTTAAAGTGTTTTTGCAAATAGGACCCTGGATAGGGGACCTAACCCTAAACAGGGATTGAAGGGGTAAAACTTAACTCAAGATGAGAAAACCTAAAGATTTTAGGTAAAGAGTCATAAAATAGCCCAAACACAAAGTTGAATCACATTTATACCCCTGGAATCCCAGAAACCCTAATTGGGACCCTGGAAAATCCTAAAACTAAACCCTAGGGACCTATGTGCAAAATTAGTCCACTTTTGGGCTAAAGTGCAAAAACCAAGTCAAATAATTATTTCAAGTCATTTGGTTCACAAATATGTGGACTTGAAAGCCAAACCCTAAGTTTTGGACTCATTTGCAAAAAGGACCCCAATTTTGATTCATATGCTAAGTCTGAAATCAGGGTTATAGGCCCAACTTTGGGGCTGTGTAGCTTTCAAAATAATGAGAATTCATATTAGGTCACCACATCAAAATTGTAACCTGATTATAGAAGAACAACTTTGCTTAAGGTGGTAAGCTCACTTGTTAAGAAAAATCCAGAGATAATTGGGCCTGAAGTTGGACTGTCAGACTGCTTGAGGTTTGAAATTCAGAGTAACAGTGTTATGAGATGAACTTTGAGCTCGATTTTGAGTGGGATACAGTGACTTTTTGTGGGAGCACATTGTAGCAAAGTTATAAATGGATTATAGCTCTATAACTTTGCTACAGAAAGTTGGCATAGGTTTCACACAAAATCAGGAGTAAATTGAGCTCCAAGAAGCTCTGTCAGGTCGACTGACTGAAGGAGCACCATGGTACAGTGCTCAGATTGGGATAAGACTGCCAGCACCGGATGTTCACCGCCGGCGACCGATTGCCGCCGTGATTCGTGTGACAGCCGGTCCACGTTGTTCTCGGGGTAAGTGGGTAACACCGGCGTACGCCGCCGTGGATAACTCCGGCCATAAACAAGTCCGGCCACCGTACATGCGTCACCGTGGCGGAGATCGATAAGAACGCCGGTGAACAACGCCTCCCGGCCGTGTGCCGCGTGGCCTAGCCTCTCTGCAGCACCGCCGTGACAACTTAAGGCTGTCCCATCGTCGCCGGGGAGCCTGCCACGGCAATGGACACGAAATCACCGCGCCCCGGTTTTTACTTATCTCCGACCGCCACACGTCGCCGTTAAAATTCCCGGCCACCGTCGAAGCTGCCTATAAATTGAGCCCTCCCCTAGCTGCGTAGCATCATCACCCACCCAGCCCCCAGCAATTGTTAGCAGTCGTGCCTCCGAGAGCTCGAATTTGGATTTCTCCCCAAAACTGTTTCCGCCACCGTGAACTCGCCTCACCGCGGCTAGCCCCTCTCCCGGTCAGTTCACCTCTTCCTCTTCCTCGTTCAAGTTTTCCCTTAAGCCTACGATGCTTGCCGAGCCACTGAATTGAACTAGGAGTCCATTAATCGCCGGGAACACGTCAAGCTAACCGCCATGCTTTCGGTCACCGTGGCTAGAGCTCCATAGTTAGTCTTAGATGCAATTAGTTTGGGGAAAATACTCCCCTGGTCATGAATTTGGGTTAGTCTTAGTCTCGACGCCGGTCATCGCCTCAATCGGCCGGTCTAGGACCTCGCCGGAGTTTCTCCGCACGAGAACGCCGTCGTGGACCTCCCACTGCAAAGAAATAGAACCTGGGGGTTTATTTGCAAAGCGTCAGTGACTTGAACAAATAGTAAAAGAATTCGTTCTCAGTTAACCAAAAACCAGAGGCCCTTTCTGCAAAGCTGCCAGGGCGCGGGCGCGCGCGGGCACCTTTCTCCCTCTAGCTGGGCCACTGGGCTGAAATCAGCCCAGTACTATTCACCTGTTTTCTTTTTCTTTTTACTCCAGAGCCAAAACAATTATAAAAAAATGTAGAAAAATGGTAAAATTATGAAACCAATTTTCCTAGGTTCATTATTTTCCCTAGAATTTAATAAAAATAGTTTTGTGATTTTTAGTGGAAATAAGAAATTTTAGGGCATTTAAAGTAGTTAAAAGTAGTAGTTTTGGATTTTTAAAAGATAAGTTGTAATCCCAAAAATGCTCAAAACTTTTATATGAGTTCCTCATATTATTTAGAAGCCTTGGGTAGAATTTGGGTTGATTTAGACCTTGTTTGATCACCAAACCCCAAAACACCCCCCCTGCCCTATGAACTCCTTTACTGACTCCGGAAACCCTAGGTTCTTGGAGTACCGTGAAGGAAAGTTGTACTCAAGACTTAAATAATAAGTTTATATTATCTTTGCACCCTCATGAGCATCCCATGGCATCCATTCTTATACGTCTGCATGGTTATGATTAGAACGTGAAAAAGAAGAGGAAATCACCGAAGAAAGGACACCACCACCCTCGGATTCTCAAGCAGGCAACTGCTTCTACTTTGATATTTGCGGATCCAAGCCAGACTCACCTGTTAACAAAGGCAAGCCCTGGTGCATGCAACCCCTTTCCTTGTGTTTTTAAATACTTTTCGCACACCTTACGTCAAGTGAAATGTGCATTAAGTTCATAGGAATTGCTTGGAACCTTTTGATGCATTGCTTTCCTTGATATCCATACCTTTATAGATACTTCTGGTGAAGTATCAAAATTGATTTACAAAAATGCTTAGCCCTGCTTAGATCTTGTGGATAGAGGTTGTCTTTTGCTGTACTGCCTAGCTCAGGGGTTATCCTGAGGAAAGATGACTTCTACCTGCAAGAATATTTTCTTTTGGAGCAATGGTGGGATCTTACTGCAAAGTTCCCTATGATGCTCTTTTCATCCTAAGGAACAGAAACAATCCTAAGGATGAAAGTACTTAAATCGAGACTTGGGTTAAGAACAGGTGATGTTCTACCCAGGTTGATTAAGGATTGAATGCGTATGTAGGCGTGCTGATCGAGGACCCTTTTACTGGTCACATGCCTCGTCATGGGTAAGCCTTGCCTCGGGCAGACTAAGGCCAGAATAAGATAACACGAAATGGGTGTGGAGCGGTGGCGAGAGTAGCGTGTACCCTCCGTGGCAAGAGGCTGGACGGTGGTGTATCTGTGCTCTCGGTTTGCGTGAACCTGATATGGTCTTAAGAACCCCGGTGGCGGGTTGACATATGCAAGGGTTAAGTGCTACATATGTCGTGTGATTGGAGATCCTCAGCTGAGTATAATCGATTCGGATCGCCGTACCTTCGCGGTTATGAAGACTTGGTCACTTCCCTGCAACCTAAGTCAGGATGTGAACACTATGAATAAAAAAGATGTTGTATTGATGAGATGATGAAATTAGACTAGATGCAAACAGTGTCCATTAATATTCAATCTGGCGTTAAAAGATTGAAAGTAAGGACTCACCTTAGTAAGCTATTTCTGCAAAGGTATCTAAGTTGATTTTTGCTAAAGCCTCACCTTGATTCCTATTTATCCAGCATACCCTTGAGAGTCTTTTCCTTAGTCGGGTAAGACTTGCTGAGTAATTCCATACTCAGGGTTTATCCCCTTGTTGTTTTTAGGTGAGGAAGCAGCAGATTTCTGTTGCTTCTGTACCAAGGTGGTTCCTAATGAAGATAAGCAAGAATGAAGTGCGGGAGGAAAGGATCCTCCATTAAGACTTTTGTGTGATAACTGTCGGGAGGAGTTTTTACCTCCTTTGGTATGTGTAATAATAATATTCTGCACTCGTTATATAGTTCTGGTCTGTAATAAACAACGTGATCCTACTTTTTAATAAATGTAAGCTTATGTAATCGCTTCCGCATTTCTTTATCTCCGATGTTCTGTAATGTCTGCAAGACGGGTGAGACGTTCCTGGAAAGGTAAGGAAAGATACCGAGCTTGTCAAGTAGTTTAGGGGCACCTATAGGGTTGTCTGAGGTCCGTTGGACAAGGACAACTGTAGGTGGGCCTAATTACTTGGGAGGTTCCGTCACACCGACCCCAGGACGAACTCCGCATCTCTGCAAGGACTCACCCCATGACGAATGGGCAAGTAGAGCGTGCCAACGGCATGATCCTGCAAGGACTCAAGCCGCGGATCAACAACAGCCTCAACAAGTTCGGCAAGCGATGGATGAAGGAGCTCCCCTCGGTGGTCTGGAGTCTGAGGACAACGCCGAGCCGAGCCACGGGCTTCACACCGTTCTTTCTAGTCTATGGGGCCGAGGCCATCTTGCCCATAGACTTAGAATACGGTTCCCCGAGGGCGAGGGCCTACGACGATCAAAGCAACCGAGCTAATCGAGAAGACTCACTGGACCAGCTGGAGGAGGCTCGGGACATGGCCTTGCTACACTCGGCACGGTATCAGCAGTCCCTGCGACGCTACCATGCCCGAGGGGTTCGGTACCAAGACATCTAGGTGGGCGACCTGGTGCTTCGGCTGTGACAAGACGCCCGAGGGCGGCACAAGCTCACGCCTCCCTGGGAAGGGCCGTTCGTCATCGCCAAAGTTCTGAAGCCCGGGACGTACAAGCTGGCCAACAGTCAAGGCGAGGTCTACAGCAACGCTTGGAACATCCTACAACTACGTCGCTTCTACCCTTAAGATGCTTTCAAGTCGTTCATACACCTCGTTCACACACAAAGTCTAACCATCAAGGAAGGGTCGGCCTTGCCTCGGCAAAAAGCCCGACCCTCCCTCGGGGGCTAGAAGGGGGAACCGCTCTGCGTCAAAATTTTTCCTCGGAAAAAGATCTTTTCTGCTAGAATATCTCTCGTCCTTTTCGACTACTTCGAAAGTGGATCCTGAAAACGACGGAGTACACGTAAGCAGCCAAGGCTGACCGAGCCGAGGGACTCCTACGCCTCCGGGATACGGATACCTCACTCATCACTTTCTGCGATAAGTAACTCACGCTCGGATAAGCGATTCCGCTGATCGAACAAGTCCCAACGCTCGAAGACCCTTCTGCCGAAACGATTTTTCGGGCCTTCTCGACTACATCGATAGCAGAATCCGGCGGACGAGTAAGAGTACACGTAAGCGGCAAGGCCGACCGAGCCGAGGGATTCCTACGCCTCCGGGATACGGATACCTCACTCATCACCTTGCGTGAAAAGTAACTCTCGCTTGGACAAACAACTCTGTTATCGACAAATAAGTCCAGATACTCGAAGCAAGGGGAAAAGGCACGCAGCTTTACAACACGACGACAGTATGTTTGGGCCTCGGCGGCCGCAGAAAACATACGCACACTACAAGATGACCTGATCCTGCAGGCTCGGACCTTGACGGTTGAAGGGAGCAGCAGCACCCTCGGCGTCAACTACACCTTCGGTGAGGTCCGACCTAGCCTCGGACGGCGACGCGGTCGGAGGATCTCCACTTCGAAGGACAACATCAGCACCATGCCCGAGCCATCGCCGCCAGGGTCTCTTCCAGGAGTCCGGCTCGAGCAGACGGCTCGGCCGGCCACCCCGAAGCCTCAGCCAGCTGTCCCCCGAGGACATCAGCCCGGCTTGTGGCCTCGGCAACTCAACTCCGACGCTGGTCCCGCCAGTGGATAGCCCGGCCGGGCTCCGGCCGACGAAGTCTTCTTTTCAAGTCAACTCCGCCTCTGTCTGTGCTGGCACCGCTACCTCCGGCTTCGACTCATCGAAGAGCGGCCGAGGGTTTCTTTAACTAAGCAAGGGAAACCTCGGACAGCAAGGCCGACCGAGCCGAGGGACTCCTACGCCTCCGGGATACGGATACCTCACTCGTCACCTTCGCACGAGGCAACTCACGCTTGGTGAAGCGGTTCAGATAGCCGACAGGCGAGTCTTAGTGCTCGAAATGAAGAAAAAATATGGCTCCGTGCCGAAAATACATACATGTTCAGGCCCCGACAGCCACAATGAACAGACTCCGGCACTCAAGGTGCCATTACAAACGGAACTCCGGTTCCACCTCCGCAGGTACGAACAACCCCACACGATTGGGGGGCCTGCGGAGCAACAGAAGGCCGACGGGTGGCACGCCGCCGCCCGCTCCAGCAGCGACGACGATGACTTCTGCTCCGAGCGGCCAAACAGCAGCAGCGATGACCTCAGGGCGGATGCTGCTGCCATAAAGCCCTCGCCCACATCCCCACTCGGGGGGCGAGGACGAGCCGAAGGCCGTAGAGTTGGAGGTCAGTCTGTGGGCGGCACCGGCTATCTCGTCGGCGGAGAAACCTCTTCCGGCTGTCGTGGCGAAAGGTGGCGCCGGAAGCGGCGCCGAAGCCGCTCGGATCGAAGAGCCAGGCACGCGGCAGCTGCCAGTGCCATGAACGGCGAACGCCCTCCCCCCCGATCACTAAGGGAAGGAGCGGGCCACTGCCCGCGCAGAGACCAACCCCAACTCGGCGCACTCCCCTCCCCAGCACTGATGATGAACATCCTTGAAGCTGAGGGAGGGGCGGAGGCCGCAGCCTGGCTTGCTTCTCCCCACTCAGGAGCTGGTGGTCACCGTCTTGGGTGACCACCGGCGAGGGGATGCAGTCAGGGTGCCTGACGAAAATCCTTGAAGCCGAACGATGGCTGAAAGGTAACAACTTCCGCGAAGTTGCGTTTCCCCAACGATGACAAGGCGGAAGAACCACGGGCACCCCCCATCTTGGGGCTCGAAAGGTGGAAAGACACGATGCATGAGGGGAGCGTGAAGACATGGTTGCCCTTCAAGGGGGTCGCCCTCCTTTTAAAGGCAACTCTCCCCACTTGCGTCCTCAGCCGTCGCGGGCTGAGTCTTCTCCAACACGCTCCAAGGTCCTCCCCCTATGACATGGGGGCTGGGTCCCACGCGTCATGCAAGCTGGCCCAGGGCAGAAGAAGACAAACCACCGCGCGCGGCGCACGCAACTGCCCAGCGGTTACAAGCATTCCCCCACTTTCGCCCAGACCAGTGGGTGAAAGGGCGGACCGCCATGCAGGCGTCATGCAACCGCACCGAAGGGGCGCACCCTTTCGACTTCGACGCGTCCAGCATGGAGGCTCAGACCCACGCGTCATGCAACCAGCGCGCCGGTCGCAACGTGCAAGAAACCGCACCGCCACTCGCGCCACTACCGCGCCTCCTCGACTGCGGAACCAGTACCGCGACTCGAGGCAACCCTGCGCATGACCCAACAGTGCCAACCAGGCACATCGGTCACGGGCCAGTCAGCTACAGGAGAAGGCGCGACGGTCGATGCGGCCAGAAATGGGCCGGCAGTAATGGCGGTGGCAGGCAAGCGAAAGCAGCAGTCAAGTCGTCAGCCAAGCTCACGTCCCCTCCTGGGACAGCGGGAGAGCCCTCTCCCACGGCGTGAAGATGGCACGCCCGTGTCCCGTTCCTCGAACGGCTCGCGCACGTGCAACGGCTGCCCCGCGAACCACTCGTCCCATCGCATTAACTCTGCGGCGGGACAGGCGGCACCTTTGGCAGGAGAAGCGGGCGACGCTTCGCCTTCGCCATAATGACCGCGTCCAAAAAGGTACGCCGCGTCATTCGATTTCGTATCATTTTCCTCTTTCTCTCTCTTACAACAGGGACCGGGAAAGGGGATGCCCCGAAAGGGATCCTTCTCCGCGAAGGAAACGGGCCCCGAGCCCCCTACTGATCAGAGGTTCGAAGGCTGGCCCCTCGGAGGGGTTCAACAGCCGCCTCAGAGTGCTCGGGCTCCGCGCCCACTACTGGTCAGGGGTTCAAAGGCCAGCCCCTCGGAAGGGTTCAACGACCGCCTCAGGCCACTCGGGCTCCGCGCCCACTACTGATTAGGGGTTCGTAGGCTGGCCCTCGAAGGGTTCACAGCCGCCTCAGACGCAGAGCGAGGGATGACCCTGGGTACGTTCGATACATAACCAAGGCTCGGGCTACGCTCCCGAGGTACCCTAGGACATTTCCGAGACCAGCGGGAACGATCTTGTAACGGAATCCCATCAGAGGGAGGCATCGAGCCCTCGGACCCCGTCAAAAGGGGACCGGGTCCGGCAGATCACCCGCAGGTACTTTTGGAGCGCGCCTCCGGGCCTCTAGCCGACCCCTAACAAATGGGGCGTGGGCGTCCACTCGGATTACCTGTTAGCAGCTCACCGGAGACACCATATTCGACGCCCTCCAAGGGCAACATGGCGCTTTTTCCCCCCTCCTCCTTGCGGAAAGGCGACGCAGGGGCGTATGTAAAGAAGTCGAGTCTGTCCTTGACCGTCCTCTCGCCCTGTGCGGAGGCTCGGGGGCTGCTCTTGCAAACCCGGCTCCAGCCAAACCGTTGACAGCGTCAACATACCAGCCCGAGAACTTGGGACCCGACCGTGCACCCGGGCTACGGCCAGCTCGCATGAGGGAACAACCAGACCAACCGAAGCATTGTGAAACGCATTAAGACCTCGAAGGAGTCAAACCACTCCTCCGAGGCCTCGGGGGCTACACCCGGCGGGTGTGCTCGCGCGCACCCACCGGAACAAAATGCAACCGAGAAAGGCTGGTCCCCTTGCAAAAAAGTGCGACAAAAGCCTCCAAGCGAGTATTAACACTCCATTCGAGGCTCGGGGGCTACTGTCGGGGACCATAATTAGGGGTACCCTCAAGGCTCCTAATCTCAGCTGGTAACCCCCATCAGCACAAAGCTGCAAAGGCCTGATGGGTGCGATTAAGTCAAGGATCGGTCCACTCAAGAGACACGATCTCGCCTTGCCCGAGCCCAGCCTCGGGTAAGGGCAGCTGACCCCGGAGGATTTACGTCTCGCCCGAGGACCCCCTCCAGCAACGGACACACCTTCGGCTCGCCCGAGGCCCAGACTTCACCAAGAAGCAACCTTGGCCAAGCCGCCACGCCGACCGACCGTATCGCAGGAGCCTTTAATGCAAAGGTGGCCTGACACCTTATCCTGACGCACGCCCTTCAGTCGACAGAGCCGAAGTGACCACAGTCACTTTGCTGCTCCACTGACCGGCCTGAGAAGAGGACAGCGCCGCCTGCGCTGCTCCGACTGCTATGCCACTCGGCAGAGTGAGGCTGACAGCAGCTAAGTCCGGCCTCAGGCGCCATTGGAAACTCCGCTTCGCCCGACCCTAGGGCTCGGACTCGGGCTCAGCCCTGAAAGACGACGAACTCCGCTTCGCCCGACCCCAGGGCTCGGACTCGGGCTCAGCCCCAGAAGACGACGAACTCCGCTTCGCCCAACCCCAGGGCTCGGACTCGGGCTCAGCCCCGGAAGACGACGAACTCCGCTTCGCCCGACCCCAGGGCTCGGACTCGGGCTCAGCCCCGGAAGACGACGAACTCCGCTTCGCCCGACCCCATGGCTCGGACTCGGGCTCGGCCCCAGAAGACGACGAACTCCGCTTCGCCCGACCCTAGGGCTCGGACTCGGGCTCAGCCTCGAAAGACGACGAACTCTGCATCACCCGACCCTAGGGCTCGGACTCAGCCCTGGCCTCAGCCGACAGTCTCCGCCTCGCCCGACCCGGGGGCTCGGACTCGACCTCGGCCTCGGAAGACAGACTCGACCTCGACCTCGGAGGAGCCACCGCCTCGCCCAACCCAGGGCTCGGACCAACCACGTCACAGGAGGCGCCGTCATTACCCTACCCCAAGCTAACTCAGGCTACGGGGAACAAGACCGGCGTCCCATCTGGCTCGCCCGATAAACAAGTAATGGTGGCGCCCCGCATGCTCCATGACGACGGCGGCTCTCAGCCCCCTTACGGAAGCAAGGAGACGTTAGCAAGGACTCGACAGCCCCAACAGTTGTCCTTCCACCAGGCTCTAGCGCTCCTCCGATGGCCACGACACCACACGAACCGGGTGCCAAAACCTCTCCGGCTGCCACGACGGCATGTACTTAGGGCGCTAGCTCTTCTCCGCTAGACACATTAGCACACTGCTACACCCCCCATTGTACACCTGGATCCTCTCCTTACGCCTATAAAAGGAAGGTCCAGGGCCCTCTTACAGAGGGTTGGCCGCGCGGGGAAGGACGGGACAGCGCTCGCGTGAGCCTCTTGCTCCCTCCCGCGTGGACGCTTGTAACCCCCTACTGTAAGCGCACCCGACCTGGGCGCGGGACAAACATGAAGGCCGCGGGTTTCCCCTTTTACGCCTGTCTCCCTCCGGCTTCTTCCCCCCTTCGCGCTCCGTCTCGCGCCGACCCATCTGGGCTGGGGCACGTGGCGACAATTTACTCGTCGGTCCAGGGACCCCCCAGGGTCGAAACGCCGACAGTGTGTATATGTGAAAGTCGCCTAGAGGAGGGTGAATAGGCGAAACATGAAAATTATAAACTTTGAACACGCACTTCACCCGAGGTTAGGGTTAGAAATAAATAATAGTGAATTCAGAGTGCGAAAGATAATTCTTCTTGCTATGAGTTTCTCAATCAATGCGGATAACTTTGGGAGCAAACTCAAACCAATGTGAGCAAGAGAACTTTAGAGAGAGAGAGGAGAGGGGAGAAACAGATCGAGTGGTGAAGATCAACACAAGTGAACACGTCGATTTATTTCCTGGGGTACGGTTCCAAAGAACCTACTCCCCATTGAGGAGGCCACAGAGGTCGGGTCTATTTCAACCCTTTTTCTCTCTCAATCGGTCACCTAGACCGGTCGAGTGCTTCTTCTTAATCACACGAGCCACTAACATCCCGCAAGGATCACCACACAATTAGGTGTCTCTTGCTAGCTTTACAAAACGCTAGGAAAGATTAGAGTGAGAAGAAGAAAGCAAATAAGCAACAAGAGCAACAAAAAAACACAAATCACCCTCTCTCAAGTCACTAAGCACTTTTGATCACTTGACTTGATTTTGGAGCTTGGAGAGGATTTGATGCTTTGATTGTGTCTTTGGAATCTATTCTTTTGCTCTAGTATTGAATGAGAAAGTTGGAATTCTTGGATGGCTTGAATGGTGGTGGTTGGGGGTATTTATAGCCCAAACCACTATTCTAGCCGTTGGCTGACTTTGCTATCGACGGGCACACCGGACAGTCTGGTGGTGCACCGGACACTCCACTGTTTTCATTGTCCAGTGAGTGCCACGTCAGTCGATCGTTGGCGTTTGGAGCGATTGACCGTTGAAGTTGTTTGTCCTCTTGCTGCACTGGACAGTCCGGTGTATCCTGACGTTGCAGACTGACTTCTAACTTTTGCGCTGCAGACTGCGCCGCAGTCGACCGTTGGGCGAAATTGACCGTTGCTCCGTTGTCTCACCGGACAGTCCGGTGGTTCACCAGACAGTCCGATGATTTTTAGTGGACGAGCGCTGAGAAAACCCGAGAGCAGCCAGTTCGCGAGGTGCTCCGGCCAGGCACCGGACAGTGTCTGGTGCGCCATAGGCTGCACCAATACTGTTTTGCTCCAACCGTGTAGAATTCCCCTAAGGTTATTTTCTTTGTATGTTTATTGAACTTTATACACCTAAGAAAAATATCCACTAGGCAAACTAGTTAGTCCATATGGTTTGTGATGGACATCAAACACCAAAATCGATTATAGGAAATGGTTAAGCCCATTTTTCTTTCAATATGAATGTATGAAATGTATCTGATGTATTCTTTTGTGATCAAGTTTTCAGTTGAAACTCATAGATCCGGCCCCCACGATTTTTCTATGATGTTTGTGTGCTTAACTGAGATTTTGGGTCTCGGATTCTCTATCCTGAGAACCTGTGCATTTATCTGTTATATTGAATCAGTCCTTAAACCTTGATGGTGCTTCTGTAGTACCTTTGTGCACTCAATTCGTGCAGTTTATTGGGGAAAACAATTAGGGTTTTTCTATCCCTAGTCTGCTCTACTCTTCCTTTTCACTGGTCTTTGGTCGGGGATCTTTGGATCCCGAGCTCTGCGGTCACTGTGACGCTTATAGATAAACTAGGTGTTGGGGACCATAATTAGGGGTACCCTCAGGACTCCTAATCTCAGCTGGTAACCCCCATCATCACAAAGCTGCAAAGTCCTGATGGGTGCGATTAAGTCAAGGATCGGTCCACTCAAGGGACACGATCTCGCCTCGCTCGAGCCCAGCCTCGGGCAAGGGCAGCCGACCCCGGAGGATTTACGTCTCGCCCGAGGATCCCCTCCAGCAACGGACACACCTTCGGCTCGCCCGAGGCCCAGACTTCACCAAGAAGCAACCTTGGCAAAGCCGCCACGCCGACCGACCGTATCGCAGGAGCCTTTAATGCAAAGGTGGCATGACACCTTATCCTGACGCGCGCCCTTCAGTCGATAGAGCCGAAGTGGCCGCAGTCACTTCGCCGCTCCACTGACCGGCCTGACAAGAGGACAGCGCCGCCTGCGCCGCTCCGACTGCTGTGCCACTCGGCAGAGTGAGGCTGACAGCAGCCAAGTCCGGCCTCAGGCGCCATAGGAAACTCCGCTTCGCCCGACCCTAGGGCTCGGACTCGGGCTTAGCCCTGGAAGACGACGAACTCCGCTTCGCCCGACCCTAGGGCTCGGACTCGGGCTCAGCCCCGGAAGACGACGAACTCCGCTTCGCCCGACCCCAGGGCTCGGACTCGGGCTCAGCCCTGGAAGACGACGAACTCCGCTTCGCCCGACCTCAGGGCTCGGACTCGGGCTCAGCCCCGGAAGACGACAAACTCCGCATCGCCCGACCCCAGGGCTCGGACTCAGCCCTGGCCTCAGTCGACAGTCTCCGACTCGCCCGACCCAGGGGCTCGGACTCGACCTCGGCCTCGGAAGACAGACTCGACCTCGACCTCGGAGGAGCCTCCGCCTCGCCCAACCCAGGGCTCAGACCAACCACGTCACAGGAGGCGCCATCATTACCCTACCCCAAGCTAACTCAGGCTACGGGGAACAAGACCGGCGTCCCATCTGGCTCGCCTCGATAAACAAGTAATGATGGCGCCCCACATGCTCCATGACGACGGCGGCTCTCAGCCCCCTTATGGAAGCAAGGAGACGTCAGCAAGGACTCGACAGCCCCAACAGTTGTCCTTCCACCAGGCTCCAGCGCCTCTCCGACGGCCACGACACCACACGAACCGGGTGCCAAAACCTCTCCGGTTGCCACGACGGCATGTACTTAGGGCGCTAGCTCTTCTCCGCTAGACACGTTAGCACACTGCTACACCCCCCATTGTACACCTGGATCCTCTCCTTATGCCTATAAAAGGAAGGTCCAGGGCCCTCTTACAGAGGGTTGGCCGCGCGGGGAAGGACGGGACGGCGCTCGCGTAAGCCTCTCGCTCCCTCCCGTGTGGACGCTTGTAACCCCCTACTGCAAGCACACCCGACCTGGGCGCGGGACAAACACGAAGGTCGCGGGTTTCCCCTTTTACGCCTGCCTCCCTCCGGCTTCTTCCCCTCTTCGCGCTCCGTCTCGCGCCGACCCATCTGGGCTGGGACACGCGGCGACAATTTACTCGTCGGTCCAGGGACCCCCCGGGGTCGAAACGCCAACAGTTGGCGCGCCAGGTAGGGGCCTGCTGCGTGTTGACGAACAGCTTCCCGTCAAGCTCCAGATGGGTAGTCTCCAGCAACCTTTCCAGCCCAGGACGGTGCTTCGTTTCGGGAGTCTTGAGTTCATGTCCCTCGACGGCAGCTACGACATGACACTCCTTCCCCTGCCGCGCGACAGCGACAATGGCGACCGACAATCCACCCGCCGGTGGCGGAATCGACGACGTTTTCCCCACGTGGCGGAAGAACGACATTCGAGCTTGTCCCGTCCCCTCCCTCGCCGACGGAGGAGGAGGCGGGGCAACCAAGGCCAAGCAGGAGGCGGCATCTCGTCGGCTGTCGAGCGACTCAACGGCGCTGGCGCCCCAACTGGGGGCATGTCGGGCATCGACCTCACGTCTGAGACGAAGACGAGCGTTGTCTCCCCGCAACACGCCAACTCCAAGCAAACGGACGACGCCAGCACGCTCGCAAAGGACTTGCTGGGCGTCACCCTCGTACCTGAGACGACAGTGCAGTCTGCCCCTGACGCGACTTCGTCACCGCCCGTCGACCAAGAGGTACCGACCGACTCCCATCTCGTGCCTTTTGGATTCAGCCTCGACCCACCAAGCGACTTCGCTTCGGTGGACGCTCTCATAGAGGCGAGTCCAAACCCTCTAGGGGTATTGTATGCGGTCACCCTGGGACCGGCTGACGGTCGTCTCGACCTATGGGTGAGAGCACCTAGAGGGGGGGGTGAATAGGTGATCCTGCAAAACTTCAAACTTAAGCCACAAAACTTGGTTAAGAGTCAGCACAGATAATGCCAAGTGGCTAGAGAGCAGTCTCAACAAAACACAATAACCACAGAAGATCAATCACAGAGATGGCACAGTGGTTTATCCCGTGGTTCGGCCAAGACCAACGCTTGCCTACTCCACGTTGTGGCGTCCCAACGGACGAGGGTTGCAATCAACCCCTCTCAAGCGGTCCAAAGACCCACTTGAATACCACAGTGTTTTGCTTTCTTTTCCTTATCCCGTTTGCAAGGAATCTCCACAAATTGGAGTCTCTTGCCCTTACAAGTATATGATCACAAAGAAGCACAGAGTAAGGGAGGGAAGCAACACACACAAATCCACAGCAAAATGCGCACACACACGGCCAAGAATCGAGCTCAAAAGACTATCTCAAAGTTCTCACTAGAACGGAGCTCGAATCACTTAGAATGACAAATGAATGCGCAAAGACTGAGTGTGGATGATCAAGAATGCTCTAAGGTTGCTTGGGTGTCTCCTCCATGCGCCTAGGGGCCCCTTTTATAGCCCCAAGGCAGCTAGGAGCCGTTGAGAGCAAATCTGGAAGGCCAATCTTGCCTTCTGTCGTCGGGGGCACCGGACAGTCCGGTGCACACCGGACACTGTCCGGTGCACACCGGACACTGTCCGGTGCCCGATTTCCTTCCTTAAATAGCGAAGCCGACCGTTGCAGACCGTTGCAGATCTGGGAGCCGTTGGCGCACCGGACATGTCCGGTGCACACCGGACAGTCCGGTGCCGACTCCTAGCCGTTGGCTCGGCCACGTGTCCCGCGCAAATTGCGCGGTCGACCGTTGGCCCGGCCGACCGTTGGCTCACCGGACAGTCCGGTGCACACCGGACAGTCCGGTGAATTTTAGCCGTACGCCGTCGGCGAATTCCCGAGAGCGGCCTCTTCACGCCGAGTCAGCCTGGCACACCGGACACTGTCCGGTGCACCACCGGACAGTCCGGTGTGCCAGACCGAGCAGAGTCTTGGCTGTACACAGCCAAGTCTTTTGCACCTTTCTTCTTTTCTTCTTCTTTCTGTTTCTAACACTTAGACAAGTATATTAGTACACAAAACCAATGTACTAAGGCTTAGAAACATACCTTTACTTCATGATTTGCACTTTGTTCATCCATGGACATAAATTCACATTTAAGCACCTGTATTGGCATTCAATCACCAAAATACTTAGAAATGGCCCAAGGGCACATTTCCCTTTCAACGGGCCCTCGGGTTCCGAGGAAGATGACGAGCCCGACTTTTGTTGGGATTTCTCCGGACTTGGTAACCCCAGTGTGATGTGGGACTTCATGACCGCATGCAACTACTGCCTTTCCGATTGTTCCGACGGTAGCCGCAGCCTCGGCGACGAG
This sequence comes from Zea luxurians, assembly GCA_029449295.1. Taxonomy (NCBI): domain Eukaryota; kingdom Viridiplantae; phylum Streptophyta; class Magnoliopsida; order Poales; family Poaceae; genus Zea; species Zea luxurians. The sequence goes on along the minus strand of JAOPSE010000205.1, from coordinate 291,639 downwards.
GACTGCTGTCCAAGTTGTGAATGTTTCCACGTTGATCTAGGGGGTCCCGGCGAAGGCAACCATCTTGGTACGCCGGAAAACGGTGATCCCCCTAGGCCTGCGCCTCACGTTGACATCCTTCAGGAGCTAGCTGTGGTCCCCGTCCCGGCGGGGGGTCATGACCCACAGCTCGAGCAAATCCGCGAGATGCAGGCCAGGCTCGACGAGGGAGCAGGAACACTTGAGCCGTTCCGCCGGGACATCGGGCAGGAATGGGCAGGCCAACCTCCGGTCGGAGAAGCGCGCCATCTACCCCAGGGCATCCAGCACCGCATCGCTGACGATGTCAAGGCAAGGCCGCCACCGGCTTCCAGTGGGGTCGGCCAGAACCTAGCTGCAGCGGCAATACTTCTCCGCGCGATGCCGGAGCCATCTACCACCGAGGGGCGGCGTATCCAGGGAGAGCTCAAGAATCTCCTGGAGGATGCCGCGGTCCGACGGGCCGAAAGCTCCGCCTCCCGAAGGCAGGGGTGCCCCTCGGAACATCGCGCCGCGACTTCCCGATTCATGCGGGAAGCCTCGGTCCACACCGGGCGCACGCGCAACACAGCGCCTGCGGCCCCGGATCGCCTCGGCAATGGACACCCTCACCGCAACCGTCGAACCCACCTCGACGAGAGGGTACGCCAAGGCTACCACCCCAGGCGTGGGGGACGCTACGACAACGGGGAGGATCGGAGTCCCTCGCCCGAACCACCCGGTCCACAGGCTTTCAGTCGAGCCATACGACGGGCGCCGTTCCCGACCCGGTTCCGAACCCTGACTACTATCACAAAGTACTCGAGGGAGACGAGACCGGAACTGTGGCTCGCGGACTATCGGCTGGCCTGCCAACTGGGTGGAACGGACGATGACAACCTCATCATCCACAACCTCCCCCTGTTCCTCTCCGACTCCGCTCGGGCCTGGCTGGAGCATCTGCCTCTGGGGCAGATCTCCAACTGGGACGACCTGGTCCAAGCCTTCGCCATCAACTTCCAGGGCATGTACGTGTGCCCTGGGAACTCCTGGGATCTCCAAAGCTGCCGCCAGCAGCCGGGGGAGTCTCTCTGGGACTACATCTGGCGATTATCGAAGCAGCGCACCGAGCTGCCCAACGTCACCGACTCGGATGTCATCGGCGCGTTCCTTGCAGGCACCACCTGCCGCGACCTGGTGAGCAAGCTGGGTCGCAAGACCCCCACCAGGGCGAGCGAGCTGATGGACATCGCCACCAAGTTCGCCTCTGGCCAGGAGGCGGTTGAGGCCATCTTCCGGAAGGATAAGCAGCCCCAGGGCCGCCCACCGAAAGATGTCCCCGAGGCGTCAACTCAGCGCGGCACCAAGAAGAAAGGCAGGAAGAAGTCGCAAGCAAAACGCGACGCCGCCGACGCGGACCTTGTCGCCGCTGCCGAGTACTAGAACCCTCGGAAACCTCCTGGAGGTGCCAATCTCTTCGACAAGATGCTCAAGGAGTCGTGCCCCTACCATCAGGGGCCCGTCAAGCACACCCTTGAGGAGTGCGCCATGCTTTGGCGCCACTTTCACAAGGCCGGGCCACCTGCGGAAGGTGGTAGGGCCCGCGACGACGATAAGAAGGAGGATCACAAGGCAGGAGAGTTCCCCGAGGTCCGCGACTGCTTCATGATCTACGGTGGGCCAGTGGCGAACGCCTCGGCTCGGCACCGCAAGCAAGAGCGTCGGGAGGTCTGCTCAGTAAAGGTGGCGGTGCCGGTCTACCTAGACTGGTCTGACAAGCCCATCACCTTCGACCAGGGCGATCACCCCGACCGCGTGCCGAGCCCAGGGAAATACCCGCTCGTTGTCGACCCCGTCATCGGCAACGTCAGGCTCACCAAGGTCCTCATGGACAGAGGCAGCAGCCTCAACATCATCTACGCTGAGACCCTCGGGCTCCTGCGGATCGATTTGTCCTCGGTCCGGGTAGGTGCTGCGCCTTTTCACGAGATCATCCCCGGGAAACGCGTCCAGCCCCTCGGACAACTCGATCTACCCATCTGCTTTGGGACACCCTCCAACTTCCGAAGAAAGACCCTCACGTTCGAGGTGGTCGGGTTTCGAGGAACCTACCACGCAGTGCTGGGGAGGCCATGCTACGCCAAGTTCATGGCCGTCCCCAACTACACCTACCTCAAGCTCAAGATGCCGGGCCCCAACGGGGTCATCACCGTCGGCCCCACGTATCGACACGCATACGAATGCGATGTGGAGTGCGTGGAGTATGCCGAGGCCCTCGCCGAATCCGAGGCCCTCATCGCCGACCTAGAGAGCCTCTCTAAGGAGGCACCAGACGTGAAGCGCCATGCCGGCAACTTCGAGCCGGCGGAGACGGTTAAGTCCGTCCCTCTCGACCCCAGCAACGATGCCTCCAAGCAGGTCCGGATCGGCTCCAAGCTCGACCCCAAATAGGAAGCAGTGCTCGTTGACTTTCTCCGCGTGAACGCCGACGTTTTCGCGTGGAGTCCCTCGGACATGCCCGGCATACCGAGGGATGTCGCCGAGCACTCGCTGGATATCCGAGCTGGAGCCCGACCCATGAAGCAGCCTCTGCGCCGATTCGACGAAGAAAAGCACAGAGCCATAGGTGAGGAGATCCACAAGCTAATGGCAGCAGGGTTCATCAAAGAGGTATTCCATCCCGAATGGCTTGCCAACCCTGTGCTTGTGAGAAAGAAAGGAGGGAAATGGCGGATGTGTGTAGACTACACTGGTCTAAACAAAGCATGTCCGAAAGTTCCCTACCCTCTGCCTCGCATCGATCAAATCGTGGATTCCACTGCTGGGTGTGAAACCCTGTCTTTCCTCGATGCCTACTCAGGGTATCACCAAATCAGGATGAAAGAGTCCGACCAGCTCGCGACTTCTTTCATCACACCCTTCGGCATGTACTGCTATGTTACCATGCCGTTCGGTTTGAGGAATGCGGGTGCGACATACCAAAGGTGCATGAACCACGTTTTCGGCGAACACATTGGTCGAACGGTTGAGGCCTACGTCGATGACATCGTAGTCAAGACGAGGAAAGCCTCCGACCTCCTTTCTGACCTTGAAGTGACATTCCGATGTCTCAAGGCGAAAGGCGTAAAGCTCAATCCCGAGAAGTGCGTTTTCGGGGTCCCCCGAGGCATGCTCTTGGGGTCCATCGTCTCCGAGCGGGGCATCGAGGCCAACCCGGAAAAAATCACAGCCATCACCAACATGGGGCCCATCAAGGACTTGAAAGGCGTACAGAGGGTCACGGGATGCCTTGCGGCTCTGAGCCGTTTCATCTCACGCCTCGGCGAAAGAGGCCTGCCTCTGTACCGCCTCTTAAGGAAGGTCGAGTGCTTCACTTGGACCCCTGAGGCCGAGGAAGCCCTCGGGAACCTGAAGGCGCTCCTCACGAACGCGCCCATCTTGGTGCCTCCCGCCGCTGGAGAAGCCCTCTTGATCTACATCGCCGCTACCACTCAGGTGGTTAGCGCTGCGATCGTGGTTGAGAGACAAGAAGAAGGGCATGCATTGCGCGTCCAGAGGCCAGTCTACTTCATCAGTGAGGTACTGTCCGAGACCAAGATCCGCTACCCACAAATTCAGAAGCTGCTGTACGCGGTAATCCTGACGCGGCGGAAGTTGCGACACTACTTCGAGTCTCATCCAGTGACTATGGTGTCATCCTTCCCCCTGGGGGAGATCATCCAGTGCCGAGAGGCCTCGGGTAGAATTGCAAAGTGGGCGGTGGAAATCATGGGCGAGACGATCTCGTTCGCCCCTCGGAAGGCCATCAAGTCCCAGGTCTTGGCAGACTTTGTGGCTGAATGGGTCGACACCCAGCTCCCGACAGTTCCGATCCAACCGGAACTCTGGACCATGTTTTCGACGGGTCGCTAATGAAGACAGGGGCAGGCGCGGGCCTGCTCTTCATCTCGCCCCTCGGAAAGCACCTACGCTACGTGCTACGCCTCCACTTCCCAGCGTCCAACAATGTGGCCGAGTACGAGGCTCTAGTCAATGGGTTGCGCATCGCCATCGAGCTAGGGGTCCGACGCCTCGACGCTCGTGGTGACTCGCAGCTCGTCATCAACCAAGTCATGAAGAACTCCCACTGCCGCGACCCGAAGATGGAAGCCTACTGCGATGAGGTTCGGCGCCTAGAAGACAAGTTCTACGGGCTCGAGCTCAACCACATCGCCCGACGCTACAACGAGACTGCGGACGAGCTGGCTAAGATAGCCTCGGGGCGAACAACGGTTCCCCCGGACGTCTTCTCCTGAGACCTGCACCAACCCTCTGTCAAGACCGACGACACGCCCGAGCCCGAGAAGGCCTCGGCCCAGCCCGAGGCATCCTCGGCTCGGCCCGAGGCACCCTCGGCTCTGCCCGAGACACCCTCGGCTCAGCCTGAGGCAACCTCGGCCCCCGAAGATGAGGCACTGCGTCAAGGAAGAGCGAAGCGGAGTCACGCCTAATCAAAACTGGCAGACCCCGTACCTGCAATATCTCCACCGAGGAGAGCTACCCCTCGACCGAGCCGAAGCTCGGCGGTTGGCGTGGCACGCCAAGTCGTTCGTCTTGCTGGGGGACGAGAAGGAGCTCTACCACCGCAGCCCCTCAGGCATCCTCCAGCGATGCATATCCATCGCCGAAGGCCAGGAGCTCTTACAAGAAATACACTCGGGGGCTTGCGGTCATCATGTAGCACCTCGAGCCCTTGTTGGAAACGCCTTCCGACAAGGCTTCTACTGGCCGACCGCGGTGGCCGACGCCACTAAAATTGTGCGCACCTGCAAAGGATGTCAATTCTACGCAAGGCAGACCCATCTGCCCGCTCAGGCTCTGCAGACCATACCCATCACCTAGTCGTTTGCTGTGTGGGGTCTGGACCTCGTCGACCCCTTGCAGAAGGCACCCGGGGGCTACACGCACCTGCTGGTCGCCATCGACAAATTCTCCAAGTGGATCGAGGTCCGGCCCCTAAACAGCATCAGGTCCGAACAGGCGGTGGCGTTCTTCACCAACATCATCCATCGCTTTGGGGTCCCGAACTCCATCATCACCGACAACGGCACCCAGTTCACCGACAGAAAGTTCCTGGACTTCTGCGAGGATCACCACATCCGGGTGGACTGGGCCGCCGTGGCTCACCCCATGACGAATGGGCAAGTAGAGCGTGCCAACGGCATGATCCTGCAAGGACTCAAGCCGCGGATCTACAACGACCTCAACAAGTTCGGCAAGCGATGGATGAAGGAGCTCCCCTCGGTGGTCTGGAGTCTAAGGACAACGCCGAGCCGAGCCACGGGCTTCACACCGTTCTTTCTAGTCTATGGGGCCGAGGCCATCTTGCCCATAGACTTAGAATACGGTTCCCCGAGGGCGAGGGCCTACGACGATCAAAGCAACCGAGCTAACCGAGAAGACTCACTGGACCAGTTGGAGGAGGCTCGGGACATGGCCTTGCTACACTCGGCGCGGTATCAGCAGTCCCTGCGACGCTACCACACCCGAGGGGTTCGGTCCCGAGACCTCCAGGTGGGCGACCTGGTGCTTCGGCTGCGACAAGACGCCCGAGGGCGGCACAAGCTCACGCCTCCCTGGGAAGGGCCATTCGTCATCGCCAAAATTCTGAAGCCCGGGACGTACAAGCTGGCCAACAGTCAAGGCGAGGTCTACAGCAACGCTTGGAACATCCGAGAGCTACGTCGCTTCTACCCTTAAGATGCTTTCAAGTCATTCATACACCTCGTTCACACACAAGGTCTAACCATCAAGGAAGGGTCAGCCTTGCCTCGGCAAAAAGCCCGACCCTCCCTCGGAGGCTAGAAGGGGGGAACCCCTCTGCGTCAAAATTTTTCCTCGGAAAAAGATCTTTTCTGCCAGAATATCTCTCGTGCTTTTCGACTACTTTGAAAGTGGATCCTGAAGACGACGGAGTACACGTAAGCAGCCAAGGCTGACCGAGCCGAGGGACTCCTACGCCTCCGGGATACGGATACCTCACTCATCACCTTCTGCGATAAGTAACTCACGCTCGGATAAGCGATTCCGCTGATCGAACAAGTCCCAACGCTCGAAGACCCTTCTGCCGAAACGATTTTTCGGGCCTTTTCGACTACATCGATAGCAGAATCTGGCGGACGAGTAAGAGTACACGTGAGCGGCAAGGCCGACCGAGCCGAGGGATTCCTATGCCTCCGAGATACGGATACCTCAGCCATCACCTTCCGTGAAAAGTAACTCTCGCTTGGACAAACAACTCTGTTACCGACAAATAAGTCCAGATACTCGAAGCAAGGGGAAAAGACACGCAGCTTTACAACACGACGACAGTATGTTTGGGCCTCGGCGGCCGCAGAAAACATACGCACACTACAAGATAACCCGATCCTGCAGGCTCGGACCTTGACGGTTGAAGGGAGCAGCAGCACCCTCGGCGTCAACTACACCTTCGGCGAGGTCCGACCTAGCCTCGGACGGCGACACGGTCGGAGGATCTCCACTTCGAAGGACGACATCAGCACCACGCCCGGGCCATCGCCGCCAGGGTCTCTTCCAGGAGTCCGGCTCGAGCAGACGGCTCGGCCGACCACCCCGAAGCCTCAGCCAGCTATCCCCCGAGGACATTAGCCCGGCTCGTGGCCTCGGCAACTCAACTCCGACGCTGGTCCCACCAGTGGACGGCCCGGCCGGGCTCTGGCCGACAAAGTCTTCTTTTCGAGTCAACTCCGCCTCTGTCTGTGCTGACACCGCTACCTCCGGTTTTGGCTCATCGAAGAGCGGCCGAGGGTTTCTTTAACTAAGCAAGAGAAACCTCGGACAGCAAGGTCGACCGAGCCGAGGGACTCCTACGCCTCCGGGATACGGATACCTCACTCGTCACCTTCGCACGAGGCGACTCACGCTTGGTGAAGCGGTTCATATAGCCGACAGGCGAGTCTTAGTGCTCGAAATGAAGAAAAAACACGGCTCTGTGCCGAAAATACATACATGTTTAGGCCCCGACAGCCACAATGAACAGACTCCGGCACTCAAGGTGCCATTACAAACGGAACTCCGGTTCCACCTCCGCAGGTACGAACAACCCCACACGATTGGGGGGCCTGCGGAGCAACAGAAGGCCGACGGGTGGCACGCTGCCGCCCGCTCCAGCAGCGACGACGACGACTTCTGCTCCGAGCGGCCAAACAGCAGCAGCGATGACCTCAGGGCAGATGCTGCTACCATAAAGCCCTCACCCACATCCCCACTCGGGGGACGAGGACGAGCAGAAGGTCGTAGAGTTGGAGGTCAGTCCGTGGGTGGCACCGGCTATCTCGTCGGTGGAGAAACCTCTTCCGGCTGCCGTGGCGGAAGGTGGCGCTGGAAGCGGCGACGAAGCCGCTCGGGTCGAAGAGCCGGGCACGCGGCAGCTGCCAGCGCCACGAACGACGAATGCTCTTCCCCCCGATCACTAAGGGAAGGAGCGGGTCGCTGCCCACGCAGAGACCGACCCCAACTCGGCGCACTCCCCTCCCAGCACTGATGATGAACATCCTTGAAGCTGAGGGAGGGGCGGAGGCCGCAGCCCAGCTTGCTTCTCCCCACCCAGGAGCTGGTGGTCACCGTCTTGGGTGACCACCGGCTAGGGGATGCGGCTGGGCTGCCTGACGAAAATCCTTGAAGCCGAACGATGGCTGAAAGGTACCAACTACTGCGAAGTTGCGTTTCCCCAACGACGACAAGGCGGGAGAACCACGGGCGCCCCCCATCTGGGGCTCGGAAGGGGGAAAGACACGATGCATGAGGGGAGCGCGAAGACATGGTTGCCCTTCAAGGGGGTCGCCCTCCTTTTAAAGGCAACTCTCCCCACTTGCGTCCTCAGCCGTCGCGGGCTAAGTCTTCTCCAACACGCTCCAAGGTCCTCCCCCTACGACACGGGGGCTGGGTCCCACGTGTCATGCAAGCTGGCCCAGGGCAGAAGAAGCCAAACCACCGCGCGCGGCGCGCGCAACTGCCCAGCGGTTACCGCACCGCCACTCGCGCCACTACCACGTCTCCTCGACTGCGGAACCAGTACCGTGACTCGAGGCAACCCTGCGCATGACCCAACAGTGCCAACCAGGCACATCGGTCACGGGCCAGTCAGCTACAGGAGAAGGCGCGACGGTCGATGCGGCCAGAAATGGGCCGATAGTAATGGCGGTGGCAGGCGAGCGAAAGCAGCAGTCAAGTCGTCAGCCGAGCTCACGTCCCCTCCTGGGACAGCGGGAGAGCCCTCTCCCACGGCGTGAAGACGGCGCGCCCGTGTCCCGTTCCTCGAACGGCTCGCGCACGCGCAACGGCTGCCCCGCGAACCACTCGTCCTGCCGCATTAACTCCGCCGCGGGACAGGTGGCACCTTTGGCAGGAGAAGCGGGTGACGCTTCGCCTTAGCCATAATGACCGCATCCAAAAAGGTACGCCACGTCATTCGATTTCGTATCCTTTTCCTCTTTCTCTCTCTTACAACAGGGACCGGGAAAGGGGATACCCCGAAAGGGATCCTTCCCCGCGAAGGAAACGGGCCCCGAGCCCCCCTACTGATCAGAGGTTCGAAGGCTGGCCCCTCGGAGGGGTTGAACAGTCGCCTCAGAGCGCTCGGGCTCCTCGCCCACTACTGGTCAGGGGTTCAAAGGCCAGCCCCTCGGAAGGGTTCAACGACCGCCTCAGGCCACTCGGGCTCCACGCCCACTACTGATCAGGGGTTCGTAGGCTAGCCCTCGAAAGGTTCACAGCCGCCTCAGACGCAGAGCGAGGGATGACCCTAGGTACGTTCGATACATAACCAAGGCTCGGGCTACGCTCCCGAGGTACCCTAGGACATTTCCGAGACCAGCAGGAACGATCTTGTAACGGAATCCCATCAGAGGGAGGCATAGAGCCCTCGGACCCCGTCAAAAGGGGACCGGGTCCGGCAGATCACCCGCAGGTACTTTTGGAGCGCGCCTCCGGGCCTCTTGCCGACCCCTAACAAATGGGGCACGGGCGTCCACTCGGATTACCTGTTAGCAGCTCACCGGAGACACCATGTTCGGCGCCCTCCAAGGGCAACATGGCGCTTCCCCCCCCCCTCCTCCTTGCGGAAAGGCGACGCAGGGGCGTATGTAAAGAAGTCGAGTCTGTCCTTGACCGTCCTCTCGCCCTGTGCGGAGGCTCGGGGGCTGCTCTCGCAAACCCGGCTCCGGCCACACCGTTGACAGCGTCAACATACCAGCCCGAGAACTTGGGACCCGACCGTGCACCCAGGCTACGGCCAGCTCGCATGAGGGAACAACCAGACCGGCCAAAGCATTACGAAACGCATTAAGACCTCGAAGGAGTCAAACCACTCCTCCGAGGCCTCGGGGGCTACACCTGGCGGGTGCGCTCGCGCGCACCCACCGGAACAAAATGCAACCGAGAAAGGCCGGTCCCCTTGCAAAAAAGTGCGACAAAAGCCTCCAAGCGAGTATTAACACTCCCTTCGAGGCTCGAGGGCTACTGTCGGGGACCATAATTAGGGGTACCCTCAGGACTCCTAATCTCAGCTGGTAACCCCCATCAGCACAAAGCTGCAAAGGCCTGATGGGTGCGATTAAGTCAAGGATCGGTCCACTCAAGGGACACGATCTTGCCTCGCCCGAGCCTAGCCTCGGGCAAGGGCAGCCGACCCCGGAGGATTTACGTCTCGCCCGAGGACCCCCTCCAGCAACGGACACACCTTCGGCTCGCCCGAGGCCCAGACTTCACCAAGAAGCAACCTTGGCCAAGCCGCCACGCCGACCGACCGTATCGCAGGAGCCTTTAATGCAAAGGTGGTCTGACACCTTATCCTGACGCGCGCCCTTCAGTCGACAGAGCCGAAGTGGCCGCAGTCACTTCGCCGCTCCACTGACCGGCCTGACAAGAGGACAGCGCCGCCTGCACCGCTCCAACTGCTGTGCCACTCGGCAGAGTGAGGCTGACAGCAGCCAAGTCCGGCCTCAGGCGCCATAGGAAACTCCGCTTCGCCCGACCCTAGGGCTCGGACTCGGGCTCAGCCCCGGAAGACGACGAACTCCGCTTCGCCTGACCCCAAGGCTCGGACTCCGGCTCAGCCCCGGAAGACGACGAACTCCGCTTCGCCAGACCCCAGGGCTCGGACTCGGGCTCAGCCCCGGAAGACGACGAACTCCGCTTCGCCCGACCCCAGGGCTCGGACTCAGGCTCAGCCCCGGAAGACGACGAACTCCGCTTCGCCCGACCCCAGGGCTCGGACTCGGGCTCAGCCCCGAAAGACGACGAACTCCGCATCGCCCGACCCCAGGGCTCGGACTCAGCCCTGGCCTCAGCCGACAGTCTCCGCCTCGCCCGACCCAGGGGCTCGGACTCGACCTCGGCCTCGGAAGACAGACTCGACCTCGACCTCGGAGGAGCCTCCGCCTCGTCAGGGCTCGGACCGACCACGTCACAGGAGGCGCCATCATTACCCTACCCCAAGCTAACTCAGGCTACGGGGAACAAGACCGGCGTCCCATCTGGCTCGCCCCGATAAACAAGTAATGATGGCGCCCCGCATGCTCCATGACGACGGCGGCTCTCAGCCCCCTTACGGAAGCAAGGAGACGTCAGCAAGGACTCGACAGCCCCAACAGTTGTCCTTCCACCAGGCTCCAGCGCCTCTCCGACGGCCACGACACCACACGAACCGGGTGCCAAAACCTCTCCGGCTGCCACGACGACATGTACTTAGGGCGCTAGCTCTTCTCCGCTAGACACGTTAGCACACTGCTACACCCCCCATTGTATACCTGGATCCTCTCCTTACGCCTATAAAAGGAAGGTCCAGGGCCCTCTTACAGAGGGTTGGCCGCGCGGGGAAGGACGGGACGGCGCTCGCGTAAGCCTCTCGCTCCCTCCCGCGTGGACGCTTGTAACCCCCTACTGCAAGCGCACTCGATCTGGGCGCGGGACAAACACGAAGGCCGCGGGTTTCCCCTTTTACGCCTGTCTCCCTCCGGCTTCTTCTCCCCTTCGCGCTCCGTCTCGCGCCGACCCATCTAGGCTGGGGCACGCGACGACAATTTACTCGTCGGTCCAGGGACCCCCCAGGGTCGAAACGCTGACACTAGGGTTAGGTAACAAATCCTAACCCTAGACTGGTGGGTTCATACGCTTCATGGCCAAGACCTTTGTGTCTCACTGTCTCTTACTGTGACCTAAAACACTAGAACATAGGGTTAGGTGAGAACCCTAACCTGAGAGATCTAATGTTTCTTTCTTAATCTAATATTTCTTTCTATTCTCGAGGTGAACTGTAATGAAGAAAACTGAGTTCAATCACTTTGACCCTGAGACCTTTTATTGATCTCAAAAACCGAATGTGGATTAGGAGATCTAGGGCTCTTAGGGTGGCTCTGTACCATTGTTAGATTGTATGGTGCCTAGAATCGATTTCTAAGCCCTTAGAATACCAATCCGTAACTGAGAAATTCTCGATGATGAGTAGATCTGTTCTACTAAGAATAATAGAGTAACATAATTTTGTTGTTGTGTTGATGTGTCCTGGCGAGGTGGTGGTGGAGCGTGGTTGCCGACGTCGGCGTCACCTCGATTGCCCTACAGAGGAACAACAGGCACCGGGATCTGAACCACTATTTGTTGTCACTCTTCCAGTCATTCCAACGCTTAGACGATGTGGCCTCTCTATATGGATTAAGATTCCGAGGCGAGATACTAACGTTGTCTTTTTCTGCAACATCTTAATCCTTTATATATAGCGGCATGTGACCGAAGCCTCCAACCAAGGTTAGCCATCCTAATCAAGGATCCAATTAAGGCTTGTTTGGTTAGCTCTCAATCCATATAGATTGAGTGGGATTGGATATGTTTGAATCCCAAATAAGTCAAACTTCTTCTTAATTTTTTTCAATCTGGATTGTATTGGGAATAACCGAACAAGGGCTTAGAGAGATGATTAGTTGGGTTAAACCTAATCAAATCCATGATGACCAGCTGTAGAGGACACACTCAATGCAAACATCTTCCGGATTCGAGAAGCAGCATCACTTGGGTATTTCAATCGCTCGCATTGCATACAATTCTGTAGTTCTCAGTTGAGACAATTGTATCACAATTTAATCTGAGTATTTCTTCCGTTCCGTGCCGGCTAGCAAACCTCAATATACTGGAAAGGTACATTTCATTGATGTATATCTATATGGGGCTATACTCGCAACTCACAACTATAAGCTGCACACACTTAGCGATGTACTTCTATAATGCATTAGATCTATTAAGCTTAAAATGAATAACAGATACATTTGATGTCAAACTACCGGACTAATACACAAACATATCGTGTTTTGCTTCATCTCTGCGTGATGTATAATGATATCCGTGAGCATCCTCCACGTGGCATATAAAGATATGTTTTTCCAGGTTTCAGCTTGTGACTGGTGCCGCGTTGAATGAGCTATACTTGCTGTACAGATAAAAAAACAGCTGTTCACACCCATACCATTTCATAATCTGCAAAGATAACATCAAAATAAGAGGTGAGCATATAAGCAGGCACAGATCATGGGAATTTTTGCACTCCTTGAGAAAAAGAAGAGAAACCACTACCTTTTTTTTTGGTGCTGGATTTTTGCACCAAGAACCTGAATCATCACACAGCATTGTTCCCAGAATTTGGATCGTGCCCTTGCTGAGCGCCGTCGTTGTCATTTCCACCATCATTTCCAGATTCTTGGTGCTGTGCAGCATTGGCAGCCTGCTGAGTCAAACGCTGATTCCTCCTAGCTCTCCACCTCAAATACTCTACTAGTAGAGAGTTCGTACTAATAGCAATGCCAAACCCAGTGAATGAGGAGAGTAAGACTGCAAGGACTGGATTCACTTTCAACTGAATGTAATCACAAGACAATAATCAGTGCCACACAAACATTTATCTGCAATAGATGTCACCCAAGTCGAGTTTCGTACCACATTGTAGAAGATATGAGCAAACAGGATAACGATAGCAAACTGGAATGAAGCATACGCCCATAGATAGCTCTTCGACACTGTTGGAACAAAGAAAAGATGGGTTTTAGTTGAAGTGAGAATAAAACTTCACTAAATAACATAAATTCAACCATAAGAAAACAGGTGAAATTTAGGTTTTTTCGAACATATTGGAGAGCTGTGATTCTATTATATTAAGAAGAAAAAGGGTATGATAAATTCCAAATAATGAAGAAACAAACAACCACCTCAACACACATGCCCACACATGCTCACACAGAACACAAACAAGGGGCGAACCACCAAGGACTGCAAGTGCCTATTATAACAGTATGAAAGGAAAAGGACGAGGGTACGGTTAATCACCCATAGTTGATGCTATCATTGAAGAAAGGAGGCCTAACACACACGAGAAAGGCAACGAAATTGCCAGTGCACGTGACTGCAAATCAGTAACCTGCTCAACGAAAGTACATGTCACAAAGAATGGAGAGAAAAGTAATGTTGAACATTCAAATGTACTAGTAAATGAGGTAAGCAAGGGCAACAAACCAGGAGTTGTTCCAAGAAACAGAAGTACGCAAGCATGCTAACCATCACCAGAATTGGAATGTCCTGCCAAAATCTGTCAGAAACTGAAGTCAGAGTGTAACGAGCATGCAAACCCATCAAGAAATAAAACAAAAACAGTGAAGATGTCATAGGTCCATCAATGTAGCATGATAGAACCAATCTACTCTCTCTCTCTCTCTCTCTCTCTCTCAACTATCTTTGACTTATGCTATTTTTTCGGACAAGGCTAATCTTACCTGTATTGTTGAGCTGCTCTCTGCTGAGCAGCATTTGCTACCCGCCTGTTTGCAGTTTGAGTTGGTATTCTCAGTAACATCACTGGCAGATTCTGAACTTCTTGTTTACAGACATCACAAATCTTGTTTCCCTTGATGCTAAACCATTTGACAGCACAGTCTTGGTGTGCAAGTGCAAGTTCTCCTTTGCAGCTGCACTCCATTTTAAGTGTTTCACCTCCTTCGTTGAGTTCAACAAAACAAATTCTGCAGACTGCCTCTTCTTCAGGAATATCTTCGCCTCCATCTTCAGGGACTGTCAGGTACTCAACAATGCACTTACATGAGCCATGGTGCTTTTATGAAGTAAGATTCAATTTGGGTAGTTATCATAGTACTATAGAGGACTGTAAGAGTTTATACCATCGATTGTTTCTTCAATTACATCACTTGATGTGGTTGCTTCGACTGGGACAGGTCTTGGGGTTGTTGGAATCACACGGATGACACCTAATGAATCTGCCCTCCTCAAACTTCTGTTTTTGCGATTTCCAGGTACTGAAAGTGAGCGCCTAATTTTTGCTTCAACTCCTTCATTCTGCTAGTAGTGTAAATAAAATCTTAATGCACTGGTAGTAGACTATTTATGGGCACAGCTTAGCAGAAAAAATATATGTACTTACAGTTGTAGTTGGCAGGGTATCTAATTGATTTGGAGAAGATGCAGCCTTGTCAGTAGTTCCTACAGGAGTTACTGGAAGAGAATGGGTCCTTTTTGCCGATAATGAGTTAATGACCTTTCTAAAAGAAAATGATCTTGCTGTGCTTGGATTATCCTGCTGCCCTTCAGATGACGTCCCAGAATTTAGAAGGACCACTCGATCACCTTCCTGGGCTGAACTCCTTGCTCTGAAACTGTGCTGAGGATTCATGTTCTTGATAGATGATTTTGTTCTCGTCGAATTAGGTCTCGGTGGCAAACCCACTCTCGTTGAACTGGGGCTGCAGGATATAGTAACTCTTGTCGATGAAGGTATATTGGTATCCAAGGTCCTAGCTGGTATTTGCAAAGAAAGGTTTGGCCTTCGGGAATTATGCCCAGGTGTAGTTTGGCCATTGCCATCCTGAACCGGTGCCTACACAGTCAAGTAAACAATACATCCAGAAACCATGGTCAAATAAACCAGATAAAGCTTGGTAAATGAGTGACGCAAAAAGAGGAACCCCCATCACTTCCATGAAAGAGGGGCTTCATTTACCCATGATACCTCATCAAGCTCAGGGGACTCATCACTCTTTCTCGATTATGAACAAATGGAGTGACAATATCCCGTATGTCCGCCGGAGTCTAAATTTACATGTCGACAAAAGAAAGTAAACTCAAAAGGAACGAAACTGAAACAGGCCATTAAATCCTCTTTTGATTTCCCCAACTCTATTCATAATGTCTGGCCACGGCACAATCACATGGACATGCCGTAAATTAAAAATGCTAGTTCTTTAAGGTGTAACCTAGAGAATTCATGCGGTATAAGATTCTGAATCTGGCCTGGTATTACATTACTCAGAAGACGTTGAGCTAAATATGCACGCAATTGAATTCTACAACTATACTTGTGGTGACATAATCACAGAGTTACTCAGTACACGGAAATAAAGAAAACTGATACAATACA
Organism: Zea luxurians; assembly: GCA_029449295.1. Taxonomy (NCBI): domain Eukaryota; kingdom Viridiplantae; phylum Streptophyta; class Magnoliopsida; order Poales; family Poaceae; genus Zea; species Zea luxurians. The sequence goes on along the minus strand of JAOPSE010000205.1, from coordinate 276,173 downwards.
GCAGTTTCATCAGAAAAGTAAAGGGCCTCAAAATAGAATCTAATCCAATTTTAGCTCATGTGACATGTGACACAGTGGTAGTACAAGGAGTCCAGTTAGGAAAAGAAGAGCAATTAATCACTGCCGAGGGAAAACTGCCTGATGAAGCAAAGCAGGAAATATTCGATCTTCTGGTCCTAATCTAGTTTGCCAAAAAAGAAAAAAAAAAGAAAACCGAAGCGCAAAAGAGCAGAACAAAGATTCTCCCAGCTCAGCCACAATTCACCAGCAAAGGTCGCATCTTTGGAGTTGTAGCTAATCTAAGATCCAATTTAAATCCAATCAGATGAGAACAAGTAGGTGGTAATCGGTGGCGCGTAGTCTTCGCACGGGAATCAAGAAATTGGCAGAGCATGAGCCAAAACTGTACGAGAAATGGAGGGGGCAAATCTCAGGGGAGTAGGGCAAAGCAGGGCGTACAAATCTCACCGCTCGATCACCGGAGTACGGGGACGGTCCCTCGGCGCTCTCCATGAAGGATTCGATGAGCTCGAGGAAGAGCCGCAAGAATCCAGGGAGAGAGGGTGGGCAAGTGGTGTCGAAGTTCTTGTTGGGCAGCAGCTCAGGGGAAGCGGTCCGGGAGCTGAAGGGCGCTTTTGCAAAGGCCAATTTGTTGCCCGGGTCCATACTTTATCCTATTTACACCCTCCGTCTTAAAACAGTTGATGTTGCAGATTTTCGAAAAAATAATTATTTTAAATTTTAACCATCTCTATTATATAAAGTATCGGTTTCATGATCGTCCCGCGTCACCATTTTTTCTTCCTACTTAATGAAAAATAGAATAAAATTATACACAAATAAGAATTAAACTTTGATTGTTAAGATAACTCATATAATATAAAAAAACTATAGCAATACATGGACAACTTTAACCTCATATATATATATATATATATATATATATATATATATATATATATATATATATATATATATATATATATATATATATATACTGTTTTTATATATTACACCTGGGTGCATTCAATATAGAGAATGCACCCAGGCCGAACCTACGCGCCAGGTCCGAGCCAACCGTCCCACCCAGGTCGTCTTCGTCCGTCTTCGTCCCTCCCGCACGTCTTCGTCGCTCCCGCCCGCTCCCGACAGAACTTTTTCACTTTCCCGCCCACGCCCCTCTTTCTCTACGAACGACTCAACCTCTTCACATAAGTTGCAATCACACCAGACTTGCAGTTGCAATCACACCAGACCAGCCGTTGCAATTACACCAGACAGCAGTTGCAATCATTGTTTGTTTAACAGATTTTTGGACATAGTTATATAAAAGTTGCAATCACACCAGACCAGAAGTTGCAATTACACCAGACCAGCAGTTGCAATCTTGTTTGTTTAATAGATTTTTGGACATAGTTATATAGAAGTTGCAATCACACCAGACCCACAGTTGCAATTACACCAGACCAGCAGTTGCAATCTTGTTTGTTTAATAGATTTTTGGACATAGTTATATAGAAGTTGCAATCACACCAGACCCACAGTTGCAATTACATCAGACCAGCAGTTGCAATCTTGTTTATTTAATAGATTTTTGGACATAGTTATATAGAAGTTGCAATCACACCAGACCAGTAGTTGCAATTACATCAGACCAGCAGTTGCAATCATATTTTTTAACAAAATTTCTCAGAGTTATTCAAATGCGGGGGACAGAGACACGCTGACAGAGAGGCGCGCGGCGGCGCGGGGACAGGGAGACGCGCGGCGGCGCGAGAACAGGGAGGCGCTCGGCGGCGCGAGGACAGGGAGGCGCTCGGCGGCGGTGGGATTTAGGGGAGGAGCATCGAGGAGGCGGCGGCGGCGGCGGCGGGGGGCTAGGAGGCGCGCGAAAACGCCTGGGTGCATTCAATATAGAGAATGCACCCAGGTGCATTTTAGCAGCGCCGTGTATATATATATATATATATCAATATTTAGTTATAATGCATAGTTAGTATTATTAGATAGATCTTTAAATTTTGTGTACAAACTTATGTAGAGATATAAATGTTGCTAATAGTTTTTTTTTATAAATCTAGTCAAATTTAAAAAAATTGGACCTATATAAATATTATAGCAATAACTATTATAGAACAAAGTGAGTACTATAGGCGAAGAAATGGTTAGATATTTGGAGGGATATCTAAAGGAAAAAATATTTGGTGGAAGACTACCTGAGTCCAGTTTGAACTCTTCTTTTACCTCATTTTTTCCTGGACTATGAGACTAGACATTCACCCCAAATACCACTCGTTTTAAAAACGATTCGAACTTTGCCTTCATCTTCCATTCCACTATTAATAGATTTCTTTAGATTGGTTGAAATCGAGTTTTTCTAACTTTGAGCAAGATATTTTAACATATACATTGTAGACTAATGCACTATTAAGAAAAAAGTCAACGAGTCTTACGGAACTAACATGTTATTGATGCTGGTATATTTTTATATAAATTTGGTTAAGGTTATAAAAAATAACTTTAAAAAATAAATGGCCTACATTTTTAAAGAAGGAAACATAATGTTGTTGGGGTTGAGCTCATTCGAGTCGATCAAGAGACTGAGTCGAACACTATCTCACACACTTATCGGGGTGCAACAATCTTATGGTTGTGATTCCTTACATACTCTTACATACTGAATATCTAAACAAAGAAGAAGGTCGGCATATGAACCAACGTTCATTGTAGCCTCCTCTCTTATACAACACTTGTGTCACACCTGGGTTTCGGGGGCACAAGACCCGGGCACGAACATAATCACCAAACGTGCAGGGACTAAGTCTCACACATATGAAGAATTATGGTACATAAACGAATGTCACATCATTTATATATAACAGAGTCTTGTACAAATGGTTAAATAATTACATCATATGAAGACAACGATCCAGCAACCCAAAGTTAACTGGGAGAAGACGGCCTAGACCTCTCACGAACTCATCACAGCATCCTCCATGCGCCTCAACCTGTGGTACTTGTTCTTGACCTGTGGGGGTGTGAGACAGCAAGGGTGAGCTCACATACGTTCATCGCTCAACAGTTATGGAGAATAATGTGCATGAACTCGCCAAAGGTGGGAGCTCATGTGAAGTGTAAGGCTTACCAAAGAGGATGACTAAAGTTGAGCATTGCTTTTAAAGTTGGTCAAAATTTTATTAGCAGTTACTAAGTGTAAGTAGATACCAACCCAAATAAATAATAGATCAAAATTGGTAACAACACCCGTGATGCAATGCATATGACAAATTAAGTTTAGTTCCACAAATTAATCATGTGAGGGTCCGAGCCACTCATGAACGTGAGCATGGCTGATATACCAGTTTTACACTATGTAGAGGTTGCGCATCTTTACCAATAAGTCATGTTACCCATCTGCCAAGGGGTCATGAATTCTATACACCTCTACCAAGGAAGCGAGGCAAGGTAACACTATGAGGCCTTTACAAAGTTCCACTAGCTTCAGATAACCAGCTACAGTTTCTAGAAAGTCCCAATGCAGGGATCCCTCGCCTGACCGCCATCGCAGCAAAATCAACCCGAGGACCTCCCTACACCGACCACTCCCCTACTGCCCTTGCCCCTTTCGGGTAAGGTAGTCTTTCACTAGCTTTCCTAATTAGTCAGCCAAGGGCGTCCCATACCACCCTTGTGGTAGCACTGTTTTCCCGGGTGGTTCTCTATGTTCCAATTAACAATATGATCTTATCATGAACAATAATTAAACAACAACATAATTGGAACATGATCATAATGAAATATTAGTTTCCCAAAACCAGATAGAGCGATAGCAAAACTACCCAATAATTCATCTGTTTGCAAGGTAGGGGATAAACAATGCTAGGGAAACCTATTAGGTCCCATCAAATTAACATGAGCATGTCATAGTGATTAATAGTGAACATTATTAGGTAAAAAGGAGTGATCAAGGGCACAACTTGCCTAATACTCAAGATTCCAGGTACCAGGATGATCTTTAGATTCTCGTGACCTCACCGCTATTCGCAATCATACAAACAAACATGGTATAGGCAAAACTAACATTACACCAAACATAAGCACAAGATGCATAATCATAATATACGCATTGCTACGAGATCGTGGGTTCGAGAACTACTAAATTTGAAGTTACCGTCGAAGAGTTATGATTTTATGAAGTTCCTAGTGATAGATATACAACCAATTGAGTGCATAATTTTAGCCATAGGTTTCATGATAAAATAAGGTTACTAGATGAAGAACAATATTAATATGAGATTAATGCAACTGGAATGGATCAATCCAAAGTTAGAATGAATTAAATATGAAGTAAACAAGTTTCTGACATTATTTTTATACAAAAAACATTTTCTAAATTAATTCTTATCAATTAACCGAGACCAAGGACTTAGGCCTCAATTTTAAATAAGTTCAGGGTCACTTTTGTAAATGCCAGGACCCCATGGTAATGATTTTACCCATAACCTGGACGGCGGGTTGTTTTCCATGTTCATTAGGGTCTCTTTCACAAAACGCGCTAGCCGAAGGGGCACAACAAACTATGTGCTGTCAGATCGAGAATCAGGGGCTCAGATTAGAAGACCACACATCTGAACCAGTATGGACTTAGGACCGTCCGATCCCGATCTGACGCCCTTGCTCAGATCACCCGAATCATTACCCCGCACCAAATCTCATTCATCCATCCGAAAACCGACGGCCGAGGTATCCCCATCCATGGATCTAATCTTGACCACTCTATTAAAGATCGACGATGCTGGTGCTTCTTCTCCCCCCCCAACAAGTCAGCGGCAACCACCGCATTAGCCACGGCGGCGGCAACACCGGTGAACCCTAGTTCTGTGCCTAGGGACACTATTCCCGAGCTCGCTAGCGTTGACGTGATGTGGACATGATGATGAACATGGGGATGGATGACTTACCAGCAGTGGCGCAGAAGAACTCCCCCGGCCATGGAACCAGGCAATCCATGGCGGAACCCAGTCGACGGCGAGCAATTCACCCTCACCCGATGAAGATCTCCGTTCAATACGGCGACGCACACCACGCGCGAGCACACACGAAGCTCCCACACCACCTACCGGGACCAGAACGACGACGTAGAACTGAATTGCTAGCGGCGGCAGATAGCCCTCCACCAATGCCGACAATGGCGCCTACCACCCAGGTGCATTCAAGTGCGTCAGGGGTGCGGGGCATCGGCATTTATATGCCCGGCCAGAGGACCAGATGGCCCCGGGCAACAGCTTGGTGAGATCCACGCGAGCAACGAAGTTCCTGGTTCTGAGTCTGACGTCGCGCGTGGTGGGAGAGAACTTGGCCAGTAGGTCCCAGGCACCAGCGATTGAGACAGAGCGGTCTGCGCGCCTGTTTGACTGACGGCTGGGGCCCCCATGTCGGCGCCAGGGAGTGAGTTGTGCGCGCGCGAGACAAGAGGCTGCAACGCGGCCCCATTAGTCAGCAAACGCGAGCGTATAGGGGAGATGGGTCGCGCGGAGAAAGTTAATGGGCCAAACGCAGGTCCGTCCAACCAGTTTACTCTCTTCTTTTTTTCTTTTTTTTCCAATTCGAATTTCAAAGGTTCAAATTCAATTTAAACTCTTGTTTTGAACTCAAGATTTCCAATTATCTAATACCATCCTAATGAGAATATAAACTATACTGTTTACAATTTTACTCTTCTTTCCTTATTTAGTTCTAGCAATAATAGATGATTCAATTACAAATCTCTTTTCTCATTTTCTATTTTTTGTTTTCATTTAAAATTTTGAGGTCAAGTTTAAATTATGATTCCTTATTTCAATAAAACGCTTCACCACAAATTCATAAGTATGAGATGCCCACCCTTTCATATGACTATTTTAATATCTTTAATTGATTATGAACAGGAAATGTCCTACTAAATTCTAAAGATTTCAAAAATTCTAGAAACACTATTCAAGATATTTTATTTCTTTATTTTTCTTATTTTATGATATATTTTTTCTTCTACCCACTTTAGGCCTTACAAATCCTACCCCCTTAAAAGAAATATCGTCCTCGAGATTAGTAATAAAAAGGAGGTATAACCATATTGTCTCAGAACATATGCACAAACAAGAACCTCGAGATGATGCATAACTTATTAGCAACACATAGGGTCAAATAGACCTTATTATTATTCCTAAAATAGTAAATACTAGCTACTAACTAAAGTAATATTTAGGTCTTATAAATGGTGTTCTATATATATTTATATTTATTCTAATCCTATTGTTCATTGTCTTCTTCACCAACTTCTTCACCTTCAATCGGCATCTCCTCTTGGTTCTCAGGTTCACCACTCACCAGGTTCAGCTTCCACTTCCACGTGGTTGACCTGCACCCGGTTGACAGATAAGGGCTAACTCTTTCCTCCCGAGGCTTGACCTTGCTTCATTGGAGCCGGAGTAGTATACATAGCCCTGTTGGGACAGTAGTTGGCATAGTGTCCAGACTGTTCGCACTTGAAGCAAGACCAATTTGTGGATGTATTAGGAGCAACAGGTCCATTTGAAGTGCTTGCTTGCGGAGGAGCAGTTTATGTATGTTGAGTTTGCTGCCCGGAACTGCCACAAGCAGGTGTACTTTGAGTAGTAGTATGAAGCGTCCCGGTCCTTTGGGACTCAAAGGTGATACAATTACTAGTCCCAGAAGGCGAGTAACCACATTCCTTACTTCAAATAGTACAGAGTTCAAATAAAAGTTATTACAATACCAGAGTACAAGCTCGAAAGAGAGCTAGAAATATAAAGTGCAGTAGAAGATAAACTAGCCCAAGCCACAGGCAGAACTGGGTGTAGACACAGCCCCCTCAATCAAGCATAGCAGAAAAGAAGTCTTCAGCTGCTGAAAAACATAAATAAATCTGGGTGAATACACTAGGTATTCTGCAAGCCCATCCCGCTCCCGTAAAGAGAAAGGGGCCTATATAATACATGCTTTATATGGTGGAGTTGAAGTCACTCTTCTTTTTTTCAGAGAAATGCAATACTTTGATGGTTTTTCCCAAAGAAGGAAATAGCACTTTTTCACACTCAACCACCACTGAGCTTCCCGCTCTCGTGGCATCGTTTTCATTTCCAAAAACACACCCACTCACACATTTCCTTGTTCCTGAAGGTTATAAAACACTAGTTGTCATACCACACCAGACTCGTCCATTCCAGTGGACACGGACTATTCGAATAGGTTTGAACTCTGCGCAGAGGGGTACACTTTACCCACTAGTCCAGTTTCTGCGATCTCACCGTCGTGAGACCCGAATGCCAAATCTCTTTCCTTCCTCACACGTCCTTACCTTAACGGTTATACCGGAAGGAGTCAGGCCACCACCATGTCCAAACCGGACAAAACATTCCCCGTCCTTATCCTCCCGGTGCTCCCCAGCCTTCATAACTCTGGGGTTTGGACCGTATGAGTTCAGATTGAGTGACTGCCCATACAGTCTCGAGTGGTTGTACTTATCATGAGTATAGGTAGTGAAGGATGACAAACCAGTCCTTATATGAGGGGACAATCCTTCTGCTCACACCTAAACCAGCTGAGCCATCACCTTAGGCCCTCCCCTAAACCAGGGAGTCCCTGATCATCCCACTCACAAGGTGATGAGGGTGAATACCCTTCATCATACACTTTTTGAAAACATTGTTTGGTAAAAACACTGCCCTTTTCTCATCCCACATTTTGTACTCAAAAAGGTGTTTGTTAATGCGGGATATCTCTCTGCTCACAATGCAAAAGATCCATCCCTTAATCCCGGCTTAGGTAGTGGTAGAAAGAATAGGTAATTTATGCATCAAGGGAAGAATGGACTTGCCTTCGTCGAAGCTCTCCTGGCACAAAAGATCTATCTCAGAGGGGTCGGGTTCCTGCCCTTCTTCTGGAGCTACAAATTCCGGAGGATCGAATCCCTCTTCTTCTAGCAAAAATAGATAATGGACAGTACATCAACCATGGTGACTTGGTGGGGTGTGCCAATTTTTAGACATTATTATTTTGTGCCCTAAAATTTATTTAGACTATTTTTGGTGCATAAAATATCAATATATATACATATATATATATAAATAGGAAAAGAAAAAGAAAAGGGGTTTCCATAGCTAGCTGGGCCGGGCGAGGGGGGGATTTGGCCTGGTCGGGCGCGGGCGCGTGGCGTCGCGGCCAAATGGGCCCAAACGGCCCACGAGGAGCGGGGACGGCGCAGCGAACGCCGTGGGTGTGGGCCCACGCGCCAGATAGAGGAGGGGGGGAGACGGCGTCAGGGGGAAGGAGGAGGGCGGTTCGCGGCGGGGAGAACCGGTCGCCGGTGAACCCGACGGCGGTTCCTCACCGGTGGTCCGGTTCTGAGTGGACGGAATGGTGGCAAAGCACGAGCGGGGGTAGGGGGTCACAGAGGTGGAGTCAATTTGGCTGGTGGATGCCTGGGGTGGCCGGTCCACGGTAGGTGGCAGGCTCCACGGTGGTGAGACCACCGGCAAGGCCAACGAGTGGAAAAAGGCGAGGGGAAAAAGGTGTGTCATGCTCGCGGTGAAGTGGCGGAGCTCAAGAGCTACACTAATTTGACTAGAACCCAACAGAGAGGGGAAGGGGGAAGCTCACCAGAGATGAAGACGGCGGCGGCGCTGGCTCAATTGAGCTCGGGGAAGGGGGAAGAGATGGCTGAGGCTGGGGTGAGGAATTGGGGAGCTTGGGGCGGTCCTTTTATAGGCGCTTCGTGGCGGGGAAGGGGGCGGGAGGTGGTGAGCACCGGTGAGCTCGCCACGGCGGGGATGGTGGCGCACAGTGGCGACGATGGGACGGCTCGGGCAGGGGGATGACAGGATGGCTCAGCTGGCGCAAGGGGACAGAGGCGCAAGGCGCTAATCGGGCAGGCGAGCGAGTAATGGCGAGACAACGGGGCGGTGGCGGCCGGCGGCGATCACGTCGCTAGCCCGGTCACGGGCGCGAGGAAGGTGCTAACAAGCGGGACCCGCTTGCCAAGGATCGAGAGATTGCGAGAGAGCAAGGGGAGTGCGGGGCAGACGGGTGGGGCCTAGCCTGCAGCGGGAGAGCGACAAGAGAGGGAGAGGGAAGGCGCAACTGACGGGTGGGGCCAACTGGTCAGCGGGGAGCGGCGCGGCGCTAACGTGGGCGGGCGCGCGGGAGGGAGATGGGCCGCATGGGCCAGGGGGCGAGGCGCGCGGGAGGGAGTTGGGCCGAAAACGGCCCAACCGAGGGGAAGGGAGGCTTTTCCTTTTTCTTTTCTACTTTCTATTTCTTATTTCTTTTTTCTATTTCTATTTCTTTTATCTCCTTTTCTTTTGGACAAATAATTAGCTAAATAATCTTAGGTGCTAAAAAAATAATATTCTATGTGAGGTGCTTCTAACAATCAAAGTGTATGCATATGATGAGATGTCCTATGAGGTGGAGTCTAAGGAGTGATTAAGGGGGGGTTAGGGGATTAGGGTTCCAAACCTCGGGTTAAATTTTGGGATGTTACAAACCTACCCCACTTAAAGGAATCTCGCCCTCGAGATTCAGACTGGGCTTGAGAAAAGGTAAGGGTATTCCCTCCTCAAGGAGTCCTCACTCTCCCAGGTAGCTTCTCTTCTCCTTCTCTGCTCCACTGAACTTTACAAAGTCTCACTTCTAAGTTGTGGGTCTTTTGAACTGCCTTGTCAAGAATCTTTACTAGTTTTTCGTGGTACTGAAGATCCTTCTGAATCTGGATTGCCTCTTCTTCAATGTGATTTTCTGGTACTTGCAGGCATTTGCGGAGCTAGGATACGTGAAACACATTGTGGATATCTGACATAGATTCTAGCAATTCAAGGCGGTATGCTGCGGGTCCTACTCTGCCAATGATGGGATAGGGACCAACGAACCGCAGAGCTAGCTTTCCTTTCACTTGAAATCTTTTGACTCCACGCATCGAGGAGACCTTGAGGTAGACGAAGTCTCCTTCCTCAAATCTGCGTTCTCTCCGCCTGTTGTCTACATAACTTTTCTGCCGACTCTGAGCTTCAAGTAATGTTTTATGGATCAGGGCAACTTTCTCTTCTGCCTCTTTAACAAAGGTAGGTCCTTCTAGTGTCTTTTCCCCTACGTTGGACCACATTAGAGGGGTCTGGCACTTCCGTCCATACAATGCCTCGAACGGTGACATCTTAATACTGGCCTGGTAGCTGTTGTTATACGAGAACTCTGCATAAGGCAAACTGGACTCCCAATTTCTATCAAACGTCAATACACAGGCTCTTAATAAATCCTTGAGGACTTTGTTGACCCTTTCTATCTAACCAACTGACTGGGGGTGGTAGGCGGTGCTGAAATCTAGCTTGGTGCCCATAGCTTGCTGAAGGCTCATCCAAAATTTTGAGGTGAACTGTGTTCCCCTGTCTGACACTATCTTTCGTGGAATACCATGGAGTCTGACTATCTCTTTAAGATATAACTGGGCAAGGGTGGCTCCTCCAAAGGTAGTTTTCACTGGGATGAAGTGGGCCACTTTGGTAAGACGATCTATTATCACCTAGATAGAGTCGTTCCCTTTTTGGGTTCGAGGCAGTCCGGTTACAAAATCCATGCTATTTCTTCCCACTTCCATTTGGGCACTCGAAGGGGTTGCAATAGGCCTGCAGGCTTCTGATGCTCGGCCTTAGTTCGTTGGCAAGTGTCGCACTGGGTCACATACTGTGCTATCTCTTTCTTCATTCTCCTCCACCAGTATCTGGCTTTGAGGTCTAGGTACATCTTAGTTGTCCCTGGGTGGATAGAGTAGGCTGAGTTGTGAGCTTCGTCGAGCAGGACTTCTCGTGCCTCTCCTTTTGGTACACACAGACGTTTTTTAACCAAAGGACTCCTTCCTCATCTGTCCTGAAGTCCGGAAGTGGTTCCTTGCAAGCTTTTTCCATAAGACCTGCTATCTCAGTGTCCAGGTGTTGAGCCTTGCATATGAGATCTTCTAGCATTGGCTTGACTTCTAGGCTGCCATTATCTCCTAGACATGCATTCAGTTGAGCTGATTCTTTCTTCCAATCTTCCAAGAAGTTGGTTCCTTTCTTCCCGAAAGGTTTTCGGCTGAGGGCATCTGCTACCACATTGGCCTTCCCGGGGTGGTAGTGGATCTCAATGTCATAATCTTTGATCAGTTCCAGCCATCTTCGCTGACGGAGGTTGAGGTCTGGTTGAGTGAAAATATACTTCAGACTCTTGTGATCGGTGAAGATGTGACATTTGTTCCCAATTAGGTACTGCCTCCATATTTTTAGGGCATGCACTATGGCCGCCAATTCCAAATCGTGTGTGGGATAATTCTGCTCGTGTGGCTTCAATAAGTGTGATGCTTATGCAATTACTTTCTCATTTTGCATAAGTACACACCCTAAGCCTTGCCTTGAAGCATCACAGAAGACGACGAAATCCTGATGGATGTCTGGCAACGTCAAAACGGGTGCGGTTGTGAGCTTCTTCTTTATGATTTGGAAGCTTTCTTCACACTTCAGGATCCACACAAACTTATTGTCTTTCTTGAGGAGCTCGTTCATTGGTCTTGCTATGCTGGAGAATCCTTTGATAAAACGTCGGTAATATCCTGCCATTCCCAGAAAGCTTCGAACTTCACTAACGTTGGATGGCTGCTTCCATTTGGATACTGCTTCTACCTTGGATGGGTCTACTTCTATTCCTTCTACAGTCAAGATATGCCCAAGGAAGGCTATCTTTTCTAACCAGAATTCACATTTGCTGAGCTTAGCATAGAGATGATGTGCTCTGAGTCTTTCGAGGACAATTCGGAGGTGATGCTTATGGTCTTCTCGAATCTTGGAGTAGATAAGGATGTCGTCAATGAAGACTACGACAAACTTATCCAGCTCTTCCATAAATACCTTATTCATGAGGTTCATGAAAAAGGCGGGTGCGTTGGTTAGTCCGAAGGGCATTACTGTGAACTCATACTGTCCGTACCGGGTGACAAATGCAGTCTTCTGAATATCTGCTTCCTTGATTCTCAGCTGGTGATATCCTGACCTTAGGTCTATCTTGGAGAAATACTTGGCCCATTGAAGCTGGTCGAAGAGGTCGTCGATCCGAGGGAGTGGATACTTGTTTTTTATTGTAGCTTCATTTAAGGATCTGTAATCAATACACATCCTCATACTTCCATCCTTTTTGGTGACGAAAAGAACTGGTGCTCCCCAAGGAGACGAGCTGGGACAATGTACCCTTTTTGTTGAAGCTCTGTGATCTGGAGTTTTAGTTCTGCTAATTCGGTGGGAACCATGCGGTATGGTCTTTTTGCGATGGGCGCAGTGCCGGGGATTAGATCTATGTAGAACTCCACTTCTCTTTCTGGCAGCATTCCTAGCAATTCTTCTAGGAATACATCCATGAATTCTTCTACCACAGATATGCTTTTTGCTGCTAGATTAAACACCATTGGATCCTTGGCAGGTGGTTGAGCCTGACAAGAAACTGACTTCCCTTGGTGGTCAGTGAGAAGGACGGTCTTGCTTGCGCAACTTATGATGCCCTTGTGTTTGGTTAACCAATCCATTCCTAAGATCACATCAATCCCTTAGGATGGCAAGATGGTTAAGTCTGCCAAGAACACTACCCCACTTAAAAGAATTCTGACTTGGGAGCATTTGAGCTGGCATAAAAGATCTGACCCTGGGGTTCGGGTGACCAAGGGAACTTCTAGGTGGGTAGAGGGAATGCCATGCTTTTCCACAAAACTAGTGGCTATAAAAGAACGGGATGCTCCTGAATCAAAAAGTACAGTGGCGGGAGTAAATTCAATAAGGAACTCACCGAGCACTACTCCTGGAGCTTGCTGAGCCTCTTGAGCATTGACGTGGTTTACTCGTGCCCTGCCATGATACTAGGTCTTGTTCTGCTGGCTGATGGAGGAGGGTGCCTTGGAGGCGAGCGCTGAGGCATTCTTGGGGCCATTCACCGAGTTGGAGTAAGTAGGTCCTGGTGCCTTCAACTGGGGGCAGTTATTCTTGAAGTGACTGGGGTCTCCGTAGTGCCAACATGCATTTGCTGGTGGTTGGTTGCTTGCGATTGAGGGGGCCTGAAAGGAGCTCTGACTCTGCTGACTGAAACATGACGGAGTGGGTCCAGCTGGCTTGTTGTAGCTTGGCCCCTTGGGTGGAAACCCAAAGGATCGAGTTCTCTGGTGCCAGTCTTGCTGCTGAGCTCGGAGGACTTGGAATTTCCTCTTGAGGTGACCTTTTTCTTCTTCCCTTGCCCTTTCCACTTGTATGGCTTTGTTTGAGAGGTGTGAGAAGCTAAGGAAATCTTGGCTAGCGAGGATGGTCTTGAGTTCTGGTCTCAGTCCTTTCAAAAAGCGGGCCATCTTCTTGGCTTCTGTGCTGATGTCGTCAGGCGCGTAGCGAGCCAATTCTGTGAATTTGTGCACGTACTCACTGACAGATCTTCCACCTTGAGTTAGTTCCCGAAATTCATCTTCCTTGAGCTGAACGATCCCTTGGGGCACATGATGCTCTCGGAAAGCAGTTTCAAATTCTGCCCAGGTAGCATCTCTGACGGCAGTGCTAAAGGTATCCCACCATGATAGGGCCATTCTGGAAAGTTGATGAGCAGCCAACTGAACACGCTGATTCTTGGGGCATCCGATGGCTTCTACCTTCCTTTTTATCGTGCGCAACCAGTCATCAGCATCGAGGGGATTGCTGGATCCAGTGATTGTGGGAGGCTTGAGCCTTAGAAAGTCTCCCATCCTGTCCTATGGTCTTCCACCATTCGGGCGCTGATTCTCCAGACTTCTAGTGAGGACTTCAATGAGTCGGGTTTGGTTGGCTAGAACTTGGGCTAAATCTAATGGCAGCTCCGGAGGTGCGGGGAGGTGGGTCTCACTCCCTTCTCCACCGGCTTCTCCTTCAGCTCCTAGGGGAAACCCTGCTCCAATCCCGGAGGCGGTAGGCGTGGTTTTATCCAAAGCCATCTGCCAGGGGGAGAGAATTACTACTATGCATATGCCAAAAATTTTTCAACCAAGTTATTTTATTCATCACACAAGTTCATTACAAGCAAACAGTTACCACAAGTCGCACTACACGCGAGCGCTTTCTAAGGTACTTCCGAACTCCCTTTCTAAAGTGTCCCCGAATTCCTTGAGAAGGTCGTCAAGGCTAGCAAGGGACATATCCTCGACATCGGACAAATTCTCTATCCGTGAGGGAGGTAGTGTTGGAGGGGCTTCCTTCTTCCGCTCGCTCTGGCACCCTTGGCTCTTGGTCTTCTTTTGGATTTGCTTTATGGGGTGAGCTTCTTTACCTTCTTATCGTAATCCATCTTCAGGGTTCGGTAGGCTTCACGAGTGTTGGCCTCTTCGCCTTCTGCTATTTCGAGACTCTCTTGGAGGGATGCCTTCTCCTTTTTAAGTTCCTTGACCTGTTGCTCTAAGCTTTCCACCAAGGAGTTTAGGTGGGTGCAGTGGGAGGAAAGGTCATCATAGTGGTTATCGAGAGTGTGGAGATATCCGGCCATGTAGACGATGGTGGGGTCATCCTTAGTAGGATCTCTTCCTGACAGGGCCTAAAGTCTTTTCCTCCGAGTAGGGGTATTTTTGTTGCTGGGTGGAAAGTAACGAAGGGGGTTTCAAAGACCTCTCTACTGTAGTTTTGGCATAGCTGTCAGAGGGCTTTTCGGGCAACATTTTGGCAAGTGTCTGGGAAGCAGTGTCCGGTGAAGGTGACTTGGAAAGGAGGGTGGTTTGGGTAGCTACGGCTTTCTCCCAGGTAGACTGCCATAGAGCATTGCTCAGTTCTGTTCTCGCGGTATTCTTTCTAGACGTATTCCGGCTTCTTGCGGATCCCCATGTGAAGCGCGCAACTCCGCAAGAGATGAGGGAATCCTTTCACCTCTAAGCAATAGGATGTCCTAATGACCAAAGAGCCTTCCATCTGGTAGAAGAAAAGAAGGGTCTGTTAATATCGGGGGAAAGGAGAGAAGATTTTTCTTAAGGGTAAGAGGTATTTTCTCGTTAAGGCAAACTTTTAAGGTCGGGGCTGCGATCTACGGCCAGTCCTATGGGCTCTGATACCACCTGAAGCGTCCCGGTCCTTTGGGACTCAAATGTGATACAATTACTAGTCTTAGGAGGCTAGTAACCATATTCCTTACTTCAAATAGTATAGAGTTCGAATAAAAGTTATTACAATACCAGAGTACAAGCTCGAAAGAGAGCCAGAAATACAAAACGTAGTAGAAGATAAACTAGCCCAAGCCACAGGCAGAACTGGGTGCAGACATAGCCCCCTCAATCAAGCATAGCAGAAAAGAAGTCTTTAGCTGCTGAAAAACATAAATAAATCTGGGTGAATACACTAGGTATTCCGCAAGCCCATCCCGCTCCCGTAAAGAGAAAGGGGCCTATATAATACATGCTTTATATGGTGGAGTTGAAGTCACTCTTCTTTTTCTCACAGAAAGGCAATACTTTGATGGTTTTTCCCAAAGAAGGAAATAGCACTTTTTCACACTCAACCACCACTAGCTTCCCGCTCCCGTGGCATCGTTTTCATTTCCAAAAACACACCCACTCACACATTTCCTTGTTTCCGGAGGTTATAAAACACTAATTGTCATACCACACTAGACTTGTCCATTCCAGTGGACACGGACTATTCGAATAGGTTTGAACTCTGCGTAGAGGGGTACACTTTACCCACTAGTCCGATTTCTGCGATCTCACCGTTGTGGGACCCGAATGCCGAATCTTTTTCCTTCCTCGCACGTCCTTACCTTAACGGTTATACCGGAAGGAGTCAGGCCACCGCCATGTCCAAACCGGACAAAACATTCCCACTCCTTATCCTCCCGGTGCTCCCCAGCCTTCATAACCCTGGGGTTTGGACCGTACGAGTTCAGATTGAGTGACTGCCCATACAGTCTCGAGTGGTTGTACTTATCATGAGTACATGTAGTGAAGGATGACAAATCGGTCCTAATATGAGGGGACAATCCTTCTGCTCACACCTAAACCAGCTGAGCCATCACCTTAGGCCCTCCCCTAAACCAGGGAGTCCCTAATCATCCCACTCACAAGGTGATGAGGGTGAATACCCTTCATCATACACTTTTTGAAAACATCATTTGGTAAAAACACTGCCCTTTTCTCATCCCACATTTTGTACTCAAAAAGGTGTTTGTTAATGCGGGCTATCTGTCTGCTCACAATGCAAAAGATCCATCTCTTAATTCTGGCTTAGGTAGTGGTAGAAAGAATAGGTAATTTATGCATCAAGGGAAGAATGGACTTGCCTTCATCGAAGCTCTCCTGGCACAAAAGATCTATCTCGGAGGGGTCGGGTTCCTGCCCTTCTTCCAGAGCTACAAATTCTGGAGGATCGGATCCCTCTTCTTCTAGCAAAAATAGATAATGGACAGTACATCAATCATGGTGACTTGGTGGGCTATGCCAATTTTTAGACATTATTATTTTGTGCGCTAAAATTTATTTAGACTATTTTTGGTGCATAAAATATCAATATATATACATATACATATATATATATATATATATATATATATATATATATAGGAAAAGAAAAAGGAAAAAGAAAAAAGCAAAAGGGGTTTCAATAGCTAGCTGGGCCGGGGGAAATTTTGGCCCAGTCGGGCGCGCGGTGTTGCGACCAAATGGGCCCAGACGGCCCACAAGGAGCGGGGACAGCGAGGCAGACATCGTGGGTGCGGGCCCACGCTCCAGAGAGAGGAGGGGGAGACGACGTCAGGGGGAAGGAGGAGGGCGGTCCGCGGCGGGGAGAACCGGTCGCCGGTGAACCCAACGGCGGTTCCTCGTCGGTGGTCCGGTTTTGAGTGGACGGAATGGTGGCAAAGCACGAGCGGGGGTAGGGGGTCACGGAGGTGGAGTCAATTTGGCCGGTGGATGCCTGGTTTGGCCGGTCCACGATGGGTGGCGGGCTCCGCGGCGGTGAGACCGCCGGCGAGGCCAACGGGTGGAAAAAGGCGAGGGGAAAAGGTGTGTCGTGCTCGCAGTGAAGTGGCGGAGCTCAAGAGCTACACTAATTTGACTAGAACCCACCAGAGAGGAGAAGGGGGAAGCTCATCGGAGATGAAGATGGCGGCGGCGCTGGCTCAATTGAGCTCGGGGAAGGGGGAAGAGATGGCCGAGGCCAGGGTGAGGAATTGGGGAGCTCGGGGCAGTCCTTTTATAGGCGCCCGAGGCGGGGAAGGGGGTGGGAGGTGGCGAGCACCGGCGAGCTCGCCATGGCGGGGATGGTGGCGCACAGTGGCAACGACGGGACGGCTCGGGCAGGTGGGTGACGGGATGGCTCAACTGGCGCAAGGGGATAGAGGCGCAAGGCGCCAATCGGGCAGGCGAGCGAGTAATGGCGAGACAATGGGGCGGTGGCGACCGGCGGCGATCGCGTCGCTAGCCCGGTTACAGGCGCGAGGAAGGCGCTGACAAGCGGGACCCGCTTGCTAGGGATAGAGAGATCACGAGAGAGCGAGGGGAGTGCGGGCTGATGGGTGGGGTCGAGCCAGCAGCGGGAGAGCGATGAGAGAGGGAGAGAGGAGGCGCAGCTGATGGGTGAGGCCAACCGGTCAGCGGGGAGCGGCGCGACGCTAACGCGGGCGGGCACGCGGGAGGGAGACGAGCCACGTGGGCTAGGGGGCAAGGCGCGCGGGAGGGAGTTGGGCCGAAAACGGCCCAACCGAGGGGAAGGGAGGCTTTTCCTTTTTCTTTTCTACTTTCTATTTCTTATTTCTTTTTTTCCATTTCTATTTCTTTTATCTCCTTTTCTTTTAAACAAATAATTAGCTAAATAATCTTAGGTGCTAAAAAAATAATATTCTATGTGAGGTGCTTCTAACAATCAAAGTGTATGCATATGATGAGATGTCCTATGAGGTGGAGTCTAAGGAGTGATTAAGGGGGGGGGTTAGGGGATTAGGGTTCCAAACCTCGGGTTAAATTTTGGGATGTTACATAATATATCGAGGACAGGAACTATTTCCAGTCTGTCCTTGGTTAGCAACCCTTCTCTTCTCTCCAAACTCAAACATCTTGTTTTCCACAGCAATTGCTTTGTTAAGTAGTTTTTGGAAGGATGAGAATGTATGCGATATCAGTTGGTATTGTAGTGGTCCGATCAAACCTTCCAGAAAGAGCTCCTACTTTTTTCTCATCATCCTCAACTTCCCTAGGAGCATATCAAGATAGCTGAATAAATTTGTCCCTATATTCGCTTGCGGACATACCTTCCTGCTTGAGGGATAGAAACTCCTTCCTTTTAATCTTCATAAGTCCAGCAGGAATATGGTAATTCCTGAATTGAGTGGAGAATTCTGCCCAGGTAATGGTGTTGACAGCACCGTGGGCAACGCAGTATGCATCCCACCAATCCGCAGCGGGGCCAGTAAGGCGACCCGATGCATAGAGTACTTTCTCTCTGTCGGAGCACTGAGCTATGTTGAGCATCTTGTCCACGGACTTTAACCAGTCATCAGCTTGTAGTGGGTCCATGGAGCTAAAGAATGTCGATGGTTTGTGACTCATAAACTCTCGGTGCTTATCCCTAGGCGGAGCTGGTGGTGGTGGTGGTGGAGGTAGTGGTGGTTGTTGCTGCCTTTCCAGTTGTTCTTGCCTCATCTCTTGACGCATTTCTAGTCGTTCCTGACGCATTTCCTGGCATTCTAGCCTCATTTGAGCTTGCATTTCGTTCATCGTGTTTGCCATTTGCTGCAGCATCTGCATCTGAGCGGCAATCACTGGATTTGTCACGGCCGTTGGAGGATTCGGAGGATTCATTTCTGGTTGTGGTTGTCTAATAATCCTCTTGTTGTGGTGGTTGGCAGGTAGATCAATTCCGCCTCCCCTCCTGGTATTAACCATCTGGGTTAGAGACATATGGTAAGACAGTTTTGCAAGGGGAACAATTTAGTAGGCAGAACAGATAGGCTAGTAGTTGGCCCTAAACTGAAGGATCATGAGCAGAGCTTGGTCTGTTATTCTATGTCGGGGTTACTAGGCTTATAAGATGAATCTCAAAAGATAGGATAGAATCTACCAAGATAAGATAGATATGGGATACTATATACATTTTCTAAGTTGTCTAGTTATTTTATAAATATTTTCCTTTATGCCTAGATGTATATGCAGATGCAATCGTGGACATTAATCCACAACCCATCACACTCAAACAAAGATCCAAATCAGACAAGTATCATAAGAACGGACATTAAAGCACATAGATACCTATAAAAATAGTTTTGTTTTTGTTCCTAAGATGAAGTCTCCTATTCCTAAAAGTCACATTAGCTACATGATTTCAAAGTGTGAAATCCACTTTTGTCTTTAGAGTGAAAAGGTAAGAGTAATCAGAGTAAAGCAGCAGTAGATGAGAAGAGATTAAGAAAAGTTTAGAATTAATCAGAGTAGCAAAAGTAAGTAAGTAAGGGTTGTCCAATTCTATCTAGGTTTCGTCCTACGTTCAACATCCCTCTGATACCACTTCTGTCACACCCGGATTTTGGGGGCACCAAGACCCGAGCGTGAACATAATCACAAGTGTGCTGGGACCAAGTCTCACACATATGATGAATCATGGTACAGAAATGAATGTCACATCATTTATATATAATGGAGACCTGTACAAAATAGTTAAATAATTACATCATATGAAGACAACGATCTAGCAACCCAAAGTTGACTGGGAGACGACGGCCTAGACCTCTCACGAACTCATCATAGCATCCTCCATACGCCTCATCCTGCGGTACCTGTTCTTAACCTGTGGGGGGTGTGAGACAGCAAGGGTGAGCTCACATACATTCATCGCTCAACAAGTTGTGGGGAATAATGTGCATGAACTCGCCAAAGGTGGGAGCTCATGTGAAGTGTAAGGCTTACCAAAGAGGATGGCTAAAGCTGAGCATTGCTTTTAAAGTTGGTCAAAAATTTATTAGGAGTTACTAAGTGTAAGTAGATATCAACCCAAATAAGTAATAGATCAAAATTGGTAACAACACCTGTGATGCAATGCATATGACAAATTAAGTTTAGTTCCATAAATTAATCATGTGAGGGTCCGAGCCGCTCATGACCGTGAGCACGGCTGATTTGCTAGTTTTACACTCTGAAGAGGTAGTGCATCTTTACCTACAAGTCATGTTACCCATCTGTCAAGGAGTCATGAATCCCATACACCTCTACCAAGGAAGCGAGACAGGGTAACACTACGAGGCCTTTACAAAGTTCCACTAGATTCAGAAAACCCGCTACAATTTCTAGGAAGTCCCAATGCAGGGATCCCTCGCCTGACCGCCATCGCAGCAAAATCAACCCGAGGACCTCCCTACACCGACCACTCCCCTACTGCCCTTGCCCCTTTCGGGTAAGGTAGTCCTACACTAGCTTTCCTAATTAATCAGCCAAGGGCGTTCCATACCACCCTTGTGGTAGCACTGTTTTTCCGGGTGGTTCTCCATGTTCCAATTAACAATATAATCTTATCATGAACAATAATTAAACAATGACATGATGGGAACATGATCATAATGAAACATTAGTTTCTCAAAACCAGATAGAGCAATAGCAAAACTACTCAATAATTCATCTATTTGCAAGGTAGGGGATAAATAATTGTAGGGAAACCTATTAGGTCACATCAAATTAATCTAAGCAAGTCATAGTGATTAATAGTGAACATTATTAGGTAAAAAGGAGTGATCAAGGGCACAACTTGCCTGAGACTCAAGATTCCAGGTACTAGGATGATCTTCAGAGTCTCGTGACCTCACCGCTATTCGCAACCATACAAATAAACATGGTACAAGCAAGATTAACATTACACCAAACATAAGCACAAGATGCATAATCATAATCTATGCATTGCTACGAGATCGTGGGTTCGAGAACTACTAAATTCAGAGTTACCATCGAAGAGTTATGATTTTATGAAGTTTCTAGTGATAGACATACAACCAATTGAGTGCATAATTTTGGCCATAGGTTTCATGATAAAATAAGGTTACTAGATGAAGAACAATATTAATATGAGATTAATGCAACTGGAATGGATCAATTCAGAGTTAGAATGAATTAAGTATGAAGTAAACAAGTTTCTGACATTATTTTTATACAAAAAATCATTTTCTAAATTAATTCTTACCAATTAATCGAAACCAAGGACTTTGGCCTCAATTTTAAATAAGTTCAAGGTCAGTTTTGTAAATGCGAGGACCCCACGATAATGATTTTACCCATAACCTGGATGGCGGGTTGTTTTCCATGTTCTTTAGGGTCTCTTTCACAAAACGTGCTAGCCGAAGGGGTACGACAAACTTTTGCAGACGACCGTTGGCGCAGTAGCCGTTGCTCTGCTTGGTGCACCAGACAATCCAGTGAATTATGGCGGAGTGGCTTTCCAGAAATCCGAAGCTCAGGAGTTTAGACTGTACGGTCCCTGGTGCACCGGACATTGTCCGGTGCGCCAGACCAGGGCACACTTCGGTTTCCTTTGCTTCTTTCTTTTGAACCCTAACTTTGATCTTTTTATTGGTTTGTGTTGAACCTTTAGCACCTGTAGAACATATAATCTAGAGCAAACTAGTTATTCCAATTATTTGTGTTGGGCAATTTAACCACCAAAATTTGGGAAAATGTTTGACCCTATTTCCCTTTCAATCTCCCCCTTTTTGGTGATTGATGCCAACACAAACCAAAGCAAATATATAAGTGCAGAATTGAACTAGTTTGCATAATGTAAGTGCATATGGTTGCTTGGAATTAAACAAATTTATAACTTCAATAGATATGCATGGATTGCTTTCTTTTATTTATCATTTTGGACCACGCCTGCACCACATGTTTTGTTTTTGCAAATTCTTTGGAAAATTCTTTTCAAAATCTTTTTGCAAATAGTCGAAGGTATATAAATCAGATTGTAAGAAGCATTTTCAAGATTTGAAATTTCTCCCCCTGTTTCAAATGCTTTTCCTTTGACCAAACAAACTCCCCCTGGATGCAATTCTCCTCTTAGTGTTCAAGAGGGTTTTAGTAATTTTTGAGGATATCCCCCTTTTGAAAACACATTAAGATACCAATTTGAAAACTTCATTTTAAAATTTGGGTGGTGGTGCGGTCCTTTTGCTTTGGGCTAATATTCTCTCCCCCTTTGGCATTAATCGCCAAAAACAGAGTCGTTTGAGAGCCCTTTACTTTCTCCCCCATTGGTACAAGTAAATATGAGTGAAAAGATTATACCAATCGAAGAGTGACGTGGAGTAGCAACGAAGGATGATACGATAGAGTGGAGTGGAAGCCTTCTCTTCGTCGAGTACTCTATTTCCCTTTCAATCTATGACTAGCTTAAGAATATACTTGAAAGACACATTAGTCATAGCAAAAGAAAGAGATATGATCAAAGGTATATAAATGAGCAATGTGTGCAGTGTTTCAATCAAAATTCCGAGAATCAAGTATATTTAGCTCATTCCTAAGTTTGCAAAAGATTTTCTCATCTAATGCCTTGGTGAAGATATCGGCTAATTGATCTTTGGTGTTAATGTAGGCTATCTCGATATCCCTCCTTTGTTGGTGATCTCTCAGAAAGTGATGCCGAATGTCTATGTGCTTAGTGCGGCTGTGTAATACTCAAAATTGTATAAAAGGATGATATAGTGAATTCCTTATCTTATGTGCCATATTTGCATCATAAAAAGAGCATACATGAAAGTTGGAAGTGAATTAAAACAAATGATAAAAAGAATATGCATCATGTTGGAGTTTTATATGTTTGCACATTAAATAAAATAATAAGGATAATAACAATGAGATAATAATTCTAAAGGTTGGATCAAACCCTAAATGGAGATTAGAGTTTGGAAATAAGAAAAGAGAAGGGATATAAAACAAAAATATAACTAATATATATATAAATAAATATACTCGGAATTAATATCCCTAATTTCACAAAAATAAGTTGAAGTGATGAACCATAGAGGTTTGAATTTAAGTTTGAATTCAAATTTAACTTGGAAATGAAGAAAAGAAATAGAAAATAAAAAGAAAAAGAGAAAACCCCTACCTGGGCCAACTCCACCCTTTTTCGGCCCACAACTGATTTCGGCCCGCGCTGCCTGGTGACCGGCGCCGACATGTGGGTCCAATCGGGCAGCCGCACTCTCGCCCTCACTGGCCCTCGGGCCCGCGCGTCAGCGCATCTTCTCCCGTGTAGCCACCCCGCCTGTGCCTGACACCGCGGACCCCACGCGTCAGCTCTGCCCCTTTCCCCTTTCTTCGCCGCGCTGCTCGGATGAGCTCGACCGGGGCGCACTTCGCGGAATCCGTTGGAGCCCCACTGCGCACGCTCGGACTCGGACTGGGCACAGGGTATAAATCGTGCCGCTCTCCTCCCGCCCCTCATTGAGCCGTGCAATTAGCCAACGCCGCCGCCGCCGCCCGAACTGTGTCCGCGGTAAGCGAGAGGTCCGCCACCATAGAATCGGGTCGGCATCGCCGATTGGTGGCCAGGATAGTGCTAAGATTGTTCATCGGCGTATGTGGATTGTCAGCGTGAAGTATTGCGCTCGGTGGTCCGCCCAAACGTCTGGAATTCCTCACCGGAACTGGTGACCCGCCGCGAACTCGGATAGCACCGTGGGCGAGGCTCGTCGCAGCGGAATCCCCGGTATGAACACCACGCCTAGAATCGCCTTTGTGTGTTGAAACCTCCGGTGTCATCGGCCGGGCACGCGGACTCTCGGGTCATCTCTAATTTCTCACCGACGCGCCACGGCCACCACAATCCGCACAACACCGTGGGTGAAGATCATCACAACACTATCGCTGGTAAAGTCTACCTCAATCTTCTCACCGTTCGACTAGCTTTGTGTAGCTCCGTTTAATTTAATGGTGGTGCTCGGGGTAGGTTGATTGGGCCACGGTCGTTCTTCTCCGCCGCGGGCAGGATTCCTGGTGCCGCCGCGTCTTGCCTGATGGGGAAGAAACGTAGTGGCCGCCGGATGATAAACGAAGGGCTGCGATTTGATCTGTGAACTGACGTAGCTAGGGCTCCTCGTGAACCGTAGATCTCGGATCCTGTGGCTACGGTTAGATCTTAGTACTTAAAATTTACGTCGTTGGATTCCGATCCTGCGGCTATCAGCGCGTACCGGTTCGCGGGGCTCGGGTTATAATCTGGGTCGTTGATAACGGATCGGACGGCTCATAATAGATCTTACCCTTTCGGCCATGCCATTATGCAAAAGAGACCCCGACCTTTTAAGAAAACAACCCGCCGTCCTGGGACCCTGTTCCCAGTGTCTTGGAAAACTTGCACCGAACCCCCTGTGCTTCTCAGTAATTGAGGCCCAGTCCAGTGCAGTAATAAAATGATTAAATGAATTAGGAATTATATTCTTAATACAAAAATAATTGCTAGAACTTAGATAATTCATAGAAAATTCATTTTAGCTCCAAATTGAACCATTCCAGTTTCTAAAATTTTGTAATAATATTCTTCATCATTTTGTGTCTCTGTTTTGTCATGAAAACAATTAGAAATTTAATCTCTCACTTAATCCACTTTAAACACATAAAACCTTTGGAAATTCATAACTTCAAATCTATAACTCCAAAATTAATAATTCTTTTTCCTGTGATCTTATTTTAATATGTAGATTATTAATATGTATTATGCACATATGTTTGGTGTAATGTTAATTTTGCCTATACAATGTTTGTTTGAATTGCTACGACTAGCAGTGAGGTCACGAGTCACCTGAAGATCATCCTGGTACCTGGATTCTCAAGGCCCAGGCAAGTTGTGCCCTTGATCACTTCTTTTTACCCAGCCATGTTCTGATTAATCATAATGATCTGCATAGGTTAATTTGATAGGACCCAACAGGTTACCTAGTTTGATTATCTTTATACCTTGTTTACCACTGATCTTTCTGGGTAGTACTTGCTAGTGCTATATGTGGTTTTGGGTATGGAGATACACTATTCATGATTACACTTTTTGTTATCAGTTGTTATTTAATGTTCATGTTAAGATCATTATGTTAATTGGAACATGGAGCGACCACCCGGGAAAACAGTGCTACCACAAGGGTGGTATGGGACGCCCTTGGCTGATTAATTAGGAAAGCTAGTGGAAGACTACCTTACCCGAAAGGGGCAAGGGCAGTAGGGGAGAGATCAGTGTAGGGAGGCCCTCGGGAGGATTTTGCTGCGATGGCGGTCCTGCAAGGGATTCCTGCACTGGATCTTCCTATAAACTGTAGCGGGTTTTCGGAAGCTAGTGGAACTTTGTAAAGGCCTCGTAGTGTTACCCTGCCTCGCCTCCTCGGTAGAGGTGTATGGGAAGTCGCGATCCCTTGGCAGATGGGTAACATGACTTGTGGGTAAAGATGCGCAACCTCTGCAGAGTGTAAAACTGGTATACTAGCCGTGCTCACGGTCATGAGCAGCTCGGACCCTCACATGATTAAATTATGGAACTTAAATTCAATTTGTCATATGCATTGCATTGCAGGTGATGTTGTTATTACTTCTGTTCTACTATTTAACTGGGTTGGTATTTACTTACACTTAGTAACTGCTAATAAAATTTTGACCAACTTTAAAAGCAATGCTCAGCTCTAACCATCTTCTTTGGTAAGCCTTACACTTCATGTGAGCTCCCACCTTTGGCGAGTTCATGCACATTATTCCCCACAACTTGTTGAGCGATGAACGTATGTGAGCTCACTCTTGCTGTCTCACATACACCACAGGTCAAGAGCAGGTACTGCAGGATGATGCTCATGGAGGATGCTGCGATGTGTTCGTGAGAGGTCTAGGTCATCGTCTCCCAGTCAACTTTTGGGTTGCTGGACCGTTGTCTCCTTATAATGTAATAATTTATTTTGTATAGAACTCCTGTTATATATAAAGTTGTGACATTCGATCCTGTGCCACTATACATCATATGTTTGAGACTTGGTCCCAGCATACCTGGTGTTTATGTTAACCCCGGGTTTTGGATCCCTAAAATTCGGGTGTTACAGAAGTGGTATCAGAGCAATGTTGACTGTAGGACGAAACCTAGATAGAACTGGACAACCATTCTTTACTTACCTTACTCTGATTCTTTTCTAAACTTATCTTAATCTTCTTCTCATCTATTTCCGCTTTACTCTGATTATCCTTACCTTTCCTTCTAAAGACAAATGTGGATTTCACACTTTGAAATCTTATGCCTAAAGTGACTTTAGGAATAGGAGACCTAATCCTAGGAACAAAAACAAAACTATTTTTATAAGTGTCTATATGCTTGAATGTTTGTTCTTATGATACTTGTCTGATTTGATCTTTGTTTGAGTGTGATGAGTTGTGGAGTAATGTCCACAATTGCATCTGCATATATACATAGGTATAAAAATATATTTATAAAATAGCTAGACAACCTAGATTATCCCCATTGGAACATATCTAGCTTAAAAGAGATTTATCTTATCCTAAAAAAACTCTCATTCTAACCAATTCATCTTATCTTAAAAGACACTCTCTTATCTTAATAGATCCATCTTATCTTAAGAGGTTTTCTCTTATCTTAATAGATTTATCTTATCTTGAAGGATTCATCTTATCCTAACCACTTTACTTATCCCATCTTGATAGAACTAACTGACCTCAAAAGTCTATACCTTATCCTTATGAATTCATCCTACCCTAATTAGCATATTTATCCTAGTCTAAAATATCAACCATGATCTAATTCAAAGTAATTAGATATTGTCTAGACTAATCCGGTGATACCAATCTAGATCCCATCTAATCTAATATGATCCAATCTAAAGTGAGTTATTTAATAAATTAGTTAGTACTAGTGAAATGGATTAGACCTCACTCCTATGAAAAAAATGATTTAAGCTAAATTGATGCCCTAGATTAACTTGACCATATACATATGCAATTACCTTACCCGTCTGACAGTTGCATAATCCCTCTGTGTTAACCTAATAGAGCTTCTGACCTACCTACACCGTATACCCCATCCTATCTCAAAAGATTCTAACATATCCTAACAAGATATATCTTACCCTGATAAAGCTATCTAACTTAAACTAGTCTAATCTAGATCATAGCTAATTTAATATGGTCTAATCTAGTGTGAGTTACTTAATGCTGGTACACAAGATATGTCCATACTCCTAAATCACTTAAGCCTAATTTGGAGACTTATATCAACTTGACCATACACAACAACTCGACCTATATAACAAGTTGCATAACTTACCCAATCAATAGAGTCTTAATGGATTGCATAATCTGTCAACCACCACCTAACATCAAACAAACTTTTGACCTACATCATGTAGTCTATCTCATCCATACCTATATTAACCATATTCCCCAGCCCAATAACATACACTAACTCCTAATCAATGAGGCAAGACCGAAGAAGATGATCAAACTTCATCAAGGAAGGATGAGCACCAACTCAAGTCTTCAAGGATCAAGTGAGGTCACCAAGATGAGTCAAGATCCACAATCTTGGATGAAGTCTTTTCTTATCCTGCTCTTTCTTACCCAAACCTATATATATCCTAAAGACATCTTCTATCCTACATAATAAAGTGGACATACATATATTACCCATGCTCTCCTATCACTTATTAATAATAAAAAGAGAGACTCTTGATTTTGAACTAATTAGAAACTAAAAGCTAAATTTTAAATCACTCTTCCTATATCCTCTTTCTTACAAATCTCGAGGGCGAGATTATTTTTAAGGGGGGTAGGATTTGTAATACTCAAAATTGTATAAAAGGATGATATAGTGAATTCCTTATCTTATGTGCCATATTTGCATCATAAAAAGAGCATACATGAAAGTTGGAAGTGAATTAAAACAAATGATAAAAAGAATATGCATCATGTTGGAGTTTTATATGTTTGCACATTAAATAAAATAATAAGGATAATAACAATGAGATAATAATTCTAAAGGTTGGATCAAACCCTAAATGGAGATTAGAGTTTGGAAATAAGAAAAGAGAAGGGATATAAAACAAAAATATAACTAATATATATATAAATAAATATACTCGGAATTAATATCCCTAATTTCACAAAAATAAGTTGAAGTGATGAACCATAGAGGTTTGAATTTAAGTTTGAATTCAAATTTAACTTGGAAATGAAGAAAAGAAATAGAAAATAAAAAGAAAAAGAGAAAACCCCTACCTGGGCCAACTCCACCCTTTTTCGGCCCACAACTGATTTCGGCCCGCGCTGCCTGGTGACCGGCGCCGACATGTGGGTCCAATCGGGCAGCCGCACTCTCGCCCTCACTGGCCCTCGGGCCCGCGCGTCAGCGCATCTTCTCCCGTGTAGCCACCCCGCCTGTGCCTGACACCGCGGACCCCACGCGTCAGCTCTGCCCCTTTCCCCTTTCTTCGCCGCGCTGCTCGGATGAGCTCGACCGGGGCGCACTTCGCGGAATCCGTTGGAGCCCCACTGCGCACGCTCGGACTCGGACTGGGCACAGGGTATAAATCGTGCCGCTCTCCTCCCGCCCCTCATTGAGCCGTGCAATTAGCCAACGCCGCCGCCGCCGCCCGAACTGTGTCCGCGGTAAGCGAGAGGTCCGCCACCATAGAATCGGGTCGGCATCGCCGATTGGTGGCCAGGATAGTGCTAAGATTGTTCATCGGCGTATGTGGATCGTCAGCGTGAAGTATTGCGCTCGGTGGTCCGCCCAAACGTCTGGAATTCCTCACCGGAACTGGTGACCCGCCGCGAACTCGGATAGCACCGTGGGCGAGGCTCGTCGCAGCGGAATCCCCGGTATGAACACCACGCCTAGAATCGCCTTTGTGTGTTGAAACCTCCGGTGTCATCGGCCGGGCACGCGGACTCTCGGGTCATCTCTAATTTCTCACCGACGCGCCATGGCCACCACAATCCGCACAACACCGTGGGTGAAGATCATCACAACACTATCGCTGGTAAAGTCTACCTCAATCTTCTCACCGTTCGACTAGCTTTGTGTAGCTCCGTTTAATTTAATGGTGGTGCTCGGGGTAGGTTGATTGGGCCACGGTCGTTCTTCTCCGCCGCGGGCAGGATTCCTGGTGCCGCCGCGTCTTGCCTGATGGGGAAGAAACGTAGTGGCCGCCGGATGATAAACGAAGGGCTGCGATTTGATCTGTGAACTGACGTAGCTAGGGCTCCTCGTGAACCGTAGATCTCGGATCCTGTGGCTACGGTTAGATCTTAGTACTTAAAATTTACGTCGTTGGATTCCGATCCTGCGGCTATCAGCGCGTACCGGTTCGCGGGGCTCGGGTTATAATCTGGGTCGTTGATAACGGATCGGACGGCTCATAATAGATCTTACCCTTTCGGCCATGCCATTATGCAAAAGAGACCCCGACCTTTTAAGAAAACAACCCGCCGTCCTGGGACCCTGTTCCCAGTGTCTTGGAAAACTTGCACCGAACCCCCCTGTGCTTCTCAGTAATTGAGGCCCAGTCCAGTGCAGTAATAAAATGATTAAATGAATTAGGAATTATATTCTTAATACAAAAATAATTGCTAGAACTTAGATAATTCATAGAAAATTCATTTTAGCTCCAAATTGAACCATTCCAGTTTCTAAAATTTTGTAATAATATTCTTCATCATTTTGTGTCTCTGTTTTGTCATGAAAACAATTAGAAATTTAATCTCTCACTTAATCCACTTTAAACACATAAAACCTTTGGAAATTCATAACTTCAAATCTATAACTCCAAAATTAATAATTCTTTTTCCTGTGATCTTATTTTAATATGTAGATTATTAATATGTATTATGCACATATGTTTGGTGTAATGTTAATTTTGCCTATACAATGTTTGTTTGAATTGCTACGACTAGCAGTGAGGTCACGAGTCACCTGAAGATCATCCTGGTACCTGGATTCTCAAGGCCCAGGCAAGTTGTGCCCTTGATCACTTCTTTTTACCCAGCCATGTTCTGATTAATCATAATGATCTGCATAGGTTAATTTGATGGGACCCAACAGGTTACCTAGTTTGATTATCTTTATACCTTGTTTACCACTGATCTTTCTGGGTAGTACTTGCTAGTGCTATATGTGGTTTTGGGTATGGAGATACACTATTCATGATTACACTTTTTGTTATCAGTTGTTATTTAATGTTCATGTTAAGATCATTATGTTAATTGGAACATGGAGCGACCACCCGGGAAAACAGTGCTACCACAAGGGTGGTATGGGACGCCCTTGGCTGATTAATTAGGAAAGCTAGTGGAAGACTACCTTACCCGAAAGGGGCAAGGGCAGTAGGGGAGAGATCAGTGTAGGGAGGCCCTCGGGAGGATTTTGCTGCGATGGCGGTCCTGCAGGGGATTCCTGCACTGGATCTTCCTATAAACTGTAGCGGGTTTTCGGAAGCTAGTGGAACTTTGTAAAGGCCTCGTAGTGTTACCCTGCCTCGCCTCCTCGGTAGAGGTGTATGGGAAGTCGCGATCCCTTGGCAGATGGGTAACATGACTTGTGGGTAAAGATGCGCAACCTCTGCAGAGTGTAAAACTGGTATACTAGCCGTGCTCACGGTCATGAGCAGCTCGGACCCTCACATGATTAAATTATGGAACTTAAATTCAATTTGTCATATGCATTGCATTGCAGGTGATGTTGTTATTACTTCTGTTCTACTATTTAACTGGGTTGGTATTTACTTACACTTAGTAACTGCTAATAAAATTTTGACCAACTTTAAAAGCAATGCTCAGCTCTAACCATCTTCTTTGGTAAGCCTTACACTTCATGTGAGCTCCCACCTTTGGCGAGTTCATGCACATTATTCCCCACAACTTGTTGAGCGATGAACGTATGTGAGCTCACTCTTGCTGTCTCACATACACCACAGGTCAAGAGCAGGTACTGCAGGATGATGCTCATGGAGGATGCTGCGATGTGTTCGTGAGAGGTCTAGGTCGTCGTCTCCCAGTCAACTTTTGGGTTGCTGGACCGTTGTCTCCTTATAATGTAATAATTTATTTTGTATAGAACTCCTGTTATATATAAAGTTGTGACATTCGATCCTGTGCCACTATACATCATATGTTTGAGACTTGGTCCCAGCATACCTGGTGTTTATGTTAACCCCGGGTTTTGGATCCCTAAAATTCGGGTGTTACAGGCTGTGATCAACGGGATTATTCGCTATACGGATTGCACTCTCATTGTCACATAGGAGAGGGACTTTGCTAATTTGTAGCCATAGTCCCTGAGGGTTTGCCTCATCCAAAGCAATTGCGCGCAACAATGGCCTGCGGCAATATACTCAGCTTCGGCGGTTGATAGGGCTACTGAATTTTGTTTCTTTGAAGCCCAAGACACCAGGAATCTTCCCAGAAGCTGACAAGTCCCTAATGTGCTCTTCCTATCAATTTTACACCCTGCCCAATCGGCATCAGAATATCCTATCAAATCAAAGGTTGATCCCCTGGGGTACCAAAGCCAAAACTTAGGAGTGTATACTAAATATCTCATGATTCTCTTCATGGCCCTAAGGTGAACTTCCTTAGGATTGGCTTGGAACCTTGCACACATGCATACGGAAAGCATAATATCTGGTCGAGATGCACATAAATAGAGTAGAGATCCTATCATCGACCGGTATACCTTTTGATCTACGGATTTACCTCTCGTGTCGAGGTCGAGATGCCCATTTGTTCCCATGGGTGTCTTGATGGGCTTGGCATCCTTCATTCCAAACTTGTTAAGAATGTCTTGAATATACTTCATTTGGCTAATGAAGGTGCCCTATTGGAGTTGCTTGATTTGGAATCCTAAGAAATATCTCAACTCCCCCATCATAGACATCTCGAATTTCTGAATCATGATCCTACTAAACTCTTCACAAGTAGATTTGTTAGTAGACCCAAATATGATATCATCAACATAAATTTGGCATACAAACAAATCTTTTGCAATAGTTTTAGTAAAGAGAGTGGGATCAGCTTTTCTGATTTTGAAGCCATTAGTGATAAGAAAATCTCTTAGGCATTCATACCATGCTCTTGGGGCTTGTTTGAGCCCATAAAGCGCCTTAGAGAGTTTATACACATGGTTAGGGTACTCACTATCTTCAAAGCTGGAAGGTTGCTCAACATAGACCTCTTTCTTGATTGGTCCATTGAGGAAGGCACTCTTCACATCCATTTGATAAAGCTTGAAGCCATGGTAAGTAGCATAGGCAAGTAATATACGAATTGACTCAAGCCTAGCTACGGGTGCATAGGTTTCACCAAAATCCAAACCTTCGACTTGTGAATATACTTTGGCTACAAGTCGGGCTTTGTTCCTTGTCACCACACCATGCTCATCTTGCTTGTTGCAGAATACGCACTTGGTTCCTACAACATTTTGGTTAGGACGTGGAACTAAATGCCATACCTCATTCCTTGTGAAGTTGTTGAGTTCCTTTTGCATTGCCAACACCCAATCTAAATCTCTTAATGCATCTTCCACCCTGTATGGCTCAATAGAAGACACAAAAGAGTAATGTTCACAAAAATGAGCGACTCGAGATCGAGTTGTTACCACCTTATGAATATCGCCGAGGATGGAGTTCACGGGGTGATCTCTTTGAATCGCTTGA
Organism: Zea luxurians; assembly: GCA_029449295.1. NCBI lineage: Eukaryota > Viridiplantae > Streptophyta > Magnoliopsida > Poales > Poaceae > Zea > Zea luxurians. Next base: position 243,461 of record JAOPSE010000205.1, on the reverse strand, counting down.
TGGACTCTTGGGTGTGGCGGTCTTTGACCCTGTACTTCTTGATCATCTTGCTTGTCTTGATCAATTTCATTTACCCCTTGATCCTTGTCCTCCTCTTGAGGTGGCTCATTCTCTTGATCTTCTTCTTCATCATCTTGAGCCTGTTTCTCATCTTTAGTTGGTGGAGATGCTTGATTTGAAGATGATGGTTGATCTTGGGCTTGTGTAGGCTTTTCGGATTCCTTAGGACACACATCCCCAATGGACATGTTCCTTAGCGCGATGCACGGAGCCTCTTCATCATCTAGTTCATCAAGATCAACTTGCTCCACTTGGGAGCCATTAGTCTCATCAAACACAATGTCACAAGAAACTTCAACCAGTCCAGTGGACTTGTTAAAGACTCTATATGCCCTTATGTTTGAATCATATACTAGTAAAAAGCCTTCTACAGCCTTAGGAGCAAATTTAGATTTTCTACCTCTTTTGATAAGAGTAAAACATTTGCTACCAAAGACTCTAAAATATTAAACATTGGGCTTTTTACCGGTTAGGAGTTCATATGATGTCTTCTTGAGGATTCGGTGAAGGTAGAGCAGGTTGATGGAGCAGCACGCGGTGTTAATCGCCTCAGCCCAAAACCGGTCTGAAGTCTTGTACTCATCAAGCATGGTCCTCGCCATGTCCAATAGAGTTCTATTCTTCCTCTCCACTACACCATTTTGCTGAGGTGTGTAGGGAGAAGAGAACTCATGCTTGATGCCCTCCTCCTCAAGGAAGCCTTCAATTTGTGAATTCTTGAACTTCGTCCCATTATCGCTTCTAATCTTTTTGATCCTTAAGCCGAACTCATTCTGAGCTAGTCTCAAGAATCCCTTTAATGTCTCTTGGGTTTGTGATTTATCCTGCAAAAAGAACACCCAAGTGAAGCGAGAATAATCATCCATAATAACTAGACAGTACTTACTCCCACCGATGCTTATGTAAGCTATCGGTCAGAATAAATCCATGTGGAGTAGCTCGAGCGGCCTGTCCGTTGTCATTATGTTCTTGTGTGGATGGTGGGCACCAACTTGCTTTCCTGCTTGGCATGCGCTACAAACTCTGTCTTTTTCAAAATGAACATTTGTTAGTCCTAAAATGTGCTCTCCCTTTAGAAGCTTGTGTAGATTCTTCATCCCAACATGGGCTAGTCAGCGGTGCCAGAGCCAACCCATATTAGTCTTAGCAATTAAGCAAGTGTCGAGTTTAGCTCTTTTGAAATCAACTAAGTATAGCTGACCCTCTAACACTCCCTTAAATGCTACTGAATCATCACTTCTTCTAAATACAGTGACACCTACATCTATAAATAGACAGTTGTAGCCCATATTGCATAATTGAGAAACTAAAAGCAAATTGTAATCTAATGAATCTACAAGAAAAACATTGGAAATAGAATGGTCAGGTGATATAGCAATTTTACCAAGTCCTTTGACCAAACCTTGATTTCCATCCCCGAATGTGATAGCTCTTTGGGGATCTTGGTTTTTCTCGTAGGAGGAGAACATCCTTTTCTCCCCAGTCATATGGTTTGTGCACCCGCTGTCAATTATCCAGCTTGAGCCACCAGATGCATAAACTTGCAAAACAATTTTAGGCCTTGTTCTTAGGTACCCAAACGGTCTTGGGTCCTTTGACATTAGAAACAAGCACCTTGGGTACCCAAACACAAGTCTTTGAGCCCTTGTGCTTGGCCCCAACATATTTGGCAACTACTTTGCCTGATTTGTTAGTTAAAACATAAGATGCATCAAAAGTCTTAAATGAAATAATTGGCTCATTTGTTGCAGTAGGAGATTTCTTTTTAGGCATTTTAACATGGGTAGAATGCCTAGAGCTAGATGCCTCATTCTTGTACATAAAAGCATGATGGGAGACAGAATGAGACTTCTTAGCATGAATTCTCCTAATTTTGTGCTCAGGATAACCAGCAGGATATAAAATGTAACCCTCATTATCCTGAACCATGGGAGCCTTGCCCTTAACAAAATTAGATAATTTCTTAGGGGCATTAAGCTTGACATTGGTTCCCTGTTGGAAACCAATGCCATCCTTAATGCCAGGGCGTCTCCCACTATAGAGCATGCTCCTAGCAAATTTAAATTTTTCATTTTCTATCTCATGCTCATTAATTTTAGCACTAAGTTGAGCTATGTGATCATTTTGTTGTTTAATTAAAGCTAGATGATCCTGCATAGCATCAACATTAATATCTCTACATCTAGTGCAAATGGAAACATGATCAACAGTAGATGCAGAGGGTTTGCAAGCATTTAATTCATCAATCTTAGCATATAATATGGCATTCTCATTTCTAAGATTGGAGATAGAAACATTGCAAACATTCAAATCTTTAGCCTTAGCAATTAATTTATCATTCTCAATCTTAAAGCTAGAAATTGATTCATTTAATTTGTCAATCTTAGCAATTAAACTAGCATTATCACTTTTAAGATTGGCAATTGAATCATCACATACATTTGACTTCTCAACCTTAGCAATCAAATTAGCATTCTCAATTCTAAGGTTGGAGATAGTGTCATGGCAAGTGCTAAGCTCACTAGTCAATTTTCACATTTCTCCATCTCTTGAGCATAAGCATTTTTAACCTTAACATGCCTTCTGTTTTCCTTAATAAGGAATTTCTCTTGGCTATCCAAGAGTTCATCCTTCTCATGAATAGCACCTATCAATTCATTTAATTTTTCCTTTTGTTGCATGTTAAGATTGGCAAAAAGCATAAGCAAATAATCTTCATCATCACTAGAGCTACCCTTATCACTAGATGTTGTATATTTAGTGAAGGCTCTAGATTTTACCTTCTTCTTTTTGCCGTCTTTTGCCATGAAGCATTTATGGCCGATGTTGGGGAAGAGGAGACCCTTGTTGACGGTGATGTTGGTGGCGTCCTCGTCGGAGGAGGAGCTCTCATCGAAGTCCCATTCCCGACACACGTGGGCATCGTCACCCTTCTTCTTGTAGTATCTCTTCTTTTCTTTCCTCTTTCCCTTCTGGTCGTTGTCCCTGTCACTATCACTAGACATAGGGCATTTAGCGATAAAATGATCGGGCTTACCACACTTGTAGAACACCCTTTTGATATGGGGCTTGTAGTCCTTCCCCTTCCTTTGTTTGAGGATTTGACGGAAACTCTTGATGATGAGCGCTATCTCCTCATTGTCAAGCTTGGAGGCGTCAATTGGAATCCTACTTGGTGAGGATTCCTTCTTTTCTTCCTCCGTCGCCTTGAATGTGACGGGTTGCACCTCGGGTGTGGACGTGCTGCCTTGCTCCAAGTTGATGATTTGTTTGGAGCCTTTGATCATCAATTCAAAGCTCACAAACTTTCCTATAACTTCCTCGGGAGACATTAGCTTATATCTAGGATCACCACGTATTAATTGAACTTGCGTAGGATTACGAAAAACGAGTGATCTTAGAATAACCTTGACCATTTCATGGTCATCCCATTTGGTGCTCCCAAGGTTGCGCACTTGGTTAACCAAGGTCTTGTGCCGGTTGTACATAGCTTGTGGCTCCTCTCCTTGGTTGAGGACGAATCGACCGAGCTCCCCCTCGATTGCCTCCCGCTTGGTGATTTTTGTCACCTCATCCCCTTCGTACGCGGTCTTTAGTACGTCCCAAATCTCCTTGGCACTCTTCAACCCTTGCACCTTATTATACTCCTCTTGACATAGAGAGGCAAGGAGTATAGTAGTTGCTTGGGAATCAAAGTGCTTGATTTGGGCGACCTCGTCCGAATCATAGCCTTCGTCCCCCGGTGATGGTACCTGCGCTCCAAACTCAACAATGTCCCATATGCTAGCGTGGAGTGAGGTTAGGTGATGCCTCATTTTATCACTCCACATACAATAATCTTCACCATCAAAAACGGGTGGTTTGCCTAATGGGACGGAAAGTAAAGGAGTGTGTCTAGAAATACGGGGATAACGAAGTGGCATCTTACTATACTTCTTGCGCTCATGGCGCTTAGAAGTGACGGACGGCGCATCAGAGCCAGAGGTGGATGGCGACGAAGAATCGGTCTCACAGTAGACCACCTTCTTCATCTTCTTTTTCTTGTCGCCACTCCGATGCGTCTTGTGAGGAGGTGATCCCTCCTTTAGCTTGTTGCCGGACTCCCTCGATGGAGCCTTCCCATGGCTTGTGGACTTCTTGCCGGTCACAATCTCCCTCTTGACGTGATCTCCCGACATCACTTCGAGTTGTTAAACTCTAATGAAGCACCAGGCTCTGGTACCAATTGAAAGTCGCATAGAGGGGGGTGAATAGGCGGAATCTGAAATTTACAAACTTAAAGCACAACTACAAGCCAGGGTTAGCGTTAGAATTAAAATCGAGTCCGAAAGAGAAGGCAAAAACAAATCAACCAAGAAATAAAGCGAGTGACACGGTGATTTGTTTTACCGAGGTTCAGTTCTTGCAAACCTAGTCCCCGTTGAGGTGGTCACAAAGATCGGGTCTCTTTCAACCCATTCCCTCTCTTAAACGGTCACCTAGACCGAGTGAGCTTTCTTCTCAATCAAATGGGTCACTTAGACCCCTACAAGGACCACCACAACTTGGTGTCTCTTGCTTTAATTACAAATGTCTTGGGAACAAGAATGGAGGAAGAAGAAAGCGATCCAAGAACAAGAGCTCAAAGAACACGGGCAAAACTCTCTCTCTAGTCACTATTTGTTTGGAGTGGAGATGGGACTTGGAGAGGCTTTGATTCTCTTGAATTGTGTCTTGTATTGATTGCACTAGCTCTTGTATTGAATGAGAAGTCTGAAAAACTTGGATGCTTGGAGTGGTGGTGGTTGGGGGGTATTTATAGCCCTCAACCACCACATAGCCGTTGGGGAGGCTGTCTGTCGATGGGCGCACCGGACTGTCCAGTGTGCCACTGGACACTGTCCGGTGTGCCAGCCACGTCATCCAACTGTTAGGGTTCTGACGGTTTCGACCATTGGAGGTCTGACTTCTTGGAGCACCGAACAGTCCGGTACCGCACCGAACAGGCATTGTTCACTGTCTGGTGCGTCTTCTGGCGCTGCTCTGACTCTGCGCGAACTGTTCACGCACTGTTCACGCACTGTTCAACTTTTGCAGACGACCATTGGCGCAGTAGCCGTTGCTCCGCTTGGCGCACCGGACAGTCTGGTGAATTATAGCGGAGTGGCTTTCCAGAAACCCGAAGCTGAGGAGTTTAGACTGTACGGTCCCTGGTGCACCGGACACTGTCCGGTGGTGCACCGGACAGTCCGGTGCGCCAGACCAGGGCACACTTCGGTTTCCTTTGCTCCTTTCTTTTGAACCCTAACTTTGATCTTTTTATTGGTTTGTGTTGAACCTTTAGCACCTGTAGAACATATAATCTAGAGCAAACTAGTTAGTCCAATTATTTGTGTTGGGCAATTCAACCACCAGAATCATTTGAGAAAAGGTTTGACCCTATTTCCCTTTCAATATGTCAGAACCATAATTAAAAAAAGTGTTAATAAAAAAGTATGTCAGCTCTAGAATAAGGGAGCACATACTTAAGATAACCAACTTAGCCAAAAAGTTTAAGAAATTTGATATGGAATTAAAGAATAACTTTGTTGTTCACTTGATATTAGTGTCTCTACCTAAAAAGTTTGAGACTTTTGTTGTGAACTACAACATGAGTCTAGGAAAGTGGAAAATAGAGAGAATCATTTTCATGTGTGTCCAGGAATAGGATAGTCCTTAGGCCATGAGAAGTTACAGTGTGAACTTAATCAAGCACTCATCCCATAAGAAATAATATTCCAAGAAGCCTTTCAAACCTCAATCTAAGAACTAGGGCATGAAAGTCATGCCTCGTCATGGAGGCTCAAGATTAAGTGGGGAAAGTCTTTTCTAAAGCCATAGACAAGAAAGGTAGTTTTAGTGGAGAAAGGCCATTCTCTATAGCTCAACTAGAAGATGTAGATGATGTCACTTGTAGATGCTACCACTACAAAGGGCTATGAAGGACTATGTTCCGTTTGTCAAATGGCTGAACAAGAATAGTAAGGATAAAGTTACATTTATAGATGAGTCTCTATACTTATATTTGTGAATTGGTACTTAATGGATTAACTTTGGTGCTACAATTCATGTCACTAATTATTTATAGAGATTTCATACTAAGATGGTCGTTCGAAAAGGAGAAAAAAGTATTAGTCACTAGCGAACTGAAAGCTGATGTTGAAGCTATTAGAAATATTGCATTAAAGTTAGATAGGTTCTTCATTCTCCAATTAAACAATATTTTATTTGTGTCTTCTTTGAGAAAGAACTTAATTTCAATTTCATGTTCAGGTGGCAATAACATTCTCTGTCATTTTGGATAGGATGCACATTAGTAAATGCAATAACATTCATGTGGGTCTTGTCGTTTGATAAGACAAGTTATATTTACTTCCTAATTGTGATCATGTGAATGAGATAAAGGCTTCTTTTTCTGTGAATGTATGTGATGTAGGCATTAAGTGTAAGCAAAATTAGAATCAATCATCCCCAAAAATGAGGCAATGACATTTAGGCCACATTTTTAAGGAGAGTATTGAACAATTAAATAAAGAAGAAATTCTCCACCCAATGCATAGATTGCATTAAGGGAAAGTATGTGAAGATGATTAAGAAAGATGCAAATCAAAGTGCAATAGTTGTAGAAATAATCCATGCAAACATTTGTGCTCCTTTTCTTGTGAAGACAGTAGATGGTTTTGATTCATTAATTACATGTACTTATGATTTTTCATGATATGGGTATTTTATCTAATTAAGGAATAATTAGAAGCATTATATTAGTTTAAGATATTGAAGTCTAAAGTTGAGAATTAGCATGACTCGAGGATTAAAATAGTAAGATCATACTATGGTGGTGAATACTGTGGGAAGCATACCCCTTATAGTCAATTTTCAAGATAGTTTGCAAGGTTCATGCAAAAAAGTAGCATTGTTATCCAGTATTCAATGTCAAGTGACTCTTAGCAGAATGTAGTAGCTAAAAGACGCAATCATACCTTAATAGATATGGTAAGAAGTATAATTAGTTACTCTACTTTGCTAATTAGCTTTATGAATGGAGGCACTAAAAACATTGCTCATATCATCAATAGAGTTCCCGGTAAGTCGGTGCCTAAAACACCATATTGAGTTATGGACTAGTAGGAAGCCCTCGATATTTTTTGCATGTGTGGGGTTGCTCAACAAAATATAAAGTATTCAACCCAAATATCAAAAGTTAGATTCGGCATTTTATTGGCTTTCCAGAAAGATCAAAGAGATATAGTATCTATTGTCCTAATAGACATATTAAGTTTGTGTAAACGAGACACTTCGTGTTCTTAGAAGATGATGACACAATAAGATACCATTTTGTTGGCTATCCAGAAAGATCTAAGGGATATAGAATCTACTGTCTTAACAGAAACACTAAGTTTGTGGAAACGAGACACTTTGTGTTCTTAAAAGATGATATGATTAGGTGGAGTGTCATACCCAGAGAGGTTAGCCTTGATGAGATACAAGTTTGTACCTCAATTTCAATGATTTTAGCCCTCTTAGTATCTATTGTATCCACATCACTTGTTGGTGCGACACCTTTTATTGGTCCTTCAGATACATGCATTAGTGTCCCTGAGTCCCCAATCATGGTGCGCTAGGTCACTGCCCCATATAGACGAGGAGACAGAACAACCTCATATGGAAAGCAATGAACATATCTAAGACATAGAAGACATCAAATGAATAGGAAACTACATATTCCCAATTAGGGGTGCAAGTGGTGTGAATAATTATCTGATCCGATTTGAATCCTAATTATACGGATATGGTGGAGGAGTAATTATATCCATGTAGATATGGATAATTCAAATTTGATATACATGCGAATGCGGAGTAGGATATGGTATCACCAAAATCTAATGGATATGGAGTATCCGATATTTGAACATGGATTATCCGATGCTTAGAATAGGATAATATCTTATTAGTTTGACAAGTATAAGAGAGACAGAGGGTCAGTCAATAATGATTGATTACTGCCCAAATAAAGCTGAAATTACTATATGGTAGAATAAGAAACGAAGCTCTATACACGACAGAAATCAATCGCCACCCACCCCAACAGGCAACAGGCCAACACAAATCAGTCCACGATCGGTCGATCACATACCGTATAGTGTGTGATGTAATGCTATTTATTATTACCTACTTAGATATTTATTATAGCTATGTTTAAGTTATGCTATCAATTATTAAACTTTAATATATGAATTATTGATTGCTATAAAAATAGACGTATATATATATTATCTGACCTTTGAAATCCGCTTCCGCTCCAACACCGGTTCAACTTCATACCATTTTTGACATGTGAAAGGAAAAGGTGCCTAGGCTAGGCCTACCCATAGGGCTACCACGATGTTGGCCAAAATATTGACTGGCTCCAATTCAAAGCCAACCAAGTGCAAAGGATAGACAATGGTTATGACCCACAACTAAGCAGGGCATGGTCGTACAACGTTGGTGACGTGATCCAAACAACATGACTTCTTGGGAAAGTGAGGCACCACCAATCACGATTATAGCAAGGGGTCGCTGCCTGCCCTGCCCCATGAAGAAAAAGAAGATTACAACATGCCATAAAAGATAGGGAGCATTGATCCCCATTTAACCTACAAATTATTTGTCATGGGATCAAAACCACGACAATTGCATTTATGTAAAGTTTAAGAATGGGAAATTCATCTGCCTCGTGCTATATGTGGATAATGTCATGTTAGCAAGTAGTGACAAGACTATGCTATTGGAGACAGTTTTTTATCCTTGCATTTTGATAGGAAAGCTCTCGAAGAGGCATCTTATATCTTAGGAATTGAAGTTCACAAAGATAGGAAGAAAGGGATACTAGATCTATCGATCACAAATGATATATATATACAAAATATACTTATAAAGTTTAGCATGTGTGTGTAACTGCACACCTACTAAAGTATTCAAGGGCGATAAGTTTGGGAGTGATCAAGGCCCTAGTAACCAAAATGAGATGAATCGAATAAAATCAATTCCATATGTACTCGTCTTGACTTGGCATTCATAACTAGGATGCTTGGTAGATTTTAGAAGAATCTAGGAACATAATATTGGAAAGACGTTAAGAAAGCCTTGTGATACTTGCAAGATACAAAAGGCCTTGTATTAACATATAGAAAATCAAGTAGCCTTGAGATTATAGGATACTCAAACTCAGATTACATGGGGTGTGAAGAAGATATAAAGTCCATACACAATCACACTCGCATGAGGAGCTATACCATGAAAAAGCTTAGCAAACAACAATCACCACATCATAAATAATATATGTTGAGTTTATTGTATGTTATGAGGCAAGAGCAGGCTATGTGGCTTAAGAAATTTGTACTCGGTTTAAAAGCGATAGACAACATTTCAAAAGTACTAAAACTATACTACAATAATGAAGTAGTATCATGTTACTCCTATAACAAGTCAAGTACTACTGACAAACACATTAATATTAAGTATTATGTTGTAAATAAGAAAATTCAGGATCAAACAATTTAACTTGAGCATATCAATACATAGCAAATGCTTGCATAACCGCTCACTAAGGGTTTCCACCGAGCGTGTTCTAAAAATATGTAGGTGGCATGGGTTTAAAGGAGAACCTATGATTCTAGATTAAGGGCTAAAAATGCAACCTATCTCTGTAAGGTTAAGTTCTCTGTTTTGAGATAGAGATGTGTACTATAGTCATTAAGTTCAATAGCATATAACAGGTTGATATAACACCTTGGTCTTGGTGTATTGAGGAGTGAGAATTTAAGTTAAAAAATTAAGAAAGCAACTTTTAAGTATAAGAAAGTTAGTATAAGATTAATGGAGAGAATGTTAGGGTTGATCTCATCCGGCTCGATCAAGACCGAGTCATACTCTATCTCGCGTTCTAATCAGGAGCGCAACAACATACAACCTTATGTTATGGACCCTTTCATACCACATGTAGGAAGAGGGCCGACACACAAACCAATGTTTGTTGTAGTATTTTCTCCCATACAACACTCGAGATATATCTCCTACACGGTCAGTGAAGGTAAAGGCCCTTGCGCTCTATCATGATGTCTTAGTGTGGAGCAATATCACACTAATGGCATCATTGTCCTACGAGCTTTGTCACAACTAGCAGCTAGAATTTGTGTATAAGGTACTACACGTTTTAACAAATAGCACTTAAATACTATGTTGGTTGGAAATATGAATAGTTTTGTCTTAAGTTTAGTGTATATTTGTTAGGAACATAATGGCCTATATTTTACCTTAACTAGTTTAATCTCCATGCACGTGTCACCAAAAGGAGTAGATCATTTTAGAGAATCATTTAATATAATTAACTTAAAATTATAAGTTGAAGTAAGGTTTCGGTATAAAAGGTTAGGGTGGTTCGGGTTGGTGAATCGGATCAAGTGGATCCACACATGGTGTCTTTTTTGAAAAAAAAAGAATATCCACATATGCATGCAACAATATTTTTAGTGTGATCGGAGAGATGTCACTTGCGAAAACAGCAAGGCGCTACACTACTCTATAGGGAATGTTTGGGATGGCTCCATGTTTCAACTCCAGCGTAGAGCTGTAGTTTATAATACCAATTTAAATAGTTTAAATGATATTTTTAATCTAAATAATAAAAAATGACTTATATAATTTTTTTCTAAACGCTTACATCTTCAGCTCCATGATTTTTTGGAGCACCTAATAACCTGCTTTACCTACTCCATCAAATTTACAGGAGTTGAAGCTATCCTAAACACGGTCATAGTCAGTTGTGCGCACCTCCGCTGAACAATAAAGGGTTGTTTACTGGAGCTCAAGAGCTTGTCTGAAGGCAATCATTTTTAATCGGTCAAACACTTAAAACGTTTAATGGTTTAGTTAGGAATTAGAAGAAAAACACTTCTGCTTTTATATGCGTTTGGCAGGATCTAGCTTGACTAAAAACGGTTTTAGCTCTAACTTTTCCTAAAAAACAGTTTTTTTGGTAGAGATGAAGTCAATTCATAAATCATTTGATAGAAACGATTTATCCTAAAGGTGAGCAATTTCACTATGTTAAAGTGTCATATCCAGATATTCAGAGCTGGTGAAACTACTATTTATGACTTCTTTTACGTAATACAAAAATAATTATGTCTTTTAGGTGATTTTCGCAGTAAGCCGCTAAAAAAAAGTGTTCGACAGGGATTTGACTTTTTCCATAGAAAAGACAGAAGCGAAGCTCTACCAAATAGACTCTAAAAACTGAGAGCTAAAAAAACTCTATTTGTCTATGATCTGTATTATATTCTAGTGGAGATCAATAGAAATTCGATTTATATCAGATCGTTACCTACTTCATTCCTCTTATTTGTCTTAATCAAACCACCTCACAGGGAATCAAACAAGAAAAGGTCTCCCGACCGAGACCTGATTCCCTTAGGCCTTGTTCGTTTGTGTTGGATTGATGGGTCGAAATAATTCCTAGCCGAATTGTTTTTCTAATTTATATAAACTTTGATTAGCTGAAATGATTCTAGGTGCAATCCGACGTAAACGAATAAGGCTTTATTAGGCTGTTCCGGTTCGGGTTGGTTAAACAATGTAAAGCGAAGCATGGTGAGTGCGATCGAGCTGCAGATCTTTGGAGCTCATGCTACTTTATTCTAGTACTAGGCAGTGATACTGATGCGTTGGTCCATAGTAGCCACTTCCCACCGGCTATGGAGCGTTAGGCGGCCGCTAGTCATAAATTAATTAAAATAATAGATTCATGATATCATTTAATACTACATTTGTTCAAATTTATAGTTCGTTTGACTTTTTTACCAAGTTCGTCTTATTTTAATTTTTTGAGAAAAAGAACTTCAAAATCATATTTAAAATATATTATAGTTAAACGACATCACAATAAAAATCAATAATAATTATGATTTTTTTAACAAAACGAGGTGATCAAACTTAGGGTAAAAAAGTCAAATAAATTATAGATTGGAATAGATTAGAAAGGAGGGAGTATTATTATATAATTAGTTTTATAATTAATTTATGTTTATTTCTTTAAATTGCAGTACAGTCTGACTACCTCTTAGAAAAAGATAGGAGTACAAAGTAGAGTAGATAGATACTACTGCGGTGGCGAGTCTGAGCTTTATGTCTGCATTGCGCACACAAACTTTTCACTGCCCGTGCGTTGCCTTCATGCCTTGGATACGTGCAACGCTGTCTTTGGTGGCAGTGGCAGGTGCAGGCAGCTCGCGTGGACGGTTGGAGTTTGACTGGGCCAGAGCCAGACGGAGACGGGTAAAAGCAGACAGCCGCCAGTGTTAGACTATCCGCCCTCATACTACTCTATTTCTCTACCCTAAAAGAAATATTCTATCCTGATCAGCGAGATTCTCTACTCTATCCAACAATTCTCCGCGGTCACGATTACCCTATATATCTACCCTATACGTTCCTGGCCCACCAACAGTCAGCATTCAACAGACGTTGCTGTCCTGTCCCTGGGCCCACCTTTTCTTCGGCGAGAGAGAGCGCGGCAGGCAGCAGCATTTAGCGTAGGCGAGAGAGAACTCTGCATTTGCAGCTCCTGCCCTGGGGATAGCGCGTAGAGTAACGCGTAGGGTGTATGGCTGCAGCTACCGTGTCTACTGTAAAATCTCAGGGGAGCTTTTACAGCTCGCGACTGCGCCCAGCCTTAGGTTCGGCCGTCTGGGGCTCAGGAGCGCGCGCGGAGCAGCAGCGTGCGTCCCGTGCAATGCAAAGGCCGGCAGGACCAACGACACATCCCCGGAGACTTCAGAAATGGCGGCGTGCGCGGCTTCCTGCCTCCCCTCCTCAGTCCTCACCTCGTGCGTGAAAGCAAGTTATTCCAATATTTTGTCAAGTTTAATTTAATTTATATAATGAAATAATAATATTTATGCTATCGAATTAATACCATTAGTTTTTTATTAATTATATTTTGATAACATATATGTTCAATATCTTAAATCTTTGCAATCTCCTCTATAATTTTCATCCTTTTTCTCTTTGAGAAAATTAAAATATCTTATAATTTAAGACGGGCGAGTAATTATTACTATATATACTGTTGGGGACTTGTTCTCAAATGCTAAGAGTTAAGAACAAGGCAACATAAAAAATGTTAAGTGTTAAAGTCCTTCGTCCTTCGAAGCATTATGTCCCTTCGGGAAATAATGAGTTTCGGACGAAGGTCACAAGAGACATACCTTCGTAAATATAACAAGTAATGACGAAGGATTCATATAAAGCACGAAATATAATATAAACATCATCATAGAATCATTTCTATTTTATTAACATGAAAAAATAGAAATGATTTCAAATTACAAATGTACCTTCGGTCTTGATAGAAGGTAAAAAGTACAAACGTGACGCAAAAGCAAATACCAAGTCAGCGTGAACAGTACGGGAGTACTGTTCATCTATTTATAGACGTGGGACGCAGCCCACGTAGTCTTTTCATCTTTAAGTCGGTTCTCCTCTCTGCTATCGCGACGAAGCTTCCCTGCGCACAGTTTCGGCTGTGCACCATCCTTCGTGGAGCTTGATAATCAGCTCGTCCTTCGTCTGGTTTAGGCTTCGTCCTGACCATACTTCATGTTCATAATTCTGAGTCCGAAGATACCTGTTCATATAATCCACTTGGAAAACATTGTCAAATCATGTTTTTGAGGACCTTCGGAGGACGAAGGCCCCCAACAGTAGCCCCTCGCAATATTAATTTGTTAATGATAAATTCAGATTGCGATATGGACGAAGGCCTTGAGCCGAAGGTCCGAAAAAACACCTTCCCTTTGCTAGAATAGCAACATTCACTGACAAGCGGGGTCTTTCAATTTTCAACGCCCTGTGCGTATAAATAAGATCATACCGCAAACTTATCTGGTACGCACACTTGCCATCTGCTTCGGCCCACTACATTTTTAGCTCTTGTGCACTAAGATTTGCTGATCTTTTTGGTTTTAAAGCTTCGGTCTTGAAAACAGTTTTTTAGCGCTTTCGAAGATGTCTGAAGGTAAGAAGATCCCTGCTGAGACGAAGCTGAGTCTTGACGAAGAGAAGAACTTGGGGTTCCTTATAGCGATGGCGGAGACCAATACAGAGAAAATCACCAAGGAAATTCTTGAAGGTTTGTCCAAAGATACTGATGACAGCGACAGTTTTGATGTAGAAAGTGGTGGGGAAGAGTCCGAAGATCGACCATGGCGACCAAGTCACACGGTTTTCGGGAAAACCACTATCAAGCAGAGTCATATTGATAATATGAGGGGGCGGTATTTTCGAGATATATCTATTGTAAGGGCTGACGCTGGAGAAAAGACTTCTCCCACCCCCGAAGAAGATGAAGTTGTAATCTTCCGAAGCTTTCTCAAGGCAGGGCTTCGATTCCCCCTAAGCAACTTTGTCGTTGAAGTCCTGAAGACATTTCAAGTCTACCTTCATCAACTTACTCCCGAAGCTATCATAAGAATGGGGATGTTTGTCTGGGCTGCGAGAAGCCAAGGTTTAGAACCACATGCTAAAAGCTTTTGCAACATTCATGAGTTGTTATATGAGACGAAGCCCTGGGGGAAAGAACAATATCACAACAATTTTGGGTGTTACAGCTTCGGTGCCCGCTCCGGGTCAAGCCGCCCTGTGCCAACTTTTCGGAAGAGGTGGCCCGGAGCCTGGATGACTGAATGGTTCTATGTAAAGAATGACTTAACAGCGCAAGAAAATGTCAAGAGTATCATTATGCGCCCCATCTGGCAACGCTTCGGACTTCGAAGGCCGAAGGTTGAAATGGATGAAGCGGCCGAGGAATGCCAAAGGGCCTTCGGCGTAATCTGCTCTTTCATTGGGACAAGGGACTTGGTCCAAGAGCATATTGCCTTCAGGGTGTGGCCACTTGCAGGAAAGTGGGAAATGCCGAAGGAGACCATCAAAGAGTCCGACGAAGGCGGACTGGTCAGACTGAAATACACATTCAAATATGCAGATAAATTTGTTGAACCTGATGATGACTGGTTGAAAAGCATTGAAACATTAAGTGACGAACTGCTTGGGGCATATTCGAAGGCCGAGAACACTGCGTTATCAGCAGCCTTCGGAGGCCGAAAAAAGAAAAGGCTCAACCGGGTATTTGACGCAGTCGGGTTTGCCTACCCTGACTACCACTATCCGGTATTGAATCGCAAAAGAAAAAATACTTCTACTGCGGCAGAGGCCACGACGAGTGCTACTAGTGAGCCAGTGCCGCAAAGGAAAAAGATGAAGGTGCTCACCCACCGAGCGCGCTTTATTGAGCCGGCCATAATGCCAAAATTTATTGGTGAAGTCTCTTTGGCCTCTGAAGCTACAGAACCAGCTCCAGTGCCGAAGATAGAAGAGAAAACTGAAGCACCTTCGGCCGAAAAAGCAGAAAAACCGAAGATTGAAGAGCCAAAAATATCGGAAATCTTAAGTCCTTCAACAAATGTTGAAACAATAAAAAATCAAAAGGGCCCGTCGGTGACCCCGAGAAGAAAAAGAATGGTGAACGTGTTAGATGTTTTGGAGACAATTAAGTCTTCAAGCACAACTCCAAAGGGGACTATTGAAGTTGCTGAAGTGTCTACCGAAGCTGAAGTTGCTGAAGCTTCGAAGCAACAACCTGAAGCCGAAGCTGGGCCTTCAGAGCCCACCAAGGAACAATCTTTGGAGACCGAGAAAATATCAGAACCAGCTTTGGTTAAAGAAATTGACACTGCCGCCCCCGAAGCTCCTTCCAGCATACACAATTACATCGTACGACATGCTTCGGGGAAGAAATTATCCGAAGAGGAAACTTACGAAGCTAACTACTATGCCAGAGAGCTAAAATATCCGAAGGGGGCAGTAGTGTTTAACGGGACTAATGAAGATGACTTCCTGTACTGCCTTCCTGATAATAAAGAACTATCTGTCTGCCGAGAGATGGCTAGAAGTATGGGATTCCCGAAGCTCGAAGCTGGATTATGCGCTATGACGAAGGAAGATCTCGCGGATAGTCTTGCATATAATAGCCTAAAGGTATGGGAATTAGTCGTTTGAAAAAATTTTACAATACGTAATTTATTCGTTTATTCTTATATGGATTCTTTTTTGTATAGGGTTTAATCCTGAGCAACGCATTAAGAGCACAAAAGAGTGCCGAAGATGAAAGCTACGAAATTGCGTTCAACAATTTACGATCAGAAGTTATTAAACTGAGAAATGAAGCTGTAGAAAAAGATAAAATTCTGGTTACATTAGTAGACAAGATAAAAAAGGACGAAGCTGCTGCAAAGATTCAGACCGAAGCTCAGAAACGTGAAATTAAAGATCTTCAGAAGCAATTGGCCTGGGCGAAAGAAGAACGCATACTTGAAGAGACAAGACGGGAATGCAGCGACCAATGGGCTGATCATTTGGAAGCAACCGTGGAAGAGCTTCGGTCTTCTAAGAAAAAATGCTACGAAAAATCCATGGAATGCGTAAAGAAAATTAAAACCAGCTTCGCCAGCGTGGGCGCATTTTCCAGTGAGGAGAATTTTTCAAGAGGCAATCCCGAAGGTCCAATAGAATGGATCATCCACGAAGCAGAGGCCTTCGAGGAAATCCTGAGTAGCCGCGGTGACATTTGCGCTTTTTCGGGCGCCAGGGGAGTTGCTTCTGTCTTGGAGAAGAAAGGTTGCGGGCATGTAAAATCTTTAGCTCAGTCCGAAGCTGCCTTATCCTCCGAAGACATCAAAGACCCCTCGGCCGAAGCAAGCATGGTTGGTGGCAAATTCTTTACTGATGTCTGGAACAACGGTGGCCGAGAAATGGCGCAAGAAATTATTCAAAGGAGTGAAAAAGGCATCCATGATGCTAGGAAAGTGACAGAAGTTGCCGAGGGGCAAATAGGTATTAATTAGTCGCTCTTATTGTGTTATGATTTTTATTTCAAACTTTGCCCGCGGTTTGTAATAGTAATGCAAAAATATTCTGTTTCCTCAGAACCTGCTGGATCGTCTGGTGACCCTCTCACAAAAGGCGATGACGAAATTAAACAAATAGCCGAAGCTATCATGGATAAAGTTGTTGAACAACTTCTAAATGAGGCTGCCGAAGTAGTATTAAGAGAAGACTAGGTGTTATTAGAAAAAACATTTGAAGTGTGATCTATGTAATATTTTATACATTTGAATGTAATATACAAGTCTCTTTTCATTATTCAATTCTTTACGATGCATGAAATTCTACATACATACCATTTTTGAGCCTTCGACGAAAAAACACCTTCCCTTCTTTTCATGCTTCGTGAAGAAGACATTCTCCGTTAAAACTATTCTAATGAATCACGTCCACGCTTCGTGAAAACATTCTCCGAAGCTTTACAATTTCGATACTGCTCTGATGAAGCTCGTCCATGCTTCGTAAAAACATTCTCCGAAGCTGTATTCCGAAGATTATCATTGTATTCCCTCGTGACTTTACACAATTTTCACTTTCTCAAAGCGTCCATTCGAAGGTTGATACTGTGTCCCCTTCTTTTGCCAAATGCAACATGATGTATGATGCTTATGCTATGCAAAATGATGTGATGATGTTATGTTATGCAAATGACATTTGTTCCGAAGATACACACAATATATTTGTAAGCTCTGCATTCCCTTAGGAACGTCTTTGGAGCTTCTTCGTCTTTTACTTAGACGGTATAAGCTCTGCATTCCCTTAGGAACGTCTTTGGAGCTTCTTCGCCTTTTACTTAGGCGGTATAAGCTCTGCATTCCCTTAGGAACGTCTTTGGAGCAAAAAACTTACACTGCGCTCCCTTTGGAACGGCTTTTTGTAACTTCGACAACTTACTCTGCGTTCCTTAGAACGACTTTTTGTTGCTTCGAAGGAATTTTGATAATTCGAAGGTCCTCCTTGTTACCGCAAACTTTTAAGCTTCAGCAACTTAAGCCTGTGGAGAAGATAGATTTTCCTCATAACCAACCACGAAACTATTATATGAAAACTGAAATGTTCTTTATTACACAGAAAATAGAACTTAAACGGAAAAGACTGCTATCAAAGTAGGATATTTGTCAATAAATGTGCTTCGACTCTGGCACAGTACTATTGACTGTGCGAGCTTCAGATTGTTCTCTGAGATCCCTTTGGTGAGGAACATATTGGCTCCCTTCTGGCTGTTGGCCTTGTTGCAGCGGAGGTGGAGGCGGGGGCGGTTGCCATGAAGCTTGAGGCTGACTCGCCGAAGCTACGGAAACTGCAGGGTGGTTGCCCACGTATTCCGGGATGTAAGGCTGATGGTACGAAGCTGTATGCATGACCTGCTTCGGCTGGCCCTGTTGCGCTGCAGCTTCTGCTAGCTCCTTTTGTTTCTGGATGGTGACATGACACATCCTGGTGGTATGGCCCTTGTTTTCACCACAGAATAAGCAAAATATCCTCCTTGGTTGATCTTCAAATCTTCCGCCGAAGCCCCTGGCGCCTCTGCCTCTTGGAGCTGGTGGCCGGAAGAAAGTTTGCTGTTGCCCCGAAGCCTGTGAAGAGCACTGCGGCCTGTTCTGCTGACTCCCCTTATCATCATTTTGAGTGGAGTTGTGGATGGACGTGACATGCCTCGGATAGAATCTTCCTCCGAAGCCCCTGGTCATCTCAGAAAATCTGAAGGCCTCCTCCCTTCTTTGGCGAAAGTCATTATCGGCACGAATGTACTCGTCCATCTTTTGGAGCAGCTTCTCCAGAGTCTGAGGAGGCTTCCTAGCAAAGTATTGAGCTGCAGGTCCAGGACGAAGCCCCTTGATCATGGCTTCGATGACAATTTCATTGGGCACCGTTGGTGCCTGTGCCCTCAAACGCAAGAA
Source organism: Zea luxurians (assembly GCA_029449295.1). Lineage (NCBI taxonomy): Eukaryota > Viridiplantae > Streptophyta > Magnoliopsida > Poales > Poaceae > Zea > Zea luxurians. The sequence goes on along the minus strand of JAOPSE010000205.1, from coordinate 224,502 downwards.
CCTTCTGACATACGCCTGAAGGTATTCTTCATGATCCTGAGTGCACTGGAACAAGGCTTGAGCAGTGACCGGCTTCGTCTGAAATCCTTGGAAGCTGGTTAACAACATATCCTTCAGCTTCTGCCATGAAGTGATCGTTCCTGGTCGAAGGGAGGAATACCAGGTCTGAGCAACACTCCTGACGGCCATGACGAAAGACTTCGCCATAACTGCAGCATTGCCACCATACGAAGACACTGTTGCTTCGTAGCTCATCAAGAACTGCTTCGGGTCTGAGTGGCCGTCGAACATGGGAAGCTGGGGTGGCTTATAGGACGGAGGCCAGGGTGTAGCCTGCAGCTCAGCGGACAGAGGAGAGGCATCATCGAAAACAAAATTTCCATGATGGAAATTGTCATACCAGTCATCTTCGTTGAAGAAGCCCTCCTGACGAAGGTCTTTTTGTTGAGGCCTTCAGTTCTGCTCATCGTGGGTAAGATGACGAACTTCTTCAGAAGCTTCGTCTATCTGCCTTTGCAGCTCAGCTAGCCTGGCCATCTTTTCCTTTTTCCTCTGCACCTGTTGATGAAGCATCTCCATATCCCTGATCTCTTGGTCTAGTTCATCCTCCTGAAGCGTCGGGCTGACGGCCTTCCTCTTCTGGCTTCGGGCCTCCCGAAGAGAGACGGTCTCCTGGTTGGGATCCAGCGGTTGCAGTGCTGCAGCTCCAGTCGCTGAAGCTTTCTTCGGCGCCATAGCGAAGGTCTATAGCTTCCGAAGGTGTTCAAAAAACTCGAAGTGGAAGTGAGTTCACCGGAGGTGGGCGCCAATGTTGGGGACTTGTTCTCAAATGCTAAGAGTTAAGAACAAGGCAACATAAAAAATGTTAAGTGTTAAAGTCCTTCGTCCTTCGAAGCATTATGTCCCTTCGGGAAATAATGAGTTTCGGACGAAGGTCACAAGAGACATACCTTCGTAAATATAACAAGTAATGACGAAGGATTCATATAAAGCACGAAATATAATATAAACATCATCATAGAATCATTTCTATTTTATTAACATGAAAAAATAGAAATGATTTCAAATTACAAATGTACCTTCGGTCTTGATAGAAGGTAAAAAGTACAAACGTGACGCAAAAGCAAATACCAAGTCAGCGTGAACAGTACGGGAGTACTGTTCATCTATTTATAGACGTGGGACGCAGCCCACGTAGTCTTTTCATCTTTAAGTCGGTTCTCCTCTCTGCTATCGCGACGAAGCTTCCCTGCGCACAGTTTCGGCTGTGCACCATCCTTCGTGGAGCTTGATAATCAGCTCGTCCTTCGTCTGGTTTAGGCTTCGTCCTGACCATACTTCATGTTCATAATTCTGAGTCCGAAGATACCTGTTCATATAATCCACTTGGAAAACATTGTCAAATCATGTTTTTGAGGACCTTCGGAGGACGAAGGCCCCCAACATATACATTCATATAAGGTAAGAGATTAAGGATCCGTTTAGTTGAGCTGTGGTTTGAAAAAAAATATCATGGGCTGTGAGCTGTAAAAAACGTTGCCGTGTGTTATGAGATGTAAAAAAGTTTAAAAATTGTTCGATATAAGCCGCTAAAAGTTCTCCCATATACATTTGCATAGTTCGATCGAAAAATCGTTAAAAGGTGTATGTATATGCTTTTAAAAACATTTGTCCAGCCATTTTTATTAGGAAAGATAGTAGAGCGTTAGGAGAAGTTGAACTAGAATATGATTATGAAGAGGAGATGAGCATGGTACACCTTTTTACTATTGTTTACGCATGAAAAGCTTCAATCTTTGTTGGAATATGTGTAGGGATGGCAATGGATATGATTTATCCGCGTACCCGCGGATAAAAAACCCATTGGGCACGGTTTTGGGTACGAGTTTGTACCCATGGATACGGATACGGGTAGCACTTGATATCCGTGGATATTTTTAAAACGGGTAAGAAAAATCAATATCCATACCCAAATATCCGAATATCCGTTGAAATATCTTGTATTCCCGTCCTACAAGTGGCAGGCTTTTAAGTGATCATCGCAGTCGTCTCACTCCTAAAATGGTGGAAGCTTTGATGTGCAGTCAAAGTTGGCTTCGTCACACTCTTAAAGGTGAACTTTTCTTCATTTTTCCAATATGTTATATTTGAAGTATATAGATACTAATGTGCCTGCAACTTTATTTTAGATGCTGGTGATGGAAGATTCAATAATTTTTTGTCTTGCCTTGAAGATAATGAAGAAGACATGGAAGAAGAATCTTGTGTGTTGGCTGCTGATTCTGAATAACCAGCTGGTCTTTGGTGTTGATTCTTATGGCTTGTGTGTTTGTAATTTTATCAATTTGAACAATTCAGATTTGATTTTGCTAAACAATTTTATATTGCTCGCTGTATGCCTTAATACATGTATCAGATTTCATTTGCTGGACAAATTCTGTATGGCTGTATGTTTTTATCATATTTAAATTTGCTGGACAAATATGATATCATGTTTGAATTTGCTAGATTTAAATATGTTGTATGTGTAGTGGGCAAATGGATATATCCGCGGATATCCGTTACCCGCGGGTAACGGATGTGGATACCGTTTGTTATCCATAACGGGTAACGGGTACGGGTTCGGATATCGGATATAAGTCGCGGATATGGATGTCCAGAGACACTATCCGCGGATAGTTTACCCGTTGCCATCCCTAAATATGTGTGGTGAATTATTTTTCAATGATGGGTAAGTTTTGGGTCATTGTGTATTATAGTTACCAGTATAATTATATCTTTTTGTGTATTGTTAGTTACTAGTGTGCAAATACCTTTTTCTTTGTTATTGCGTGAGATGAATTTTGCATAATTGAAGGGTTCGGGGTTTGTTGTCAATTGTAAAGTAATAATGTGAATGACAATGGGCCTCAGACCCTCCATCCTCCAAGAGGCACTAAGGTGCGTTTGGTTGCAATGATAAAACTGGATGTGATAGGACGATCCCTTAAATATGTTTGTTTGGTTCATGGTCAGGGGTTGGGACAGGACTATTCTAGTGTTGTCTCCAGTTATCTCTCAAAATTGAAGGGACGAGAAAGGACGCTAGGGGACATCTCTGTTCTGCCTGTCCCAGCTGTCCTGCAATCAAACGCATCCTAAAATAAGTACGTGATGTTCAATATAGCTGAGGCATGTCAAATGCTCTTTGCTTAGACAGTCAAATTATTATGAGTTGTCATTTGAGAAATGACGTCACACTTGCATAAAATATGTAGCAAATTTGATGAGACCACATAGAGGTTTTCCCAATGTTTTTAAATTTTATTTTGTTTCTTAGTGGATGCACAAATGAGATTTTCTCTATAGCCATTTTATATGTGTTGGCGCGATCTGGGCAGCGCCAATCACTAGATGTATACTGCCTGGCGGTGCCCCTGCAGCGGCGGGGACGGTCCACGGCTCTGGGCCGGACGGTCCGCAACCTGGGCACAGGAGCAACGCCTTCCCTGCATCACACCGGACAATCCACGCTCTGGGTCGGACGGTCCTAGATGGTGCAGGGCTGTCTTCCTCCTCACTGTAATCTAGATCTATCTTAGGGCGCTCCGGGTCGATAGGTCACCCGGGGTGTCCCCAAACGACGTAGAGTCGCATAGAAATCAAGAGGTCAATTCGAGGAAGAGATCTTGAGTGGACAACTAAATCTTGCCCCTGGATAGGTAAGATTCTAGGGTCGTCTTAGGGTCGGTAAGCCACCCAAGACAGATCTAGAAGACGTAGAGTCGAATAGGGGTGGAGGTGGATATCCGGAAAACTACAATTAAGGCTAGGCTACATCTACTCCTATGGTAGGAATGATAAAGAAAATAATTGGTTCGATTGGAATGTGTTTGGGAGTTCTCAATCGGTCGTACCTATATATATATATATATATATATGGTCGCACTTTATCTAAATTGAGATCGGGGACAAGGCGAGGGAAGGATAGGATGGCGCGGAGAAAAAAAGGCGGCCGGGTGCGCCCTTTGAAAGTCGCCTAGAGGGGGCTGAATAGGGTGAATCTGAAATTTATAAACTTAAGCACAACTACAAGTCGGGTTAACGTTAGAAATATAAGCGAGTCCGAGAGAGAGGGTGAAAAACAAATCGCAAGTAAATAAGGAGTGAGACACAAGGATTTATTTTACCGAGGTTCAGTTCTTGCTAACCTACTCCCCGTTGAGGTGGTCACAAAGACCGGGTCTCTTTCAACCCTTTCCCTCTCTCAAACGGTCACTTAGACCGAGTGAGCTTCTCTTCTCAATCACACGGGACACTAAGTCCCCGCAAGGACCACCACACAATTGGTGTCTCTTGCCTTGGTTACAATTGAGTGTTCACAAGAAAGAATGAGAAAGAAAAGAAGCAATCCAAGCGCAAGAGCTCAAATGAACACAAATGTCACTCTCTCTAGTCACTATTTGATTTGGAGTGATTTCGGACTTGGGAGAGGATTTAATCTCTTTGGTTGTGTCTAGAATTGAATGTTATAGCTCTTGTAAGGTGTAGAAGTCTGAAAACTTGGATGCAATTGAATGTGGGGTGGTTGGGGTATTTATAGCCCCAACCACCAAACTAGCCGTTTAGTGGAGGCAGCTGTTGAATGGCGCACCGGACAGTCCGGTGCGCCACCAGACACTGTCCGGTGCGCCAGCCACGTCACCCGGCCGTTAGGGTTCGACCGTTGGAGCTCTGACAGGTGGGGTCTTCTGGCTGTCCGGTGGTGCACCGGACAAGTACTGTAGACTGTCCGGTGCGCCTTCTGACGCTGCTCTGACTCTGGCGCGCACTGTAGCGCATTGAATGCGGTTGCAGTCGACCGTTGGCGCTGAAGTAGCCGTTGCTCCGCTGGCACACCGGACAGTCCGGTGCACCACCGGACACTGTGCGATGCCTCACCGGACAGTCCGGTGAATTATAGTGGAGCGCCCTCTGATTTTCCCGAAGGTGACGAGTTTGGAGCTGAGTTCCCTGGTACACCGGACACTGTCCGGTGCGCCAGACCAGGGCACGCTTCGGTTGTCTTTTGCTCTCTTTGTTTGAACCCTTTCTTGGTCTTTTTATTGGTTTGTTGTGAACCTTTGGCACCTGTAAAACTTATAATCTAGAGCAAACTAGTTAGTCCAATTATTTGTGTTGGGCAATTCAACCACCAAAATCAATTAGGAAAAGGTGTAAGCCTATTTCCCTTTCAATCTCCCCCTTTTTGTGATTGATGCCAACACAAACCAAAGCAAATATGGAAGTGAGAATTGAACTAGTTTGCATAATGTAAGTGCAAAGGTTGCTTGGAATGAAACCAATAAATATTACTTATTAGATGTGCATGGATGGCTTTTCTTCTTATTAACATTTTGGACCACGCTTGCACCACATGTTTTGTTTTGCAAAAAGTTTTGGAAATTCTTTTCAAAGTTCTTTTGCAAATAGTCAAGGGTAAATAAATAAGATTTTGAGAAGCATTTTCAAGTTTTGAAATTTTCTCCCCCTGGTTCAAATGCTTTTCCTTTGACTAAACAAAAACTCCCCCTTAATGAAATCCTCCTCTTAGTGTTCAAGAGGGTATTAGATACTAATTTTGAAGAGGGTATATCAATTTGAAATTATATCAAGATAAGATACCAATTGAAAAACTTCTTTTAATACCAATTAAAAGACTATATTTTTTGAAATTGGTGGTGGTGCGGTCCTTTTGCTTTGGGCTAATACTCTCTCCCCCTTTGGCATGAATCGCCAAAAACGGATGCTTAAGTGAAATATAAGCCCTTTTAAACTACTCTCTCCCCCTTTGGATAGAAGTATAGAAGTGAAGATTATACCAAAGTTGGAGAGTTTGTGCGGAGCGACGGCGAAGGATGAATAATTCGATGGAGCGGAGTGAAAGCCTTGTCTTCGCCGAAGACTCATTTTCCCTTTCAATCTATGACTTAGCATAAAATGGACTTGAAAGAACATATTAGTCATAGCACATGAAAGAGATGATCAAAGGTATATATATGAGCTATGTGTGGAAAATATCAGTCAAAATTCCAAGAATCAAGAATATTTAGCTCATGCCTAAGTTTGGTAAAAGTTTGTTCATCCAATGGCTTGGTAAAGATATCAGCTAATTGTTCTTTGGTGTTAATATATGCAATCTCGATATCCCCTTTTGTTGGTGATCCCTTAGAATATGATACCGAATGGCTATGTGTTTAGTGCGGCTATGCTTAACGGGATTATCCGCCATGCGGATAGCACTCTCATTATCACATAGAAGAGAAACTTTGGTTAATTTGTAACCATAGTCCCTAAGGGTTTGCCTCATCCAAAGCAGTTACGCGCAACAATGGCCTGCGGCAATATACTCGGCTTCGATGGTAGAAAGAGCGACAAAATTTTGCTTCTTTGAAGCCCAAGACACCAGAGATCTTCCCAAGAACTGGCAAGTCCCTGATGTGCTCTTTCTATTAATTTTACACCCTGCCCAATCAGCATCGGAATAACCAATTAAATCAAATGTGGATCCCCTGGGGTACCAAAGGCCAAACTTAGGAGTATAAACTAAATATTTCAAGATTCGTTTTACGGCCCTAAGGTGAGCTTCCTTAGGATCGGCTTGGAATCTTGCACACATGCATACGGAAAGCATAATATCTGGTCGTGAAGCACATAAATAAAGTAAGGAACCTATCATTGACCGGTATACCTTTTGATCGACGGATTTACCTCCCGTGTCGAGGTCGAGATGCCCATTAGTTCCCATGGGTGTCTTGATGGGCTTAGCGTCCTTCATCCCAAACTTGGTTAGAATGTCTTGAATGTACTTTGTTTGGCTAATGAAGGTGCCCTCTTGGAGTTGCTTCACTTGAAATCCTAGGAAATATTTCAACTCCCCCATCATAGACATCTCGAATTTTTGTGTCATTATCCTACTAAACTCTTCACAAGTAGATTCGTTAGTAGACCCAAATATAATATCATCAACATAAATTTGGCATACAAACAAATCATTTGCAAGTGTTTTAGTAAAGAGTGTAGGATCGGCTTTTCCGACTTTGAATCCATTACCAATAAGAAAATCTCTTAGGCATTCATACCATGCTCTTGGGGCTTTCTTGAGCCCATAAAGCGCCTTAGAGAGTCTATAAACATGATTAGGATACTCACTGTCTTTAAAGCCGGGAGGTTGCTCAACATAGACCTCTTCCTTGATTGGTCCATTGAGGAAGGCACTTTTCACGTCTATTTGATAAAGCTTGAAGCCATGGTAAGTAGCATAGGCAAGTAAAATGCGAATTGATTCAAGCCTAGCTACGGGTGCATAGGTTTCACCGAAATCCAAACCTTCGACTTGTGAATATCCCTTGACCACACCATGCTCATCTTGCTTGTTGTGGAAGACCCACTTGGTTCCTACAACATTTTGGTTAGGACGTGGAACTAAATGCCATACCTCATTCCTCGTGAAGTTGTTGAGCTCCTCTTGCATCGCCATCACCCAATTCGAATCTTGAAGTGCTTCCTCTACCCTGTGTGGCTCAATAGAGGAAACAAAAGAGTAATGTTCACAAAAATGAGCAACACAAGGTCGAGTAGTTACCCCCTTATGAATGTCGCCGAGGATGGTGTTCACGGGGTGATCTCGTTGGATTGCTTGGTGGACTCTTGGGTGTGGCGGCCTTGGAACTTGCTCATCCTCCTTGTCTTGATCATTTGCATCTCCCCCTTGATCATTGTCGTCGTCTTGAGGTGGCTCATCTTCTTGATCTTCTTCTTCATCATCTTGAGCCTCATCCTCATCTTGAGTTGGTGGAGGTGCTTGCATGGAGGAGGATGGTTGATCTTGTGCTTGAATGGGCTCTTCGGATTCCTTAGGACACACATCCCCTATGGACTTGTTCCTTAGCGCGACGCACGGAGCCTCTTCATCATCTAATTCATCAAGATCAATTTGCTCTACTTGAGAGCCGTTAGTCTCATCAAACACAATGTCACAAGAAACTTCAACTAGTCCAGTGGACTTGTTAAAGACTCTATATGCCCTTGTGTTTGAATCATATCCTAGTAAAAAGCCTTCTACAGCCTTAGGAGCAAATTTGGATTTTCTACCTCTTTTAACAAGAATAAAGCATTTGCTACCAAAGACTCTAAAATATGAAACATTGAGCTTTTTACCAGTGAGGAGTTCGTATGATGTCTTCTTGAGGATTCGGTGTAGATACAACCGGTTGATGGCGTAGCAAGCGGTGTTAACCGCCTCGGCCCAAAACCTATCCGAAGTCTTGTACTCATCAAGCATGGTTCTTGCCATGTCCAATAGAGTTCTATTCTTCCTCTCCACTACACCATTTTGTTGAGGCATGTAGGGAGAAGAGAACTCATGCTTGATGCCCTCCTCCTTAAGGAAGCCTTCAATTTGTGAGTTCTTGAACTTCGTTCCATTATCGCTTCTAATTTTCTTGATCCTTAAGCCGAACTCAGTTTGAGCCCGTCTCAAGAATCCCTTTAAGGTCTCTTGGGTTTGAGACTTTTCCTGTAAAAAGAATACCCAAGTGAAGCGAGAATAGTCATCCACAATAACTAGACAGTACTTACTCCCGCCGATGCTTATGTAAGCGATCGGGTCGAATAGGTCCATGTGGAGGAGCTCGAGTGGCCTGTCAGTCGTCAAGATGTTCTTATGTGGATGATGTACGCCAACTTGCTTCCCTGCTTGGCATGCGCTACAAATCCTGTCTTTCTCAAAATGCACATTTGTTAGTCCCAAAATGTGCTCTCCCTTTAGAAGTTTGTGAAGATTCTTCATCCCAACATGGGCTAGTCGGCGATGCCAGAGCCAACCCATGTTAGTCTTAGCAATTAAGCAAGTATCGAGTTCAGCTCTATTGAAATCAACTAAGTATAGCTGACCCTCTAATACTCCCTTAAAAGCTACTGAATCATCAATTCTTCTAAAGACAGTAACACTTGTATCCGTGAAAAGACAGTTGTAACCCATTTTACATAATTGGGAAACAGAAAGCAAGTTGTAATCTAAAGAATCTACAAGAAAAACATTGGAAATGGAATGGTCAGGTGATATAGCAATTTTACCCAATCTTTTGACCAAACCTTGATTTCCATCCCCGAATGTGATAGCTCGTTGGGGATCTTGGTTTTTCTCGTAGGAGGAGAACATTCTTTTCTCCCAAGTCATGTGGTTTGTGCACCCGCTATCGATGATCCAACTTGAGCCCCCGGATGCATAAACCTACAAAACAAATTTAGTTCTTGATTTTAGGTACCCAAACAGTTTTGGGTCCTTTGACATTAGATACAAGAACTTTGGGTACCCAAACACAAGTCTTTGATCCCTTGTGTTTGTCCCCAACATACTTGGCAACTACTTTGCCGGGTTTGTTAGTCAAAACATAAGATGCATCAAAGGTTTTAAATGAAATGCTAGGTTCATTTGATGCACTAGGAGTTTTCTTCTTAGGCAATTTAGCACGAGTTGATTGCCTAGAACTAGATGTCTCACTCTTATACATAAAAGCATGATTAGGGCCAGAGTGAGACTTCCTAGAATGAATTCTCCTAATCTTATGCTCGGGATAACCGGTAGGGTACAAAATGTAACCCTCGTTATCCTGAGGCATGGGAGCCTTGCCCTTAACAAAGTTAGATAATCTTTTAGGAGGGGCATTAAGTTTGACATTGTCTCCCCTTTGGAAGCCAATGCCATCCTTGATGCCAGGGCGTCTCCCACTATAAAGCATACTACGAGCAAATTTAAATTTTTCATTATCTAGCTATGCTCGGCAATTTTAGCATCTAATTTTTCTATATGATCATTTTGTTGTTTAATTAAAGCCATGTGATCATGAATAGCATCAATGTCAACATCTCTACATCTAGTGCAAATAGAAACATGCTCAATGGTAGATGTAGAGGGTTTGCAGGTTTTTAGTTCAACAATCTTAGCATGTAAAATGTCATTTTCACTTCTAAGATTGGAAATGGAAGCATTGCAAACATCTAATTCATTGGCCTTAGCAATTAGTTTCTCATTTTCATTTCTAAGGCTAGCAAGAGAGGCATTTAATTTTTCAATCTTAGCAATAGAAATAGCATGATCATTTCCAAGATTTGCATATGAATCATCACATACATTTGAATCAACCTTAGCAATTAATCTAGCATTCTCATTCCTAAGGTTGGCAATCAAATCATGGCAAGTGCTTAGCTCACTAGATAATTTTTCACATTTCTCTACTTCTAGAGCATAAGCATTCTTAACCTTAACATGCTTCTTGTTTTCCTTAATTAGGAAGTCCTCTTGGCTACCCAAGAGGTCATCCTTCTCATGAATAGCACTAATTAACTCATTCAATTTTTTCTTTTGTTGCATGTTAAGATCGGCAAAAAGAGTAAGCAAATTGTCCTCATTATCACTAGAATTATTCTCATCACTAGAGGTTGCATATTTAGAGAAGGATTTGGATTTAACCTTCTTCTTTTTGCCGTCCTTTGCCATGAGGCACTTGTGGCCGACGTTGGGGAAGAGGAGTCCCTTGTTGATGGCGATGTTGGCGGCGTCCTCGTCGGAGGACGAGTCGGTGGAGCTCTCGTCGGAGTCCCACTCGCGGCACACATGGGCATCGCCGCCCTTCTTCTTGTGGTACATCTTCTTTTCCTTTCTTCTCCCCTTCTTGTCGTCGCCCCTGTCACTGTCACTAGAAAAAGGACATTTTGCAATAAAGTGACCGGGCTTACCACATTTGTAGCAAACCTTCTTGGAGCGGGGCTTGTAATCCTTCCCCCTCCTTTGCTTGAGGATTTGTCGAAAGCTTTTGATGATTAAAGCCATCTCCTCATTGTCGAGCTTTGAGGCGTCGATGGGGAGCCTACTTGATGTAGACTCTTCCTTCTTCTCCTCCGTTGCCTTGAATGCGACGGGTTGTGCCTCGGGCGTGGAGGAGGCGCCTTGCTCGATGATTTTCTTTGAGCCTTTAATCATTAGCTCAAAGCTCACGAACTTCCTTATAACCTCCTCGGGAGACATTAGCTTGTATCTAGGATCACCTCGAATTAATTGAACTTGCGTAGGGTTAAGAAAAACGAGGGATCTAAGAATAACTTGACCATCTCATGGTCATCCCATTTGGTGCTCCCAAGGTTGCACACTTGGTTCACCAAGGTCTTCAAGCGGTTGTACATGGCTTGCGGATCCTCTCTTTGGTGAAGCATGAAGCGACCGAGCTCCCCCTCGATCGTCTTCCGTTTGGTGATCTTGGTCACCTCGTCTCCTTCGTGTGCGGTCTTGAGCACATCCCAAATTTCCTTTGCGCTTTTCAACCCTTGCACCTTATTATACTCCTCTCGACTTAGAGAGGCGAGGAGTATAGTAGTGGCTTGGGAGTTGAAGTGATGAATTTGGGCCACTTCATCCGAATCATAGTCTTCATCCCCTACGGATGGTACCTGTACACCAAACTCAACAACGTTCCAAATGCTTGTGTGGAGTGAGGTTAGATGATGCCTCATTTTGTCACTCCACATATTATAATCTTCACCGTCAAAAACCGGTGGTTTGCCTAATGGAACGGAAAGTAAAGGAGTACATTTTGAAACACAAGGGTAGCGTAGGGGAATCTTACTAAACTTCTTGCGCTCATGGCGCTTAGAAGTTATGGATGGCGCGTCGGAGCCGAAGGTGGATGGCGATGAAGAATTGGTCTCGTAGTAGACTACTTTCCTCATCTTCTTTTTCTTGTCGCCACTCTGATGCGACTTTTGTGAGGAGGAAGCCTTATCCTTCCCCTTGTTGTGGGACTCTCCCGATGGAGCCTTCCCGTGGCTTGTGGCGGGCTTGTCGCCGGTCACCATCTCCTTCTTGGCGTGATCTCCCGACATCACTTCGAGCGGTTAGGCTCTAATGAAGCACCGGGCTCTGATACCAATTGAAAGTCGCCTAGATGGGGGTGAATAGGGCGAATCTAAAATTTATAAACTTAAGCACAACTACAAGCTAGGTTAGCGTTAGAAATATAAGCGAGTCCGAGAGAGAGGGTGAAAAATAAATCGCAAGCAAATAAGGAGTGAGACACAAGGATTTGTTTTACTGAGGTTCGGTTCTTGCAAACCTACTCCCCGTTGAGATGGTCACAAAGACCGAGTCTCTTTCAACCCTTTCCCTCTCTTAAACGGTCACTTAGACCGAGTGAGCTTCTCTTCTCAATCACACGGGACACTAAGTCCCCGCAAGGACCACCACACAATTGGTGTCTCTTGCCTTGGTTACAATTGAGTGTTCACAAGAAAGAATGAGAAAGAAAAGAAGCAATCCAAGCGCAAGAGCTCAAATGAACACAAATGTCACTCTCTCTAGTCACTATTTGATTTGGAGTGATTCCGGACTTGGGAGAGGATTTGATCTCTTTGGTTGTGTCTAGAATTGAATGATATAGCTCTTGTAAGGTGTAGAAGTCTGAAAACTTGGATGCAATTGAATGTGGGGTGGTTGGGGTATTTATAGCTCCAACCACCAAACTAGTCGTTTGGTGGAGGCAGCTGTCGAATGGCGCACCGGACAGTCCGGTGCGCCACCGGACACTGTCCGGTGCGCCAGCCACATCACCCGGCCGTTAGGGTTCGACCGTTGGAGCTCTGACAGGTGGGGTCTTCTGGCTGTCCGGTGGTGCACTGGACAAGTACTGTAGACTGTCCGATGCGCCTTCTGACGCTGCTCTAACTCAGGCGCGCACTGTAGCGCATTGAATGCGGTTGCAGTCGACCGTTGGCGCTGAAGTAGCCGTTGCTCCGCTGGCACACCAGACAGTCTGGTGCGCCACCGGACACTGTCTGGTGCCTCACCGGACAGTCCGGTGAATTATAGTGGAGCGCCCTCTGATTTTCCCGAAGGTGACGAGTTTGGAGCTGAGTTTCCTGGTACACCGGACACTGTCCGGTGGCACACCGGACAGTCCGGTGCGCCAGACCAAGGCACGCTTCGGTTGTCTTTTGCTCTCTTTGTTTGAACCCTTTCTTGGTCTTTTTATTGGTTTGTTGTGAACCTTTGGCACCTATAAAACTTATAATCTAGATCAAACTAGTTAGTCCAATTATTTGTGTTGGGCAATTCAACCACCAAAATCAATTAGGAAAAGGTGTAAGCCTATTTCCCTTTCACCCTTGTCGTCTTCCTCCCCCGTCGTAGTGGACCGGAGGTCTCTTGGGCCAATTTCCCCCGCTCCGTGCGCTCTCTGTTCTATTCCATGCTCTAGTGCTTCTCGGACGGGTGGGTCTCTAGGTGAGAAAGTCCCAGGCGCGGCCCAGAAGGTTTCCCATCCCTCGTCTCGCGGTGCGGTGATTCCTTCAAGTACCGCGTTAGGGTTTCCTTCGGACTTCGTCGGTTCGTATTCCTTTCTGCATCTCGCTTCTTCGCTCTCTCGGCTCTAGTCTCTCCCGTCATCGGTTCGCTCCAGTTTCCACGGTGGCTGGTTCGAATCCCCGATTCGTCCTCCACTAGTGGAAGAAGAGTGGCCGCCTCTGCCTAGCTTGGCGTCCGTGCTGAAGATGGATCCAAAAGGTCGAAACCCTAATTGGGATTGATGGGGACAGAAGGAAGTGCCTCAAGGATCCCAATTGTCGAACAAGAATCAGAATCTTAGCTGGAGATTGAAGCCAAATCTTGGCAAATCCGACACCAAGGAGGACATTGTGACTTCTTCTGGCGATGGGGGACAATCAGGTATTCTCAAAACCCCTCCCTCTGCTTTGAAAAAAGAGATTGATAATGTTCGTCGTCCTTTCTGTCCAAAATGCGAGGTGGAGGGTCATCATGCTAGAGATTGTTTCAAGTCTCTGTGGTGCGATATTTGTCGCAAAGAAACTCATGTGACTGCCCGTTGTGTCCTACCCAAACAAAACAAGCCATGCATGCCTATTGTTGGTATGGCGGCTAATGGGTTAGGGTTTTATTCTTCCCATTTTGCGAAACCTTTATCCAGAAAATAAAAAAGGAGCTTCATCGGTTTGGTGAAGGTTGTTGAGGGGCTGATTTCTGCCGAGGACCTTGAAAAGGATTTTGGTTTTCATGTCCCGTGGGGCAAAACTTGGAAAGCAACCAAGTGCCACGCCAGGTTCTTGATGCAGTTTCCTTCTCAGGAGAAGTTTGATGAGATGATTAATTTTCCTGAACTTAAAATGAAAATGTCCGAGGCAAAAATTTCTGTCTCTTATTGGAGCTCACAGGCTAAACCTAAGTCAAAGCTTCATTCTATGTGGATTGTGGCTGAAAATGTCCCTTAGGAACTTCAAAACTACCAAGCTATTTGTGAGCTGGGGTCTACAATTGGGGCTATTGAAGAGGTGGATATCTTATCTTTAGACACTAAAGATATTGTGAGATTCAAGGTGCATGTCAAAAGTGTTGCTATGATTCCTCCAATTATAGAGGTAGGGGTTAAACCCTTCCTCTATGACATATACTTTAAGATTGATGATATCTCTGATGAGGGATGAAATGATGAGTCTATAAATCTTGGCAAAAGAGCTTCGGTGGACAGGCAAAGTCTTGATGATCCTTCTTATGAAAAAACTGGCAAAAAAGCTAGAAATGTAGGGGACAAGTCTGTTAAAGAAGAGTTGAGGCTCGAAAACATTGGTGATATGATGTCTCAAGGCAAATCTTCTGGTCGAGGTCCTGACTTAGGTGACAACAATGAAGACCCGAACCTGGTATCTGAAGATAAAGGTTATGACAATGATCCTATAAATGAAGATGAAGAGTTTCATGAGAGTGAAGATGACCTTCTGAGTTCTCAAGATTTGGAGGAATTTGCCAAAGATGAGGAGGGAGTTTTACCTCCAATTCAAGAAAAAATCAACAAGTCCCTTGTGGGTGCTCAAGCTGAAGGCTCTAGAAAAGCTGAAGCTGAAAAACAAGTTATGAATATGGAAGTGGAGCATGGTGAAGGCATTAGGAGGAGCAGCAGACTGGAATCCAATGATGACATGAAGATTGCTGACAAAGCTGCGACGAGAGCTATGGCTAAGGTTGCTTTCATAAACAAAGGTATGAATTCAAATCCTTTCTCTGTTCTTAATACTGAAAATTCTGTGCTTATGTCGATTGCCTCAGATTTAGGAATAGTTTTAGGTAATTCTACTACTGACTCTATAGTAAATTTGGAATTGATCAAGTCTTTAGAGTTGCCCAGAAATAATCTTGCCATTCAATCTGTCAAAAAAATCTGTTGAGCATAATCTCCAAGCTGGTTCTGACTCTGAATTGGATAAATCTATCCAAAATGAGGATGGCAACAACCAGGTGACTGACTTGGATGATGTTATGGTCCTGAGAAAAGGCAGGAAAATTCGTCATAAGAAAAAATCAGTCAAGAAGAAGAAAAAAAGATCTTCTCCCAAATTTAGGTATTCACCTAATAAAAGGGAAGGGATCCCTGCTGTCTCCAACCTCAATTATTCAGAATGATTGGTCTTATCTGGAATTGTCAGGGGTTAGGGAAAGGGATAAAAATTGAATTCTTAAAAGAATTGATTAGAAATGAAAGAATTGATTTTATTGGTTTGCAGGAAACTAATCAAAAATCCTTCAAGGATTCTTGGCTGAACTCTATTAGTGGTAATAGAAATTTTGCCTGGTTTCGGACACCTGCAAATGGTAGATCTGGTGGCCTTCTTGTAGGTTTTAATGTTGATGCTTTTGATGTCAGAGAAACTAAAATGGGAGATTTCATGATTAAAGTTCTTTTGGTTCATAAAGAAAATGGTTTTATTTGGAATTTTATTAATGTCTATGGTGCTGCTCAGAATGATCAGAAGCAAAAATTCCTTATTGAGTTGTCATCTTTCTGTTCCAAATGTGAATATCCCATGTTGGTTGGTGGTGATTTTAATATCCTAAGGAAGGAGTCTGATAAAAACAAGCCTGGGGGAACTAACAGTTGGAGTTCCCTGTTTAATTCTATCATTGATATCCATAGCCTGATTGAACTTGATTTGAGTGGTAGATTATATACTTGGTCCAACAACAGAGATCCCCCACGTTTGAAAAATTGGATAGATTTCTGGCTAGTCCAGAATGGATCCTTCAATTCAAAAATGTGTCGGTTACTGGTCTTAATAGGACTTTGCCCCTGTTTGTTTTAGCTTTTTGGAGCTTCTGGCCACCAAAAGTTGTTGCAGACTGCCAAACGCTCAGCTTTTCAGTTAGCTTCTATAAAATTTGTTTGGGTAAAAACCATTCAAAATCAACATAAACACATAATCGGTTGAGTCATTGCAATAGTAGGAATCCGTCACTTTCTAGATCCTGAGTCCTATGGACACCTTTATCTTCCTCTGCACGTAATCCTAATGATACACAGATTCTCTACACAGCCATATTCTCCCCACAGCTAGATTCTCAGAAAAGCTGGTCAGGAAAAAGATGAACCAAACAGGCCCTTTATCTGATCATGTTCCTCTGTGCCTCAAAACTGATTCTCTTTCCATCTTGAACAGAGATTTTAGATATGAGCTTTGCTGGAAATTTAGACCGGATTTCAAAGATCTTGTCTGGAACAATTGGTCTCTTTCAGTCAGAAGTCGATCAAGTATCGATATTTGGAAAGAGAAAATTAAGAGATTGAAAAAAACTTTGAAAGGGTGGAACATCAATGTGGAAGGAATATATTCTAGACTTAAAAAAGATTTATTGCAAAAAATCGATAGCTTGGATAAAAAAAGTGAAAGTACTGGTATTTCGAACTCGGAAAAACTTGAAAAGCTTGATATGGAGTGGAATTTAAAAAATTTGATGGTTGAAGAGTGTTGTAAGAGTAAGCAAATGGCGAGAGAAAAATTTATTAATGAGGGTGATGAGAATTCTAGGTACTTTCACATTATCGCCAAAGGGAATAGAAGAAAAGTTAAAATCCTCTCCTTAGTTCATGAGGAGAACACAATCGTTGATGACAATGGTATTAATAGAGTTGCTACTACTTTTTATAAAGATTTATTCGGGCCATCTGTTCCTTCCAGTATAAATATGTCGAATTTACATATGAATAAATTAAATGATGAGGATCGTGCTTTGCTTACTGGACCTTTTTCTATTGAGGAAATTAAAAAGGTTGTGTTTGGTTTAAAACACAATAGCGCCCCTGGTCCTGATGGTTTTCCAGCAGAATTTTTTCAAGATTTTTAGGATCTCATTCACATTGATCTGTGGAATTTATTCAAGGATTTTTATGGAGAGGTGCTTGACATTAAAAGACTTAACTTTGAGTTAGTGACTCTTTTACCTAAAGTAGATAACCATGTCGATATGAGAAACTTTAGACCTATCTGTCTTCTAAATGTCTGTTATAAGATCATTACCAAAGTTCTGACTAATAGACTTTCTACTTGCATCACTAAAGTGATTAGTGAATATCAATATGGCTTTATTAAAGGGAGGTACATTATGGATGGTGTGGTTTCCTTGAATGAAATTCTTCATGAAGTGAGACAGAAAAAGCAAAGTGGGGTGGTTCTTAAAATTGACTTTGAAAAAGCTTATGATAAAGTTAATTGGCAATTTCTTCATTGTATGATGGAAAAAAGGTTTTGGTGATGTTTGGTGTGATTGGGTTATGAGGACTGTTAGAGGTGGTAAAGTTGCCATCAAAACTAATGATGTGATTGGCCTCTATTTTTCTACTCATAAAGGAGTTAGACAGGGTGATCCTTTTTCGCCCCTTTTATTCAACCTTGTTGCAGATGGCTTGGCCTGTATCATTCAGAAAGCTCAGGAAAGAGGTCTGATCTATGGCCTAATTCCCCATATCATTCAAAATGGTTGTTGTTGTCTTCAATATGCTGATGATACTATCTTCTTAATTCAAGATTGTTTGGAAGGTGCTATAAATCTTAAATTTATTCTTTGTCTTTTTTAGCACATGTCTGGTTTGAAAATCAATTTTCACAAAAGTGAAATTTTCTGCTTAGGGGAAGCCAATGAGTTTGAAAATGTGTATGCTGATATTTTTACTTGTCCTATGGGGCATCTCCTGATGAAATATCTTGGCGTTCCAATTGATAACAAGAAAATCAGTAATTCTCTTTGGTGTCCTATGATGGAAAAGATGGAAAAAAGGCTTGCTGGTTGGCAAGGAAGATTTTTAAGCCTGGGGGAGATTGACATTATTAAATAGTTATCTTTTTAATGTTCCTCTGTACATGTTATCGATTTATCTGGCTCCTAAATCCATTATTAAGAAACTGGATTTATACAGGAAGAGACTTTTATGGCAAGGAGGTTCACAAGCTAAAAAAATCATCTGGTTAACTGAAATTATGTTTGCACTCCTAAAAATCAAGGAGGCTTAGGGGTTTTGAATTTGGAATATATGAATGATGCCTTGTTGTCGAAGTGGCTTTGGAATTTGGAAAATTCAAATGGTTTATGGCAAAAGATTATTACAAAAAATATATTAAGGGAAAACCTCTTATCTCAGTTAAACAAAGACAGAATGACTCTCAGTTTTGGAAAAAACTTCTAAGTCTCAGAGATGTTTTCTTTAAATACTGTAAATTGTTGTTGGTAATGGTTGTAAAACTAGTTTCTGGAAAAATTCTTGGATTGGTGATTGCCGTTTGGCAGTTAAATTCACTGTTCTGTTTGACTTGGCTTTTGATAAGGATATTTCGGTTAATAAGGTCTTGTCCTCAATTTTTGATGCTCTTTCCTTCAGAAGAAGAATGATGGGTAATCTTCAAGTGCTTTATGGTGAATTAGTTGATTTATGTGCTCATTATAATCTGTCAATGCAAGAGGACAGAGTGAAGTGGTGTATGGGTAACAAAGGTTTTACTGTTAATTCTTTATATAAGAAAATTTTGATTGATTAGGCGGCTGTTCCTTATAGGTTCTTGTGGAAATCTAAGTTCCACAAAAAATCAAAGTCTTCATCTGGCTGGTGGTAATATATAAAATTCTTACAAAAGATAATCTAAAAAAAAGAAATTGGCATGTTTCTAGTGATTGTTGTTTTTGCGGAGGTCCAGAATCGATTGAACATTTGTTCTTTAAATGTTCCATTGCTAGATTTGTGTGGAGAGTGATTCAAATAGCCTTGAATCTTGATTTCATTCCAAAAAGCATTGGGGAACTTTGTGACAGATGGCTGAACAAATCTAAAGACAGAATCTCCAATTTAATGATATTTGGGTGTGGAGCTGTTTTTTGGGCTATTTGGAGAACCAGAAATGATTGGTTTTTTGGTGACAAAATTCTCCTTGATCCTGCTAACATAATATTTCTTTGTTGCTTTTGGCTGGATTCTTAGGCTATTCGTCAGAGAGAGAAGGAAAAAGAGATGGTGGTCCAAGGAAGCCGGCTAATCAGAAAGATAACAAGTGAAGTGATGTGTCGGTCATTTGGGTGGTGTCTGAGAGATCGCCGTATTTCTGGATGATGGGTGATTTTGGCGCGCTTATGTGGTTGGCCATCGCTCAATCTCGGGGTTGTCCTTTTGGTGAACTAGTTAAATCTGGCTTGTTAGCTTCGTAGCTACGCTTTTATTTCAGCCGTTGTAAATAAGTTTTGCTTAAAACTATAGTTTCGTCTGGATAGATGTTAGTGGTGGCTAATCCTTACTTGTCTAGTGTGAAGGGGTTAGTATCACTAGGTGCTCTTTTGTCGATGGGTTGTAGCTCATCGTTTTGCCTGTAATGACTCATATCCTATTTCTTAATGAAATAGGGGGCTATGCCCCTTCGTCAATATATATAGACCATTCTTAAGCGATAGCTAACAAACCACACGTGATTAGATAGATAACCACGCACGAGATAAGGATTATCGTCCGAGTTAATCTGATCACGGGGGCGCGGACCGTCCGGGTCCTAGGGCTAGACCATCTGTTACTTTTGGTATTCAACACATGCCCCTGCCTTTTTGGTGGAGCTTGGTGAACCAAAAGCATCAGCGAAAACTTCAAAATTAATTGATCTCATGAGTTATTTTGTTCCTAAAGTAAGGACTTAGCTCGATGCAAGTCATCGGCTCTTATGATTAAATAATATAAATATTTGATATAACTTTGATGCACAGAGGTTGTTTCGGATTGCATCCTCTTCGGCCATGTCTGTCTGATCAACATGACAATAGGTAAACAATTGTAGTGCCCCCAAGTCCGAATAAGCAAACAGATTGAGCTAGCAATACGGATTCATCGTCGTACCACCCTACATTTGAGTAGGACAACACATCGACGATGGCTAGATCGAGAAGCACCATGCATACATGGAAGATGATGACCAGTCGATCTTGGCTGCGCTACCTTTTGGGCCGATTTAGTTGGCCTCTGCTTTCGCACAGATCGCCCTTTTGACTTCGTTTGTTTTATTGGCTGGTTGTGTGGAACGACCTTCTTCTTCATATATTTAGCAAGCAGCTGATCAAAAGTAGGGCCGACTCTGAGTCGGCCAGACGTCTTGGAATGTTTTGCTTCCTAATATTTGTTTTGGAACGTTGTGGTCCGACGGTCTGAGGTTGTTGTTGCTTCTGCTCGTCTGCGGACCGTCCGACCTTCATAGTCAAACTGTCCACGCCTTTCCTAGATCGTCTGGCCTTAATACCCGGACCGTCCGGCGTTGCACGACAAGTGACCGTGATCAGGTGTCCGATCGTGCTTGCCCCCCAGTGCCTCCGGTCTTCCTTTTGTCCGGAGCCTTCCGAGTAACCACCCTGCGTGGTGTGTGAGGATCACCAATGACGATATTTGTATCTTTGCTTTTATCGGTCGCACATGGATGAACTAAGATTTTTTTTGCTCGTCGGGTCTAATATGGTGACAGGGACATATGGCCTATCAATTTTCACCTCCTTTTGAAATCTCAACCGGCTTTCGTTTATATCCGATTGTATTTGCCGACGGAAGACGGCACAATCATTGATGTTATGGAGAAAGGAGCCATGTCATTTAGTCAACAACTCAACATTAGACAAGTTGTAATGTCATTTAATTAGCACAGCAACCAAAACAAGAGGGTCTTGCATGAGGGCAGGCCAGACTTGATCTAACCTGGCTTGCTCTTAGGATGGAGAAGTGAACGACCAAGCACACACCCATATATAATAACCTTGTGACCATATAGTGCGCGTCGCCACTATAGGGACTTTATCAATACTGACCTGACCTCAGTGCTTCGAAAAGACTCCTTGGAAAACGGCTCCAGCATTTTGGTGACCTGATCTGCTGGCTGCTGCTACGTACGTACGTACTGTAGTACTCTGTAGCTAAAGCAGACATCATGGAGCACATATGTCTGAAAGCAAGTTGCTGCAGAGTCGGAAACGACGACCATGCATGATGGAGTGAGTGTGTGTGGAATCTGACTCACACTCGATTACCCGCCAGCGCTGCGCTTAAGGCTGAGGTCACAAGGACATATACATGAACATGCAGATTCAAAACTATAGATGGCGAGATAGAGACAGACGGATGATCTGCGTAACACTAACAACTAATCTACGCAGCTAGCTAGCTATGCATGCATGGTACTAGCTTTATATATATCTGTCGAACTTTTTTTTTTTGGCTAGATATGCTCATATGCAAGTGACGACCATATAGATGGGCGAGCGGTGGGGAGGTTAAGGCAGCGTGGATGCCGGCCGTCTATTATCACGTCATGTTGGTATGGTATGTATCTGGGAGGCGGAGGATTTTCTGAATGAAGAACTAAAAGACGTTACGGGAGGAAAGCTCCATTTGCACTCAAATGGTCCAACAGATAGATTTGGAGGGATGGGTGTTGAGTTATATCCACACAACGAACCCCGTCTAGCTACCTACGACGGGTGACGACAGGGTCCGTTTCCGTATACATTGTACGTAGTATATAGAGCTGATGGCATCTTGTACGCACGTACATACGACACGAACAAGCACGTACATTGTATGTAGATGACACGCCGCACCGCAGCAGCAACAACACATGTATTTTGTTTTATGACAATGTGACGGTGGACTAGTGGTTTCTGTTAAACCGTGGCCTCAAAGCTAGCCCCCTCACCCGTCGTGGCCTGGACCGCGAAGCCCATCTGATACCAGCACCGCGACGGGTATCTCTCTTTTCTTTTTATATGTAAAAACAATCGAAACTACAATTTTATATTTCCTCCGTCCCAAAATTAAATTTGTTTTAACTTTTTAGAGAATTCATACTATAATTAGTATATCTATACTACCTATTAAGACTCTAAGGGGTAGGCTGCCCCATTCCTGGTTCTGTCATTCCCATTCCCATGTCCCGTGGCGCCATTCCAATGTCCCACCCGTAGCGTTGTCATTCCGATTCCCATGTCTCGTGGCGCCATTCCCATATCCCACCCGTAGCGTTCTGTCATTGTCGATTCCCATGTCCCCACTCTCGTTGTTTTCTATTCCCCCACATTCCCATCCACACCCTCGTCGTTTCCCACACGTGCGCCGCGCACCTGAGCAAGTTGTACCAAAAAATCTAGCTGTGTAGGAATAAAAGCTCGCGCACAGCCAAGCCTACACAGGTTGCCGCCCAACCAAGACCACAATGTTGTATCCGCACTGGCACTTATAAACAGATGCGTGCACAGTTTAGTACCTGATGTGGTACTAAGTTTGGCTTGCAAATACGGAATACACGCTTTCTGGGAGGCCCATTTGCTTGTTGTGGCCCAAACCAAAGCTCACTGTCGAAGCATGGTTAGCGCCTCAGCTGCCCCCCGCGCGTCGTCGCTCCCGTCGCCACAACACGACCTCCGCGTTCTCCGCCCCTCCCCCACCCTCGCGCGCCGTCTCCTCGCTACCGCGTTCTCCACCCCTCCTCCACTCTCCCGCATGAAGCCGCCTTTCACCTCCCGCATGAAACCGCAAGCCGCAAGAAGAGGGATCATGCCCCCGCACTCTCTCTCTCGACCGTCGGTGCAAAGAGGCCGCACGGGGACCCGCCCTCCTCCATCAAGTGCCTGGGGCGCGACGGTGTGGTTGTCGCGGCCACCTGAGGAGGTGCCCACCACCGGCGAGCATGGCGCCACCGCTCGTGTCAGCCTTAAGGTACACACCCCTCCATCGTGATCTCCGCGGCCACTCGCCTCTCGCTCCAACCGCTCCATGCTCTGCATGCCACGACATCAAACGTATACTACTTCCCCCTGTTATGCCTCTCCATTCTCTCCCAACCGCCGTCTCCCCCCCTCCGCCCCTCCCCCAGTACCCAGATCCCCCCCACACTCGCCGACGAGGACGAGCGTCGCACCCCTCGGCGGCCAGATCCACGTCCCACAAGTACACCGCCGGTGGAGAAGCTGTTGGCGCCCCTCGCCCGGTGCCTAGATCCCATGCCCCACCCCACACCACCATCGACGACGACGAGTGTGTCGCACTCCCCCGGTGCCTAGATCCATGTTCCACGAGTCCGCCGCCGGCCCGGTGCACAGATCAGCCGCCGGTGGAGAAGCTCGCCCCTGACGCGGAGAGATAGATGCCCGGCACCGCGGGGAATGGGCAGAAGTGGAGTCGACTGTGGTGGAGCTCATCCTCGCAGCGAGGGAGCAACACGGCGGCGTCAGTGGCACCGTCCACTACTGACATGCTCAGCACCTCTGTCGCTGTGGCTGTCGTGCACGCGCAGCCTAGGGACTTCCGCATCATCAGGCAGGAGTGGACTGTCGTCCGCATCCAGTTCGCCTTCCTTGCATTCCTGGTAGGCTTACCGTCGCGGCCTTTGTTTTTTTCCCTCTCACTGGTTCTTGTTAGTGGATGTGTTAATGCTTGGAGGGCGTTGAGGGCACTGCGGGGCATTGTACGACTGCAGACGCTGGTGTGCGACCGTCGCGTGCGCAAGAAGCTCGCAGTCACGCAAAAGTGCATGAACGCGCTCCTCAGGGTCCAGGAGCGCGGACGAGACTGTTGCTTCCGGATCTCCGTGGACGTCTGCCACTTGCAGGACATCCTTGACGACCGAAGCGGCCATGAAGGAAGCAGAGGTATAAACAACAAGCCCTTCAAAACTTGCTTTAGGACACTAGGACAACGACAATGCATCTCTACAATGTTTTTATGTCAAGCCTGACACCCAAACAAAATTTTAGTTAGTTGCAGAGTGTTCTGTAGGGCAATTGATCTTCATAGTTGTTTAGTTTTAAACATCTAAATTTTAGTTGCATCTTGTTCCTTAATGGTTAGCTGTTTTCTTCTCACAAAGCTCATATTAGTTGTTAAGGGTTCTATAAAATCCTTTGTTGTTTATGGTATGAAGTTTAACCGTGAACTTGGTTGTTCTCTTCCCTCCAGTAGAATCAGTTTGTCTTTTGCTGATGTTATTGGTGCTTTATCTTCTGATGGACAACATATACCTTACCGGAACCATAAGTTAACAATGCTTATGAGTGATTATCTAATGTGGATTGTCTGCAAAAAAGGTATTATACTTTAATCAGTCGTTTGTCTTTTCATTATGATTATCTAATGTGGATTGTGTGCAAAAAAAGGTACTATACTTTAATCAGCCGTTTGTCTTTTCATTATTCCAATCTTTATTTTAATAGGTTGCATTTCCAGTTTTTATTCAGTTCTAATTACAAGATGATCATGATGCATATGTTCCTCTGTTTTTTACAGACTACAACGATGTAGAGCATGTGGCTAAATAATATAACTTAAATCACACCTAACTAAATCACCAAGGATACTTGTTTGTGTTAGAAGATAGATGGAAACCCATATAGTCTCTGTAACCTAACTGAATGGGTTTGCATACGCTTGTTTTTTTTTCCTTTTTTGGGTTGCCAGGCTCACTAAAACTGTTAAGTAGGTGCCTGATTGTTGTGGTGACCAATAAGTGAAACTAAGCTTAAAAAATAACACGAGCTGTATATTATAGATAGAACAGTGCAACAGTTTGTGAGAAAGCGAGTTAGATGTATGCTATTAAAATATTCAGAACATGTACTCTTTTGTGCTCCTTCCAATCTTAATTTTAATTGGTTGCATTTCCATTTTTTATTCAGTTCTAATTACTGGTTGAGTTACTAGCCAACCTTCGCTTGCATCAATAGCAACACAGCTCACCCATGAGCTTTCAAATGTCATGCTCTTTACTGAATGCATAACCTGAATGCAACGCACGGTCATACACCTGTACAATATGAAGTGATTAACATAGTATTGTTCTTCCCTGTTGTTTTCAGTTTGACGCAATCCATGGATTCAATACCAACAAAACCATTGGAGGCACACTGGTTCATGGGCGGCTTTGGCGTAAAGCGCCTCCGCTTGCAGAGCCACATCGAGGGTTGTTAAGGCGTCGTCATCGTCGGCTCAAAGGTAATGCCGGCACTGCGAGGCTTGCTTTTCGATTCTGTTTCATGTCATGGGTTGTTAAGGCAGTAGTAGTTACAGAGATTTTGCTCGTGTTGGCAGTCGGCACCCAGAGTGAGTGTTTCGTTGCATGTGTGTCAGGGTACCTATCCTTTTCAACCTGCATTGGCTTAATGAATGTGAGCTGCTAGGAGGATTGGTATTGCTGATTTGATCATCTTAGTTTGTTTAGATATGGTTGTTGGATGTACCCCGGGAAGGAGTGATTTTGACATCTGCTGAGTATGAGTACATCAGCTAGCTGATTGCTTACATTTTCTTGGTCCCTATACCTACTCACCTTGCGGGTCATTACAGCGATGAAGACGAAGACAGTTTCCAGGTTCGTACCAGCTCTTAGCTGCGTTCCCTCCCTATTCTCCTATCGGATCAGTGTTTTGAAGAAAAAAAACTAATTTGATTATTTGACCATGCTGTGACACCACAAATTTTCACGGGTTCTGGATTGCTTTCTCGGGGAACCAGGAGAGGGAGGCAAACAAGGAGATGGTTGTCTACCTTGTCGACGCCTCGCCCAAAATGTTCACCCCTGCCGCCACCCAGGTGAGGCACAAGTACTGTAGCCACTTAATTCGACAATCTGTGTACCATTTTTATGTCTCTTTTCATCTGGGTATCAATTTTTATGACTCTATTGGGAAATTAAGACATGTGAAGTTGCATCATTAAGTTTGTTCTAGATTTTTGCTACTAAATAACAACGTAAAATTTCTTTTCATGGCAATGAAAAGCAGGAGACACATTTCCATACCATTGTTAACTGCATCACAGAGTCTCTGAAGACACAAATTATTGGTAGATCTTATGATGAAGTCGCAATATGTTTCTTTAACACTGTATGCTCTTTCTCACATCAGTAAGCATACACCTGTCACATTTCCAGTTCTATGTTAGAACTCTTCTTTGTACAGAATGTTATCCAACTCTTCTTTGTATTATGTTAGAACTCTATGTTGCACATTTCCAGTTTTACTCAATATATCATTACTACCACCTGTCACAAACAATTTGATATTGAACACCAAAATGTTAGCTAAAAGGGCCATAAGCTCATAACACAAGTTTGACCACTAGTTTCTATTGTAACATTATAAAAAAATTGTCCAGCGGGGGTAAGCTGCCCCCACAACATTATATTAAGAAGAAGACCTTCTCATGCAGTCATGCAGGTCCAGAAACCCTCCGAACCCATGCCCCATCCCATACACAACGGTGTCGTAGCCCATGTGAAAACGACTGTGACCGGGGCCAGGTCTTAGACCTGTGCTTTCGCGTAGGACAGACCAGGAGATTTTTTAACCACAACCTGAAAATTCGCTCCCACGGGGAGTCGAACCTAGGACGAGTGCTACTTAGACCACCTAACCAACTCAGCTAGATGTCTTTTCGCTATAACTTTATTTATAAACCTAGAAAATATGATATTAATACAGTGTGTTGTGAGGCGAATCTAAACACAATTTTAGATCGCAATTAAATATCAACAGTAAACATCAATAAGCAAAACTTGAAAGCTTCACTGCATGCATCTCAGTGGGCTCAACATTACTTATCGTTTGCTGCTACAGTGCACTAAGGCACTAAGCTTGATGAATAAGGAACAAACTTGAAGGCTAAATTATACAGTTTAAGTGTTTCTGCATCCAGTAAAAATGAGGATCAGAGTCAGGAATAGAATTCTTTGTAATATAGAATTATAGACGTAGATGAGTTGCAGTATTTTGCTTATTTTATTAAAGGTGCCTAGATTTGTTTATTAGATAATGATATTTTAATAACAGTTTGATGAGAAACTACTATTCTAGATGATGTTCCAGTTCTGCAACTTCTTTCCGACCAAATGTCCACTCATATATATATATATAATATGGCGACTTGTAGTTTCATGAAGAACACATGTTCTTTTGCAGTTGTGCTGAGCCCAATGGTAAACTTTCTGAAGAAACACTGGATGCTGCTTTCTTAAAGACATTATTCAGCCGAACATTTCTTCTCGTGAGCTGTCCTTTTTTCTCTCAAATTATATGTACTCCATCTCCATGCATTCCAGTTCTCAAATTTGGTCTCTTTTATGGAGCTCATCTCGACTGGCTATATATGAGAAAGGAAGGAGGGAAATGATTCGGGAGTCCAATTGTTTTGACAACACCTATTTCAAGAAGCTGCTTAAGAAGTCTCAAACATCTTCGAGTAAGTGTGCCTTCCTCACCAATTGCTTTGATGTCTATGCTTAAGCTTACTGTCTGGGCTTGTCGTGTTCCTCTCTGTGAAGAAGCTAGCATGCCATGTTCCTCTATGAAGAACAACTTAACTAGAACTGTCTGTTTCTCTACAATGTTAACAAATCTACCCCTATCCCAGTGTCGAACATAGGAGTTGCACTGAAATTTAAAAAAAACAAAAAATTTTATTTGGGGAAGGTCGAGTGGAAAAATGCTTGTATTTTAGATTCATTCGATCTGTATTTACCCTAGCAATGAGTCCACAGGTTCTTGCACAAAACCTGTAACCACCGAGTGAAATGAAGATTATTAGTGAACTAAATTCCTAATAAAGCAATCCTTGGGACTAAAATCACCTTGAGTCAAACTATTTTAAAACTATTTTAAGTATGACCGCTTGTATCTCTACTACTCTTAAGCGTGGAGCGTGGGCGTCCACCACGGCTTCACCACGCCTCCGCCCGACATCGCAGCACGTCCACTGCCAAGGCTGAGGAGATCTATCAAAACCCGGAGGAGGAAGAGGTCCCAGCGGCGTCCTTTGTTCAAATGGCTATTTCAGTATCATGCTTTTTACTTCACATGAGAACCTCATTCTCCTCCAAACCAACAGAGGTACCTGCTAGATTTGTTTATCCCTAGATTCTTTTGTGCCAACTATTTATTTGATTTTCTGCAATTTTTAGGGTTTAGGGTTTAGCTCTGATCATATTTTAATGTAGTGCCATGGGTTCTGTAACACTATTAACTTGCCAACCAAAGGTGGGTGTTTTTTTTAAGCAAGATATGAATCCATAGGTTTTTATGAGGGAGCTACCACAAATTCTTTTGGTATATTTTGTCTTAGAGGACTTGTGCCTGGATCAACTTACTCTATAAGAGTGGCTGCAAAAGATAATCTTCGGTTTGCACCAGTTGAGCATGCTTCACCTGAATATTTGTCAGTTAATGTAAGACTAACCTGAGCATTGAAGTCCATTGCACATTCTGCTTGCGGCATATCATATTTTCACCAAGATATATACAACCTCCCACCTACTATGAATTGGGGGGAAAGGTATTGTCACCTTGCTTGGTGATTTTGTCCATGCTATGCAACCAAATCTAGGTCAAGGTGGCTATATGGCTATTGAGGTATGCAATTTCTCAGCCTATCAATGATATGTTCTAGTGTTGATATCTACTTTGTAACACAATATTGTAAGTTGGTTGTGTTCTTTAATTGATTTTAAACTCTACTTCATACTATATATTAAGTTGGCTGAGAAGCAAAATATTCGTTTGCATATTGTGCCTGCAGATATGAGAAAGAGAGAAGGCTGCGTGTTGTTGTTATACATGGACTGTCAAGAATGGCAGTAATCATGGCTACAAGCTATATGCCGTATTTGGGTGTTGGTCTAAGACCTTTATCGATATGCAATAAACACACTCAATGCACAGATCTCATTCCCTTTTCAGCAAGATTTAAAATTAGTTGTGAAGTATGTCACCATCAATTTTATTGGATTTCTATAATGAGCTTTGGAATTAGAACTATATTACCTCATTACCATCCTCCAAAGAGCATTACTGAAGAACTCCATACTGAAACTACTTGAACTGCATACTAAAATTATTTACTGTAGTTTTTGACCAAGTTGCGGATACCATGCCCTAGAAGAGGTGTTGTTTTATCAGGAAACCAAAATACTTCAGAAGCTTCAACTGATGCAAATGAAGGTATCTAATACTGTACATCCAACACGCAATCTTCCATGCCTCTAACTTATGTTTTATGTAATGTAAGTCTGACACCCCTTGATTTCCAATATTTTGTCCTCTTAATTGTTCGTCATGACCATGATTAGATGTTGAATCTGAGAAGCCAAGCAGCCCTTCTATAAAGAGGGCAGAAGAGAAAGAGGTGGTTGTTGTTCATGAAACCAAATGCAAGGTGTATGTCAAGGTATCCATCTGATCTATTTAACATATTGCTTTTCTTCCTAGAACTGTAATATCATGCTTTTTGGTTATGATACTCTAATATTGTGCAAATTATGTTTAGTATGTCAACCGTATACTTTAATATATATATATCTACATTCGCAAAAATGTTTCCAGAATTTAATAGTTTAGTTCACTTTCTGATTACCGCAGATCAGTAGAGATTGCCAGGAACTCAGAACCTTTCATCGGTGAGCAGTTGGCTTCTCTGCTCTACCTGGAGCCAGACAGTGAACTTATGGTAGGCTATGCATTTATTGCCTATTTATCTTGTTTCCAACGTTCCCATTACCCTTCTGATCTCATTTGCTTGAAGTGTCTATTTCCTGTCTCTGATATTTTTGGATATGGGTTCAGGCTATGCTAATCGCAGCAGAGGCCAAACGACAGGAGGAAAAAGCAAAAGGAGTCAGTGCCGACGAGGCAGTTGATAATCAAGATACTGTGCTGTTCGACGATAATGAAGAAGACGAGGAAGAGGAAAGCGAAGAGGAGGAAGAAGGCGCCGACCGAGAGCCTCAAGGGAGGGGAGGAAGAGGAGGGAGGGGGATGATAATGTGTTTCCATTTTGCAGCATGATGAAGCCACTAAGGGTTGGAAAGACATTGGTGTTGGTCCGCTCTCTATCAGAAGTAAAGAAGGCACAGAGAAAACTTCCAAAGAATCTACTCCTACCATTGTTATAAGAAACCATGTATGTTTTATCTCTTGTTTGTTTATAGTATTGAAGTTCACTGCAGTCATGCGTACTTGTGTTAATATTTATCCTTCTACTACATGCCAAACTTGAAATTACTACCTCTACTCTTTTTTTATTTGATGTTTTGGAAATTGACATGGTCTTCAAACCATATCTTCAGTTTCTACTTTCTCTAAGCATTCATTGTTAAAACCTAATGAGAATGTAGTCATCTAGAAAAGTTTGTCGTTACAAATATACTAATGTTATTTCTATGTCGAAAATAATGATTTTTTGTCTGTATCATCTCTATCTCTACTCCTTTTAAAGGAGACTTTCGTGATCTTCACAACATTCGACCATCGTTTGTTCGGCGTGCAGCAACCAACCGAGCAAATCGCATGTCCGCCGCCCCCACAACCGCAACTGCCAAGGATTAACAAAAAACATAGTAGATAATTGATTTGCTAAGCTGTAATATTTGTCAGAGAGCAAGAAGATAAGCCTAAGCAGCTCACATTCTTCTATGGCAGGAAGGTGCTGGTATTTGTCGACAAGGCAAACGATCTGATGCAGCTAGACAGCAAGGACAGTCCAGTTGTATAAAACGCGGTTTTTTGCTTCAACCCTCTGCAGCTGCTACTATCACTACTAACGAGGCCGTGCTGGACTCGGTCATCAGCTTGGCTGCTGCTAAGAAGCCTGCTCGCACAAATACTTATGGTATGCCTCTTACTTAGTTGAAGTTCTAAAATATGATTGTTGGTCTTTATTATGCCGATTACTGATCAAAACATGTCTTTTCTTTAGTAGATATGCCTGTTATGAGGAAGGTTTCTCTTCACCGCTTCCTCGAGAAGAGAAAGGATCGGTAATTTGCGGTTGATGTGATTGTTATTTTCAGTATGACGATTTCTTTTTTTGTCAGTGTTGTATTTGGAACTAATTTGTGCACTTCTGTTTTTCTTCGGCCTCAATGCAAATACATAGTATCAAACTGTTCCTTCAGATGTGGCACTAATCAAGGAGCCCGAGAGCTAGCCATAGCTCGGATTAGGACCAAACGCTATGAAGTCCAACCTGAAAATGAGTTGTGATTCTGAAAAAAAATTCAAACAATTTTCATTGTTTTTCCTCACTTTCAGATAGTCATAGTGTGAAACAATAACATTTCAACCAATTGTTAGAAGTGCTGACATTGGTGTATGGCTAGCTATAAAAAAGGGTAGGTTACTTTTCAATACATACCTTTTTTGGTCTTTTGGCTAAGATCAAGTGTAGTATCTACTTTTATCAGTTTAATATCTTATATATGGACCATGTGTCTACTTTGATATTAAATTTATTTTTTATGGTGAGGGTCCACAGTAGTTTGCCACTGGACCCTTGTGTGATGCCTAACCATTGCACTGCTGGTAGGATATGGCATATCCTAACCAATACCATCAAATATGATTGGGTGCCATTGCCAATTTGCACATACTCGTCAACAACATCCACAAGGACACCGTACACTCGACAGCGTTCCCCAAACATAAGTAGAAGGAAATGGGTTTACTCACATGAGGATGGTCTATCAGGTCTTGTATATTAGTGTTGTCGCATGTTTATGTTAGCAGGCCATATATCTTCCTCATATTGTAACTCTCGTCACCAGTGTTGAGGAATGTGTACAATATATTGTTTTCTTTTGACTAAAGTTTTGGATCTGGACGGGTTTGGTGGTTTGATTATGTTTATTGCAGAAGAAATATGTTTTGTAATGATCTTTTCTATATTATAATGTTTGTTCGACATCATTCATTTTATTTGAGTCGACGTATTTATAATAATATTACATATTTATATCGTCAATAAAATATTAATGTTACGTTGATAGTTTGCCACACAGATTTTTATATATTAAAATGGTGTTTGTCGTTCTGTATTTATGTTTTATAGTAATTTTTAACTTCCGTGGCAACGCACGGGCATCTAACTAGTGTGTTATATATATATGTATCTATATTCATAATCATCTAGGTAAATATAGATATAAAAATCAAGCAAATACTATTTTGGAAGAGAGGGAATATTAAACTTTAATAAATTATAGTTATGTGTGCCTACCGTCTGGTTGGTGCGGTAAAGGTCTAAGGACTGATTTGGTGACCAAGGATCACAGGGGACTGAAGGGGATTAAAGGAAAATTAATTTATTTTTCTATCAATCCTATCCAATCCTCCGTGGTTCCCTTGTCACCAAATCAACTCTAAATATTTTTTTATAGATGGGCCTCCACTGTCTGTAACAGGTTCCAGTTTGCATTATATCTATATAAACTTATTCTGCATTTTAGGGTTGTATTTTTAAGATGCATTGTTTGATCATGTACGTTTAATTTGGAATCAATTTGGGGGTGAGAACAATGGAGACAGGCTAAACCCTGCCTCTTTTGTATTATGCTAAGTCTAGGTATTTTACATTTACACCATGTCTAGCAGTCTACCCGTTGTCACACCTGGGCTTTAAGGGACAAAGCCGGGTGCATCTCATACATGCGCCAAAGAAGACAACACATATAATAACAGAGTGTATAGAGATAAATGTCACAATAAAATCAGAGTACTTATTACATAGCGGAAGACTTGCAAAATAAAAGATAAATATAACAGGATCTAAAATCCATCTTTGGCGCCAGAAAGTCAACTGGGAGACGACGACCTAGACCTCTCACGAACACAGCGCAACATCCACCATGCGCCTCATCCAGTGGTGCCTGTTCTTGACCTGTGGGGGTGTGAGACAGCAAGTGTGAGCTCACACATGTTCATCGCTCAACAAGTTGTGGGGAATAATGTGATATGAACTCATTGAAGGTGCGAGTTCATGTGAGGTGTAAGGCTTACCAAAGAGAATGGTTAAAGCTGAGCATTGCTTTTATAAGTTGGTCAAAATTTTATTAGCAGTTACTAAGTGTAAGTAAATACCAAACCATAGTAAATAATAATAGAACAAAATTAACAAATGATCCCATGCAATGCATATGACAAATTGAATTTAAGTTCCATAGATTAATCATCAGAGAGTCCTGAGCCGCTCATGACCGTGAGCTCGGCTAGTATACCAGTTTTACACTTTGTAGAGGTTGTACCCTTTACCCACAAGTCGTGTTTCCCATGTCGTCAGGGCTAGCTAGACCCTTAGACACTACCGAGGTGAATGGCTAGGGATCCACTACGAGGCCTTTTCAAAGTTCCACTAGCTTCCGAAAACCCGCTATAGTTTATGGGAAGAGTGAAAGGGAAATGTGCCCTTGGGCCATTTCTAAAGTGTTTTGGTGATTAAGTGCCCAACATATTTTCTCTAAGTATTAATTTGAGCTAAAGGTTGAAGAAGTGCAAATCATGCAACAAGGTACGTTTCTAGACTTAGTACATTGATTTGAGTACTAATGTATTGTGTCTAAGTGCTAGAAACAGGAGAAATTGGTTTGGAAAAGAGTTGGCTGTGTATAGCCAAATGCAGCTCGATCTAGGTGCACCGGACTGTCCGGTGGTGCACCGGACAGTGTCCGGTGCGCCAGACCATCCTCCGGTGAACATGCCTCTCTCAGGACTTGACGACGGCGTACGGCTATAAATCACCGGACTGTCGGGTGAGTCGTCCGCGGCGGAGTCGTCGCTCTCGGGAAACGTTCAACAGCGTACGGCTAAAATTCACCGGACTATCCGGTAAGCCAACGGTCGACTGCTTCAACGGTCGGTCACGCAATCCACGCGCGACGTGTGGGCGCGCCAACGGTCGGCATGGGGCACCGGACTGTCCGGTGTGCACCGGACAGTGTCCGGTACGCCAACTGCCAGAAATCTACAACGGTCGGATGCGCTAGAAAAGGAAGGAGATCGCACACCGAATAGCTACAGGGACTGTCCGGTGGCGCACCGGACTGTCCGGTGCGCCACCCGACAGAAGGCAAGATTTGCCTTCCAAAGTTGCCTCCAACGGCTCCTAGCTGCCTTGGGGCTATAAAAGGGACCCCTAGGTGCATGGAGGAGACACCCAAGTATACTTTGAGTATTCTAAGTCTTCCACACTCCGTCTCCGCGCACTTGATTGACTTTGTTAGTGATTTGAGCTCAGTTCTAGTGGTGAACTTGTTGCAATTCATTTGAGCTCAAGTCTTGGTTGTGTGTGTGCGTATTGCTGCGGATTTGTGTGTGTTGCTTCCCACCCTTACTCTAGTGCTTTCACTTTGATCTTTGTTGTAAGGGCGAGAGACTCTAACTTGTGGAGATTTCTCGCAAACGGGAAAAGAGATAAGCAAGAACAACACTGTGGTATTCAAGTTGATCATTGGATCACTTGAAAGGGGTTGAGTGCAACCCTCGTCCATTGGGACGCCATAACGTGGAGGTAGGCAAGTGTTATACTTGTCAAACCACGGGATAAACTCGCGTGTCTTGTGTGATTATTTTTCTGTGATACTTGTGTGTTCGCAAGAGCTCGCTACTTAGCCATTCTAACACTTAACCAAGTTTTGTGGCTATTAGTTGTTGAATTTTACAGGATCACCTATTCACCCCCCCTCTAGGTGCTCTCAATTGGTATCGGAGCCGTTCTCTTCACGAAAGGGACTAATCGCCCAAAGAGATGGATCCTAAGGGAAAGGGGATGGTGGTCAATGATAAGGAGAAGGAGTCCATCTTCAACGAGCCGAGGGACAATAAGCCCACTAACTCTGGCTCGAGTCATAAGAAGAAGGATGGGAAGAAGAAGAGGCGCATCAAGAAGATCGTCTACTACAATAGCGACGAGTCTTCTTCCCCAAGAGACGACGAATACAACGAGAAAAAGAAACCGGTTAACTCAAATTTTTCATTTGATTATTCTCGTATTCCGTATAATTCCAATGCTCATTTGCTTTCCATTCCACTTGGTAAACCTCCACACTTTGTTGGAGAGGACTATGCTTTTTGGAGTCACGAAATGCGTAGTCACCTTTTCTCTCTCCATCCTAGTATTTGGGAGATAGTTGAGAATGGAATGCAATTTGATAGTACGGACAACCCTGTTTTTATTAACGAACAAATTCACAAAAATGCACAAGCTACCACTGTTTTGTTAGCATCGTTGTGCAGGGATGAATACAACAAGGTGAGCGGCTTGGACAACGCCAAGCAAATATGGGACACCCTCAATATCTCGCATGAGGGGAACGACGCCACCATGATCATCAAAATGGAGTTGGTGGAAGGCGAGCTAGGAAGGTTTGCCATGATCAGGGGAGAGGAGCCAACACAAACATACAATAGGCTCAAGACCCTGGTCAACAAGATCAGGAGCTATGGAAGCACGAGATGGACGGACCACGACGTCGTCCGACTTATGCTCAGGTCCTTTACTGCCATTGACCCTCATCTTGTGAACTTAATCCGTGAGAATCCTAGGTACACAAAGATGACGCCCGAGGAGATACTCGGAAAGTTTGTGAGCGGGCGTATGATGGTCAAGGAAGCAAGATACGTTGATGATGCATTGAATGGCCCAATGCCCATCTATGAGCCCCAACTCGTTGCACTCAAGGCAACAAGCAGCAGCAGGGAGGCGCTACCTAGCAAGGTGGCACAAGTTGAGGCTGCCGGGCTAAATGAAGATGAAATGGCCCTCATCATCAAGCGCTTCAAGACGGTGCTAAAAGGACACAAGGAGCATCCCAATAAGAGCAAAGCAAAGGGAAAGTGCTCCTATTTTAAATGTGGTAAGACTGGTCATTTCATAGCAAATTGTCCCTATAATGCTAATGACTAGGAACAAGAAAAGAGCGGGAAGAGGGAGAAGAAGAAGGCCTACAAGAAGGCGAAAGGCGAGGCACACCTTGGCAAAAAGTGGGATTCGGATTGCTCTTCGTCTGACTCCAACGATGAAGGACTCGCCGCCTCGGCCTTCAACAAGTCATCTCTCTTCCCCAACGAGCGCCACACCTACCTCATGGCAAAGGAGAAAAAGTTAAGCACTCGAGATACCCCTAAGTATACTACTTCAAGTGATGATGACTCTAGTGATGATGAAGTAGATTACACAAGTTTATTCAAAGGTTTAGATAGAACTAAAGTTGATAAGATCAATGAATTGATTGATGCTTTAAATGAAAAGAATAGATTATTAGAAAAACAAGAAGATATTTTATATGAAGAACATGACAAGTTTATTAGTGTGCATCTCTTGCTTTAGAGGTTA
The DNA here is from genome assembly GCA_029449295.1 of Zea luxurians. Taxonomy (NCBI): domain Eukaryota; kingdom Viridiplantae; phylum Streptophyta; class Magnoliopsida; order Poales; family Poaceae; genus Zea; species Zea luxurians. The sequence goes on along the minus strand of JAOPSE010000205.1, from coordinate 187,999 downwards.
AAAGAAATGAAATGCTTTCTTCTGAATTATCTGCGTGTCATGAAACTGTGTCTAATTTAAAGAGCGTTAATGATGATTCAAATACTAAATTAGAAGAAACAAATAAGTCTAGTTCATATGTAGAACATGTTAGTATTTGTAATAGATGTAAGGATTTTGATGTTGATGCATGTGTTGAACACCTTACTTCTATTGCAAAATTAAATGGTGAAGGGCAAGTCTTAATGCCTAACTTAAGACTTGCAAAAATGACTTCGATAAGTTAAAATTTGCTAGGGATGCCTACATCGTTGGTAGACATCCCTCAATTAAGGATGGACTTGGCTTTTGAAAGGAAGCCAAGAACTTAACAAGTCAAAGGGCTCCCATTTCCAACAAGGAGAAAGGGAAGGCCCCTATGGCTAGTAGTAGTCAAAAGAATCATGCTTTCATGTACTATGATAGAAAATATTCTAGAAATTCTCATTATAATAGGAGTTATAATGCTTTTGACTCACATGCCATGATTGCTTCGAGTTCCAATTTTAATGGTAGGCCTAGGAGAAATTTTGTGTCTCATGCTCCTAGGAAAGTGCGTAATAGATCTACCACTGTCTTTCATGTTTGCAACACTACATTTATTCTCTCATGTAAAAATGAAAAAGTGGTTGCTAGAAAGATGGGGTCCAAATTCAAGGGAGACAAGACTTGCATTTGGGTCCCAAAGGCTATTGTTACTAACCTTGTAGGACCCAACAAGAGTTGGGTACCTAAAACCCAAGCCTAATTTGCCTTGCAGGTTTATGCATCCGGGGGCTCAAGCTGGATTATTGACAGCGGATGCACAAACCACATGACGGGGGAGAAGAAGATGTTCACCTCCTACGTGAAGAACACAGAATCCCAAGGTTCGATCATCTTTGGATATGGGAATCAAGGCAAGGTTAAAGGACTAGGAAAGATAGCTATTTCATCCGAGCATTCCATATCTAATGTGTTCTTAGTTGAATCGCTCAGGTACAACTTGTTGTCCGTTAGTCAACTATGTAATATGGGTTACAATTGTTTGTTTACCAATGTAGATGTGTCTGTCTTTAGAAGGAGTGATGGTTCACTAGCTTTTAAGGGTGTACTAGATGGCAAACTCTACTTAGTTGATTTTTCGAAAGAGGAGGCCGATCTAGATGCATGCTTAATTGCTAAGACTAGCATGAACTGGCTGTGGCATCGCCGTCTAGCATATGTTGGGATGAAGAACCTTCATAAACTTCTAAAGGGAGAACATGTGTTAGGTCTAACCAATGTGTTTTTCGAAAAAGATAGACCTTGTGCAGCTTGTCAAGCATGTAAACAGGTGGGAAGCGCTCATCATAGCAAGAATGTGATGACCACATCAAGACCACTGGAGCTACTTCATATGGACCTCTTCGGACCCGTCACCTACCTCAGCATCGGGGGAAATAAGTATGGTCTTGTTATCGTTGATGATTTTTCCCACTTCACTTGGGTATTCTTTTTGCAGGATAAATCAGAAACCCAAGGGACCCTAGAGCGCTTTCTAAGGAGAGCTCAAAACGAATTTGAGCTCAAGGTGAAAAAGATAAGAAGTGACAACGGGTCCGAGTTCAAGAACTTACAAGTGGAGGAGTACCTTGAGGAGGAAGGAATCAAGCATGAGTTATCCGCTCCCTACACACCACAGCAAAATGGTGTGGTAGAGAGGAAGAATAGGACGCTCATAGACATGGCGAGGATGATGCTTGGAGAATTCAAGACGCCCGAGCAGATTTGGTCGGAAGCTGTGAACACAGCTTGCCACGCCATAAACTGTGTCTACCTTCATCGCCTCCTCAAGAAGACCTCGTATGAACTTCTAACCAGTAACAAACCCAACGTTTCATACTTTCGTGTATTTGGGAGTAAATGTTATATTCTAGTGAAGAAAGGTAGGAATTCCAAATTTGCTCCCAAAGCTGTAGAAGGGTTTTTGTTAGGTTATGACTCAAATACAAAGGCGTATAGAGTCTTCAACAAATCATCGGGTTTGGTTGAAGTCTCTAGCGATGTTGTATTTGATGAAACTAATGGCTCTCCAAGAGAGCAAGTTGATCTCGATGATGTAGATGAAGATGATGTTCCAACAGACGCAATTCGCACCATGGCGATTGAAGATGTGCGACCACAGGAACACAAAGAGCAAGATCAACCTTCTTCCTCAACAATGGTGCACCCCCCAACTCAAGATGATGAACAGGTTCCTCAAGAAGAGACGTGTGATCAAGGGGGAGCACACGAAGACCAAGTTGTGGAAGAAGAAGCACCACGAGCTCCTCTAACTCAAGTCTGAGCGACGATTCAAAGGAATCATCCCGTCGACCAGATTTTGGGTGATATAAGCAAGGGAGTAACAACTCGCTCACGTCTAGCTAATTTTTGTGAGCATTACTCATTTGTCTCCTCTATTGAGCCTTTCAGGGTAGAAGAGGCCTTGCTAGATCTGGACTGGGTGTTGGCCATGCAGGAAGAGCTCAACAACTTCAAGCGAAATGAAGTTTGGACCCTGGTGCCACGTCCCAAGCAAAACGTTGTGGGAACCAAGTGGGTGTTCCACAACAAGCAAGACGAGCACAGGGTGGTGAAGCGAAACAAGGCTCGACTTGTGACAAAAGGTAATGCCCAAGTCGCAGGTTTGGATTTCGAGGAGACTTTTCGCTCCTGTGGCTAGGCTAGAGTCTATTCGCATTCTATTAGCCTATGTCGCTCACCACTCTTTCAGGTTGTTACAAATGGATGTGAAGAGCGCTTTCCTCAACGAGCCAATCAAGGAGGAGGTGTACGTGGAGCAACCCCTGGCTTTGAGGATGGACGGTACCCTGACCATGTGTGTAAGCTCTCTAAGGCGCTCTATGGACTTAAGCAAGCCCTAAGAGCATGGTATGAATGCCTTAGAGATTTTTCTAATTGCTAATGCTTTCAAGGTTGGGAAAGTCGATCCAACTCTTTTCACTAAGACTTGTGATGGTGACTTATTTGTGTGCCAAATTTATGTCGATGACATAATATTTGGTTCTACTAACCAAAAGTCTTGTGAGGAGTTTAGCAAGATGATGACACAGAAATTTGAGATGTCAATGATGGGTGAGTTGAACTACTTCCTTAGGTTCCAAGTGAAGCAACTCAAGGACGGCACTTTCATCTCCCAAACGAAGTACACGCAAGACTTGCTCAAGCGGTTCGGGATGAAGGACGCCAAGCCCGCAAAGACACCAATGGGCACCGACAGACATGTCGACCTCAACAAAGGAGGTAAGTCTGTTGATCAAAAGGCATAGCGGTCTATGATAGGTTCCTTGCTTTATTTATGTGATAGTAGACCGGATATTATGCTTAGCATATGCATGTGTGCTAGATATCAATCTGACCCAAGGGAATGTCACCTTGTGGCCGTTAAGCGGATTCTTAGATGTTTAGTTGCTATGCCTTGCTTTGGGATCTGGTATCCAAAGGGGTCTACCTTTGACTTAATTGGATATTCAGACTCCGATTAAGCCGGGTGCGAGGTTGATAGGAAGAGTACATCAGGGACGTGCCAATTCCTAGGAAGGTCCCTGGTGTCATGGAGCTCAAAGAAACAAACTTCCGTTGCCCTATCCACCGCTGAGGCCGAGTATGTTGCCGCAGGACAGTGTTGCGCGCAACTACTTTGTATGAGGCAAACCCTCCGGGACTTTGGCTACAATCTGAGCAAAGTCCCACTCCTATGTGACAATGAGAGTGCAATCCGCATGGCGGATAATCCTGTTGAACACAGCCGCACTAAGCACATAGACATCCGGCATCACTTCCTGAGAGACCACCAGCAAAAGGGGGATATCGAGGTGTACCATATTAACACCGAAAACCAGCTAGCCGATATCTTCACCAAGCCTTTAGATGAGAAAAGGTTTTGCAGGTTGCGTAGTGAGCTAAATGTCTTAGATTCGCGTAACTTGGATTGATCTATAGCATACATGTGTTTTATGCCTTTGATCATGTAATTTATGCATTTCAATCTATGTTTGTGGTGCTCAAGTTGTACACATGATCCCCAGACCTCACAAGTCCATTTGCAAGTGATGCACTTATTTAGGGGGAGGCATGCTACAACTTGACCCTTTGAGACTAACCTTTGTGTTTGAGTTCTTGATTTAGTCTCCAAAGTGAATTGAAAGGGAAAGGTGAACTTGGACCATGCAAAGACTTCCACTGCACTCCGGTAATAACTCCAAGTTCATATCTATGCTCTTATTGCCTTTTTTATCTTAATTGACAATTTTGGTGAGGCAATGGGGTTAAAGGGCCAAGAATGATCCCATTTTGGTGCTTAATGCCAAAGGGGGAGAAATTAAGGCCAAAGCAAATGGATCAGCTACCACTTGTGAAATTTCAAAAAGAATAGAGTTAAAACTTTTGATTTATCAAAATACTCTTATTTGCAAAATTTGGTTTCTTGTGGGGAGAATCTATGATTATGGGAAAAAGGGGGAGTTTTTGGATCTTTGATCAATTTCAGTCTTGGAATATCTCTCTTTATGCCTAAACAAGTGTGTTTGACTTAGAAATAGGACATTGAATTTGATGTGCAAAAACAAACCAAGTGGTGGCAAAGAATGATCCAAATATGCCAATTTTGAATCAAAAACAATTCTTGTTCTCAATTGCATTGATGTTGTACTTCTTTTAGTTGCTTTTTGACGTGTTGGCATAAATCACCAAAAAGGGGGAGATTCAAAGGGAAATGTGTCATTGGGCCATTTCTAAAGTGTTTTGGTGATTAAGTGTCCAACACATATCCTCTAAGTCTTAATTTGTGCCAAAGAGTGAAGAAGTGCAAATCATGCAACAAGGTACGTTTCTAGACTTAGTACATTGATTTGGGTACTAATGTATTGTGTCTAAGTGCTAGAAACAGGAGAAAAGCAATTGGAATTGAGTTGGTTGTGTACAACCAACTCCTGCTCGGTCTGGGTGCACCGGACAGTGTCCGGTGCGCCAGACCAGCCTCCGGTGAACAGGCCACTCTTGGGACTCGACGACGGCGTACGACTATAATTCACCAGACTGTCCGGTGGTGCACCGGACTGTCCGGTGAGTCGTCCGCGGCGAAGTCGTCGCTCTCGGAAAACGTTCAACGACGTACGGCTAAAATTCACCGGACTGTCCGGTGGTGCAACGGACTGTCCGATGATCCAACGGTCGACTGCGCCAACCGACGGTCAGATGTGCCATAAAAGGAAGGAGATCGCGCACCGGACAGCTACAGTGACTGTCTGGTGGCGCACCGGACTGTCCGGTGCGCCACTCGACAGAAGGCAAGATTAGCCTTCTAAGATTGCCTCCAACGGCTCCTAGCTGCCTTGGGGCTATAAAAGGGACCCCTAGGCGCATGGAGGAGTCGCCCAAGCATTCTTTGATCATTCCGAAGCATCCAGACTCCACTCCCACGCATTTGATTCTCTGTGCTAGCAATTTGAGCTCCTCTTGAGTTGAGAACTCCGTGTGTTGAACTTAGAGCTCAAGTTGTGACTTGTGTGCGTGATTGTGCTCTCGTTTTGAGTCTTGTGTGTGTTGCTCTCCCCTCCCTTACTTCCGTGCTTCTTTGTGATCATCAATTGTAAGGGCGAGAGGCTCCAAGTTGTGGAGATTCCTCGCAAATGGGAGAAAGTATAAGGAAGAAGAACACCGTGGTATTCAAGTTGATCATTGGATCACTTGAAAGGGGTTGAGTGCAACCCTCGTCCATTGGGACGCCACAACGTGGAAGTAGGCAAGTATTACTTGGTCGAACCACGGGATAACTTGCGTGTCTCTTGTGATTGCTCTTCTGTGTGATTATTGTGATTCGCAAGAGCTCGCTCTATAGCCACTTGGTTTTATCATTCTAACACTTAACCAAGTTTTGTGGCTATTAGTTGTTGAAATTTACAGGATCACCTATTCACCCTCCCCCCTCTAGGTGCTCTCACTTCCGCGCCGCCTACGTTGCGCCGGGGATACAGTTCCTCACCGACGCCTGTGTCGTGCTCTTCCTCGTTCAGAGTGCCAACTGCCTCATCCTGTGCCTTGGCTGCTTCTACATCCACGTCAAGCGCATCAAGCCCGAGCCAAAATCCCCAGCATTACCTGATGTGGAGCACACCACGGGGCTCTTGCAGAGGTCGAAGAGACGGCGATCCTGATCCTTGCTCGGTGGCGCACCTTTCTTGACCACTTTAGCGTACCGGCTCTGCAAACTCCTCACCTTCCTCTTGAGATCGGAGAGGCTGCAACCACTATTGTCGAGCTTGCCAGCGAGAGCGTCGGCCAACACGTCCGTTTGAGGCAGCGCGCCATGCTCCAGGCGTTGCGCAGCGAGGGCCTCCAGGATGCGGAAGTCGTCGTCAATCGACCAGCTCACACATCTCGTCAGGCTCCTTCCCTTCTTTAATATTCTGCTTCGGCTCCTTGGGCTTCTTGCCGCCGCCGACATCGGCGGCTCCGTTCGTTGTTACGCAGCAGTTGCCCATCCCCAGCCGCCGCGGAGATATCGAGGTGTACCATATTAACACCGAGAACCAGCTAGCCGATATCTTCACCAAGCCTTTATATGAGAAAAGGTTTTGCAGGTTGCGTAGTGAGCTAAATGTCCTAGATTCGCGTAACTTGGATTGATCTATAGCATACATGTGTTTTATGCCTTTGATCATGTAATTTATGCATTCCAATCTTTTTTGTTCATTTGTGGTGCTCAAGTTGTACACATGATCCCCGGACCTCACAAGTCCATTTGCAAGTGATACACTTATTTAGGGGGAGGCATGCTACAACTTGACCCTTTTGAGACTAACCTTTGTGTTTGAGTTCTTGATTTATTCTCAAAAGTGAATTGAAAGGGAAAGGTGAACTTGGACCATGCAAAGACTTCCACTGCACTCCGGTAATAAATCCAAGTTCATATCTATGCTCTTATTGCCTTTTGCTCATAATTGACAAATTTGGTGAGGCAATGGGGTTAAAGGGCCAAGAATGATCCTGTTTTGGTGCTTAATGCCAAAGGGGGAGAAATTAAGGCCAAAGCAAAAGGATCAGCTACCACTTGAGAATTTTGAAAATAGTAGAGTTAGAACTTTTTGATTTGTCAAAATACTCTTATTGTCTCTTATTGTCAAAAGTTGGCCTCTTGTGGGGAGAATTCAGGATTATGAGAAAAAGGGGGAGTTTTTGGATCTTTGATCAATTTCTCTTGGAATACCTCTCTTTATGCCTCAACAAGTGTGTTTGACTTAGAGATAGGAAATTGAATTTGATTTGCAAAAACAAACCAAGTGGTGGCAAAGAATGATCCAAACATGCCAAATTTGAATAAAAAACAATTCTTGTTCTCAATTGCATTGATGTTGCAGTTCTTTTAGTTGCTTTTTGATGTGTTGGCATAAATCACCAAAAAGGGGGAGATTGAAAGGGAAATGTGCCCTTGGGCCATTTCTAAAGTGTTTTGGTGATTAAGTGCCCAACACATTTTCTCTAAGTATTAATTTGAGCCAAAGGTTGAAGAAGTGCAAATCATGCAACAAGGTACGTTTCTAGACTTAGTACATTGATTTGAGTACTAATGTATTGTGTCTAAGTGCTAGAAATAGGAGAAATTGGTTTGGAAAAGAGTTGGCTGTGTACAGCCAAATGCAGCTCGGTCTGGGTGCACCGGACAGTGTCCGGTGCGCCAGACCAGCCTCCGGTGAACAGGCCTCTCTTGGGACTTGACGGTGGCGTACGACTATAAATCACCGGACTGTCCGGTGGTGCACCGGACTGTCCGGTGAGTCGTCCGCGGCGAAGTTGTCGCTCTCGGGAAACGTTCAACGGCGTATGGCTAAAATTCACCGGACTGTCCAGCGGGACACCGGACTGTCCGGTGAGCCAACGGTCGACTGCTTCAACGGTCGGCCGCGCAATCCGCGCGCGACACGTGGGCGCGCCAACGGTCGGCAGGGGGCACCGGACTGTCCGGTGCGCCAATTGCCAGAAATCTGCAACGGTCGGATGCACCAGAAAAGGAAGGAGATCGCTTACCGGACAGCTACAGGGACTGTCTGGTGGCGCACCGGACTGTCCGGTGCACCACCCGACAAAAGGCAAGATTTGCCTTCCAAAGTTGCCTCCAACGGCTCCTAGCTGCCTTGGGGCTATAAAAGGGACCCCTAGGCACATGGAGGAGACACCCAAGCATACTTTGAGCATTCTAAGTCTTCCACACTCCGTCTCCGCGCACTTGATTGACTTTGTTAGTGATTTGAGCTTAGTTCTAGTGGTGAACTTGTTGCGATTCATTTGAGCTCAAGTCTTGGCTGTGTGTGTGCGTATTGCTGCATTTTGTGTGTGTTGCTTCCCACCCTTACTCTAGTGCTTTCACTTTGATCTTTGTTGTAAGGGCGAGAGACTCCAACTTGTGGAGATTCCTCGCAAACGGGAAAAGAGATAAGCAATAACAACACCGTGGTATTCAAGTTGATCATTGGATCACTTGAAAGGGGTTGAGTGCAACCCTCGTCCATTGGGATGCCACAACGTGGTGGTAGGCAATTGTTATGCTTGCCGAACCACGGGATAAACTCGTGTGTCTTGTGTGATTGTTTTTCTGTGATACTTGTGTGTTCGCAAGAGCTCGCTACTTAGTCATTCTAACACTTAACCAAGTTTTGTGGCTATTAGTTGTTGAATTTTACAGGATCACCTATTCACGCCCCCTCTAGGTTCTCTCAAAGAGCACTTGCAAGAATCCCTCATCTGACCACCATCGCAGAAAAATCAACCCGAGAACCTCCTTGCATGCAACTCCCCTACTGCCCTTGCCCCTTTCGGGTAAGGTAGTCTTCCACTAGCTTTCCTAATTAGTTAGCCAAGGGGTCCCATTCCTCCCTTGTGGTGGCACGTGTTTCTCAAGTTAAGCTCCATGTTCCAATTAACAATAATATAATGATCTTGACATGAACATAAGTAGAATAACAAAATAACTGAAACATGAATATAATGAAATATTAACCCAAAACCATGTAAAGCAATAGCATAACTACCCAAGTGATTTAGGGGTAAACAAGGTAAATAGGATAAACAGACTAGGGTGACCTATTGGGTCCCATCCAAATTAAACCTATGCATGGTAAATAATTATAAAGAACATTATTGGGTAACAAAAGTGAATCAAGGGCACAACTTGCTTGGCACTTGAGATTCCAATTACCAGGGTGAACTTCAGGTGACTTGAAACCTCGCGCTAGTCGTAGCAATACAAACAAACATGGTATAGATAAAATTAACATCACACCAAACATAAGAACAAACTGAATCATAATGATCTACACGTTGCTATGAGATCGCGGGATCGAGAACTACTAAGGTCGGAGTTACGATTAACGAGTTATGATGTGATTAAATGATTAAAACTTGGTTTTACTCTATAATTCCAGAGAAAATATAACCAAAAATAGTAATTAATTCAACTTTAATCTAAATTATACATTGATTATAGATCGTATTTTAGTAAATAATGATGAGTACAATAACAAGACTAACCAACATACGTTAAGTAAAGATCTAGTCATAAAATAATGAGACATAGTATAATAAATGTTTTTACTGCGTAGTAAATATTCCTACGAGACTAACGCAACTTGAATGGTTCAAATCGGAATCATAGATTTTAAGTTATGAATTTCTAATGATTTTATGTGTTTTGTACAAGATTAAATAGGATATAAATTTTAATGTGACTTTCATGTCAAAATAGAGGTACTATATGATAAACAATATTATTATAGAATTATAGAAATTGGAATGGACTAAAAAGGAGTTAAAATGCATTTTCTAGGAATTAATTAAGTTCCTATAATTATTTTCACACAAAAATGTATTTTCTAAATGAAGTCCATTGATTTTCTGTTCTCTGGACTGAGCGCACTATTTACAGAAACCCTAGGGGCTACGACGCAAAATGGTTCTAAGACACAGGCCATCCTGCGCAGGACTGCGGGTTATTAACCTAAATCCAGAAGGGCTCTTTTGAAAGGTTGCCACGCGAAGGGGGTATGCAAGGATCACGGCCGTCCGATTCAATACTAATGGATCAGATTAGAACCCCAACATTATAAACCGGTATGCGACTACGGTCGTTCGATCAGTGATCGACGATCAGGTTTTAAGTACTCGCGATCAAATCTCATCTATGCAATTCCTATCTAACGGCTCCGATTAAGTTCCCCAAAGGGATACGCCTCATTCAATCGTGATCGTCGCTGATCAAACCAACGACCAGGATCCGATACCGAACTCCTCTAATCGGGCCCGTTCCCCTGAAATCGAACGGCCGAACGGGTCGGCCCCAACCCTTGGCCGAACAGATAGCCGCGCCGTCCAACTCCCCCTCGGTGGCAACCTTAAGTGCCAGTGCCCCAACCCAAGAACACCCACGTGCAGCGTATAGAGGAAGGGGTGAATTCAACGCTGATTTTCTTACCGTGAATTGTCCAGGTAGCACCATGGCGCCGATGAGTAGCGGTACAGTGGTGAAGATCGAAGTCTGGTGTGTAATTGACGAGCCGCCAGAAATTCATGGGCAAAACTGGCGCAAGAAGAGGATCTCCCATGGGCTGATGCACCACCATAATCGCCCGTGTCCAGGATGCAGAGATGAGGCACACGCCCATACCCAGCGGTGCCCGCTACGGCGATCCAGCCTCCATGCGGACGCCATGGCCAACAGCCCCGAGCGCCAGCGATTCTCATGGCCACCGCACAAGGCTAGAGGTTTAGTCGCGGCTGCATCACACACTCCCCAGGTTGCGTCGGTGCGAACCGAAAACTCGAGGCGAAGCCAACCATGGCTCCGGTGATAGATCCCGCCATGGATCGGTGCAAGAGCAGAGGCGTGATATGCGGTTGGGAGCAAATCTGGCGGCCGGGTGACGAGGAGAAGCGATGGAGGTCCAAGCATTAATAGGCCCGAGGTGAGATGGTTTCGTTAGCGAGAATCTTGCACGGGATTTTCTCCAGGTTTGTTGAGCTTCGTCAACGACGAACGAAGAGGACGACCAACGAGTACGGGCCCACAACGCGGTGCAGGATTGAGCTGCGTGGGATGCGATTCTGTTGTGATTTCCACGGTGAGCGAAGGACGGGGATTCGTTTAGTGGCGCCATTCCTACCGGGTGACCGCGGGGAGGGGAAGCAGATAGTACTGACTGGTGGAATCGCGTGCGGCTGGTGCGGAATACCGGCTACGAAGCTGTTAGGCTCCGCGGGATTCAGGAGGAGGGGAAGACATTGGCTTGCGGGGATCTCGTCCGGCCGGCGCGCCAGCAGCGCAGGTGGTAGGTATGGCACCGACGATCCCGGCGGCATGACCGCACGCGAGCGGAGAGGATTTACAGGCGAGGGAGGTGTTTACTGACACGATGCACCCCCTGGTCAGCGCGATGGATCAGTGGGGCGAAGGTCTACTAGCACGCGGATGCAGAATGGGCCAGGCAGTGTGTTAGGGTAAATGAATGGGCCGCGCGCAAGGATTTCGGCCCAATGGCTGTTTTCCCACATTTATTCCCTTTTTCTTTATATTTTTACTTTCTCTTTTTTTCCTTCTAAATTTCAAATTTGAATGTAGATCTTGCTATGAATTTCACCATTGAGCCAAATGTTCAACTTCATTTCACTAGTGTATGAATAATATATCTTTATATACTTATTTTTATCCACAAAATATTTTCTTTCTTCTCTTTTCTAAATTATAGAATTTCTTTTTCATCTTAAATTCCACTTGGAACTTTAATATTTTCTTTTCATATGATTTCTTATATGGTCACAAGATGCACACAAAAATAATATCCAGCATGATGCATAATTTAGTGGTATATATTTTTATTAATTGTTTTTTTAAAGATGTTGTTGACATGTGATGACAAATGGGTCCAACCCACGCATATGAAATAAAGGAAATAACATTTTCTTCACCTTTTATTTTCTCTCTTACAAATTGGGTATTACACCCGTAGTTTACCCAAAATACTGTTTTGCACTGTTCGCAGAGTGAAGTTTGAATATGATTATGGATATGAGGTAAACTGCTGGAGATAGTCTTAGTATTCAGTAGATTTGCTTGAGTACTCAATATATTTTTTTAGTTGTTGTTTTAGCATTTCATGTGATATAGAACAGTAATTATGAAAAAATATATGTATTAAATGTTTGCAACACATAATTAGGTGCAGGGTTTTTAAAAAAAGTATGGTTGGATCATCCATTTGACCAATCACATGGATCTCGAGGAGGGTTGTTTCAGCTTTGGGTATATTGTTGGATGTTGTTAGGGAGGAAAAGTATGACCCTCTTTAGAAAATGTGTCTCATAAAAGCAGTCTCAAAGTTGAATGCAATGTTTATATTCAGTGCTAGTCCATCTAGTCAAGTATTGACCACAGAAGCTTTAAGAGCTCCTGATTGAGTACCGTGGACGATATCAAAGGATTTTGCGTAATCGCCAACTTTCCTTATTGTTGTTTTCTTGAGAGGGCATGTAAGCTATTTATGTTCCAAGCGGACTATGAAAAACAAATCAAGGTACATCACCATTCCTTATTAAATATGCTCTTTCATTTAAATTCCACAAGTTCTTGTAATGGTGTTGCAGTGTAGAACAATCTTGAAGATGCAAAGTTCATCAACCTAGAAATCCCTAACTTCAATGCATATGTTGTTTGGTGGTGGTGTGCTACATGGTGGAAGAAAACATCGTCGGCCATTGTGGTGACCTTTCATGGGAGATCATGGGTGGATACGAAAAAGCGGACATTGTAGCGAGCTCATCTAGAGGAAACAAAAATGTACACAACAACACTAATGTGACAATTGACTACAATGATGACATTGATTTTACGCCAATGCCCCCTCGCCTTCCACCCGTAATGTGACAGCTGAGGACTATAATGTTGATGATGATTTTATGCCAATGCCCTTAACATCCAACCCCCAATGTGACAACTGATGACAAAAATGATGACGATAATTATGCCAATGACCCTCGCCATCCACCCCCTAATATGATAGCCGAGGACTACAATGACGACGATGATTTTATGCCAATACCCCCTCAACATCCACCCCTAATATGACAGTTGAGTACTACAATGACGATGATGAATTTATGCCAATGTCCCCTCACCATCTGCCGCTATCTCCAAAGAAATCAAATTTAAAATGATTATGAATATAAAAATATCACTTAGCTCGTTTTATCTTTTATCTAAACATGTGTTTTCAGCTTACCACAAACTTTTGCTTTTAATTGGTGTCAACCAAAATAAGCCTTATAGGGACAATTATATCTTTTAAGGTGGCTTAAAAAAAACAACATAAAGAAGAAAAACATTGAATAAAAAAATTAACGTATCTAAATTTATATATTTTTTAGAATTTGAAATGCTCGTGGATCGAGGGTTAAAAGAAATGAGATGTACGGATTTAACTGCCATTAAGATAGGCTTAGAACAACTTCAAAAACATATATTCTTCCTACAAGTGATTTGTAGAAAGAGAGACTTTACTAAAAAAACTATCCAACAATGTCTTTAATTAAATCTCTGAAATAGATAATTAACAGCTAAAATGTTTAGAACAGGTGAGCTAATTGACAACTAATTGTTAGCTATACCCCTAAATAGTCATTAGTTGTTAGCTGCTCTACCTCAACTAAAACCGGCTAACAACTCATTAGTTGACTAACAACTAGCTCTAGAGGTTTAAAATAGAACATAAATATATATAGATGGTTTATATTTTAGATTTCTCGTTAGCTAAAAATAAAGAGCGAGGGTGACTTTTCAAGGGTGTGTATAAAATATAGAAAAAGTATAAATATATAGACATTAATTTGCTCATGACTTTTAAAATGATGATTTGTAGGGTAAATTTCAGAAAGTTAGTTGGAGAAGCAAGTTATGCAGGCAGGCCTATCCTCGTCCTTCCAGTGCCATCCATGCATCTGCCGAGCTCCTATCGACCCATGGGCTGAACCCCACAACATTTCAAAGACATAATGGGCCGGGCCATCAAGATATATTATGCTTATTAATATAATACCTTTTAAAGGCGCAACTCACTGCAAGTCCAGAAACCATCAACGTCAAACACAATTGGCAGAGGGAGACGAGTAAAGATTACTAATAAGCACGAGTCCTGCGAGCCCGGCACGAGGCCCGCTGTTTAGGTCCGATTCGAGTCTGGCACGGTCTGATTCTATGCGGGTCCGGGCCGATCCGGCATGAATAAGCGGGTCAGGCTCGGACAGGAAACTAAGCACGGTGGACTAGCTCGGCACGGCCCGTTTACCTCTAAGTCCGTTAAGCCCGCTTTTTTGCACTAAAACGTGCTTACCGGCCCGCTTTTCGGTCTGCTTTTTTCGTGCTAAACGGACCGGCCCAGCCTGTTTAGGCCCGCCCGGGCCAGGCTCGGACAGGAAATCGAGCCCGCGGGTTTAGCGGGTTTAGACGGTCCGGCCCGGTTTTTTAACCGTGCCTGGCAGGCCAGGTCTAAAATGGGTCGGGCTTCACCGGGCTCGGGCCGGGCCGGGCGGCCCGTTTGGCCATCTCTAGAGACAAGGATTACTCGAAATAAAAAAAAACTGGAGACGAGGGGATGGGTGCGCAAGAAAATTAAGGTAGTGTTGGGTTGTGAAGCATGGTGGGATGGAACAACACTATTTTTAATTTATTATTGTTCGAATTGATTTCATATAAAACATAGCAACTCTAAAACAGAAATATTATATCCAAATATTAAATCATTTAGCTTTCCAAAAAATTTCGCACGGAGCCGCTCCCTGAGCCGCTCTATTCTAACCGTCTCCGGAACCATATACTACAAGGTCACACCGACGCCACCTTTTCTTTGTCGGAGACGAACAGCGAGCGCAACAGCGCGCGTCGCCGCCCAGAGCGCTCGATCGGCATCTGTATGGGCGGTGATCGCCTGCTGATTTGCAGTGCCGGGCTGTTGCCGAGAACGAGAAAGGTGGTTACGCGCGCGCGCGCACACGTGCACAGGGCGCGGGAGAGCGACGTACGCCACAGCGCGCCACACAGCTGGCCGCACGCACAACACACAGTTCTGTTCTGCCCGCTGGGCGAGCTCGGTCACTAGGCAACACAGCGGCACAAAGTGGTAGCCAGGGCCAGGGCCAGGGCACAGTTACTTTACTCGCGGCTTGCACTTGGACGCAGGATGAGCCAGGACCGGGGCCCGGGCCGGGCAACCGGCCAAGAGGACGTGACACAACCAACAGCGGCACAAAGAAGTGGTAGGGCGATCGATCGATCGATCGCCCATCGGGCGGGCGCCGGGCACCGCCACCGCCACCGCCAGCGAACCACGGCCGCACGATCGTTTGTGCATGGAGGCCCCCTGTCGACTGGCCAACCCGTCCCTGTCCGCTCCGAAATTTCCTGATCCGCCGGCCAGCTTGCGCGCGCACGCAGGACCCCGACCGACCGACCGTGCTTTGTTACGGTCATCGCTCCGTCGTGTCGTTGATGAAATCGACCGTCGCTGCTGCGTATGGCTTGCGTGGCGGTGACGCCATGCATTCCGGTGACTGTGAGCAGAGGAGACGAGCTAGGGCAGCAGACGGCGCGGAGAATGCATGGCGTGGGTATATGCCTACTACTAGCTAGCTAGCCAAAGGTAGATGCATTGCCTTCCCGTTCCCGTGGTGACCGCGCGTAGCTGGCGTAGGCCAAGGCGTACGAGACGACGACGCTACTGGACGCGGCGCTCGGTGCCAGAGCACACGACGACGGACATTGATTTGATTCCATGGGAGTAAGGGCCGCACATGCCGCCGTACACCCGAGCGTACCGCACCGAGGCGCGAGATCCCATTCCCCTAGCTCCCCCACGAGGCCCCGACAGCCACTGCGCGAGATCCCCTCCGCGCCCGTACCGTACTGCATCCGCACCACACGGATCTGCAACCAGCATTCACTAGTGAGCTAGGAGACTAGGAGTAGTAGTAGAGAACTAACTACTAGAGCAGCAACGTCATCACCACCTACAGGCAGCTCGGCACCGACCAGCGACCAGCAGCGCGGCACGGGCGTTGAGCGCTCGCCACGCGCGGCACAGGCTAGTCCCGCACCGCGTGCCTGCGGGGCGGGGAGGTGTGGTGTGGTGTCCGGATCGGATGAACCAATGGATGCGTGGTTGGCCACCACAAGCAGCAGAAGCATCCGGCCCACCCCCACCCCATCCATGCGCCGACGCCACCGCCGTACCGTACTCCAGTCCGGTCCCCGGGCGTGCCAGCTAGCCCCCCGCCCGTACGTCGTGGCAGCTGGCCGGGAGTGACGGGCAGCCCGCCCACAGGCCACAGGGACGGGACGGGACGGGGCGTTGAATTGCTGCAGGGGAACGGAGATCGGCCGACCCGGGCGGGCGGGGCAGCCAGCTAGTTAGCTAGCGCGTGCCGTCTCGTCGGGTGCTCCGTCGCGTGGCGTCGCCGGGGCCAGCGTCCCCCGCCCAGCCCACCCCCAACGACGCCCCCAGCGCTCGCCACTCTCTGTGGACTGTACTGCATGCTGTGCCGCTGTGGCGCCTCCCATAACCGACGTGCCCCCACGCACCTGAGCCGCCGTACAGGCGTGGACCAGCGTGCGCGCACACGAGTTTTTTGGGATTATGATCCTCCCGTCGGACGGCTTCGCTCTCTTGGTATCCCGCAGCGCTCTATCGCCAGTTTGGGATGTCCGTGTGGCAGCACTCGCCGCATTGGTACCATTGCCGGTGAAGACTCCATTAACAGCGTACGCCGGCTCCTAACAGCGCGGGCCCATTTGAACTGTGCTTCGTCGGACTAATTTACCCCTGTCCTCGTCCTCTTCTCGCCCGTGACTCGAGTGACTCTGCGCCTCGCGCCCCGCTCCAGTTTCCTCCTCACCGTTCGGTGACCGACATTGGATGAAGACTTGCCGGTCGCGAGAGGAGGAAGAGGCTTAGTAGTTGCCGTGCCTCCATGGATGAAGACTCATTCACACCCCCCTCGTCGACATCCATTCACTCTGGTCCAGCAGGAGCACTCGGTAGCGCAGCCGAGGACCATGAGATCCGAGCCGATGCTTCTATGCTCAGGCTGCTTCCTCCACCAGCAGATCATTTCTTTGCTAATTCATCAATTGATGGTATTTCAGATGTAAGTTTGTGGCTTCAGTGTTTTGTAGATTTCAGTTGTGGCTTCAGTATTTTGTAGATTTCAGATGTATTTGAACATGTTTTCTAACTGCCTGTAGTTGTTCCTTTCATTTGTTGTAGGATGTAGCAATTGATTGGGGCACCATACAAGTTGAGGAAAATTGGGAAAAAGAAGGAGCACAGGAGGTTGCTTCAGAGCTAGTGTTGTATGACAGGTTGGGATTATTGGATGAAGATAATCGCGAAACAAGTGCAAGGCAAGATGCTTGTAGATCTAGAGCATTTAATGTTCGTGGCAGATCCGATGATGTTGATGATGAAATAGTTGTGGTACATTATGGGGATTCTATACCAGAAGAGCGAATTTTAGTTTGTGACAGGTCAAATCCTATTATGAAGGTTGGCAGTTTGTACAAGGATATGAAAGAGTTCAGACTTGCTATGAGGCAATACGCGATTAACAATGAGTTTGAGTTAGGAATTGAGTCAAGTGCTCCGTTTAGATATCGGGGTTATTGTAAAGGTGGTGATTGCCCTTGGAGAATTAATGCAAGACCCGAAGTTGCTGGTTGTCCTACAATAGTTGTGAGTATGTTTTAATACCTATTCAAGTTTACAGTGTAGCTATGATGCTAAAATGGTGACAATGGGTTTTCTTGTAGGTTTCAGTCATTGTTGACCACCACACTTGCACTTCTAGTGGACGAAGGAAGACGACAACACCAACCAGCTCTTGGGTTGCTTCCCTAGCGCTTCCCATCCTTAGCAAGAAACCACATATGGGAGCAAAAGAACTACAGACTATTTTACAAGAGCAACATAATTGTACTATTGCTTACGATACAGTGTGGAAAGGCAAAGAAAAGGCCCTCAAAGAGTTATATGGAACCTGGGAGGACAGCTTCAAACTATTGTTCAGTTGGAGGGAAGCTGTGTTGGAGGTTATGCCAGACTCAGTGATTGAGTTTGATCTTACCGTAGATAATGGCAAACTTTTTTTCAGCAGGTTCTTTTGTGCTTTTGGGCCATGTCTACAAGGATTTCGTGAAGGTTGCAGGCCCTATTTGAGTATTGACTCCACTGCACTAAATGGAAGATGGAGCGGTCACTTGCCCTCAGCTACAAGTATCGATGGCCACAATTGGATGTTTCCAGTAGCATTTGGTTTCTTTGAATCTGAGACGAAAGATAGTTGGATTTGGTTCATGAAGCAGTTGCAAAAGGCTATTGGAGACCTCCCTCTGCTAGCAGTGTGTTCTGATGCTTGTAAAGGTTTGACTGGAGCAGTTGCTGAAATATTCCCTAATGCGGAGAAAAGAGAATGTTTTCGACATCTAATGCAGAATTATGTGAAACATTTCTCTGGTTCGGAGCACATGTATCCTGCTGCTAGGGCTTACAGGGTCCCTATATTTGAGCACCACTTTGACAATGTCAAGGATTTGCCTGGAGTGAAGCACTGGCTAGATGAGTGGCACCCTTTGTTGTGGTATAGATGTGGTTTCAACACAGCAATAAAGTGTGACTACATAACCAACAATATTGCAGAGGTCTTCAATAACTGGATTAAAGACTACAAAGACCTTCCAGTTTGTGAGCTGGCTGACAAGATAAGAACCATGGTTATGGACCTCTTTTATAGAAGACAGAGGATAGGAGCCAAATTGACTGGAAAGATACTTCCTGCTGTCCTAAATGTGTTGAAGGCAAAAACTAGAGGGCTAGGACATTTGTCACTTCAAAAAGGTGATCATTACCATGCCGAGGTTCGGGATAACACTAACGTTCAGTGTAGGCACGTTGTCAAAGCAGAACAGAAATATTGCTCCTGTCTCGAATGGCAGCACACGGGGAAACCATGTCAGCACGCTCTTGTGGTCATAATAGCCCAACAGTTTCGAGACATTGGAATGGAATATTTTGTTGATGATTACTTTTCAGTGGAGTCGTTTAAAAAAGCTTATGGTAGGATCCTAGAGCCCCTGGGTGATAAATCTATGTGGCCCAAGGTGCCCATAGCAGATGAGGTAGGTGCACCACTAGGGAAACGTCCTGTTGGTCGTCAAAGGAAGAATAGAATTAAAAGTTGTCTCGAAGGTGGAAGTGCAAAGAAGAAACCCTCCAGCAATGAAAATGACACTGAAAGGAAGATACTAAGAGGAAAAATCAAGTGTCCAAATTGTGGTCAATTAGGCCACAGAAAAGCAAGCCCAAAATGCCCCCTAAATGGAACTAAAAAGAGGCAAGCCACAAGCTTAACCTTAGTAATCTGTTTTATATGTTACTTATACTAACATGTTTTCATTGTTTTTGTGTAGAAAACGCAAACCAAGGAAGAATTCCACAAAACAATGGTTTCCCAAAGAATTAGTCCAACCAAACATCCTGTCAGATATGGTGATTGGGACTGAGTCAATTCAACAAACAGCCAGTTCAGACTACATCCCCAGTGCAGACTTGGAGGTCGGCCCTTCATCGCCTCCAAGAATTATTAGAAGAGTTGTACGCAAGATTACACCGAAGAAGAAAACTGCAGACTTGGAGGTCGACCCTTCATCGCCTCCATGAACTATGTGGTTCAGTTGAGTCGCTTCAGTGTATGCCCAAGTGTATGAACTATGTTCTTTAGTGTATGCCCAAGTGTATGAACTATGTTCTTTAGTGTATGCCCAAGTGTATGAACTATGTCCTTCAGTGTATGAACCTGGGCACAATGTATGGCACAAACTGAATTGCAGTCCCTGTTTACAAACTGAAATGGTGCAGTCCCTGTTTAAAAATGCAGACAACACATACTTCATCATGTAGTGCCTAAACAGCAACTAAGTTAATGTCTCAGGTCTGCCAAGACACACACATACATATAACAGCAACTAATAGAGCCAGAATTCATCATAGCACACAAATACTTGATCATATAACATAGTTCATACAACAGCTTCAGTGACCAATGCCTCAGGTCTGCCAAGACACACATATAACAGCAACTAAGTTAATGTCTTGCCACACACATACAGAATTCATCGTAGCACACAAATACTTGATCATAACCCAACACATACTTCATCATGTAGTGCCTAAACACTAACCCCGAAAATCTACTTCATTTGACGATCCAGAATCTCTTCCCAGCTAACATCTTCCAGTGACCAATGCCTCATCAAGTCAGGTTCATGGTCTGAATCTGAATCATCGTTGTAGCAATACTCCGACAAGGGTGGCGAAGAATTGTCGTGCACAAGTTGATAACGAATTGATGCTTTATCAAGTGATTGCGCAAGCTCATGTACACGCCACATTAATTGGTTCACTAGCAATTCTTCACCGGAATCAGGTTGACTAACAAGATGGTCAGTGGCCAGTGACTTCAAATTCATTGAAACTTGTTGCATCTCGTTAATGGCATCGTGAAGGCAATTTAGGACCTCTTGGTACCGGTAAGACTGCAAAACAAAATTATATAACCGATCACTACTACACACAATCAAAAAATCCCAGAGATGAACCAATATAGCTGAAAGATGTTGTTACCAGCACACTTGCAGGAGGTAAAGGAACCATGGTGGCATCACGAGTGGACGACGACTGAGGCTGCTGGGTACCACTGTTGTCGAGGGCGTAAGGAGAACAGACCTGAACGACGGCGGCAGATGCAGACGGATTGGGGATGGGCGAAACGGAGAGACGATCGAAGGCGGTGGCCACCTCAGCTGTAGGATCATCCGCCGGATCGACCTTGAGGACCTGGCGATTCTTCCCCTGAAACGCCATTGCAGTGCTGAAGCTGCGTTCAATGGCGGCGGCGGTGGACAGAAACAGGGAGAAGTTAGGGTTTGTGAGGGTAGCGATGTCTTTTACCGTCGGCGTGCGCTGTTAGGAGCCGGCGTACGCTGTTAATGGAGTCTTCACCGGCAATGGTACCAATGCGGCGAGTGCTGCCACACGGACATCCCAAACTGGCGATAGAGCGCTGCGGGATACCAAGAGAGCGAAGCCGTCCGACGGGAGGATCATAATCCCAAAAAACTCCGCGCACACGCACCACTGGGCACTGGCCTTTTCGATTCTCAATGCTCCCGACCCCGGGGTGATTGTGCCCATCACCACGAAATGAGCCCCGGGCCCCGTTGCTGGAACCGATCAGACTATCCACACTAGTTCTCTATATCATCTCTCTAAATCCTATTTTTTAACCACCGTTTAAAAGATTTTCATTTCTTCTAAATCCTTGCTTCCACAATAGTTCCTCTAAACTCACTCTCTATACACAATGCACCATATTTTTAATATATTTTAAGTTAGATTTTTCGTATATGTATTTGTAATAGCTATTGTATACATATTCTATGTTTAATTAGTAGTTTATAATAACAAAAAATTTAGGGAGAAAAAGGAAAAACACACTAAATTTAGGGTTAGGAGAAACTGCCCCTACATGGAAGATGTCCATGCATGCAACCGCTACGGATTTAGCGTGCTCCTAAAGCTTTAGATAGAGTTTTAGATAGCATGGCTACGGTCACTCTCAGTACCTCGCTCATCGCTGGGTAGCTACCTCAGTTCGCAGACACGGAGGATGACGGCCCAGCCGGGCGCCTCTTCGAGCGTGAGCATGCGTGTATTCCTGGTGTCTTAGAACTCTAACAATTCTAAGAGCAAGTATAGTAATGGGCTTTAAGTCTGCTTACATGTCATTTTTACTTATACACTGTGTATGAGAGAGACATCCAAATATAGAGGAAGTAGGCTCTCATGCAAGAGCCAACTGCTACACGGGCTCCATGACAAAGGATAAAAGAGAAAGACAGACAATAATACTATAAAAACCAACCTTATAGTCAACTTTATAATACAAATGTTTTTATTATTTGTTCTAGATAAGATGGCAAGGATTTAGAACCCACTATAGGCTTTATTATTAACCTTGCTCTAATCAAAATTAATTTGTTAGCATTATCAATACCATAGCGATACCTCTTTAGAGAAGCCAATGGATTATTTATTTACCCGTCCTGGTTGGGGCAAGTCGGCTGCCCAAAGGCAACAAGGTCGCCTTTACACATGTATACATGCACTAAGGCCATTCTCAATGCATAGTTTCATGGAAAGTTTTATACATTAATTAGAGTGCGACATTCGTTTTTTTGGATGACATGATACTATATTTATTATGAAATAGGTGAAAGTAGTTTCATCACCACGAAACTATGTCAACTCATTTCCAACAAATTGGAAAACTTATAATACCACCATCGAGAGCAATTTATTTCATCTCCATTCATTTCATATATTTCTATTGCCTATTTAGATGCAACATTTTATTGAAATTTTATCCTATGAAATTGTAAAGTGAAACTTTGTATTGAGAGTGTAGGCTTTATTCTCCATTTCGTCTCACTCTTGATGATGTGGCAGTATTTGAAATAATGTACTGCAACTCTCATTGACAATGGTCTAAGAGTAAGTTTAATAATACAGCCTACCACTGGCGTAAGGATCATTGCAACCTACCATTTAACCTACCTGTATAGTAGTCAACTATTCACTATTAATTCAAGCGCCGCTTATTTCTCTCACAAAGTTTTTTGTTCTTATGTTTAAATTGGCTGTAAGTTTACAATATGCTTCCCCTCTTTCTTCTCCTCTATCTCATCTAGTCAACATTTGTGTAATGCACTGCGTGTGAGGTAACTATCTGTCGGCGTTTCGAGACCGGGGGGTCCCTGGGCCGACGAGTGAATGTCGCCGCGTGCCCCAGCCCAGATGGGTCGGTGCGAGGCCGAGCGCGAAGGGGGGAAGTGAGGTGGCCGGAGATGGGCGTGAGAGAGGTGGAAATCCCGCGGCCTTCGTGTTCGTCCCGCGCCCAGGTGGGGTGCGCTTGTAGTAGGGGGTTACAAGCGTCCACACGGGAGAGGGAGCGAGCGGCCTCACGTGAGCACCTGTCTCGTCCTCGTCCCCGCACGGCCAACCCTCTCTAAGAGGGCCCTGGTCCTTCCTTTTATAGGCGTAAGGAGAGGATCCAGGTGTACAATGGGAGGTGTAGCAGAGTGCTACGTGTCTAGCGGAGGAGAGCTAGCGCCCTGAGTACACGCCATCGTGGCGGCCGGAGAGGTTTTGGCGCCCGGTTCGTGTGATGTCGTGGCCGTCGGAGGAGCGCTGGAGCCTGGCGGAGGGACAGCTGTCGGGGCTGTCGAGTCCTTGCTGACGTTCTCTTGCTTCCGTAAGGGGGCGGAGAGCTGCCGTCGTCAGGGAGCGTGCGGGGCGCCATCATTGCCTATCTGGCGGAGCGAGCCAGATGGGACGCCGGTCTTGTTCCCCGTAGCCTGAGTCAGCTTGGGGCAGGGTAATGATGGCGCCTCCCGTTGACGTGGTCGGCCCGCGCCCTAGGTTGGGCGATGTGGAGGCTCCTCCGAGGTCGAGGTCGAGTCTGTCTTCCGTGGCCGTGGTCGAGTCCGAGCCCCTGGGTCGGGCGAGGCGGAGACCGTCGCTGAGGCCAGGGCTGAGTCCGAGCCCTGGGGTCGGGCGAAGCGGAGTTCGTCGTCTTCTGGGGCTGAGCCTATGTCCGAGCCCTGGGTCGGGCGGAGCGGAGTTCGTCGTCTTCCGGGGCTTAGCCCGAGTCCGAGCCCTGGGTCGGGCGGAGCAGAGTTCGCCGTCTTCCGGGGCTAAGCCCGAGTCCGAGCCCTGGGTCGGGCGGAGCGGAGTTCGCCGTCTTCCGGGGCTTAGCCCGAGTCCGAGCCCTAGGTCGGGCGGAGCGGAGTTCGCCGTCTTCCGGGGCTGAGCCCGAGTCCGAGACCTAGGTCAGGCGGAGCGGAGCTTCCTATGGCGCCTGAGGTCGGGCCTGACTGCCTGTCAGCCTCACTCTGTCAGGTGGCACTGCAGTCGGTGCGGCGCAGGCGGCGCTGTCCTTCTGTCAGGTCGGTCAGTGGAGCGGCGAAGTGACTGCGGTCACTTCGGCTCTGTCGACTGAAGGGCGCGCGTCAGGATAATGGTGTCAGGCCACCTTTGCATTAAATGCTCCTGCGATTTGGTCAGTCGGCGCGACGATTTGGTCAGGGTCGCTTCTTAGCGAAGATAGGGCCTCGGGCGAGCCGGAAATGTGTTCGTCGCTGGAGGGGGGCCTCGGGCGAGACGGAGACCCTCCGGGGTCGGCTGCCCTTATCCGAGGCTAGGCTCGGGCGAGGCGTGATCGAGTCCCTCGGATGGACCGATCCCTGACTTAATCGCACCCATCAGGCCTTTGCAGCTTTATGCTGATGGGGGTTACCAGCTGAGAATTAGGAGCCTTGAGGGTACCCCTAATTATGGTCCCCGACAGTAGCCCCCGAGCCTCGAAGGGAGTGTTAACACTCGCTTGGAGGCTTTTGTCGCACTTTTTTGCAAGGGGACCAGCCTTTCTCGGTTGCGTTTTGTTCCGGTGGGTGCGCGCGAGCGCACCCGCCGGGTGTAGCCCCCGAGGCCTCGGAGGAGTGGTTTGACTCCTCCGAGGTCTTAATGCCTCGCACAATGCTTTGGCTGGTCTGGTCGTTCTCTCATGCGAGCTGGCCGTAGCCCGGGTGCACGGTCGGGTCCCAAGTTCTCGGGCTGGTATGTTGACGCTTTCAACGGTTTGGCCGGAGCCGGGTTTGCGAGAGTAGCCCCCGAGCCTCTGCACAGGGCGAGAGGATGATCAGGGACAGACTCGAATTTTTTACATACGCCCCTGCGTCGCCTTTCTGCAAGGAGGAGGGGGGAAAGCACCATGTTGCCCTCGGTGGGCGCCGAACATGGTGTCTCCGGTGAGCTGCTGGCGGGTAATCCGAGCGGACGTCCGTGCCCCATTTGCTAGGGGTCGGCTAGAGGCCCAGAGGCGCGCCCAAAAGTACCTGCGTGTGATCTGCCGGACCCGGTCCCCTGTCGACGGGGTTCGAGGGCTCGATGCCTCCCTCTGATGGGATTCCGTTACAAGATCGTTCTCGCTGGTCTCGGAAATGTCCTAGGGTACCTCGGGAGCGCAACCCGAGCCTTGGTTATGTATCGAACGTACCCATGGTCATCCCTCGCTCTGTGTCTGAGGCGGCTGTGAACCCTTCGAGGGCCAGCCTTCGAACCCCTGATCAGTAGTGGGCGCGGAGCCCGAGTGGCCTAAGGCGGTCGTTGAACCCTTTCGAGGGGCCGGCCTTCGAACCTCTGACCAGTAGTGGGTGTGGAGCCCATGCGCTCTGAGGCGGCCTTCGAACCCAGTGCCCGAAGTGAGCAAGTGACCTTTGATATTGTGGATATGGTATATCCGTACAACGCCATCATGGGCCGGGGCTCCATCAATAAGTTCGAAGCAGCCATTCACGGACTGTACCTATGCATGAAGATACCAGGTCCGTTGGGCGTTATTACGGTCTACGGCAATCAGCAGACTGCGCGCAACATAGAGTGGGACTTCGTGCCCGGTCAAAGAAACGTGCACTGCCTCACAGCCCAGCGCGAGGTCCCCGCGCCCGCCAGCCCAACCGATAAACAACACGACAAGGCACAGCTGCAGAGCAACGACGGGACCAAGACTGTCCCCCTCGACCAAGCCACGCCTAAGCAGACAGTCACTATCAGCGAAGACCTCACTTCGCAAGAAGAGGAGAAGCTCCTCTGCTGCCTGTCTAAGAACAAAGATGTCTTCGCCTGGTCAGCCCTCGACCTGGTCGGGGTCAGCCGATCCATAATTGAGCACAGCTTGGGAATCGACCCCTCGGTGAGGCCGAAAAAACAGCGGCTTCGCAAGATGTCCGACGAGAAGACAGAGGCCGCCAAGGCAGAAGTGCACCGCCTCCTGGAAGCCAAATTCATCGAGCCGGTGGCTTACCCCACGTGGCTCTCCAACGTCGTGATGGTGCAGAAAAAGAGCGGGAAGTGGCGAATGTGCATCGACTTCACCAGTCTCAATAAAGCCTGCCCAAAGGACAACTTCCCGTTGCCGCGGATCGACAAAATAGTCGATAGCGCGGCCAGATGCGAAGTCATGTCACTCCTCGACTGCTTCTCCGGTTACCACCAGATATACATGAAGGAGGAAGACAAGGCCTGTCACACCCAGTTTTTAGAAGGCAAACCGAATGCGAACCATGTACGTGCCTGTCGGGGACCATAATTAGGGGTACCCTCAAGACGCCTAATTCTCAGCTGGTAACCCCCATCAGCATAAAGCTGCAGAGGCCTGATGGGTTTGATTAAGCCAGGGATCAGTCCATACGAGCGACTCGATCACGCCACGCCCGAGCCTAGCCTCGGGCGAGGGCAGCCGACCCTAAGATGACTCCGTCTCGCCTGAGGCCTCCTCTTTCACGGCAGACGCATCACCGGCTCGCCCGAGGCCCCGCCTTCGATAAGAAGTAACCCTAACTAAATCACCGCGCCAACCGACCAAGTCACCGGGGCGTTTAACGCAAAAGGTAAGACCGACGGGCGACCAGACTTCGCCAGAGGTGCCATAGGAGGCTCCGCCCGACCCAGGGCTCGGACTCGGGCTAAGGCCCCGGAAGACGGCGAACTCCGCTCCGCCCGACCTAGGGCTCGGACTCGGGCTAAGGCCCCGGAAGACGGCGAACTCCGCTCCGCCCGACCCAGGGCTCGGACTCGGGCTAAGGCCCCGGAAGACGGCGAACTCCGCTCCGCCCGACCCAGGGCTCGGACTCGGGCTAAGGCCCCGGAAGACGGCGAACTCCGCTCCGCCCGACCCAGGGCTCGGACTCGGGCTAAGGCCCCGGAAGACGGCGAACTCCGCTCCGCCCGACCCAGGGCTCGGACTCGGGCTAAGGCCCCGGAAGACGGCGAACTCCGCTCCGCCCGACCCAGGGCTCGGACTCGGGCTAAGGCCCCGGAAGACGGCGAACTCCGCTCCGCCCGACCCAGGGCTCGGACTCGGGCTAAGGCCCCGGAAGACGACGAACTCCGCCTCGCCCGACCCAGGGCTCGGACTCCGCCTCGGCCTCTGCCGAACGACCTCCGCCTCGCCCGACCCAGGAGTTCGGGCTCGGCCTCTGTCATGCAGGACGGACTCGACCTCGACTTCGGAGGAGCCTCCACGACGCCCGACCTAGGACACAAGACCGCCACGTCAACAGGAAGCGTCATCATCACCCTGCCCTGAGCCGACTCGGGTCGCGGAGAACAAGACCGGCGTCCCATCTGGCCAGCACCGCCAGATAGGCAATGATGGCGCCTCACTAGACCATGACGACGGCGACTCTCAGCTCCCTTACGAAAGCAGGGAGACGTCAGCAAGAGCACAGCTGTTCCAACAGCTGTCCCTCCATCAAGCTCCACTGCTTCTCCAACAGCCACGACGCCACACCAACAGGGTGCCAAGATCTCTCCGGCTGCCACCTTGGCATGTACTTAGGGCGCTAGCTCTCCCTCGCTAGACACGTAGCACCTTGCTACACCCCCATTTTGTACACCTGGATCCTCTCCTTACGACTATAAAAGGAAGGACCAGGGCCTTCTTAGAGAAGGTTGGCCTCGCGGGAACGAGGGCAGGGGCAGGCGCTCTCTCGGGGCCGCTCGCTCCCCTCACCCGCGCGGACGCTTGTAACCCCCTACTGCAAGCGCACCCGACCTGGGCGCGGGACGAACACGAAGGCCGCGGGAATTCTCCGACTCCCTCACGACCCGGCTCCGGCCACCTCGCTCTCGCTCTCTCTCTCTCCCCCCTTCGCGCTCGCCCACGCGCTCGACCCATCTGGGCTGGGGCACGCGGCACACTCACTCGTCGGCTCGGGGACCCCCCGGTCTCGGAACGCCGACAGTTGGCGCGCCAGGTAGGGGCCTGCTGCGTGTTGACGAGTAGATTCCCATCAAGCTCCAGATGGGCAGTCTCCAACGACCTCTTCAACCCGGGACGGTGCTCTGTTTCGGGAGCCTCGAGTTCATGTCTCTCGACAGCAGCTACGACATGATACTCCTTCCACCACCGCGCGACAGCGACAATGGTGGCGGACAGCCCGCCCGCCGGCGGCGGAATCGACGACGCCTTTCCCGCGTGGGGGAAGGACAACTTTCGAGCTCGCTCCGTCCTCTCCCTCGCCATCGGAGGAGGAGGCGGGGCAACCAAGGCCGAGCGGGAGGCTGCGCTCCGACAGCTGTCGAGCAAATCGACACCCCGGCGCCCCAACGGAGGACACGCCAAGCGTCGCCCTCGCGTTCGAGGCAAAGGCGAGCAGCGTCCCCCCGCAACACGTCGACTCCGAGCAGGTGGACGACGCCAGCACGCTCACGAAGGGCCTGCGGGACGTCGCCCTCGTACCCAAGACGACGGCGCGATCAGCCCCCGACGTGACTTCATCGCTCCTCGTCGACAAAAAGGTACCGACTGCTACCCATCTTTCGTCATTTCGACTCGGCCTCAACCCGCCTGGCGACCTCGCTTTGGCGGGCGCTCACGTTGAGGCGAGTGCAACCTCTCTGGGGTTTCGTGTGCAGTCGCCTTGGGACCGATTGACGGGTGTCTCGACCTACGGACCCTCTGGGTCCGAGGAAGATGACGACCCCAGCATCTGCTGGGATTTCTCCGGATTTGGCAACCCCAGTGCCATGCGGGACTTCGTGACCGCATGTGACTACTGCCCCTCCGACTGTTCCGACGGCAGCCGCAGCCTTGACGACAAGGACTGCGGCCCGAGCCGCGAATGCTTCCACATCGAGCTAGGGGATCCCTCCGGAGGCGGCTGTCTCGGCATGCCGGAGGATGGTGATCCCCCTAGGCCAGCGCCTCGCGCCGACATCCCGCGGGAGCTAGCTGTGGTCCCCGTTCCGGCGGGGGGTCACGACCCACAGCTCGAGCAAGTCCGCGGGGCGCAGGCCGAGCTCGATGAGGGAGCAGGAGCGCTCGAGGCAATCCGCCGGGACGTCGGGCAGGTATGGGCGGGCCAGCCCCCGGCCAGAGAAATACGTCACCTGCCCCAGGGTCTCCAGCACCGCGTCGCCAACGATGCCAGGGCCAGACTGCCTCCCGCATCCGGCGGAACCGGTCAGGACCTGGCAGCCGCGGCGATGCTCCTCCGCGCGATGCCGGAGTCATCAACCACCGAGGGTCGGCGAATCCAGGGAGAACTCAAGCATCTCCTGGAAGGCGCTGCGGCCCGGCGGGCCGAGAGCTTTGCCTCTCGAAGGCAGGGGTACCCCTCGGAACCTCGTGCCGCGACTTCCCGACCCACGCGGGAAGCCTCGGTCTACACCGGGCGCACGCGCAACACCGCGCCTGCGGCCCCGGGCCACCTCGGCGACGAGCACCCTCATCGCGACCGTCGGGCCCGCCTCGACGAAAGGGTGCGCCGAGGTTATCACCCCAGGTGTGGGGGACGCTACGACAGCGGGGAAGATCGGAGTCCCTCGCCCGAACCACCCGGTCCGCAGGTCTTTAGCCGAGCCATTCGGCGGGCGCCGTTTCCGCCCCGATTCCGACCCCCGACTACTATCACAAAGTACTCGGGGGAAACGAGACCGGAATTGTGGCTTGCGGACTACCGCCTGGCCTGTCAACTGGGTGGGACGGACGATGACAACCTCATCATCCGAAACCTCCCCCTGTTTCTCTCCGACACCGCTCGTGCCTGGTTGGAGCACCTGCCTCCGGGGCAGATTTCCAACTGGGAGGATCTGGTCCAAGCTTTCGCCGGCAACTTCTAGGGCACGTACGTGCGCCCCGGGAATTCCTGGGACCTCTGAAGCTGTCGGCAACTGCCGGGAGAGTCTCTTCGGGACTACATCCGGCGGTTCTCGAAGCAGCGCACCGAGCTGCCCAACATCACCGACTCCGATGTCATCGGCGCGTTCCTCGCCGGCACCACCTGCCGTGACCTGGTGAGCAAGTTGGGTCGCAAGACCCCCACCAGGGCGAGCGAGCTGATGGACATCGCCACCAAGTTCGCCTCCGGCCAGGAGGCGGTCGAGGCCATCTTCCGAAAGGACAAGCAGCCCCAGGGCCGCCCGTCGGAAGATGCTCCCGAGGCGTCTGCTCCGCGCGGCGCCAAGAAGAAAGGCAGGAGGAAGTCGCAAGCGAAACGCGACGTTCCCGATGCAGACCTTGTCGCCGCCGCCGAGCACAAGAACCCTCGGAAGCCCCCCGGAGGTGCTAACCTTTTCGACAAGGCACTCAAGGAGACGTGCCCCTACCATCAGGGGCCCGTCAAGCACACCCTCGAGGAGTGCGTCATGCTTCGGCGCCACTTCCACAGGGCCGGGCCACCCGCAGAGGGTGGCAGGGCTCACGACAACGACAAAAGGGAGGATCGCCAAGCAGGAGAGTTCCCAGAGGTCCGCGACTGCTTCATGATCTACGGAGGGCATGCGGCGAATGCCTCGGCTCGGCATCGTAAGCAAGAGCGTCGGGAGGTCTGCTCGGTGAAGGTGGCGGCACCAGTCTACCTAGACTGGTCCGACAAGCCCATCACCTTCGACCAGGACGACCACCCCGACCACGTGCCGAGCCCAGGAAAGTACCCGCTCGTCGTCGACCCCATCATCGGCGACGTCAGGCTCACCAAGGTCCTGATGGATGGGGGCAGCTGCCTCAACATCATCTACGTCGAGACCCTCAGGCTCCTGCGCGTCGATCTGTCATCCGTCCGAGCAGGCGCTGCGCCCTTCCACGGGATCATTCCCGGGAAGCGCGTCCAGCCCCTCGGACAGCTCGACCTCCCTGTCTGCTTCGGAACACCCTCCAACTTCCGAAGGGAGACTTTGACGTTCGAGGTGGTCGGGTTCCGAGGAACCTACCACGCAGTGTTGGGAAGGCCATGCTACGCGAAGTTCATGGCCATCCCCAACTACACCTACCTGAAGCTCAAGATGCCGGGCCCCAACGGGGTCATCACCGTCGGCCCCACGTACAAACACGCATTCGAATGCGATGTGGAGTGCGTGGAGTACGCCGAGGCCCTCGCCGAGTCCGAGGCCCTCATTGCCGACCTGGAAAGCCTCTCCCGAGAGGTGCCGGACGTGAAGCGACATGCCGGCAACTTCGAGCCAGCGGAGACGGTTAAGGCCGTCCCCCTCGACCCCAGTGGCGACGCCTCCAAGCAGATTCGAATCGGATCCGGGCTCGACCCCAAATAGGAAGCAGTGCTCGTCGACTTTCTCCGCGCAAACGCCGACGTCTTTGCGTGGAGTCCCTCGGACATGCCCGGCATACCGAGGGATGTCGCCGAGCACTCGCTGGATATTCGGGCCGGAGCCCGACCGGTCAGACAGCCTCTGCGCCGATTCGACGAGGAAAGGCGCAGGGTGATAGGCGAGGAGGTCCACAAGCTGATGGCAGCAGGGTTCATCAAAGAGGTATTCCATCCCGAATGGCTTGCCAACCCTGTACTTGTGAGGAAAAAAGGGGGGAAATGGCGGATGTGTGTAGACTACACTGGTCTCAACAAAGCATGTCCGAAAGTCCCCTACCCTCTACCTCGCATCGATCAAATCGTGGACTCCACTGCAGGGTGCGAAACCCTGTCTTTCCTCGATGCCTACTCAGGGTATCATCAAATCAAGATGAAAGAGTCCGACCAGCTCGCGACTTCTTTCATCACGCCCTTCGGCATGTACTGTTATGTCACAATGCCGTTCGGTTTGAGGAACGCGGGTGCAACGTACCAGCGGTGCATGAACCATGTGTTCGGCGAACACATCGGTCGCACGGTCGAGGCCTACGTCGATGACATCGTAGTCAAGACGAGGAAAGCCTCCGACCTTCTCTCCGACCTCGAACTGACATTCCGGTGTCTCAAGGCGAAGGGCGTCAAGCTCAATCCCGAGAAGTGCGTCTTCGGGGTGCCCCGGGGCATGCTTTTGGGATTCATCGTCTCCGAGCGGGGCATCGAAGCCGACCCGGAGAAGATCGCGGCCATCACAAACATGGGGCCCATCAAGGACTTAAAAGGCGTACAGAGGGTCATGGGATGCCTCGCGGCCTTGAGCCGTTTCATCTCGCGCCTCGGCGAAAGAGGCCTGCCCCTGTACCGTCTCTTAAGGAAGGCCGAGTGCTTCACTTGGACTCCCGAGGCCGAGGAAGCCCTCGGGAACCTGAAGGCGCTCCTCACCCAGGCGCCCGTCTTGGTACCCCCAGCTGATGGAGAAACCCTCTTGGTCTACGTCGCCGCAACCACTCAGGTGGTCAGCGCCGCGATCGTGGTCGAAAGGCAGGAAGAGGGGCATGCTTTGCCCATTCAGAGGCCAGTTTACTTCGTCAGCGAAGTGCTGTCCGAGACCAAGATCCGCTACCCATAAGTCCAGAAGCTGCTATATACAGTGATCCTGACGAGGCGAAAGCTGCGACATTACTTCGAGTCCCATCCGGTGACTGTGGTGTCATCCTTCCCCCTGGGGGAGATCATCCAGTGCCGAGAAGCCTCGGGACGGATCGCGAAGTGGGCGGTGGAAATCATGGGCGAGGCAATCTCGTTCGCCCCTCGGAAGGCCATCAAGTCCCAGGTACTGGCGGATTTCGTAGCCGAATGGGTCGATACCCAGTTGCCAATGGCTCCGATCCAACCAGAGCTCTGGACCATGTTTTTCGACGGGTCGCTGATGAAGACGGGAGCTGGCGCGGGCCTGCTCTTCGTCTTGCCCCTCGGGAAACACCTGCGCTACGTGCTACGCCTCCATTTCCCGGCGTCCAACAATGTGGCTGAGTACGAGGCTCTGATCAACGGGTTGCGAATCGCCATTGAGCTAGGGGTCCGACGCCTCGATGCACGCGGCGACTCGCAGCTCGTCATCGACCAAGTCATGAAGAACTCTCTCTGCCGCGACCCGAAGATGGAGGCCTACTGTGAGGAGGTTCGACGCCTGGAAGACAAGTTCTACGGGCTCGAGCTTAACCACATCGCCCGGCGCTACAACGAGACTGCGGACGAGCTGGCGAAGATAGCCTCGGGGCGAACGACGGTTCCCCCGGACGTCTTCTCCCGGGATCTGCACCAACCCTCCGTCAAGATAGGCGACGCGTCCGAGCCCGAGGTGCCCTCGGCCCCGTCCGAGGCGACCTTGGCCCAGCCCGAGCCACCCTCGGTTCAACCCGAGGAACCCTCGGCCCCCGAGGGCGAAGCACTGCGCATCGAGGAGGAGCAGAGCGGGGTCATGCCAGATCAAGATTGGCAAACCCCGTACCTGCAATATCTCCGCCAAGGAGAACTGCCCCTCGACCGAGCCGAGGCTCGGCAGGTGGCGCGACGTGCCAAGTCGTTCGTCTTGCTGGGCGAGGAGAAGGAGCTCTACCACCGTAGCCCCTCGGGCATCCTCCAGCGATGCATCTCCATCGCCGAAGGTCAGGAACTCCTGTGGGAAATACACTCGGGGGCTTGCGGCCATCATGCAGCACCTCGAACCCTCGTCGGGAACGCTTTCCGCCAAGGCTTCTACTGGCCGACGGCGGTGGCTGACGCCACTAGAATTGTCCGCGCCTGCGAAGGGTGCCAATTCTACGCAAAGCAGACCCACCTGCCCGCTCAGGCTCTGCAGACGATACCCGTCGCCTGGCCCTTCGCTGTATGGGGTCTGGACCTCGTCGGCCCTCTGCAGAAGGCGCCCGGGGGCTACACGCACCTGCTGGTCGTCGTCGACAAATTCTCCAAGTGGATCGAGGTCCGACCCCTGAACAGCATCAGGTCCGAGCAGGCGGTGGCATTCTTCACCAACATCATCCATCGCTTCGGGGTCCCGAACTCCATCATCACCGACAACGGCACCCAGTTCACCGGCGAAAAATTCTTGGATTTTTGCGAGGATCACAACATCCGGGTGGACTGGGCCGCCGTAGCTCATCCCATGTCGAATGGGCAAGTAGAGCGCGCCAATGGCATGATCCTACAAGGGCTCAAGCCTCGGATTTACAACAACCTCAACAAGTTCGGCAAGCGGTGGATGAAGGAACTCCCCTCGGTGGTCTGGAGCCTGAGGACGACGCCGAGCCGAGCCACGGGTTTCACGCCTTTCTTCCTGGTCTACGGGGCCGAGGCCGTCTTGCCCACGGACCTGGAATATGGCTCCCCGAGGACGAGGGCGTACGACGACGAAAGTAACCAAGCAAGCCGAGAAGACTCGCTGGACCAGCTGGACGAGGCTCGGGACAGGGCCTTACTACACTCGGCGCGGTACCAGCAGTCCCTGCGACGCTACCACGCCCGAGGGGTCCGACCCCGGGACCTCCAGGTGGGCGACCTGGTGCTTCGGCTGCGGCAAGACGCCCGAGGGAGGCACAAGCTCACGCCCCCCTGGGAGGGGCCGTTCATCATCGCCAAAGTTCTGAAGCCTGGAACGTACAAGCTGGCAAACAGTCAAGGCGAGGTCTACGGCAACGCTTGGAACATCCAACAGCTACGTCGCTTCTACCCTTGAGATGTTTTCAAATTGTTCATACACCTCGCTCCCACGCAAAGTTTAGTCAACAAGGAAGGGTCGGCCTCGCCTCGGCAAAGCCCGACCCTCCCTCGGGGGCTAAAAGGGGGAAGCCCCCTCTGCTCAAAATTTTCCTCGAACAAAAAATCTCTTTTATCAGAATATCTTTCGTGCTTTTTGACTACTTCGAAAAGTGAGTCCTGGAAACAATGGGGTACACGTAAGCAACCAAGGCTGACCGAGCCGAGGGATTCCTACGCCTCCGGGATACGGATACCTCACTCATCACCTTCTGCGATAAGTAACTCGCGTTCGGATAAGGTGACTCTGCGGATCGAATAAGTCTTTACGTTCGAAAGCCCTTCTGTCAAAGCGATTCTTCGAGCCTTCTCGACCGAGTCGGTGACAGGGCCTCCTGGACGGGTGAAAGTACGCGTAAGCGGCAAGGCCGACCGAGCCGAGGGACTCCCACGCCTCCGGGATACGGATACCTCACTCATCACCTTCCGCGAGAAGCAACTCTCGCCCGTACTAACATCCCTGTTACCGACAAAAAGTCCAGATACTCGAAACAAGAGGAAAAGAGACGCAGCTTTATAACGCAGCAAGGGTGTGTGTTCCGGCCTCGACGGCCGCACAAGGCCCACGCTACAAGACGATTTGACCCTGCAGGCTCGGATCTTGACGCTGGAAGAGGGCGATGACACCCTCGGCATCGACAGCACCTTCGGCAAGGCCCGACCTAGCCTCGGACGGCGACGCGGTCCGAGGGCCTCCGCTCTGAAGGACGACGTCATCACCACGCTCGAGCAATCTCTGCCAGGGACTTCTCCGAGAACCCGGCCCGAGCGGACGGCTCGGCTGGCCACCTCCGGGGCCTCGGCCGACCGCCTTCCGAGGGCGCCAGCCCGTTCCGAAGCTTCGGCTGGTCAACTCCAACGTCAATCCTGCCAACGGACAACTCGGCTAGGCTCCGGCCAACCAGGTTTCACTTCCGAGCCAACTCCGCCTCTGCTCATGCTGATATCGCTACCCCCGACCTCGGCTCGTCGAAGAGCGGCCGAGGGGTCTCTTTAACTAAGCTAGAGGAGCCTCGGACAACAGGGCCGACCGAGCCGAGGGACTCCTACGCCTCCGGGATACGGATACCTCACTCGTCACCTTGACACGGGGCAACTCATGCTTGGTGAAGCGGTTCAGACAATCAGCAGACGAGTCTTAGTGCTCGGGAATGAGGAAAAAGCACGGCTCCGTGTCGTGGCTACATACATGTTCAGGCCCCGAAAGCCAAAATGAGCAAAAAACCCGGCACTCGAAGTGCCATAACAAACAGAACTCCGGTTCCTCCCTCTGCAGCAGCGCAGGCCTCAGGAGAAGGCACAGCTGCTGTCTTGCCCTCGCCCATAACGCCACCCGAGGGGTGAGGACAAGTACAAAGAGCCGGAGGCTCGAAGCGCGGATAGTGGCGGTGACCCCGCCGGCGACGGGGGCTTCTCGAGCCGCCTCCGCCTCGACGCTGACGGCAGAAGCCATCAGCCCCCCCGGCAGATCCCCACTCAAATCCTCCCAGATGAGTGGGGCACCGGCCTCCGCGTGAGGACGTCGTCCTGGTGCAAAGGCAGGGCCACCCCAGAACACGAGCGCCGCCCTAGCGGCGTGCGGCGTCTAGGGTGGACCTCCCGTGTACACGGCGCGGCAGCCGCCCCCCGACAAAAGGGGCCGCCGGAGCCGAGCCAGCGGACCCGACACGCTGGAGGTGACGGCGTTCGCCGCCGATCCATCCCACGTTGTCGAAGTCCGGGCCGCCCGCAAGGTCAGTGAGCGCCCTCTCCCACGAACGTAGTGGGAGAGGATGACCCACCAACCCACGTGGGAGGTAGAGCGCCGGCTCAGCCCGGCACCCACCCCAGCGAGGATGATGAACATCCTTGAAGCTGAGGGTGGGACCTAGATTGCAGTCCGATTTGCCCCTCCCCACCATCAAGCCGGAGGTCACCACCCTGGGTGACCGCCGGTGGAGGGGTGCAGCCGGGCTGCATGATGAAAATCCTTGAAGCCGAACGATGGCTGAAAGGTACCAACTCCCACGGAGTTGCGTTCCCCCCAACGATGGGGCGAAAAGACGGCGGTTTCCCCCATCCGGGGGCTTGGAAGATGGAAAGACACAATGCATAAGGGAGGAAGAAGACATGGTCACCTTACGAAGGGGGTCGCCCTCCCTTTAAAGGTAACTCCCCCTGCTTGCGCCCTCAACCTTCACGGGCTGAGTCTTCTCCAACACGCCTCCAAAGTCCTCCCCTGCGGCGCGGGGGCTGGGGCCCGCCTGTCATGCAGACCGGCTCCAAGCAGAAGAAGCCGAACCGTCGCGCACGACGCACGCAACCACCCAGCGGTTACAAGTAATCCTCCACTTTTGCCCAGACCATCGGGCGAAAGGGGCAGGCGGCCATGCAGGCGGCATGCAACCGCGCCAAGTGGACGCGCCTCTCCGACTCCTGACAGGCCAGCGCGACGGCTCAAGCCCACGCGTCGTGCAACTGGCGCGCCGGGTGCTGCATGCGAGCCGCTGTGCCACTCGCTCCACCACCGCACCTCCTCGATTGCGGAACCGATACCGCGATTCGAGGCGACCCAGCCCGCGACCCAGCAGCGCCAGCCTGGCGCAGCGGTCAAACGCGGTCAAAAATGGGCCGGCAGTAATGACGGTGGCAGGCGCGCGAGAGCAGCGGTCACGCCATCAGCCAGGCTCATGTCCCATCCGGAGGCAGCAAGAGAACCCCCTCTCTCTCACGGTGTGAAGACGACACGCCCGTGACCCGTTCCTCGAACGGCTCGCGCACGCGCAACGGCAACCTCGCCAACTACTCGCCCCGGCGCATTAACTCCGCGGACTCGACGGACAGCGCTACGGGCAGGAGCGGCTGGCGACGTTTCGCCTTCACCAAAACGGCCACACCGAAAAAGGTACGCCACGACGTTCAATTTCGAATCCTTTTTCCCTTTTCCTTCTTTCTCTATCTCTTGCAACAGGGACCGGGAAAGGGGATACCCCCAAAGGGATCCTTCCCCATGAAGGAACTAGGCTCCGAGCCTCCTTACTGATCAGGGGTTCGAAGGCTGGCCCCCCGAAGGGTTCAACAGCCGCCTCAGATCGCGTGGGCCCGACACCCACTACTGGTCAGGGGTTCGAAGGTCGGCCCCCGAAAGGTCCCACGACCGCCTCAGGCTACTCGGGCTCCACGCCCCCTACTGATCAGGGGTTCGAAGGCTGGCCTGTCGAAGGGTTCACAGTCGCCTCAGACGCCGAGCGAGGGATGACCAGGGGTACGTTCGATACATAACCAAGGCTCGGGCTGCGCTCCCGAGGTACCCTAGGACATTTCCGAGACCAGCGGGAACGACTCTGTAATGGAATCCCATCGGAGGGAGGCAACGAGCCCTCGGACCCCGTCGCCAGGGGACCGGGTCCGGCAGATCACCCGCAGGTACTTTTGGGCGTGCCTCCGGGCCCCTAGCCGACCCCCAACGAACGGGGCACGGACGTCCACTCGGATTACCCGATTGCAGCTCACCGGAGACACCATGTTCGGTGCCCATCGAGGGTAACATGGCGCTCTCCCCCCCTCCTCCTTGCGGAAAGGCGACGTAGGGGCGTATGTAAAAAGTCGAGTCTGTCCCTGACCGTCCTCTCGCTCCGTGCGGAGGCTCGGGGGCTGCTCTCGCAAACCCGGCTCCGGCCGAACCGTTGACAGCGTCAACATACCAGCCCGAGAACTTGGGCCCCGACAGTGCACCTGGGCTACGCCCTGCTCGCATGAGGGAACCGCCAGACCAGCCGAGGCATTACGCAAGGCATTAAGACCTCGAAGGAGCGAAACCACTCCTCCGAGGCCTCGGGGGCTACACCCGGCGGGTGCGCTCGCGCGCACCCACCGGAACAAAGTACCACCGAGAAAGGCTGGTCCCCTTGCAAAAAAGTGCGACGCAAGCCTCTAAGCGAGTGTTAACACTCTCTTCGAGGCTCGGGGGCTACTGTCGGGGACCATAATTAGGGGTACCCTCAAGACGCCTAATTCTCAGCTGGTAACCCCCATTAGCATAAAGCTGCAGAGGCCTGATGGGTTTGATTAAGTCAGGGATCAGTCCATACGAGCGACTCGATCACGCCACGCCCGAGCCTAGCCTCGGGCGAGGGCAGCCGACCCTAAGATGACTCCGTCTCGCCTGAGGCCTCCTCTTTCACGGCAGACGCATCACCGGCTCGCCCGAGGCCCCGCCTTCGATAAGAAGTAACCCTGACTAAATCACCGCGCCAACCGACCAAGTCACCGGGGCGTTTAACGCAAAAGGTAAGACCGACGGGCGACCAGACTTCGCCAGAGGTGCCATAGGAGGCTCCGCCCGACCCAGGGCTCGGACTCGTGCTAAGGCCCCGGAAGACGGCGAACTCCGCTCCGCCCAACCCAGGGCTCGGCGAACTCCGCTCCGCCCGACCCAGGGCTCGGACTCGGGCTAAGGCCCCGGAAGACGGCGAACTCCGCTCCGCCCGACCCAGGGCTCGGACTCGGGCTAAGGCCCCGGAAGACGGCGAACTCCGCTCCGCCCGACCCAGGGCTCGGACTCGGGCTAAGGCCCCGGAAGACGGCGAACTCCGCTCCGCCCGACCCAGGGCTCGGACTCGGGCTAAGGCCCCGGAAGACGGCGAACTCCGCTCCGCCCGACCCAGGGCTCGGACTCGGGCTAAGGCCCCGGAAGACGGCGAACTCCGCTCCGCCCGACCCAGGGCTCGGACTCGGGCTAAGGCCCCGGAAGACGACGAACTCCGCCTCGCCCGACCCAGGGCTCGGACTCCGCCTTGGCCTCTGCCGAACGACCTCCGCCTCGCCCGACCCAGGAGTTCGGGCACGGCCTCTGTCATGCAGGACGGACTCGACCTCGACTTCGGAGGAGCCTCCACGACGCCCGACCTAGGACACAAGACCGCCACGTCAACAGGAAGCGTCATCATCACCCTGCCTTGAGCCGACTCGGGTCGCAGAGAACAAGACCGGCGTCCCATCTGGCCAGCACCGCCAGATAGGCAATGATGGCGCCTCACTAGACCATGACGACGGCGACTCTCAGCTCCCTTACGAAAGCAGGGAGACGTCAGCAAGAGCACAGCTGTTCCAACAGCTGTCCCTCCATCAAGCTCCACTGCTTCTCCAACAGCCACGACGCCACACCAACAGGGTGCCAAGATCTCTCCGGCTGCCACCTTGGCATGTACTTAGGGCGCTAGCTCTCCCTCGCTAGACACGTAGCACCTTGCTACACCCCCATTTTGTACACCTGGATCCTCTCCTTACGACTATAAAAGGAAGGACCAGGGCCTTCTTAGAGAAGGTTGGCCTCGCGGGAACGAGGGCAAGGGCAGGCGCTCTCTCGGGGCCGCTCGCTCCCCTTACCCGCGCGGACGCTTGTAACCCCCTACTGCAAGCGCACCCGACCTGGGCGCGGGACGAACACGAAGGCCGCGGGAATTCTCCGACTCCCTCACGACCCGGCTCCGGCCACCTCGCTCTCGCTCTCTCTCTCTCTCCCCCCTTCGCGCTCGCCCACGCGCTCGACCCATCTGGGCTGGGGCACGCGGCACACTCACTCGTCGGCTCGGGGACCCCCCGGTCTCGGAACGCCGACAGTGCCAGGATCAGTTATTCACGTACACAGCAGTTACATAACATGGACATCATCACACAGTGCTCAAATAGTATTAAAAGGGGAAATAATAGTCGATTACATCATACGTCTGAGACGTCCATATAGTTCTTACAATAAATCAAAGTGCGGAAAAGAAACGTAGATAACGCGGCCTTCACAGGCAGCCGACTGGGGGTTGCCGCTAACCCACACCTAGAACTCGTCGTAGTCCTGGAACTCCTGGAAGTCTCCTTCCACAGCTTCATCTTCGCCTGAGCAGTGGTTGCAATGCTGACAACCTGGGGGGGGGGGGTTTGGTGTGTAGAGCAAGGGTGAGTACACATCAACATACTCAGCAAGTATCCTGTTTGGCTGTAGTGGACTAGCTTTATGTGGGGATAAGTCAAGCAGTTGCTTTTAGTTAGTCAGGTTATTACTTACTAGTAGAGAGCCAGGTTTTAACATTAACCCAAGTTATTAGCCCAATGTATCCTTTCCAAACGGAAAGAATACCACTTACCAATACCATAATCATAATCAGAACCATCAATCTCATTGCCACCTGTACCAAAGTATCTCTGATCAAGTATCACTAATCTCTGGAGCTCCCTTGGCCGCTCATAACCGTGAGCACGGCTGATATATCAGTTTCATAACACTCTGCAGAGGTTGTGCACTTTACCCACAAGCCGTGATTCCCTTTCTGCCCGGAGAGAGCTACTCCCCATTGACCACTACCTAGGTGGTCCAGCAGGGCATCACTACGTAGCCTTTACAAAGATTCCCCGAGGCTGTAGCCGCCCGTTAGGTTTCCTAAATGTACCGCACTCCTCCCCAAGGGACAAATCAACCTTGGCAGAGCGAGCCGCATACACCGAGCCCCATTGACGGCACGACGGCGAAGCGAACTACACCCCGGTTCCTCTAATTATTCAGCTAAGGGCGTCCCATTCCACCCTCATGGTTGCACTGTTTTCCCGGGCGGTCATCCATTGAATAGGTCCTTACGGAGAGGCACTCGAGAAACCGCTCGAGTCCCCTTGAAGGTCACAAATATGATCATAAATAAGAAGGGGAAAACAGCGTATCATAGATAATCACATCATGTTCATTGATTAGAGTTGAGCAATAGCATCAGACTAAGCAGTAATAATCCGACCCAAATAGGTAAACAAGGACATGGATAACAAAAGCTAGTCAATCCTTAAATATAAATGTGTAATGCGGGAGGTGAATTAAAGAATGAATAGGACAGCAATAGGTCAAAGGACACTTGCCTCTACCAACCGACTGCTGCTCAGGGGCTTCTCCTGCTAATTCCTCGGGCTCTTCGACCGGATCGTTCTCTATGCGAGCGCAAACATACATACATTCACATATTTAATACAAAAGAACAGTACACCATACAAGGGAACAAGTAAAGCGAATATGCATCAAGTATGACATTCGATATCGCATTTGTTATGGTTAGAAAGAAACGGGGAAAGGTCTCGCAGGGGGTTAAAGCTTATGCACTAATGATTAGTTACAATTGGTTCTTAACAAAAGAATTCTGTTATATGCACTAATGGAAACCTAGTCATTTTTAAGTTGATCAACATTGAATGAAATAAACAATTAATTACGTGAATCAACTAGCGCAGCAAAGTTCTAAATTGAACTTCCTATTTCAATAACATGAACAATGATTAGCCTACCTAAAATAAAATAACTATGATCACAGAAAGTAAAATAAAATAAAATAAAATAAAAAAAATAAAAAAAACAGGGGGGGCGGTTGAACCGGCCCTAGGGGCGGTTGAACCGGCCGGGGGCAGGGCGCGCAGGGGCGGCCGAGCCGGGGCGGCTGAGCCGGCCGAGCGGCCAGGGGGCGCGGCCAGGGGGCGCGCGGCTGAGGGCGGCTGGGGCCAGGCGGGCGGGCGGCTAGGCGCGGCCGGGCGCGCGGCTGGGGGCCGGCTGGGCGCAGGGCGCGGCCGGGCGCAGGCTGGGGCGGCCGGGGGCGCGCGGCCAGGCGGGCACGCGGCCAGGCGGCCAAGCGGCCGGGGCCAGGTGGCCAAGGGCGGCCAAGGGGAGAGGAGGGGGGAGGGGAGACGGAGGGAGGAGGGAGGAGGGGGCTCACCGGGGTCGGGCGGCCGAACCGGCAGGGGGCGGCCGAGCAGGGGACGGCGGCTAGGGCAGGGGGTAGGGGCGGCGGCGGCTTAGGGAGAGAATGGGAGAGAGGGAAAATGGGAAGGAGAGAGAGGGGGGGGTAAGGGGAAAAGGGGAGGGGGTGAGGGCGGTTGGGCCGGCTAAGGCCCAAGAGGGAGGCGCGGGGGCGGCTGGGCCGGCCAGGGGGGCCCACGGCGCGGGAGAGAGAGAAGGGAAGAGGGAGAGAGAAAGAAAGAAAAAGAAAAAGAAAAAGAAAAAGGTTATCTCCTTATTTTCGAAATCCGATCTTCCTAGATGAATGCATTTGCACTTTCAAACAATCAAAGAATGCATAGTTCGGCATGGTGCATCAAACAACATAAAACAGTTTTAGGGTTTTTTCTTTACACGGGAATTCCAAACCGAATCCCGCTAGCTTTGGAAAAGATCAAGGTCTAGCGAGGGGAAAAAGAAAAAGAAAAGGTAACGCCCGAATTTTGGCGAGTAAAGAAAAGAAAAAATTCAACTGCAAAATTCGGGGCGTTACAAACCTATCCCCCTTAAAAGAATCTCGCCCTCGAGATTCAGGGCTGGCTAGCAAAGAGCTCTGGGTACTTAGCCATCAGATCATCTTCACGCTCCCAGGTTGCTTCTTCCTCAGAGTGGTGATTCCATCTGACTTTGCACATTCTGATGGTTTTCCTTCGGGTGACTCTGTCTGCAATCTCAAGGATCTGAGCTGGCTTCTCAACATAGGTCAAGTCTTCCTGGACTTCCAGACCTTCCACTGGCAACTGCTCTTCTGGCACACGCAAGCACTTCTTCAACTGAGACACATGAAAGACATCATGCACAGCGGACAAATTCTCTGGCAGACTGAGCTGATAGGCCACTTCTCCACGCTTTGAGAGAATCTGGTATGGACCAATGTAGCGGGGTGCTAGCTTGCCTTTCACTCCGAATCTTCTGACTCCTCTGATCGGTGACACTTTCAGATAGACAAAGTCTCCGACTTCGAAACTCAGCTCTCTTCTTCTTGTGTCTGCATAGCTTCGCTGCCTCGATTGCGCTATCTTCAGATTCTCTCGGACCATCTTGATGTTCTCTTCGGCTTCAAGCAAAATATCTGGCCCGAACACTTGCTTCTCTCCAGGCTGATCCCATTGCAACGGAGTTCTACAACTCCTTCCATAAAGCGCCTGAAATGGTGACATCTTCAAACTGGCCTGATAACTGTTGTTATAGGAAAACTCTGCATAAGGCAATCGCTTGTCCCATCCGGACTGATCTTGCAACGCACAGGCTCTCAACATGTCTTCGAGAATTTGATTGGTTCTTTCAGTCTGACCATCTGTCTGCGGGTGATATGCTGAACTGAAATTCAGATGTGTGCCCAAGGCTTCATGCAACTGCTGCCAGAAATGAGAGGTGAACTGCGTTCCTCTGTCTGACACTATCTTCTTTGGCACACCATGAAGACAAACGATCCGAGACATGTACAACTCTGCCAATACTGCACTGTTGTAGCTGGTCTTGACTGGTATGAAGTGGGCTGACTTGGTCAAACGGTCCACTACTACCCAAATGGAATCGTAGCCGGCTCGAGTGCGAGGCAATCCGACTATGAAATCCATACCGATTTCATCCCATTTCCACTGAGGGGTCTGCAACGGTTGCAACAATCCAGCAGGTCTCTGGTGCTCTGCCTTAATTCTTCGGCAACTATCGCACATAGCCACATGCTCTGCGATTTCCCTCTTCATTCCGTACCACCAGAATTTCTTCTTCAGATCCTGATACATCTTCTCACTGCCAGGGTGAATCGAATAAGCTGTCTCATGAGCTTCCTTGAGAATCAACTCCCGAATAGACTGGACATTGGGAACACATAAGCGGTCTTTGAACCATACCACGCCTTCTGCATCTTCTCGAAAATCTTTGCCTCTGCCATCTAGAATCAGTCGCCGAATCTCACTGATCTTTTCATCATTCTTCTGCGCTTCTTTGATTTCGCGCTCCAAGGTAGGTTCCAATTCAACTGTGACTCCTCGCGAATTGTTCAGAAATCCGAGACTCAACTTGTCGAACTCCTTGGCCAACTCATAAGGCATCGGACGAGCGACCATCAGATTGACTT
The DNA here is from genome assembly GCA_029449295.1 of Zea luxurians. Classification (NCBI taxonomy): domain Eukaryota; kingdom Viridiplantae; phylum Streptophyta; class Magnoliopsida; order Poales; family Poaceae; genus Zea; species Zea luxurians. The sequence continues at coordinate 143,485 of JAOPSE010000205.1, read as the reverse complement.
GACTCTTTCTGCTCAAAGCATCTGCCACTACGTTTGCTTTGCCTGGATGGTAATGGATCTCCAACTCATAGTCTTTGATCAACTCTAACCATCTTCGCTGCCTCATATTCAATTCTGACTGAGTGAATATGTACTTCAGACTCTTGTGGTCTGTGTAAACATCGCATTTCTGTCCATACAGATAGTGCCTCCATGTCTTCAGTGCGTGAACCACTGCTGCCAACTCTAGATCATGGATTGGGTAATTCTTCTCATGAACCTTCAACTGTCGGGACGAGTAAGCCACAACTCTTCCCTCTTGCATCAACACGCATCCCAAACCTGTGTAACAAGCATCACAGTACACAGAGAAGGGCTTGTGCACATCAGGCAAGACTAGGACAGGCGCTGTTGTCAACTTCTCTTTCAGCGCTTCGAAGGCCTCTTGACATTTCTAGGTCCACTTGAACTCAACCTTGTTGCCTAGCAACGCTGTCATTGGTTTCGCAATCTTCGAAAACCCTTCAATGAATCGCCGATAATATCCGACCATTCCAATGAAGCTTTTGATTCCTCGAGCATCCGTTGGCGCTTTCCAGTTCAGAATGTCTGCCACTTTCTTCGGATCCACAGCCAATCCTTCTTTGTTGATTATGTGACCCAAGAACAGGACTTCACTGATCCAGAACTCACACTTGCTCAACTTTGCATACAACTGGTGCTCTCGCAATCTCTGCAATACCATCCTCAAATGATCTGCATGCTCTTCTTCACTTTGAGAATAAATCAGAATGTCATCAATGAATACCACCACAAACTTATCGAGATAATCCATGAATACACTGTTCATCAAGTTCATGAAGAACGCTGGTGCATTGGTCAAACCAAAAGACATCACTGTGAACTCATACAAACCATACTTGGTAATGAATGCCGTCTTCGGAATGTCCGAAGGTCGGATCCTGAGCTGATGATAACCTGACCTCAGATCTATCTTGGAGAACACACTGGCTCCTCTCAACTGGTCGAACAGATCTTCTATTCTGGGCAAGGGATACTTGTTCTTGATCGTGACTTCATTCAAAGCTCGGTAATCGATACACATCCTTTTGGTGCCATCTTTCTTCTCCACAAACAGGACAGGGGCGGCCCAAGGCGAGGTGCTTGGCCGGATATAACCTTTCTCTGACAGCTCATCAATCTGCTTCTTAAGCTCAACCAACTCTGGTCCTGATATTCTGTAAGCTCTCTTAAAGATAGGGGCGGTTCCAGGAAGAAGCTCTATGGCGAATTCAACTTTCCGCTCTGGTGGCATACCTGGTAAGTCATTTGGAAACACATCTGGGAATTCAGACACAACCTTGATACTCTCAATTGGATCTGCTTCACTGCTATCGACAGCCATCTGATAACAACTTCCTCTCTTCGGCTCAGGCGGGACTAACTCGGTCACCACTTCCTCTCCTAGTGGGGACACCAACTTGATTGTCCTTTTATCACAACTGATAACTGCCTGATACTTATCTAGCCAATTCATCCCTAGGATGACATCTATTCCCTGAGTACCCATTACTATAAGGTTAGCGGGAAACGCTATCCCCCTTATTTCCACACTTACACCCAAACATATGCTATCAGCTCGAATTCTACCACCAGCTGAGTCAATTTGAATGGGGGTTGACATGGTAGTAATTGGAAGATTATGTGCTTCTACCCATGATGCAGTAATGAAAGAATGCGTTGCTCCAGTATCAAATAACACTTCTGCAATATGGGAATCGACTGGGAACATACCTACTGTCATGCCGGGAGTCTCCTGAACTGCTTCAGCCTCCAAGTGATTCAATCTCCCATGATTATAGCGCTGCTGAGAGCGGTTGCCTGCTCCGGGCTGGGACACATTCTGCTTTGCTGGGGCATTGGGGCCTGACTGCTGCTGGGCTGCCTTCTTCGGACATTGCATCACCCAATGGCCTTGCTCTCCACAGTGGAAACATGCTCTGTTTCCAACCTGAGCTGGTGCTGCCTGACTGTTCTGCTGAGTTGCGGGGGCAGGAAGACGAGGTGTCTGCTGATTCTGCCTCTGAAACTGACCTCCTCCTGACTGATTGCTCTGACGATTCTGGTACTGATGCTGAGGATACTGCCTTTGGAACTGCTGATACTGCTGACGCTGCTGATGCTGCTGAGGTGGACGCTGGTTCTGCCTGAACTGCTGAGGTTGATTGCCTGAAAAACGGGGACGGCTGCTGCTTCCAGGCTGGGGTCCACTGATCTTGCGCTTACGATCTTCCATCTCCTTACGCTTCCTTTCTGTCATGATTGCTCTGTCAATCAGGTGCTGGAATGTCGGGAAGGTATGATTCATCAGTTGGTACTGCAGAGGGTCAACCAAGCCTCTCAGAAAACGGTACTGTCGCTTGGCGTCGGTGTTGACATCTTCGGGAGCGTAGCGAGACAATTGCAGAAACCTGTCTCGATACTCACTGACAGATGATGACCCTTGCTTAAGGGCTAGGAACTCCTCCTTCTTCACTGTCATCAGACCTGCAGGCACATGGTACTGACGAAAGCTACCTCTGAACTCTTCCCAGGTGATGGTGTCGGGGTTGGCATGGGTGGCGAGGTAAGACTCCCACCATGATTGGGCTGCTCCTCTCAACAGACGGAGACCATACAAGACTTTCTCCCTGTCATCACACTGAGCGGTATGCAACTCCCGCTCCACAGTGCGCAGCCAATCTTCAGCATCCATGGGGTCAGAAGAGTGAGCGAACGTTGGGGGATGACCTCTCATGAATTCAGCACGCTTGTCTCTGGGCATCTGAGGCATCTGAGGCTGGGGTGGTGCTTGCTGCTGTTGCTGCTGCTGCTGAATGGCGGCCAGAGTCTGACCGATGGCCTGAACTGCCTGAGTCTGCATCAGAAACATTTGCTCGATCGACATCGGGGGCGGGGGTGGCAGCAGCTGCTGCTGGGGCGCCTCATCTTGCTGACCGGCTTGCTCCTGCTGAGCACGCCTTCCTCCTCTGCGCCTGTTCTCTGACATCTGCAGAACGCAACCACACATCAGAACTGATCTGGCAAATCTTGCAGCATAAGAAAAGAGTATAGAATTCTCCAACAGCACTGAACAGATGAGCATCTTCACTGATCTCCAACACAGACCACACAGCTTCTCAGATAAAGAGGAAAGTAGAATAAAGGTTTTTCCCAACTATATAACTAACTCCATTAACATAATAGGTAAACCAAAATGCAGGGGATACCCACACTCTGGTGACAATCATTACAAAGATCCAAACCAAACATAGTTCATCATGACAAACATAAATGCACAGGATATAGCAAACTACCCTGTCTAACTAAGACTAACTAAGACCGAGACTAACGCTAAGACTGAAGCTTCTATGTATATATATTTCGTATTAATTACAAGATCCAACTCTAACGATCTATGGTTCTAGATTTATCTTGGTCTTGCAGTCGGGATTGCCATAAGACTGGAGTCCACGCCGAGGTGAGCGGTACGGGTGCTGAGTCCCGACGGGAGTGGGGGAACCATCATCCAAGTGACGACGCTCCGCGCGCTCAGCCCGCAGCAGGACGATCTCAGCACGAGCCCTACTCAGCTCGTCTAATGCATGGTCCAGCTCCGTGTTTAGCACGGCGGCTAGGTTGACTGTGCTGCTCAACCTAGGATTGTCCTCACCAGCAGGTGAAACAATCACGCCTCCTGTGCTGCCAGATGGACGGCGGGGGTAATACTTCAGGTCGAGGCCGTCAGCTACCCCACCGAGAACCGAGCAGTAGTGCGAAAGCGCACGCCGTGCAGCATCCTGCATGGCTGCCTCAGCTGAGTCCCGCTCAGAGATAGAATAGTGCTCTGAGCAAGCCTCCGCGCCCTGGAGACTGTTCTCCGGACGGCGCACCAAGCAGGTCGCCTCCCAGCGGTCCGGGTAGACCCCGCGACTATGCTGGTAGACCACACAGCGATACTCGATGGACCAAGTACGCCGGTCAAGTGCCCGACGTAGCAGGGTGTCGAGCGCGTCGTGGAAGTGACACCCGCGAGCAGCGTCGCGAGTGATGGGTCGAGCAACCCATCCTTCCGGCTCATGGTCAGCAGAGAAGTCGATGTCGTGGCTCAAGCTGTCGTCGCCACCTCCGTTGTCTGGATCTCCTCCAACAGCTACTCCAGAAGCTGGGACGCCCAGTGGTGGTGCAGGGGGCGCCTCCAGGGGAAGCACAGGAGAGCAGCTCCTCACAGACTCTATCTCCTGCTGGAGCGAGAAGGAAGAGCCCTGCTGCTCCTGTCGTCGACGTTCCTGCTCCTCATGCAGGCGGTGGTGCAGTCTCTCCAAGTGGCTGGACTGTCCGGCCACGGGACGGCGAAGCGAACGCTCAGCAAGACGGGAGGGTAAGAAGGGGATGACGGACTTTCGTGCAGTGTGTCTAAGTCGAGCCATCTACAAAAGACATCGCAAGCAAAAGGGTGAGAACAGAATTAATATGACCAGCAAGTAATGAATCATAAATAATTGAAGGATCAGAATAAAACATAATTTTCAGCAAGGTATAATATATAGTAGAACATAGGTTTGGTCAGTAGGACCAACTTTTGAAGGGATATCAAAGTCAAGGCAGTGACAGAGGTCTATAATCCTTAGAACAACCATTCTACTCTAGGTTAGCGGTCCTACAGTCAGCACGGCTTTGATACCACTTATGTCACACCCAGTTTTTAGAAGGCAAACCGAATGCGAACCATGTACGTGCCAGGATCAGTTATTCACGTACACAGCAGTTACATAACATGGACATCATCACACAGTGCTCAAATAGTATTAAAAGGGGAAATAATAGTCGATTACATCATACGTCTGAGACGTCCATATAGTTCTTACAATAAATCAAAGTGCGGAAAAGAAACGTAGATAACGCGGCCTTCACAGGCAGCCGACTGGGGGTTGCCGCTAACCCACACCTAGAACTCGTCGTAGTCCTGGAACTCCTGGAAGTCTCCTTCCACAGCTTCATCTTCGCCTGAGCAGTGGTTGCAATGCTGACAACCTGGGGGGGGGTTTGGTGTGTAGAGCAAGGGTGAGTACACATCAACATACTCAGCAAGTATCCTGTTTGGCTGTAGTGGACTAGCTTTATGTGGGGATAAGTCAAGCAGTTGCTTTTAGTTAGTCAGGTTATTACTTACTAGTAGAGAGCCAGGTTTTAACATTAACCCAAGTTATTAGCCCAATGTATCCTTTCCAAACGGAAAGAATACCACTTACCAATACCATAATCATAATCAGAACCATCAATCTCATTGCCACCTGTACCAAAGTATCTCTGATCAAGTATCACTAATCTCTGGAGCTCCCTTGGCCGCTCATAACCGTGAGCACGGCTGATATATCAGTTTCATAACACTCTGCAGAGGTTGTGCACTTTACCCACAAGCCGTGATTCCCTTTCTGCCCGGAGAGAGCTACTCCCCATTGACCACTACCTAGGTGGTCCAGCAGGGCATCACTACGTAGCCTTTACAAAGATTCCCCGAGGCTGTAGCCGCCCGTTAGGTTTCCTAAATGTACCGCACTCCTCCCCAAGGGACAAATCAACCTTGGCAGAGCGAGCCGCATACACCGAGCCCCATTGACGGCACGACGGCGAAGCGAACTACACCCCGGTTCCTCTAATTATTCAGCTAAGGGCGTCCCATTCCACCCTCATGGTTGCACTGTTTTCCCGGGCGGTCATTCATTGAACAGGTCCTTACGGAGAGGCACTCGAGAAACCGCTCGAGTCCCCTTGAAGGTCACAAATATGATCATAAATAAGAAGGGGAAAACAGCGTATCATAGATAATCACATCATGTTCATTGATTAGAGTTGAGCAATAGCATCAGACTAAGCAGTAATAATCCGACCCAAATAGGTAAACAAGGACATGGATAACAAAAGCTAGTCAATCCTTAAATATAAATGTGTAATGCGGGAGGTGAATTAAAGAATGAATAGGACAGCAATAGGTCAAAGGACACTTGCCTCTACCAACCGACTGCTGCTCAGGGGCTTCTCCTGCTAATTCCTCGGGCTCTTCGACCGGATCGTTCTCTATGCGAGCGCAAACATACATACATTCACATATTTAATACAAAAGAACAGTACACCATACAAGGGAACAAGTAAAGCGAATATGCATCAAGTATGACATTCGATATCGCATTTGTTATGGTTAGAAAGAAACGGGGAAAGGTCTCGCAGGGGGTTAAAGCTTATGCACTAATGATTAGTTACAATTGGTTCTTAACAAAAGAATTCTGTTATATGCACTAATGGAAACCTAGTCATTTTTAAGTTGATCAACATTGAATGAAATAAACAATTAATTACGTGAATCAACTAGCGCAGCGAAGTTCTAAATTAAACTTCCTATTTCAATAACATGAACAATGATTAGCCTACCTAAAATAAAATAACTATGATCACAGAAAGTAAAATAAAATAAAATAAAATAAAAAAAATAAAAAAACAGGGGGGGGGCGGTTGAACCGGCCCTAGGGGCGGTTGAACCGGCCGGGGGCAGGGCGCGCAGGGGCGGCCGAGCCGGGGCGGCTGAGCCGGCCGAGCGGCCAGGGGGCGCGGCCAGGGGGCGCGCGGCTGAGGGCGGCTGGGGCCAGGCGGGCGGGCGGCCAGGCGGCGCGGCCAGGCGCGGCCAGGGGCCAGGCGCGGCCGGGCGCGCGGCTGGGGGCCGGCTGGGCGCAGGGCGCGGCCGGGCGCAGGCTGGGGCGGCCGGGGGCGCGCGGCCAGGCGGCCAAGCGGCCGGGGCCAGGCGGCCAAGGGCGGCCAAGGGGAGAGGAGGGGGGAGGGGAGAGGGAGGGAGGAGGGAGGAGGGGGCTCACCGGGGTCGGGCGGCCGAACCGGCAGGGGGCGGCCGAGCAGGGGACGGCGGCTAGGGCAGGGGGTAGGGGCGGCGGCGGCTTAGGGAGAGAATGGGAGAGAGGGAAAATGGGAAGGAGAGAGAGGGGGGGGGGTAAGGGGAAAAGGGGAGGGGGTGAGGGCGGTTGGGCCGGCTAAGGCCCAAGAGGGAGGCGCGGGGGCGGCTGGGCCGGCCAGGGGGGCCCACGGCGCGGGAGAGAGAGAAGGGAAGAGGGAGAGAGAAAGAAAGAAAAAGAAAAAGAAAAAGAAAAAGGTTATCTCCTTATTTTCGAAATCCGATCTTCCTAGATGAATGCATTTGCACTTTCAAACAATCAAAGAATGCATAGTTCGGCATGGTGCATCAAACAACATAAAACAGTTTTAGGGTTTTTTCTTTACACGGGAATTCCAAACCGAATCCCGCTAGCTTTGGAAAAGATCAAGGTCTAGCGAGGGGAAAAAGAAAAAGAAAAGGTAACGCCCGAATTTTGGCGAGTAAAGAAAAGAAAAAATTCAATTGCAAAATTCGGGGCGTTACAAGGCCAACACCAGTTTTATAACACCCTTCGGCACATATTGCTTCATCAGAATGCCGGAGGGACTCAAGAACGCCGGGTCCACCTTCTCCAGGCTTACCAAGACAGTGCTCGAAGGGCAAGTTGGCAGAAATATATTCACATATGTGGACGACATCGTCGTCGCCAGCAAGAGCAAGGCGGACCATCTCACTGACCTCGCCGAGACATTCGCGAACATGCGAGACGCACAACTCCGCCTAAACCCAGAAAAGTGTGTCTTCGGCGTTCGCCAAGGCAAAATATTGGGTTACCTGGTATCACACCGCGGCATCGAGGCCAACCCAACCAAAATTCAAGCCATCATAAACATGACGCCTCCGCAGTCCGCCAGAGATGTCCAGCGCTTGACGGGGAGATTGGCCGCCCTCAACAGATTCATCTCTAGGTCCGCTGAGCGAAGTCTCCCTTTCCTCAAAACTCTCCGTGGCGCAAAAGACTTCGCTTGGGAACCAGAGCAGGCAGCGGCCTTCGCCTCATTAAAATAGTACCTGTCGGAGTTGGCAGTCCTTACAAGCCCCGACTCTTCACTACCTCTGCTGCTCTATGTTGCGGCTTCGCCGCACGCAGTCAGCGCGGCACTAGTGCAGGAGCAGGCAGTTGAGGGCGTGATCAGGCAGTGCCCAATTTATTACGTCTCCGAAGTGCTAACACCGTCCAAATGTAACATGACAGAACTGGAGAAGATTGCCTACGCAGTCGTTATGTCTTCGCGCAAATTACGCCATTATTTTGAAGCATTCAAGGTCCGGGTCACCTCAGACAGGGGACTCGGCGAATTGTTCAGAAACCCAGAAGCATCGGTGAGGATTGCCAAGTGGGCGGACGAACTCTCCGGCTACCACATCAATTTCGAGCCCAGGACAGCCATCAAGTCACAAGTCCTGGCAGACTTCGTCGTCGACTGGACTGGACCAACAACAGAGCCGGACTCGTCCGCAGAGAAGGTTTGGACAATCCATTGCGACGGCGCTTGGTGCCATGCGGGGGCAGGCGCCGCGGCAGTCATCACCTCACCAACCGGAGTCAAGCACAGATATGCGGCTCGCCTCAGTTTCGCTCTGGAATTCGACAGATGCACAAATAACATAGCAGAATATGAAGCAGTCATCCTCGGTCTCCGCAAGCTAAGGGCCCTTGGGGTCACCACCTGCATCATCAGAACAGACTCCAAGGTAGTTGCCGGCCAGGTCGAGAAAGACGATACAGCAAAGGACCCCGCACTCATGCAATACCTCGCGGCCATCCAAAGTCTCGAGAGACAATTCAAGGGATTCACTTTGCAGCATGTCGACCGGGCCAAGAATGAAGAGGCCGATGCATTGGCCAAGGCTACCGCCAGAGGCGAGTCCCTGCCCTCCGATGTGTTCTACCATGTCATCGGCACACCAGCCGTCCGGAGCCCCGAAGGGCTCCAAATAACCAATGACAGCGAGGGCCACCGCATAGTCAACCTTATCATGACCGAAGACTGGCGGGCACCGATAACTCTGTTCCTACAGGGGTATTATCACCCAACCGACATCAATGAGGCCAAGCGCCTCAAACATCGCAGCCGGGACTTCGCACTGATTGAGGGCCAACTCTACAAGAAGGGGGTCAGTCAGCCAATGCTCAAATGCGTCACCGAAACCGAAGGTCTCCAGATCCTACGCGAAGTCCATAGTGGCACCTGCGGCTCTCACGCAGGGCCAAGGGCCCTAACTGCTAAGGTGATCCGCCAAGGCTTCTACTGGCCTGCAATGATCTGCACCGCAAATCGGGTCGCAAGGTCCTGCGAAGCCTGCCAGAAGTTTTCCCCCCGATCAGGCAGCCCTTCGCAATTCACAAAGCTGATCGCTCACACATGGCCTCTCTAGCACTGGGGCCTAGACATCGTCGGGCCCCTACCCACGGCTCAGGGGAACCTTAAGTTCGCCTTCGTCGCTGTCGAATACTTCACCAAATGGATCGAGGCAAGGGCTGTCTCCACAATAACATCAAAGACTGCCCAAAAATTCTTTTGGCAAAACATCGTTTGCCGCTTCGGAGTACCGTCCGAACTAACAGTCGACAACGACAAGCAGTTTGACAGCCAAGACTTCAAGGATTTTTGCTTCTCCATCGGCACCAAGCTCGCCTTCGCCTCAGTCTACCACCCACAGTCCAACGGAGTTGTGGAGCGCGCCAATAGAAAAAATCTTCACAGCTGTGAAAAAGATGCTCCTCGACGAAAAGAAGGGCAGGTGGGCCGATTTGTTACCCGAGGCGGTCTGGGCACTAAACACGACTGAGTGCAGGGCGACAAGGTTCACTCCTTTCCGCCTTCTATACGGATCGGAGGCCATGACCCCACAAGAAATAAAACATGGGTCCCCGCGAACAGTTCCGTCAGCCGTCCCCGACGTGGACGAGCCCACTTCAAAGGATCTCATCGATGGAGACCGAGTCTTCGCCCTACAGGCTCTAAACAAATACCAAGCCCAGACAAAGGCATGGCGCGACCACGCAGTCATCCCGAGGGAATTCAGCGAAGGGGACCTCGTACTCGTCCGAACAGCTCGGACAGAGTCCAGGGGCAAGCTGGAGCCCAGGTGGGAGGGCCCCTTCATAGTCAAGACGAAAGCTTCCCCCAGCGCTTACAGGCTCACAACGCCAAACGGCGAAGACCTGGAGCACTCCTGGAACATCGACAACCTCCGCAAATTTTTTGTTTGACTCATCAGGGCTTATTCGCCCTTGTAATTCGCAAAAACAATCTTATTCTGGCCCGCACTCTTTTCCTCCCGGGGGGTGAGGTTTTTAACGAGGCGGAGCCATGTAATATACAAGCGAAAAATCCCCCGCAAAAACATGCGTCGAAAAAAGACCGCGACGACGGTCTTCGACATTCGACCAATACGAAGTCACCGCGAGGCTCAGCGCTAGCCACCCTCGCGTGCGACAACTCCGTGCAGAAGTCGCCTAAGGGTGCAGCCGGATTAGCACAATAAGTGCGAAACATCGAAGTCTAACGCGAAGACTTACCGTGCAGAAGTCGCCTAAGGGTGCAGCCGGATTAGCACAATAAGTTCGAAACATCGAAGTCTAACGCGAAGACTTACCGTGCAGAAGTCGCCTAAGGGTGCAGCCGGATTAGCACAATAAGTGCGAAACATCGAAGTCTAACGCGAAGACTTACCGTGCAGAAGTCGCCTAAGGGTGCAGCCGGATTAGCACAATAAGTGCGAAAAATCGAAGTCTACCGCGAAGACTCACCGTGCAGAAGTCGCCTAAGGGTGCAGCCGGACTAGCACAACAAGTGCGAAAAACCGAAGTCTACCGCGGAGACTATCCGTGCAAAAGTCGCCTACGGGCGCAGCCGGGCTAGCGCGATAACAATTACACCTGTCCGTGCAACAGTCCGCGCAAAGATCGACTACACGCACACCAGTCCAGCATAGCAATTACACCCGACCAAGTGCGTAACGCCTTCGCTAGCATAACCGAATGTGCGAGGGCACACAACTTCATCATACAAGCCATTACACATGTACAAGCGAGGGCATCACACTCTACATCGGCTCAGCCTTCAGAATAATTCCCATTTCCCTATAGTTGAATAACATTATCCTAAGCTCCTCACCCACAAAAAGACTCCGCAATTCCCCCTCACCCGTACTCACGGCGGCCGGCAAGGACAACAGTTCCTGTCGGCCGGCCCTACTCACACGAAGTCGACCACCGTCTGCCCCACTCACTCTACGCTTCGCAACCGCCCTTCGCCGCCTACGCCCAGTACTCAGACCAGGCACATCTTCTGCATCCGCAACGCGCGGTGACGCCTCCGCCGCTGCCGCATCCAAGGCCGCAAAGTAGTCCAAGTCCTCATCCGACGACTCCTCAGTCCACTCAACCGAGCTCCCGGAGTCACCAAAATCAGAAAACTTAGATGTCGACCCATCCGATTTATTAACACCATCCACGGTCGAAGCCGCCAAAAAATTAGTAGTGGCGGTTGTGTGCGCAGGCCCAAAATCTTGAACCTGCGCAGCAACCAAGATTCAGCAACATATCCAAAATTCCCTAACTACCCACACCCATTACGCCACCTGCGAGGACCCAGCCGTTGCGGGAGCCTCCGCCGTCGCCTCCACCACCGCTGTCGCAGGATCTTCAACCCTCGGCACAGCAGTTGGCGGCGAGCCTTCGCCGGCTGCAGCGGCTGCGGGGGCATCAGGAACGCTTTCGGCGGTCTCCAGGGGTGGGCCTTCGCGGACCGCAGCGGCCGCGTGGGCTTCAGGGGCGCCTTCGGCGGTCTCCGGGAGCGGCTCCAGGGCGACCTCCGCCGGGTTCGACTCCGGGTCAGGCAGCGTGTTGTTCAAAGCCCCAAAGTCATCCACCCTCTCACCACGCGCCGCTTGAGACAGCACACAAATTCAGCAAACCCATACATAGCCCACATCCAACAAACACCAAACAAAGGCCAGACATTACCTGACCCCTCGCCGTCTCGGCCCGTTCCCTGACCACCTCTCGACCATGGGGGCCCCACATCCGGTCGTAGAGGGCTCCGGCGGACTCCTTCACTACAGAGTCCTCGACCTTGTAGATATCACGCTCGAAATCTTCATCAGCTTGGTCGAATACTTCATAGTGCCGGCACCCTTCGCGAGAGAGCGCGTTCATCGCCCCCTCGCAGGTGACCAGGGAAGCATAAGACATAAACCCCTCCACGATGGTGGGGAGCGCCTGCAACTCCTCCTGCACCCACTCCAGGCAGCGAAGTCCGGGCTCTCGGTCCGGCACTTCGAACTCAGCGGTCCGCGCGCCCAGCTCATGGCATGAATCCATAAGCTGTTTGCGAGTCCGCTCAGCCTCCGTGCGCGTCGTGGCTTCGGCCCTCTCCACACGGCTCTGCAGGGCGCGGAGCCGCTCCTCCAACTGCTCAGCGCGTTCCCTGGCAAGACCGCCGTCCACCCGTGCCAAATTGGCCTCCGCCTGCGCAGCCTGCGCCTTGGCGAGGGCCTCATTGGCCTCCCTCCTCTCCTCCGCCAGTTGGCGCCGGAGGACAGTTTTCTCCCCCTCCAGCACGACCACCTTGTCTGCCAGCTTGCGGCACTTGCTGTCGGCGGCCGATTTTTCCCGGACAGCGTCAGCATGTTGCGTCCGAAGTCTCTCGACTTCGGCAGACACAACGGCCGTAAGGGCCCCCGACGCCGCACGGCCGGCGAAGTCAGCCGCCTGCAAAACACACGTAAGACCACAGCCCCAACGAAGTCGAAAAAAAAACCGAACCGAAGTCTAGCTCAATGTACCTGACTTAGTGCCTCCTTCATCTCCTCCAGCCGGCGGGACACAGCGCACGCCTCGTCCCTCACAGCAGCAAGTGCCGGCATCTCGCCGCCAGCACTAAGAGCACCACCCTTCGCCTTTGGCATTACGGCAGCCGCCTTGGTCGCCGCGGCAGGCGGAACAACGACAAGTTGACCTTCGTCCGACCCTGCGACGTATCAACAAATTAATAAAAAAAAGCCAAGCCAGCGCCTTACCAACAAGATAGTCGTCCACACTAATGTTGGTGGCGAAGTCGGCGACGCGCTTGCCCGGCGGCGGCAACCCTCGGGCCGACTTCACAGCCTCCGGCACCCTGCCGGACGCCGGTGCGGCCTTCGCAGTCTTGGAACCACCGGCGGCAGCCGCAGCCTCCGGCGCCCTGCCGGATGCAGGGATGGCCGACTTCGCCGCCAACGGCGGCTGACCTCCGCCGGGGGCCGTAGCCTTCGCAACCCCCCGCTGCCTCTTTGGCCTGGCTTCATGAAGCCTGACGACCGCCTGGCGCTTCTGCGTAGCTCCTTGGCGATCCTTGTCCATCACTGCCGACACAACAGCAGCAATATTCCGCCCGTAAGGAAACACTTTCCACTCACGAACCATGCGAGATGTAAAAAAGTCTTCACCGGCCGTGCGGGGGATAGGAACATTCCTAGGCCACCAACCCCCGGTAACCCTCAGCATCCGCGCCGAAGACTCCCGGAGCTCGGGCGAAGACATCCTTCCCCCCGGGGTTGCGCATGTCCTCATCAATTCTCTAGCAAAACCATCGGAAACCCTAAGTCCTCCCATAGCAGTACCTAGTTTCCTCTTCTTAGAGGACGGAGCGGCCACCGGCGCGGGGTCGTCTCCAGACTCTACCACCGGTTTCTTCCTGCGACGATCCACATCGTCCTGGCCGGGATAACCGCCATACGACAGTCCATTCAATTCAAAAACCCTATTCAAACGGTCATTCAACCCGCGGATATCCCAGCTACGCTGGCCCTCTGTCCTCGGCACGTACCGACCAACGATTTGCACCGCCCCATCCTCCGCCTCACGCACAAAGGTGGCCGGATCGCGGCTATGCAGATCCAGCGTGAAGACAGGACTTCGCACCAGCTTCCCACCATGGGAAGGCATCCGGCGAGGGCACACTTCGCCCAACGCCCAGCCATGCGCCAAAGGCCATACCCCGTACGCAATAAAATCCTCAACCAAATCCCGCCCACTGCTCAGGCCGGTGGCGCACCGAAGGGCCCCTTCATCTGCATCCTCCTCCGCCACTTCAAAAGGCGGGTATGCTGAGTAGAAATGCGAGCACATCTCAGACACGGGTAGCCCCGGATGGTCTTCGACGGTACCCTCCGCAACGTAGAACCAGAAATCTTGCCAATCGCCCCACTTGTTGCGGGCACAGGGAACCAACTCCACTACCTCCATCGTGGTCTTGCCGGTCTTCGGCGTAAATGTACAGGACCCAAACTGGGCAACTTCATCCCCAATCATCCTCTTCTGCCAGTGCAGGCAATAGTACTTCGCGAAGACTTCGACTGATGGCTGACCGCCGTACGAAGTCGTCGCCCAGACATACTTCGACAGTGCCACCACGGCATTCGGAGTCAGCTGATGGATCTGAACGCTAAATCTGCGCAGGACTTCTCCAACAAATCGGTGCGCAGGCAGGCGGAGACCGGCGGCGAAGAACGCCTCGAACACAACCAACTCACCTTCCGGCGCAGGGACTTCCTCCGTCCCCGGGACAGGAGCGACTCCGTTGCCAAAGTAACCCAGCCGCTGCATATCTTGCACGCGGACCGACGACATCCGCGACACACCAAAATCAACCGTATCGCCGGCGCGCAACTCCTCCGCAGCCACAGTACTCAGCGTTTCCTCAGACGACGCGTCGGCCGGCGGCGTAGCGGCAACGGAAGAAGAAGAGGTCGGCATCGCTACGTACTGTCGGCGGCGGCGGGCAGTTTGCTTCACTTGAGCCAGATCTCCGGCGAACAGGAGCAAGGAGGGCAGACGAGCAGCAAGACGGTGGAAAAGGCGGCTAGGGTTTTTATGGAGCGCGGAAGGATAAAATTCAAAACGCGCCGCCCGCCGCCCCCTTTTATACACAGGGCGCGGTGCTTCGGGAAACCCGCAGTCCAACAGTACGGTGTCAATCAACGGTCATGTCAAAAACCCCCGCGGAACCACTTCGAGCGAGGGCAGTGTCTCCACCATCTAGCGACGTCTTCGGCACCAGATGACTTAGTCGAACTGGTCCCTCGGAGGGCAAATGTTGGGGCGAAAGCGAAGACGTCACCCTCCGCTCGAGGCCTTCGCCGTGGTCGTCGGTCCAACAGAGACAAGACAACGGGCGAAGGCACCCTTCGCCCCATACGACATCAGACGAAGACCTGCGACGAGGTCATCCCACCGTGCGGCCTCGTCCAGCACAGAGGCCCACGTGTGATCCGGCCCATTGTAACGGGCCCTGCGTGGCCGCTGCATGTTACAGGCCTAATTTGTAAAGGCATCCTTGTAATTACAGTCTGTAACCCTGCTTTATGGGAATATTCTGGGGATAACCTAGGTGTCTGAGGGCACATGCGTCCTTAACACAGGACGCTGGGCACTCAGATACCTAAAAATACCCCCGCACAGTGCCCGTGAGAGGCTACGTTAACAGAGCTATTGCCATCTTGCGCGAGAACCCTGTTTACGTCATTATTCCCCCCGTTGGATCCCCTTGTGGCAGAGAGCAAGTTCCAACACCAGCCTTCGAACCTCTGATCAGTAGGGAGGCTCAGAGCCTGGTTCCTTCACGGAGAAGGATCCTTTTCGGGGTATCCCCCTTTCCCGGTCCCTGTTGTAAGAGAGAGAAAGAGGAAAAAAGGAAAAGGATTCGAAATCGAATGACGTGGCATACCTTTTTTGACGCGGTCATTATGGCGAAGGCGAAGCGTCGCTCGCTTCCCCTGTCAGAGGCGCCGCCTTTCCCGCCGCGGAGTTAATGCGACGGGGCGTGCGGTTCGCGGGGCGGCCGTTGCGCGTGCGCGAGCCGTTTCGAGGAATGGAACACGGGCGCGTCGTCTTTACGCCGTGAGAGAGGGTTCTCTCGCTGCCCCAGGATGGGACGTAAGCTTGGCTGACGACGTGACCGCTGCTCCTGCCCGCCTGCCACCGCCATTACTGCCGGCCCATTTTTGGCCGTATTGACCGTCGTGCCAGGCTGGTGCTGCCGGGTCGTGTGCTGGGTCGCCTCGAGTCGCGGCATTGGTTCTGCAGTCGAGGAGGCGCGGTAGTGGCGCGGGTGGCGGTGCAGTCGCTCGCACGCAGCATCCGACGCGCCGGTTGCATGACGCGTGGGCCTAGGCCTCCATGCTGGGTGCGTTGGAAGTCAGAGAAGTGCGCCCACTTGGCGCGGTTGCATGCCGCCTTCATGGCTTGTAACCGCTGGGCGGTTGCATGCACCGCGCGCGGTAGTTTGGCTTCTTCTGCTCTGGGCCGGCTTGCATGACGTGTGGGACCCAGCCCCCGCGCCGTAGGGGGAGGACCTTGGAGCGTGTTGGAGAAGACTCAGCCCATGACGGCTGGGGACGCAAGTAGGGAGAGTCGCCTTTAAAAGGAGGGTGACCCCCTTGAAAGGCGACCATGTCTTCACGCTCCCTTATGCATCGTGTCTTTCCACCTTCTGAGCCCCCGGATGGGGAATGCCCACAGTCCTTCCGCCTTGTCGTTGGGGGGGAACGCAACTCCATGGGAGTTGGTACCTTTCAGCCATCGTTCGGCTTCAAGGATTTTCATCATGCAGCCCGACTGCACCCCTCCGTCGGCGGTCACCCAAGACGGTGACCTCCAGCCCCTGGATGGGGAGAGGCAAGCCGGGCTGTGATCTTGGTCCCGCCCTCAGCTTCAAGGATGTTCATCGTCCTTGCTGGGGCGGAGAGCGAGGCGAGCCGGGGCTCTACCTCCCGCGCGGGCCGGCTGGCCACCTCTTCTTCCAGCTTCTGGTGGTGGCAACCATCCTCCAGCTCTGCGGAGGAGGCGTCCTCCAGCCATGCTGGGGAAGGCGAACTGTTGCTGCCCAGCTAGGATGCAACATTCCGCCCTCTTCCTCGCTTTTGTGGCGAGGACAGGAACGAGGACCTGCCGGTGCGCTTCGGAGCGGCCCGCTCTTTGGCTTTGATGGCTGGTTCGCGTCCCTTGAGCGGGAACGCGAACGAGAGCCTTCCGGCGGCCGCGTCCATCCTGGGACCATGGCTGCTGCTGCAGAGGTCGCTGGCGAGTCCCCCGGAACTCGTCGCCCTCCAGGCTTCCCGGTGTGGAGGTTGTTCATACCCGCGGGGACGGAACCGGAGTTCCGTTTGTAATGGCACTGTGAATGCCAGTGTTTTTGTTCATTGTGGCTATCGAGGCCTGAACATGTATGTAATTTTGGGCACGGAGCCGTGTTTTTCCTCATTTTCGAGCACTAAGACTCGCCTGTTGGTTGTCTGAACCGCTTCACCAAGCGTGAGTTGCCCCGTGTAAAGGTGACGAGTGAGGTATCCGTATCCCGGAGGCGTAGGAGTCCCTCGGCTCGGTCAGCCTTATCGTCCGAGGCTTCTCTTGCTTAGTTAAAGGAACCCCTCGGTCGCTCTTCGATGAGCCGAGGCTAGGGGTAGCGGTGTCAGTACGAACAGAGGCAGAGTTGGCTCGAAAAGAAGACCTGGTCGGCCAGAGCCTGGCCGGGTCGTCCGTTAGCGGGACCGACGCCGGAGTTGATCTTCCGAGTTCTCGGGCCGGGCTGATGTCTTCGGGGGATAGCTGGCCCGGGGCCTCGGGGTGACCAGCCGAGCCGCCTGCTCGGGCCGGATTCTCGGAGAAGACCCGGGCGGCGATGGACCGAGCGTGATGACGAAGTCGTCCTTTGGAGTGGAGACCCTCGGACAGCGTCGCCGTCCGAGGCCAGGTCGGACCTCGCCGAAGGTGTAGCTGACGCCGAGGGTGCTGCTGCTCCCTTCAACCGTCAAGATCCGAGCCTGCAGGATCGGATTATCTTGTAGTGTGTGTTTTCTGTGGCCGCCGAGGCCCAAACACACCCTCGCCGTGTTGTAAAGCTGCGTTTCTTTTCCTCTTGTTTTGAGTATCTAGACTTTTTCGTCGGTAACAGAATTGTCTGTGTGAGTGAGAGTTGCTTCTCGCGGAAGGTGATGAGTGAGGTATCCGTATCCCGGAGGCATAGGAGTCCCTCGGCTCAGTCGGCCTTGCCGCTTACGCGCACTCTTACCCGTCCATAGGGTTCTGTCACCGACGCAGTCGAGAAGGTTCGAAGAATCGCTTCGGCAGAGGAGCTTTCGAACATGAAGACTTGTTTGGTCCGCGGAATCACTTATCCGAACGTGAGTTACTTATCGCAGAAGGTGATGAGTGAGGTATCCGTATCCCGGAGGCGTAGGAGTCCCTCGGCTCGGTCAACCTTGGCTGCTTACGTGTACTCCATCGTTTTCGGGATCCACTTTCGAAGTAGTCGAAAAGCACGAAAGACATTCTGGTAGAAAGGATCTTTTTTTCGAGGAAAAAATTCGACGCAGAGGGGGTTCCCCCCTTTTAGCCCCCGAGGGAGGGTCGGGCTTTGCCGAGGCAAGCCGACCCTTCCTTGATGACTAAACTTTGCGTGGGAGCGAGGTATATGAACAACTTGAAAACATCTTAAGGGTAGAAGCGACGTAGCTGTTGGATGTTCCAAGCATTGCTGTAGACCTCGCCTTGACTGTTGGCCAGCTTGTACGTTCCGGGCTTCAGAACTTTGGCGATGATGAACGGCCCCTCCCAGGGGGGCGTGAGCTTGTGCCGCCCTCGGGCGTCTTGTCGCAGTCGAAGCACCAGGTCGCCCACCTGGAGGTCTCGGGACCGGACCCCTCGGGCATGGTAGCGTCGCAGGGACTGCTGGTACCGCGCCGAGTGCAGCAAGGCCTTGTCCCGAGCCTCTTCCAGCTGGTCCAGTGAGTCTTCTCGATTAACTTGGTTGCTTTGGTCAGCGTAGGCCCTCGTCCTCGAGGAACTGTATTCCAGGTCTGTGGGCAAGATGGCCTCGGCCCCATAGACTAGAAAGAACGACGTGAAGCCCGTGGCCCGACTCGGTGTTGTCCTCAGGCTCCAGACCACCGAGGGGAGTTCCTTCATCCATCGCTTGCCGAACTTGTTGAGGTCGTTGTAGGTCCGAGGCTTGAGTCCTTGTAGAATCATGCCGTTGGCATGCTCTACTTTCCCATTCGACATGGGGTGAGCCACGGCGGCCCAGTCCACCCGGATGTGGTGATCCTCGCAGAAGTCCAGGAACTTCCTGCCGGTGAACTGGGTGCCGTTGTCGGTGATGATGGAGTTCGGGACCCCGAAGCGATGGATGATGTTGGTGAAGAACGCCACCGCCTGCTCGAACCTGATGCTGTTCAGGGGTCGGACCTCGATCCACTTGGAGAATTTGTCGATGGCGACCAACAGGTGCGTGTAGCCCGCGGGTGCCTTCTGCAAGGGGCCAACGAGGTCCAGACCCCACACAGCAAAAGGCCAGGTGATGGGTATCGTTTGCAGAGCCTGGGCAGGTAGGTGGGTCTGCCTTGCGTAGAATTGACACCCTTCGTAGGTGCGGACAATTCTAGTGGCGTCGGCCACCGCCGTCGGCCAGTAGAATCCTTGCCGAAAAGCGTTTCCGACAAGGGCTCGAGGCGCTGCGTGATGGCCGCAAGCCCCCGAGTGTATCTCTCGTAGGACTTCCTGACCCTCGGCGATGGAGATGCATCACTAGAGGATGCCTGAGGGGCTGCGGTGGTAGAGCTCCTTCCCATCTCCCAGCAAGACGAACGACTTGGCGCGCCGCGCCAACCGCCGAGCTTCGGCTCGGTCGGGGGGTAGCTCTCCTTGGTGGAGATATTGCAGGTATGGGGTCTGCCAGTTTTGATCAGGCGTGACCCCGCTTCGCTCCCCCCCGACGTGCAGTGTCTCGCCCTCGGGGGCCAAGGGTACCTCGGGCTGAACCGAGGGTGCCTCGGGCCGAGCCGAGGGTGCCTCGGACTGAGCCGAGGGTGCCTCAGGCTCGGGCGTGTCGTCGATCTTGACGGAAGGTTGATGCAGGTCTCGGGAGAAGACGTCCGGGGGAACCGTTGTTCGCCCCGAGGCTATTTTAGACAGCTCATCCGCAGTCTCGTTGTAGCGCAGGGCGATGTGGTTGAGCTCGAGCCCGTAGAACTTGTCCTCCAGGCACCAAACCTCATCGCAGTAGGCCTCCATCTTCGGGTCGCGGTAGTGGGAGTTCTTCATGACTTGGTCGATGACGAGCTGCGAGTCACCGCGAGCGTCGAGGCGTCGGACCCCTAGCTCGATGGCGATCCGTAACCCGTTGACCAGAGCCTCGTACTCAGCCACATTGTTGGACGCCGGGAAATGGAGGCGTAGCACGTAGCGTAGGTGCTTCCCGAGGGGCGAGATGAAGAGTAGGCCTGCGCCGGCTCCTGTCTTCATCAGCGACCCGTCGAAGAACATGGTCAAGAGCTCCGGTTGGATCGGAGCTGTTGGGAGCTGGGTGTCGACCCATTTAGCCACGAAGTCCGCCAGGACCTGGGACTTGATGGCCTTCCGAGGGGCGAACGAGATTGCTTCGCCCATAATTTCCACCGCCCACTTTGCGATTCTACCCGAGGCCTCTCGGCACTGGATGATCTCCCCCAGGGGGAAGGATGACACCACAGTTACCGGATGAGACTCGAAGTAGTGTCGCAGCTTCCGCCGCGTCAGGATCACCGCGTACAGCAGCTTCTGAACTTGTGGGTAGCGGATCTTGGTTTCGTACAGTACCTCGCTGACGAAGTAGACTGGCCTCTGAACGGGCAATGCATGCCCCTCTTCTTGCCTCTCGACCACAATCGCGGCGCTAACCACCTGAGTGGTTGCGACGACGTAGATCAGGAGGGCTTCTCCGACAGCTGGGGGCACCAAGATAGGCGCATTCGTGAGGAGCGCCTTCAGGTTCCCGAGGGCTTCCTCGGCCTCAAGGGTCCAAGTGAAGCACTCGGCCTTCCTTAAGAGGCGGTACAGAGGCAGACCTCTTTCGCCGAGGCGTGAGATGAAGCGGCTTAGAGCCGCGAGACATCCCATGACCCTCTGTACGCCTTTTAAGTCTTTGATGGGCCCCATGCTGGTGATGGCTGCGATCTTCTCCGGGTTGGCTTTGATGCCCCGCTCGGAGACGATGAACCCCAAGAGCATGCCTCGGGGCACCCCGAAGACACACTTTTCGGGATTGAGCTTCACGCCTTTCGCCTTGAGACATCGGAATGTCACTTCAAGGTCGGAAAGGAGGTCGGAGGCTTTCCTCGTCTTGACTATGATGTCATCGACGTAGGCCTCGACCGTCCGGCCAATGTGTTCGCCAAACACATGGTTCATGCACCGCTGGTACGTCGCGCCCGCATTCCTCAAGCCGAACGACATGGTGACATAGCAGTACATGCTGAAGGGCGTGATGAAAGAAGTCGCGAGCTGGTCGGACTCCTTCATCCTGATTTGGTGATACCCGGAGTAGGCATCGAGGAAAGACAGGGTTTCGCACCAGCAGTGGAATCCACGATTTGATCGATGCGAGGCAGAGGGTAGGGAACCTTCGGACATGCTTTATTTAGACCAGTGCAGTCTACACACATCCGCCATTTCCCTCCTTTCTTTCTCACAAGCACAGGGTTGGCAAGCCATTCGGGATGGAATACCTCTTTGATGAACCCTGCCGCCATTAGCTTGTGGATCTCCTCGCCTATGGCTCTGCGCTTCTCTTCATCGAATCGGCGCAGAGGCTGCTTGACGGGTCGGGCTCCGGCTCGGATGTCCAGCCAGTGCTCGGCGACATCCCTCGGTATGCTGGGCATGTTCGAGGGACTCCACGCGAAGACGTCGGCGTTCGCGCGGAGAAAGTCGACGAGCACTGCTTCTTATTTGGGACCGAGCTCGGAGCTGATCCGGATCTGCTTGGTGGCGTCGCTGCAGGGGTCGAGGGGGACGGACTTAACCGTCTCCGCTGGCTCGAAGTTGCCGGCATGACGCTTCACGTCTGGCACCTCCTTAGAGAGGCTCTCCAGGTCGGCGATGAGGGCCTCGGACTCGGCGAGGGCCTCGGCATACTCCACGCACTCCATGTCGCATTCGAACGCGTGTTTGTACGTGGGGCCGACGGTGATGACCCCGTTGGGGCCCGGCATCTTGAGCTTGAGGTAGGTGTAGTTGGGGACGGCCATGAACTTCGCGTAGCATGGCCTTCCTAGTACCGCATGGTAGGTTCCTCGGAACCCGACCACCTCGAACGTTAGGGTCTCCCTTCGGAAGTTGGAGGGTGTTCCGAAGCAGACGGGTAGGTCGAGTTGTCCGAGGGCTGGACGCGCTTCTCGGGGATGATCCCATGGAAAGGCGCAGCGCCTGCCCGGACCGAGGACAGATCGACATGCGGGAGCCCGAGGGTCTCGGCGTAGATGATGTTGAGGCTGCTGCCTCCGTCCATGAGGACCTTGGTGAGCCTGACGTCGCCGATGATGGGGTCGACAACGAGCGGGTATTTTCCCGGGCTCGGCACGTGGTCGGGGTGGTCGGCTTGGTCGAAGGTGATGGGCTTGTCGGACCAGTCTAGGTAGACTAGCGCCGCCACTTTCACCGAACAGACCTCCCGACGCTCTTGCTTGCGGTGCCGAGCCAAGGCGTTCGCCGCTTGCCCACCGTAGATCATGAAGCAGTCGCGGACCTCGGGGAACTCTCCTGCCTGGTGATCTTCCCTCTTGTCGTCGTCGCGAGCCCTGCCACCCTCCGCGGGTGGCCCGACCCTGTGGAAGTGGCGCCGAAGCATGGCGCACTCCTCAAGGGTGTGCTTGACGGGCCCCTGGTGATAGGGGCACGACTCCTTAAGCATCTTGTCGAAGAGGTTGGCACCTCCGGGGGTTTCCGAGGGTTCTTATACTCGGCGGCGGCGATAAGGTCCGCGTCGGCGGCGTCGCGTTTCGCTAGCGACTTCTTCTTGCCCTTCTTCTTGGCGCCGCGCTGAGTTGACGCCTCGGGGGCATCTTCCGGTGGGCGGCCCTGGGGCTGCTTGTCCTTCCGGAAGATAGCCTCGACCGCCTCCTGGCCAGAGGCGAACTTGGTGGCGATGTCCATCAGCTCGCTCGCCCTGGTGGGGGTCTTGCGACCCAGCTTGCTCACCAGGTCGCGGTAGGTGGTGCCGGCGAGGAACGCGCCGATGACATCCGAGTCGGTGATGTTGGGCAGCTCGGTGCGCTGCTTCGAGAATCGCTGGATGTAGTCCCGGAGAGACTCTCCCGGCTGCTGTCGACAGCTTCGGAGGTCCCAGGAATTCCCAGGGCGCACGTACGTGCCCTGGAAATTGCCGGCGAAGGCTTGGACCAGGTCATCCCAGTTGGAGATCTGCCCCAGAGGCAGGTGGTCCAACCAGGCGCGAGCGGTGTCGGAGAGGAACAGGGGGAGGTTGCGGATGATGAGGTTGTCATCGTCCGTTCCGCCCAGTTGGCAAGCTAGCTGGTAGTCCGCGAGCCACAGCTCCGGTCTCGTCTCCCCCGAGTACTTTGTGATGGTAGTCGGGGGTCGGAACCGGGTCGGGAACGGCGCCCGTCGTATGGCCCGGCTGAAGGCTTGCGGACCGGGTGGTTTGGGCGAGGGACTTCGATCCTCCCCGCTGTCGTAGCGTCCCCCACGCCTGGGGTGGTAGCCTCGGCGCACCCTCTCGTCGAGGTGGGCCCGACGGTCGCGGTGATGGTACTCGTTGCTGAGGCGACCCGGGGCCGCAGGCGCTGTGTTGCGCGTGCGCCCGGTGTGGACCGAGGCTTCCCGCATGAATCGGGAAGTCGTGGCATGATGTTCCGAGGGGTACCCCTGCCTTCGAAAGGCGGAGCTCTCGGCCCGTCGGACCGCGGCACCTTCCAGGAGATTCTTGAGCTCTCCCTAGATTCGCCGCCCCTCGGTGGTTGATGGCTCTGGCATCGCACGGAGGAGCATTGCTGCTGCAGCCAGGTTCTGGCCGACCCCACTGGAAGCGGGTGGCGGCCTCATCCTGACATCGTTGGCGATGCGGTGCTGGAAGCCCTAGGGTAGATGACGCATTTCTCCGGCCGGAGGTTGGCCCGCCCATTCCTGCACGACGTCCCGGCGAATCGGCTCAAGCGCTCCTGCTCCCTCGTCGAGCCTGGCCTGCACCCCACGGATTTGCTCGAGGTGTGGGTCATGGCCCCCCGCCTGAACGGGGACCACAGCTAGCTCCCGTGGGATGTCAACGCGAGGCACCGGCCTAGGGAGATCATCGTCCTCCGGCATGCCAAGATGGTTGCCTTCGGAGGGACCCCCTAGATCGATGAGGAAACATTCGCGGCTTGGGCTGCAGTCCTCATCGCCGAGGCTGCTGCTACCATCGGAACAGTCGGAAAGGCAGTAGTCGCATGCGGTCATGAAGTCCCGCATGGCACTGGGGTTGCCAAGTCCAGAGAAATCCCAACAGAAGTCGAGCACGTCGTCTTCCTCGGACCCAGAGGGCCCATAGGTCGAGACGTCCGTCAGCTGGTCCTAGGGTGACAGCATACGAAACCCCAGAGGGTTTGGACTCGCCTCTATGAGAGCGCCCGCCAAAGCGAAGTCGCTTGGCGGGTCGAGGCTGAATCCAAGGGGCGTGAGATGGGAATCGGTCGATACCTCTTGGTCGACGGGCGGTGATGAAGTCATGTCGGGGACTGACCGCACCGTCGTCTCAAGTACGAGGGTGACGTCCAGCAAGCCTTTCGCGAGCGTGCTGGCGTCGTCCGTTTGCTCGGAATCGGCGCGTTGCGGGGAGACGGCGCTCGTCCTCGTCTCAAACGCGAGGTCGATGCCCGACGCGCCCCCCGTTGGGGCGCTGGCGCCGTCGACTCGCTCGACAGCCGACGAGGCGCTACCTCCTGCTTGGCCTTGGTTGCCCCACCTCCCCCTCCGTCGGCGGGGGAGAGGACGGGGTGAGCTCGAATGTTGTTCTTCCACCACGCGGGGAAGACGTCGTCGATTCCGCCACCGGCGAGCGGGCTATCGGCCGCCATTGTCGCTGTCGCACGGCGGTGGAAGGAGTATCATGTCGTAGCTGCCGTCGAGGGACATGAACTCAAGGCTCCCGAAACGGAGCACCGTCCCGGGTCGGAGAGGTTGCTGGAGACTACCCATTTAGAGCTTGACGGGAAGCTGTTCGTCAACACGCAGCAGGCCCCTACCTGGCGCGCCAACTGTCGGCGTTTCGAGACCGGGGGGGTCCCTGGGCCGACGAGTGAATGTCGCCACGTGCCCTAGCCCAGATGGGTCGGCGCGAGGCCAAGCGCGAAGGGGGGAAGTGAGGTGGCCGAGATGGGCGTGAGAGAGGTGGAAATCCCGCGGCCTTCATGTTCGTCCCACGCCCAGGTCGGGTGCGCTTGCAGTAGGGGGTTACAAGCGTCCACACGGGAGAGGGAGCGAGCGGCCTCACGTGAGCGCCTGTCTCGTCCTCGTCCCCGCGTGGCCAACCCTCTCTAAGAGGGCCCTGGTCCTTCCTTTTATAGGCGTAAGGAGAGGATCCAGGTGTACAATGGGAGGTGTAGCAGAGTGCTACGTGTCTAGCGGAGGAGAGCTAGCGCCCTGAGTACATGCCATCGTGGCGGCCGGAGAGGTTTTGGCGCCCGGTTCGTGTGATGTCGTGGCCATCGGAGGAGCGCTGGAGCCTGGCGGAGGGACAACTGTTGGGGCTGTCGAGTCCTTGCTGATGTTGTCTTGCTTCTGTAAGGGGGCGGAGAGCTGCCGTCGTCAGGGAGCGTGCGGGGCGCCATCATTGCCTATCTGGCGGAGTGAGCCAGATGGGACGCCGGTCTTGTTCCCCGTAGCCTGAGTCAGCTTGGGGCAGGGTAATGATGGCGCCTCCCGTTGACGTGGCCGGCCCGCGCCCTAGGTTGGGCGATGTGGAGGCTCCTCCGAGGTCGAGGTCGAGTCTGTCTTCCGTGGCCGTGGTCGAGTCCAAGCCCCTGGGTCGGGCGAGGCGGAAACCGTCGGCTGAGGCCAGGGCTGAGTTCGAGTCCTGGGGTCGGGCGAAGCGGAGTTCGTCGTCTTCTGGGGCTGAGCCTAAGTCCGAGCCCTGGGTCGGGCGGAGCGGAGTTCGTCGTCTTCCGGGGCTTAGCCCGAGTCCGAGCCCTGGGTCGGGCGGAGCAGAGTTCGCCGTCTTCCGGGGCTGAGCCCGAGTCCGAGCCCTAGGTCGGGCGGAGCGGAGTTCGCCGTCTTCCGGGGCTGAGCCCGAGTCCGAGCCCTGGGTCGGGCGGAGCGGAGCTTCCTATGGCGCCTGAGGTCGGGCCTGACTGCCTGTCAGCCTCACTCTGTCAGGTGGCACTGCAGTCGGTGCGGCGCAGGCGGCGCTGTCCTTCTGTCAGGTCGGTCAGTGGAGCGGCGAAGTGACTGCGGTCACTTCGGCTCTATCGACTGAAGGGCGCGCATCA
The DNA here is from genome assembly GCA_029449295.1 of Zea luxurians. Classification (NCBI taxonomy): domain Eukaryota; kingdom Viridiplantae; phylum Streptophyta; class Magnoliopsida; order Poales; family Poaceae; genus Zea; species Zea luxurians. The sequence goes on along the minus strand of JAOPSE010000205.1, from coordinate 117,240 downwards.
CGATAATAGTGTCAGGCCACCTTTGCATTAAATGCTCCTGCGATTTGGTCAGTCGGCGCGGCGATTTGGTCAGGGTCGCTTCTTAGCGAAGACAGGGCCTCGGGCGAGCCGGAAATGTGTTCGTCGCTGGAGGGGGGCCTCGGGCGAGACGGAGACCCTCCGGGGTCGGCTGCCCTTGTCCAAGGCTAGGCTCGGGCGAGGCGTGATCGAGTCCCTCGGATGGACCGATCCCTGACTTAATCGCACCCATTAGGCCTTTGCAGCTTTATGCTGATGGGGGTTACCAGCTGAGAATTAGGAGCCTTGAGGGTACCCCTAATTATGCTCCCCGACACTATCGCACGCTAGCTCTAGCCTCTAGCTGAGTGTTAGGTACCGAGATGTAATCAGGAGGAGAGCTCATATGCAGGGGTCGTGTGTGGGCCATCGTGTGGGTCGTGTGTGGCCACGGCGTGTGAGAGAGGTTAAAAGTTGTAAGCACGATCGGGAGGGGGGAACATCCAGAGAGACTTGTGTTAGCATCTTCTTACCCAACCCTTCTCCTCTTCCTCCTATTCTCATTCTCCTCCCTAATACCTTGTGAACTCGGTTACTTCTGAGCAATACAAATAGGTCACTAACAATTGGTATTAGAGACAACGATCACGGGCTAGATCACCTATTCTACACCCGCGCGCCAGACGTACTGGGGCCATGGAACCTAATTTGAAGACGGCGATTGAGGAGCAGTCCAAGCTCCTATGCGAGATCTGTGATCAGCTCTCAGCACAGGATGCACGACGGGCTTTCCTCAAGTCTGGTGTTGCTTGTCACGCAGTGCCGATCTAGGCCTTGGAGACGTCGATGGTGGGTGTGCCGATTCCGTCCATCGATGCCCAAGTGCCCACCACCATCGAGCGCCTCGATGTCGTGGAGCCTGCTGCGGCAACTCGCGTTGGCACACAGAAGTCGTGGCGGCCGCGCGTCGAGGCCCGCGCATCGGTCCACCTCTTCGACAGCAGTGACGACTCCGACGAGCTGCGTTACGAGGAGCCCATCATCGCCAACAACTGGGGTGGACTCTTCGATGGCGATGACGCCACCAAGCTGCCCACCATCTGTTCGATTTTGGGCCTCACCGAGCACGCTGCTCACTTCTAGGCAGACTGTGGCATCGAGTTCCCCGATGCACCCGTGGCCGGGAGCTGCCTCATCTCCACTAACTCTGACGTGCTGCTCGTCGCCAACCTCATTAGAGGTGGACCGCCCTCCATCGACGGCCAGTCCGCCTCCCTCATCCTGTTCATCCACGATGTCGCCACCCAGTTCTGTAACCAGGAAGTCGAGCACCTTAGGGCGATCAGGCAGACGGTGAGGGGATTCCCACGTCTGTTGTTGGACATCAGCGCAACTAACTTTGGCAACGTCATAAAGCTACCGGTGGGACTGTTGGTGGTGGAGTCGACACTAGATGCTGTGATCCGGACGTTGTTGTACAAACGTGGGGCAGTGTATGTGGTGAGCTACGCTGGCGGGGTGGTAGAGATCACGACGTGCATCTTAGACCTCTAGTACTCGCTAGGGAGGATGGGCGTGGAAGACAAGGTTCCTACATCGCCCACCAAGTGTTTGATGAATTGCTTGGCAACAATTGTGTCTGTGTTGCATGATGCCATGAACATGACTATTGATTTTGAAGTTTGTTACATCAACAGTAGCGGCTCCCTTCTGGTGATTGACAGAGGCAACCAAGCAATTCGAGAGATTCAGCTCCACTTTGATGATTGTGTGTCCCAATATGAAGCCGGTTTTCCTCTCGGAGTGGCACTCCTTGTTGTTGCCGCATTCTTTGGCTACATGCGTGCATTGCTCCAACACCGAGTTTTAGAGACAACACCCATTTCATTGGAGATTTCGCTGGAGGGTGGTACGAATCGTCCTATGCCCTAGCCAAATTTTGCTTTGAGTTGTATAAGTGCTGCAATTTTATATTTCAGCCGGTCACTTAAACCTCCATGCCACCTCTAAGTCCAACTCATGAATATTGTTCAGTTATCAGGAAGCAACCTATGGTCCCTAGTGACTGGTGGGTTGAGGACTTTTGTGAGCTTGAAGTGAATTTGTACAAGTGTGTGATCAACCATCAAAACAAAGGGAAGCACGCCAGTTGTTGCCATTGGAGAAGCTTTGAGGGCCTACGCATACCAATGGCAGCTTGGCTCCCTTGAAGATGTGGTGAGCAATGGAGTTAATTGCACAAATCATCGTGTACTTATTGATGCCATTGTATTTCTCTTGCCCGTTGAGGATGGCTTGGTGTCATGTGATTTTCTTCTGAAGCTGCTCAGAGCTGTATGTGCAAACCAGAATAGTGGGCCTGGAAATAGAACATAAGATATTGAGATATTCCTGGTTGCTACACGAGTTTCTGATCTCTCAGGACTTGGTGATATTATTTGTCGGGGACCATAATTAGGGGTACCCTCAAGACGCCTAATTCTCAGCTGGTAACCCCCATCAGCATAAAGCTGCAGAGGCCTGATGGGTTTGATTAAGTCAGGGATCAGTCCATACGAGCGACTTGATCACGCCACGCCCGAGCCTAGCCTCGGGCGAGGGCAGCCGACCCTGAGATGACTCCGTCTCGCCTGAGGTCTCCTCTTTCACGGCAGACGCATCACCGGCTCGCCCGAGGCCCCGCCTTCGATAAGAAGAAACCCTGACTAAATCACCGCGCCAACCGACCCAGTCACCGGGGCGTTTAACACAAAAGGTAAGACCGACGGGCGACCAGACTTCGCCAGAGATGCCATAGGAGGCTCTGCCCGACCCAGGGCTCGGACTCGGGCTAAGGCCCCGGAAGACGGCGAACTCCGCTCCGCCCGACCCAGGGCTCGGACTCGGGCTAAGGCCCCGGAAGACGGCGAACTCCGCTCCGCCCGACCCAGGGCTCGGACTCGGGCTAAGGCCCCGGAAGACGGCGAACTCCACTCCGCCCGACCCAGGGCTCGGACTCGGGCTAAGGCCCCGGAAGACGACGAACTCCGCCTCGCCCAACCCAGGGCTCGGACTCCGCCTCAGCCTCTGCCGAACAATCTCCGCCTCGCCCGACCCAGGGCTCGGACTCTGCCTCTGTCTTGCAGGACGGACTCGACCTCGGCTTCGGAGGAACCTCCACGACGCCCGACCTAGGACACGAGACCGCCACGTCAACAGGAAACGTCATCATCACTCTGCCCTGAGCCGACTTGGGTCGCAGAGAACAAGACCGGCGTCCCATCTGGCCAGCAACGCCAGATAGGCAATGATGGCGCCCCGCTAGACCATGACGACGGCGGCTCTCAGCTCCCTTACGAAAGCAGGAGGACGTCAGCAAGGACCTAGCCACTCCGACAGCTGTCCCTCCGTCCGGCTCCGTTACTCCTCCAACAGCCACGACGCCACACCAACAGGGTGCCAAGATCTCTCCGGCTGCCACCTTGGCATGTACTTAGGGCGCTAGCTCTCCCTCGCTAGACACGTAGCACCTTGCTACACCCCCATCTTGTACACCTGGATCCTCTCCTTACGACTATAAAGGGAAGGACCAGGGCCTTCTTAGAGAAGGTTGGCCTCGCGGGGACGAAGGGCAGGGGCAGGCGCTCTCTCGGGGCCGCCCGCTCCCCTCACCTCGCGCGGACGCTTGTAACCCCCTACTGCAAGCGCACCCGACCTGGGCGCGGGGCGAACACGAAGGCCGCGGGAATTCTCCGACTCCCTCACGACCCGGCTCCGGCCACCTCGCTCTCTCTCTCTCTCCCCCTTTCGCGCTCGCCCACGCGCTCGACCCATCTGGGCTGGGGCACGCGGCACACTCACTCGTCGGCTCGGGGACCCCCCGGTCTCGGAACGCCGACAGTTGGCGCGCCAGGTAGGGGCACGCTGCGTGTTGACGAGCAGTTTCCCGTCAAGCTCCAGATGGGCAGTCTCCAACGACCTCTTCAACCCGGGACGGTGCTCCGTTTCGGGAGCCTCGAGTTCATGTCTCTCGACAGCAGCTACGACATGATGCTCCTTCCACCGCCGCGCGACAGCGACAATGGTGGCGGACAACCCGCCCGCCAGCGGCGGAATCGACGACGCCTTTCCCGCGTGGGGGAAGGACGACTTTCGAGCTCGCCCCATCCTCTCCCTCGCCATCGGAGGAGGAAGAGGAGGGGCAACCAGGGCCGAGCGGGAGGCCGCGCTCCAACGGCTGTCGAGCAAATAGACATCCCCGGCGCCTCAACGGAGGACACGCTAAGCGTTGCCCTCGCGTTCGAGGCGAAGGCGAGCGTCATCCCCCCGCAACACGTCGACCCCGAGCAGATGGACGACGCCAGCACGCTCACGGAGGGCCTGCAGGACGTCGCCCTCGTACCCAAGACGATGGCGCGGTCAGCCCCCGACGTGACTTCGTCGCTCCTCGTCGACAAAAAGGTACCGACTGCTCCCCATCTTTCGTCATTTCGACTCGACCTCAGCCCGCCTGGCGACCTCGCTTTGGCGGGCGCTCACATTGAGGCGAGTGCAACCTCTCTGGGGTTTCGTGTGCGGTCGCCTTGGGACCGATTGACGGGTGTCTCGACCTACGGACCCTCTGGGTCCGAGGAAGATGACGACCCCAGCATCTGCTGGGATTTCTCCGGATCTGGCAACCCTAGTGCCATGCGGGACTTCATGACCGCATGTGACTACTGCCTCTCCGACTGTTCCGACGGCAGCCGCAGCCTTGGCGACAAGGACTGCGGCCCGAGCCGCGAATGTTTCCACATCGAGCTAGGGGATCCCTCCGGAGGCGGCTGTCTCGGCATGCCGGAGGATGGTGATCCCCCTAGGCCAGCGCCTCGCGCCGACATCCCGCGGGAGCTAGCTGTGGTCCCCGTTCCGGCGGGGGGTCACGACCCACAGCTCGAGCAAGTCCGCGGGGCGCAGGCCGGGCTCGATGAGGAAGCAGGAGCGCTCGAGGTAATCCGCCAGAACATCGGGCAGGTATGGGCGAGCCAGCCCCCGGCCGGAGGAATACGTCACCTGCCCCAAGGTCTCCAGCACCGCATCACCAACGATGCCAGGGTCAGACCGCCACCCGCATCCGGCGGGACCGGTCAGGACCTGGCCGCCGCAGCGATGCTCCTCCGCGCGATGCCGGAGTCATCAACCACCGAGGGTCGGCGAATCCAGGGAGAACTCAAGCATCTCCTGGAAGGCGCTGCGGCCCGGCGGGCCGAAAGCTCTGCCTCCCGAAGGCAGGGGTACCCCTCGGAACCTCGTGCCGCGACTTCCCGACTCACGCGGGAAGCCTCGGTTTACACCGGGCGCACGCGCAACACCGCGCCTGCGGCCCCGGGCCCCCTCGGCGACGAACACCCTCATCGCGACCGTCGGGCACGCCTCGACGAAAGGGTGCGCCGAGGCTATCACCCCAGGCGTGGGGGACGCTACGACAGCGGGGAGGATCGGAGTCCCTCGCCCGAACCACCCGGTCCGCAGGTCTTCAGCCGAGCCATTCGGCGGGCGCCGTTTCCGCCCCGATTCCGACCCCCGACTACCATCACAAAGTACTCGGGGGAAACGAGACCGGAATTGTGGCTTGCGGACTACCGCCTGGCCTGTCAACTGGGTGGGACGGACGATGACAACCTCATCATCCGCAACCTTCCCCTGTTCCTCTCCGACACCGCTCGTGCCTGGTTGGAGCACCTGCCTCCGGGGCAGATTTCCAACTGGGAAGATCTGGTCCAGGCTTTTGCCGGCAACTTCCAGGGCACGTACGTGCGCCCCGGGAATTCCTGGGACCTCCGAAGCTGTCGGCAACTGCCGGGAGAGTCTCTCCGGGACTACATCCGGCGGTTCTCGAAGCAGCGCACCGAGCTGCCCAACGTCACCGACTCCGATGTCATCGGCGCGTTCCTCGCCGGCACCACCTGCCGTGACCTGGTGAGCAAGTTGGGTCGCAAGACCCCCACCAGGGCGAGCGAGCTGATGGACATCGCCACCAAGTTCGCCTCCGGCCAGGAGGCGGTAGAGGCCATCTTCCGAAAGGACAAGCAGCCCCAGGGCCGCCCGTCGGAAGATGCTCCCGAGGCGTCTACTCCGCGCGGCGCCAAGAAGAAAGGCAGGAGGAAGTCGCAAGCGAAACGCGACGTTCCCGATGCAGACCTTGTCGCCGCCGCCGAGCACAAGAACCCTCGGAAGCCCCCCGGAGGCGCCAACCTCTTCGACAAGGCACTCAAGGAGACGTGCCCCTACCATCAGGGGCCCGCCAAGCACACCCTCGAGGAGTGCGTCATGCTTCGGCGCCACTTCCACAGGGCCGGGCCACCTGCAGAGGGTGGCAAGGCCCGCGACGACGACAAAAGAGAGGATCGCCAAGCAGGAGAGTTCCCAGAGGTCCGCGACTGCTTCATGATCTACGGAGGGCATGCGGCGAATGCCTCGGCTCGGCATCGTAAGCAAGAGCGTCGGGAGGTCTGCTCGGTGAAGGTGGCGGCACCAGTCTACCTAGACTGGTCCGACAAGCCCATCACCTTCGACCGGGACGACCACCCCGACCACGTGCCGAGCCCGGGGAAGTACCCGCTCGTCGTCGACCCCGTCATCGGCGACGTCAGGCTCACCAAGGTCTTGATGGATGGGGGCAGCTGCCTCAACATCATTTACGCTGAGACCCTCAGGCTCCTGCGCGTCGATCTGTCATCCGTCCGAGCAGGCGCTGCGCCCTTCCACGGGATCATCCCCGGGAAGCGCGTCCAGCCCCTCGGACAGCTCGACCTCCCTGTCTGCTTCGGAACACCCTCCAACTTCCGAAGGGAGACTTTGACGTTCGAGGTGGTCGGGTTCCGAGGAACCTACCACGCAGTATTGGGAAGGCCATGCTACACGAAGTTCATGGCCATCCCCAACTACACCTACCTGAAGCTCAAGATGCCGGGCCCCAACGGGGTCATCACCGTCGGCCCCACGTACAAACACGCATTCGAATGCGATGTGGAGTGCGTAGAGTACGCCGAGGCCCTCGCCGAGTCCGAGGCCCTCATCGCCGACCTGGAAAGCCTCTCCCGAGAGGTGCCGGACGTGAAGCGACATGCCGGCAACTTCGAGCCAGCAGTGACGGTTAAGGCCGTCCCTCTCGACCCCAGTGGCGACACCTCCAAGCAGATTCGGATCGGATCCGGGCTCGACCCCAAATAGGAAGCAGTGCTCGTCGACTTTCTCCGCGCAAACGCCGACGTCTTTGCGTGGAGTCCCTCGGACATGCCCGGCATACCGAGGGATGTCGCCGAGCACTCGCTGGATATTCGGGCCGGAGCCCGACCGGTCAGACAGCCTCTGCGCCGATTCGACGAGGAAAGGCGCAGGGTGATAGGCGAGGAGATCCACAAGCTGATGGCAGCAGGGTTCATTAAAGAGGTATCTCATCCCGAATGGCTTGCCAACCCTGTACTTGTGAGGAAAAAAGGGGGGAAGTGGCGGATGTGTGTAGACTACACTGGTCTCAACAAAGCATGTCCGAAAGTCCCCTACCCTCTACCTCGCATCGATCAAATCGTGGACTCCACTGCAGGGTGCGAAACCCTGTCTTTCCTCGATGCCTACTCAGGGTATCATCAAATCAAGATGAAAGAGTCCGACCAGCTCGCGACTTCTTTCATCACGCCCTTCGGCATGTACTGTTATGTCACAATGCCGTTCGGTTTGAGGAACGCGGGTGCAACCTACCAGCGGTGCATGAACCATGTGTTCGGCGAACACATCGGTCGCACGGTCGAGGCCTACGTCGATGACATCGTAGTCAAGACGAGGAAAGCCTCTGACCTTCTCTCCGACCTCGAACTGACATTCCGGTGTCTCAAGGCGAAGGGCGTCAAGCTCAATCCCGAGAAGTGCGTCTTCGGGGTGCCCCGGGGCATGCTTTTGGGATTCATCGTCTCCGAGCGGGGCATCGAAGCCAACCCGGAGAAGATCGCGGCCATCACAAACATGGGGCCCATCAAGGACTTAAAAGGCGTACAGAGGGTCATGGGATGCCTCGCGGCCTTGAGCCGTTTCATCTCGCGCCTCGGCGAAAGAGGCCTGCCCCTGTACCGCCTCTTAAGGAAGGCCGAGTGCTTCACTTGGACTCCCGAAGCCGAGGAAGCCCTCGGGAACCTGAAGGCGCTCCTCACCCAGGCGCCCGTCTTGGTACCCCCAGCTGATGGAGAAACCCTCTTGGTCTACGTCGCCGCAACCACTCAGGTGGTCAGCGCCGCGATCGTGGTCGAAAGGCAGGAAGAGGGGCATGCTTTGCCCATTCAGAGGCCAGTTTACTTCGTCAGCGAAGTGCTGTCCGAGACCAAGATCCGCTACCCACAAGTCCAGAAGCTGCTATACGCAGTGATCCTGACGAGGCGAAAGCTGCGACATTACTTCGAGTCCCATCCGGTGACTGTGGTGTCATCCTTCCCCCTGGGGGAGATCATCCAGTGCCGAGAGGCCTCGGGGCGGATCGCGAAGTGGGCGGTGGAAATCATGGGCGAGGCAATCTCGTTTGCCCCTCGGAAGGCCATCAAGTCCCAGGTACTGGCGGATTTCGTAGCCGAATGGGTCGATACCCAGCTGCCAACGGCTCCGATCCAACCAGAGCTCTGGACCATGTTTTTCGACGGGTCGCTGATGAAGACGGGAGCTGGCGCGGGCCTGCTCTTCGTCTCGCCCCTCGGGAAACACCTGCGCTACGTGCTCCGCCTCCATTTCCTGGCGTCCAACAATGTGGCCGAGTACGAGGCTCTGATCAACGGATTGCGAATCGCCATCGAGCTAGGGGTCCGACGCCTCGATGCACGCGGCGACTCACAGCTCGTCATCGACCAAGTCATGAAGAACTCCCTCTGCCGCGACCCGAAGATGGAGGCCTACTGTGAGGAGGTTCGACGCCTGGAAGACAAGTTCTACGGGCTCGAGCTTAACCACATCGCCCGGCGCTACAACGAGACTGCAGACGAGCTGGCGAAGATAGCCTCGGGGCGAACGACGGTTCCCCCGGACGTCTTCTCCCGAGATCTGCACCAACCCTCCGTCAAGATAGGCGACGCGCCCGAGCCCGAGGCACCCTCGGCCTCGTCCGAGGTGACCTCGGCCCATCCCGAGCCATCCTCGGCTCAACCCGAGGAACCCTCGGAGCCCGAGGGCGAAGCACTGCGCGTCGAGGGGGAGCAGAACGGGGTCGTGCCAGATCAAGATTGGCAAACCTCGTACCTGCAATATCTCCACCAAGGAGAACTGCCCCTCGACCGAGCCGAGGCTCGGCGGGTAGCGCGACGCGCCAAATCGTTCGTCTTGCTGGGCGATGAGAAGGAGCTCTACCACCGTAGCCCCTCGGGCATCCTCCAGCGATGTATCTCCATCGCCGAAGGTCAGGAACTCCTGCGGGAAATACACTCGGGGGCTTGCGGTCATCATGCAGCACCTCGAACCCTCGTCGGGAACGCTTTCCGCCAAGGCTTCTACTGGCCAACGGCGGTGGCTGACGCCACTAGAATTGTCCACGCCTGCGAAGGGTGCCAATTCTATGCGAAGCAGACCCACCTGCCCGCTCAGGCTCTGCAGACGATACCCATCACCTGGCCCTTCGCTGTGTGGGGTCTGGACCTCGTCGGCCCTCTGCAGAAGGCGCCCGGGGGCTACACGCACCTGCTGGTCACCATCGACAAATTCTCCAAGTGGATCGAGGTCTGACCCCTGAACAGCATCAGGTCCGAGCAGGCGGTGGCGTTCTTCACCAACATCATCCATCGCTTCGGGGTCCCGAACTCAATCATCACCGACAATGGCACCCAGTTCACCGGCAAAAAATTCTTGGATTTTTGCGAGGATCACAACATCCGGGTGGACTGGGCCGCCGTAGCTCATCCCATGTCGAATGGGCAAGTAGAGCGTGCCAATGGCATGATCCTACAAGGGCTCAAGCCTCGGATCTACAACAACCTCAACAAGTTCGGCAAGCGGTGGGTGAAGGAACTCCCCTCGGTGGTCTGGAGCCTGAGGACGACGCCAAGCCGAGCCACGGGTTTCACGCCGTTCTTCCTGGTCTACGGGGCCGAGGCCGTCCTGCCCGCGGACCTGGAATACGGCTCCCCGAGGACGAGGGCCTACAACGAAGAAAGCAACCAAGCTAGCCGAGAAGACTCGCTGGACCAGCTGGATGAGGCTCGGGACAGGGCCTTACTACACTCGGCGCGGTACCAGCAGTCCCTGCGACGCTACCACGACCGAGGGGTCCGACCCCGAGACCTCCAGGTGGGCGACCTGGTGCTTCGGCTGCGGCAAGACGCCCGAGGGAGGCACAAGCTCACGCCCCCCTGGGAGGGGCCGTTCATCATCGCCAAAGTTCTGAAGCCCGGAACGTATAAGCTGGCCAACAGTCAAGGCGAGGTCTACGGCAACGCTTGGAACATCCAACAGCTACGTCGCTTCTACCCTTAAGATGTTTCCAAGTTGTTCATATACCTCGCACCCACGCAATGTTTAGTCAACAAGGAAGGGTCGGCCTCGCCTCGGCGAAAGCCCGACCCTCCCTCGGGGGCTAAAAGGGGGGAAACCCCCTCTGCGTCAAAACTTTCCTCGAACAAAAAAATCTCTTTTACCGGAACATCTTCCGTGCTTTTTGACTACTTCGAAAAGTGGGTCCCGGAAACGACGGGGTACACGTAAGCAGCCAAGGCTGACCGAGCTGAGGGACTCCTACGCCTCCGGGATACGGATACCTCACTCATCACCTTCTGCGATAAGTAACTCGCGCTCGGATAAGGTGAATCCGCGGATCGAACGAGTCTTTACGTACGGAAGCTCTTCTGTCGAAGCGATTCTTCGAGCCTTCTAGACCGAGTCGGTGACAGGGCCTCATGGACGGGTAAAAGTACGCGTAAGCGGCAAGGCCGACCGAGCCGAGGGACTCCCACGCCTCCGGGATACGGATACCTCACTCATCACCTTCCGCGAGAAGCAACTCTTGCTCGCACTAACATCCCTGCTACTGACGGAAAGTCCAGATACTCGAAACAAGAGGAAAAGAGACGCAGCTTTATAACACAGCAAGGGTGTGTGTTCTGGCCTCGACGGCCGCGCAAGGCCCACGCTACAAGACGATTTGACCCTGCAGGCTCGGATCTTGACGCTGGAAGAGGGCGATGACACCCTCGGCGTCGACAAACACCTTCGGCAAGGTCCGACCTAGCCTCGGACGGCGACGCGGTCCGAGGGCCTCCGCTCCGAAGGACGACGTCATCACCACGCTCGAGCAATCTCTGCCAGGGACTTCTCCGAGAACCCGGCCCGAGCGGACGGCTCGGCCGGCCACCTCCGGGGCCTCGGCCGACCGCCTTCCGAGGGCGCCAGCTCGATCCGAAGCCTCGGCTGAGCAACTCCGACGACAATCCTGCCAACGGACAACCCGGCTAGGCTCCGGCCGGCCAGGTTTCATTTCCGAGCCAACTCCGCCTCTGCTCGTGCTGATATCGCTACCCCTGGCCTCGGCTCGTCGAAGAGCGGCCGAGAGGTCTCTTTAACTAAGCTAGAGGAGCCTCGGACAACAGGGCCGACCGAGCCGAGGGACTCCTACGCCTCCGGGATACGGATACCTCACTCGTCACCTTGACACGGGGCGACTCATGCTTGGTGAAGCGGTTCAGACAATCAGCAGACGAGTCTTAGTGCTCGGAAATGAGGAAAAAAACACGGCTCCGCGCCGTAATTACATACATGTTCAGGCCCCGAAAGCCGAAAATGAACAAAAGACCCGGCACTCAAAGTGCCATTACAAACGGAACTCCGGTTCCCCCCCCCCCCCGCAGGTACGAACAACCCCACTCGATGGGGGAGGGCCTGCGGGGCAGCAGAAGGCCGACGAACGGCACGTCGCCGCCCGCCCCGGCAGCGGCGACGATGAAGACGTCTGTCCTGGGGGGCCCGACAGCAGCAGTGATGGCCTCAGGGCGGATGCTGCTGCTGGGAGGCCCCCGCCCTTGCCCAAACTCGAGAGGCAAGGACGGGCAGAAGGCCGTAGAGTCGGAGGTCCGTCCGTGGCCACCCTCGGCCGTCGCGCCGGCGGAAGAACCTCTTCCAGCTGCCGTGGCGGGAGGCGACACCGGGGGCGGCTCCGAGATTGCTCGGCTCAGAGAGCCGGGCACGCTGCAGCTGTTGGCGCCACGGACGACTCCCGCCCTTCCCCCCGATCACTGAGGGAAGGAGCGGGTCACCACCCGCGCAGGGGCCAACCCCGACCCGGCACACGCCCCTCCTCAGCCCTGGTGATGAAAATCCTTGAGGCTGAGGAAGGGGCGGATGCCGCAGCCCGGCTCGCTTTCCCCCACCATCAAGCCGGAGGTCACCACCCTGGGTGACCGCCGGTGGAGGGGTGCAGCCGGGCTGCATGATGAAAATCCTTGAAGCCGAACGATGGCTGAAAGGTACCAACTCCCACGGAGTTGCGTTCCTCCAACGATGGGGCGAAAAGACGGCGGTTTCCCCCATCCGGGGGCCTGGAAGACGGAGAGACACAATGCATAGGGGAAGAAGGAGACATGGTCGCCTTACGAAGGGGGTCGCCCTCCTTTTAAAGGCAACTCCCCCTGCTTACACCCTCAACCGTCACGGGCTGAGTCTTCTCCGACACGCCTCCAAAGTCCTCCCCTGCGGCGCGGGGGCTGGGCCCCGCCTGTCATGCAGACCGGCTCTAAGAAGAAGCCGAACCGTCGCGCACGACGCACGCAACCACCCAGCGGTTACAAGCAATCCTCCACTTTCGCCCAGACCGGCGGGCGAAAGGGGCAGGCGGCCATGTAGGCGGCATGCAACCGCGCCAAGTGGACGCGCCTCTCCGACTCCTGACAGGCCAGCGCGACGGCTCAAGACCACGCGTCGTGCAACTGGCGCGCCGGTTGCTGCATGCGAGCAGCTGTACCACTCGCTCCACCACCGCACCTCCTCGATTGCGGAACCGATACCGCGATTCGAGGCGACCCAGCCCGCGACCCAGCAGCGCCAGCCTGGCGCAGTGGTCAAACGCGGTCAAAAATGGGCCGGCAGTAATGACGGTGGCAGGCGCGCGAGAGCAGCGGTCACGCCATCTGCCAAGCTCATGTCCCATCCGGAGGCAGCAAGAGAACCCCCTCTCACGGCGTGAAGACGACGCGCCCGTGACCCGTACCTCGAACGGCTCGCACACGCGCAACGGCAACCTCGCCAACTACTCACCCCGGCGCATTAACTCCGCGGCTCGACGGACAGCGCTATGGGCGGGAGCGGCTGGCGACGTTTCGCCATCGCCAAAACAACCACGCCGAAAAAGGTACGCCACGACGTTCAATTTCGAATCCTTTTTCCCTTTTCCTTCTTTCTCTATCTCTTGCAACAGGGACCGAGAAGGGGGATAACCCCAAAGGGATCCTTCCCCGTGAAGGAACTAGGCTCCGAGCCTCCCTACTGATCAGGGGTTCGAAGGCTGGCCCCCCGAAGGGTTCAACAGCCGCCTCAGATCGCGTGGGCCCGACACCCACTACTGGTCAGGGGTTCGAAGGTCGGCCCCCGAAAGGTTCCACGACCGCCTCAGGCTACTCGGGCTCCGTGCCCCCTACTGATCAGGGGTTCGAAGGCTGGCCTGTCGAAGGGTTCACAGTCGCCCCAGACGCCGAGCGAGGGATGACCAGGGGTACGTTCGATACATAACCAAGGCTCGGGTTGCGCTCCCGAGGTACCCTAGGACATTTCCGAGACCAGCGGGAACGACTCTGTAACGGAATCCCATCGGAGGGAGGCAACGAGCCCTCGGACCCCGTCGCTAGGGGACCGGGTCCGGCAGATCACCCGCAGGTACTTTTGGGCGTGCCTCCGGGCCCCTAGCCGACCCCCAACGAACGGGGCACGGACGTCCACTCGGATTACCCGATCGCAGCTCACCGGAGACACCATGTTCGGTGCCCATCGAGGGTAACATGGCGCACTCCCCCCTCCTCCTTGCGGAAAGGCGACGTAGGGGCGTATATAAAAAAGCCGAGTCTGTCCCTGACCGTCCTCTCGCTCCGTGCGGAGGCTCGGGGGCTGCTCTCGCAAACCCAGCTCCGGCCAAACCGTTGACAGCGTCAACATACCAGCCCGAGAACTTGGGCCCCGACAGTGCACCTGGGCTACGCCCTGCTCGCATGAGGGAACCGCCAGACCAGCCGAGGCATTACGCAAGGCATTAAGACCTCGGAGGAGTGAAACCACTCCTCCGAGGCCTCGGGGGCTACACCCGGCGGGTGCGCTCGCGCGCACCCACCGGAACCAAGTACCACCGAGAAAGGCTGGTCCCCTTGCAAAAAAGTGCGACGCAAGCCTCCAAGCGAGTGTTAACACTCTCTTCGAGGCTCGGGGGCTACTGTCGGGGACCATAATTAGGGGTACCCTCAAGACGCCTAATTCTCAGCTGGTAACCCCCATCAGCATAAAGCTGCAGAGGCCTGATGGGTTTGATTAAGTCAGGGATCAGTCCATACGAGCGACTTGATCACGCCACGCCCGAGCCTAGCCTCGGGCGAGGGCAGCCGACCCTGAGATGACTCCGTCTCGCCTGAGGTCTCCTCTTTCACGGCAGACGCATCACCGGCTCGCCCGAGGCCCCGTCTTCGATAAGAAGAAACCCTGACTAAATCACCGCGCCAACCGACCCAGTCACCGGGGCGTTTAACACAAAAGGTAAGACCGACGGGCGACCAGACTTCGCCAGAGATGCCATAGGAGGCTCTGCCCGACCCAGGGCTCGGACTCGGGCTAAGGCCCCGGAAGACGGCGAACTCCGCTCCGCCCGACCCAGGGCTCAGACTCGGGCTAAGGCCCCGGAAGACGGCGAACTCCGCTCCGCCCGACCCAGGGCTCGGACTCGGGCTAAGGCCCCGGAAGACGGCGAACTCCGCTCCGCCCGACCCAGGGCTCGGACTCGGGCTAAGGCCCCGGAAGACGACGAACTCCGCCTCGCCCGACCCAGGGCTCGGACTCCGCCTCAGCCTCTGCCGAACGATCTCCGCCTCGCCCGACCCAGGGCTCGGACTCTGCCTCTGTCTTGCAGGACGGACTCGACCTCGGCTTCGGAGGAACCTCCACGACGCCCGACCTAGGACACGAGACCGCCACGTCAACAGGAAACGTCATCATCACTCTGCCCTGAGCCGACTTGGGTCGCAGAGAACAAGACCGGCGTCCCATCTGGCCAGCAACGCCAGATAGGCAATGATGGCGCCCCGCTAGACCATGACGACGGCGGCTCTCAGCTCCCTTACGAAAGCAGGAGGACGTCAGCAAGGACCCAGCCACTCCGACAGCTATCCCTCCGTTCGGCTCCGTTACTCCTCCAACAGCCACGACGCCACACCAACAGGGTGCCAAGATCTCTCCGGCTGCCACCTTGGCATGTACTTAGGGCGCTAGCTCTCCCTCGCTAGACACGTAGCACCTTGCTACACCCCCATCTTGTACACCTGGATCCTCTCCTTACGACTATAAAGGGAAGGACCAGGGCCTTCTTAGAGAAGGTTGGCCTCGCGGGGACGAAGGGCAGGGGCAGGCGCTCTCTCGGGGCCGCCCGCTCCCCTCACCTCGCGCGGACGCTTGTAACCCCCTACTGCAAGCGCACCCGACCTGGGCGCGGGGCGAACACGAAGGCCACGGGAATTCTCCGACTCCCTCACGACCTGGCTCCGGCCACCTCGCTCTCTCTCTCTCTCCCCCTTTCGCGCTCGCCCACGCGCTCGACCCATCTGGGCTGGGGCACGCGGCACACTCACTCGTCGGCTCGGGGACCCCCCGGTCTCGGAACGCCGACATTATTGGAGAAATTAATAACACAAATGGTGGTGCTATTCAAAGGCCGATCGTGTGGGCATCCTTCTACTGCTAAAATGCACTAAAGAAGTCCAAGTTGCTACTACTCCAGTTTCTAGCAGATCAAGGTGCAGAACATTTCTTTGTCATGGTTTGGGATCCCGGTGGTGATGTGAACAGCAGCTTGAGGGCAAGTTGTATCTCAAGGAGAGGGGAATGTCAGGTACCGAGATGTAATCAAGAGGAGAGCTTGGATGCAGGGGTCGTGTGTGGGCCATCGTGTGGGCCGTGTGTGGCCATGGCGTGTGAGAGAGGTTAAAAGTTGTAACCACGATCGGAATGGGGAACATCCAGAGAGAATTGTGTTAGCATCTTCTTCCCCAACCCTTCTCCTCTTCCTCCTGTCTCATTCTCCTCTCTAATACCCTATGAACTCTGTTACTTCTAAGCAATACAAGTAGGTCGTTGACACTAAGGTTATTATAGGATCAGTGGAGCCACTCATTGGACCTATTTAGGTAGTTGGTGATTGATCGATCTGACGCCCATGCACTGCCGTAGCTTGTGTGGGTCGCACTGCAACATGGACGCCTTCTTGTCGACTTGTCCTGTAGCGCACCTCCAGTAAAGAAAGGTAGGAGTAACGTAAAACGACTCTCCAACTCTACCCGCACACGTGCGTGTTGTGTTTGATGCGTCGTCGTATTTTGTTCCGCGGTTATACACTTATACTAGGGTGCCGCTACCGCCCACTGCCCGTCGAGGCTGGGTATGGTAAAGTAAACGAGGACGACACATTGAGATAGATCGAGATGAAGAAACATACGTGCAGGTGGTCGTGTTGTAGCACAATGTTGGGCTTAGTTTCAAAAACCAAGAGACAATATTCGTGAGGCTCGGTTCATTAATGCCTTCCTATATTCCTCTTTCTCTTCATAATTCTCACTAATTTCTCCAATCGCTTAATTCGACCTCTAATAATTGAATTAGATTTGTAGGTCTTGAAGAACAAAATAACATCCTTCCTCTCCTCAATTTATATGTATTGATTTGGTTAATGTTAGGTATATTTTGTAACCATAGTTTTTTAGGTAGCTATTGTTTCAATCATTTCTAAATTTGGTGCATATGCAAAGTCATTTAGGTAGATTGCTTACTTAACAAATAATTGTTTAGGTTCTGTCCTTGATTTGTGCACGTATATGTCAATGTATGTGTTTTATGTTTAGGTTATAATGTTACTTATTATGTTTAGGTTTAGTTTAAGTTATTATATAGATTGTTTAGGGTAGTCTATATTAAATTTTAAAGTACTGTTGGAAGGTAAACATATTGGATTTGTTTTCTCTTAGTATAACTTTTGATAGACGAACAACATATGGTGAAGTGGTAAGAACAAGGTTATCCAAAAATTTTATATCTAAATGTGTCTTGCAACAATGCACTTATCCATCTTGAACTACCAGTGTCTAACTATGACTATGGAAAGTTTGGACCCCGGGAGCGACCATCCGCTTTCGGAGTCTTAACTTCGTCGTCAACAAAGAGGGGACAATGATTAGGTTCTTGGAAGCCCAACCTCTTTGACGAGTGGCCTACTAGATGTGGCTAAAGGTTTCGACGACCTCCTGCTTGGCCCCCCACAGGAGATCCACCCGCAATGAGGTCATAGGGATTTTGGACCCCGTCCGGAACTCATTCCTGGACATCCTCCTATCCGGATCGGAGGAAAAGCTCACCTCCCTGCTCAATGAGGCAAGTTACAACCCCAGCCAGGAGAGCCTCGCAGCGAACACAACAGAGGACCGCCTCCCCCTCACGGAAAGCACGGAGAGGACTTTCGCTAGTATCATGATACACGCCACGGCATCCACCCCACCTCAGCTTAACCTGCCTCCCCAGAAACCGCCACCTGGCCCAAACCCTTAACGGAGTAGCCAACTATGGGGGATAGATATCCCCCGGGTCTACTGGAAGGATAAAAGACCTCACGAAAGGCCTGAGGGCCCAATAATTCGTAAGGTCATCCCTTCGTGGGCCTGGGGAAGGGCGACCAGTGAAGCAGATCGACACAAGGCCAGATCGGTGCAAGCCTAGACGGCCCAATAACAACAAGCAAGTAATCACAGCAGAGACCCGACTTTCCCGCGCTGGAGCCCCATACAACGGAACCAGGCAAGGATGAGTCGGTAGAAATATAGGAAGATAGACTCAATCAGTTCACTATCTCTTAGGTGCGCATTGTTATCATATCCGCATGTATTGCCTCACGGTCGAATATATAAGGCCTAGGGGCACCCCTTCAAATGGATCTCACTACTCAACCATCCACCCCAACTCTCTACGTTCTAGCTTTAGAGAGCTCCCTTGTAATCCACCACATAAAGCATTCTCATCAGGACGTAGGGTGTTACGCATCTCAAAGCGGCCCGAACCTGTAAACACTGTCCATTGTTCCTCGTGCATCCGGCACGAACCATTTAGCTATAGTCGACGACACCGTCCTACTCCTAAAAACACCTTGAGGGGCAACCCCGGGTGTGCGGTCGGACCCAAAACACCGACAGCTGGCGCGCCAGGTAGGGGGTGTGTCGCCGATCTAAGCTAGATCAATGGCCATCACCTTCCATCGCAAGATCACCCTCCGCCCCGGATCTGTGTTCTGCTTTGGAACTATCTCATCCACAGCAGATGAAGAAGGAACTCTACATCGCATCGCAGATCCGCCAAAGAAGAAATCTCCTCCAACAAACTCCAAGAATATCGGAGTAAGGAAGGAAAAAGTGCAACCTCCAGTGCTCTGAAAAAAGATCGCCTTCAGCAAGCCAGGGGCCGAGGGCCCGCTGACCCGGAGAACTCCACTGTCTACCTCTCCGACGAAATAATGGACACAAATCGCAAGGAAGAAGGAAACAAATAAAACCGGGAGGAAGCAAATTGTTCTTTCCGTGCCTCCGCCCTCAAAGGAGAACGGAAAGAAGATCGCCATGACCGCCACACCGTTCTACCCCGACGTCCTCTTCATCGGGAGAGTGGAGTCACCCCCCGTCTCCGACGACGAGCCGACCGCGCCCGGAGAAAAACCACCTCAGCGGGAATCCCGCCGACGGAGGAACCGGCGCCGAAATATCCGGCGACATCACGAGGCC
Organism: Zea luxurians; assembly: GCA_029449295.1. NCBI lineage: Eukaryota > Viridiplantae > Streptophyta > Magnoliopsida > Poales > Poaceae > Zea > Zea luxurians. Next base: position 98,263 of record JAOPSE010000205.1, on the reverse strand, counting down.
GGAGAGCGGGACCTGGAGCAGCCTGTCTCGCGAGACGAGGTCTCAGAGATAGGAGAAACTCCGAAGGAACACGTCTTCAGAGAACGAAGGAACTCCCGACGGCGTGATCGCCGACGAGCTCAGGAACAAGCCGAGCAGGAGACAAGGCAACGTCGGGAAAATCCACTCTTCGGGCGCAACCTGAACCCCGACTTCGCCCGAGCCATGAACACGCCGAGTGAAGTCGGAGGGGTACTGGCTCGGATAGCTGATGGACTCCCTCGGACCCCCGATGCCGAGGGCTATCGACGACTGTTCACCCAAGCAGCCAACCATCTTCTACCTCCCGCTCACCCGCCGAACGACCTACGACACGCCATCAACAACCGCCGGGAAGCGCGAAGCTCCATCAATGCTTCGTGTGAATGACGACATGAGAACAAGATCCGCCGCCGGGAGGAGTACGACAGGGATCATGGCATCCCAGCTCAGAGTCAGGCCACCAGAACTGAGTCGACAACGGCCTCGACTGGCGGTACTACCCGGGGACGGTCGAGGAACCACAACAACTACTCCCCTCCCCGGGACAGACATCATCCCCGACGACAAGAAGACATGTGTGGAGTGTCTGCCCTTACTCCACGCCTTAGGGCCATTCAATGGCCCCCTAACTTCAAGGTATCCAATGTCGACAAATATGAACCTAAGCAGGATCCAGGAGGCTGGCTGGCCGTCTACACCACCGCTGCTCGAGCTGCCGGGACGTCCGAGGACGTAATGACCGCATACTTACCCATTGTCCTCGGGCAAGACGCGCTACAATGGCTGCGACATCTACCCCGACACTGCATCGACGACTGGAGCGACTTCAGTCGATGCTTCACCGCCAACTTTCAGTCCCTCTCCGACAAACCAGCGCAACCATGGGACCTCAAATCCATCAAGCGCCGGGGGGACGAAACTTTCCGGTTGTACCTCAAAAGGTTCCAGACCATGAGAAATCGTATCCCCGAGGTCACGGAGGCGGCCGTGATCAAAGACTTCTACAGAGGATCCAACGACTCGGCCTTCGTTCGAGCCATATTGCAGAAGGCGCCGACTACCTCCGAGCAACTGTTCCGGGAAGCCGACCTCTACATCACCGCCGACGAGCGAGCTCAGGACCTCATCGGGGGAGCGAAGCCCGCACCGGCAGCACCACAACACGACACGAACCAGCAACCCGACAAACGCTGGGAGAAGAGGCCTCGCGAAGAAGTGCACGCCGCTGGACCACCTGCCTCTCGCGCCAGAGGAGGACCTCACGGAGGCGAACGCACACTGGACGACATCCTCGACGCCCAGTGCCCGTACCACAAGGACATACGCCACACCCTTCGGAACTGCAGAGACTTCAAGCACTCCATCGGACACGGCCGACCCTTCCAACCTCTGCCTCCTCCTCCGCCGCGGGGAGGACCCAGAGAACCGCGACAACCCTAGCAGCAGGAGGAGGGAGGAGGTGGAGCCTTTCCGCGCGTTGACAGAGAGGTCAACGTCATCTTCGGCGGACACGGATCGCAGGAGAACAGAAGACAACAAAAGCTCAACGATCACCAGATATTGGTGGCGACCACCGGTCCTCCCGCTCCGTACCGATGGTCGGAGCACCCGATCACCTTCACTCGGGCAGATCAATGGCTCAACTTCGACCACCCAGGCAAATACCCGCTCCTCGTCGATCTGGTAATCCGAGAGAGCAGGGTGAAGAAGGTATTAGTGGACGGGGGGAGCAGCATCAACGTCACCTTCCCCTGGACACTCCAAGGCTTGGGAGTTCACCTCAAAGAGCTCCACGAGTCAGACACTCCTTTCTTCGGCATCGTGCCGACTGAAGGAGAATACCCGCTGGGCCACATCTACATGCCAGTCACCTTTGGAACTCCGGAGAACTACAAAACCGAGTTCCTGAGGTTCGAAGTGGCAAACTTCGATTGTGGGTACAACGCCCTCATCGGGAGGCCGGGATTGGCAAAATTCATGGCCATTCTGCATTACACATATATGATATTGAAGATGCCAGGGCCGCAAGGAATCATAACTGTGCGCGCTGACTTCCAAGGCGCCGCAGAATGTTTCTGAGTGGCCATCCAGGCGGCCCTCACCACCAAACCGGCGATGGCTTCTTCGATACAGGCGAACTCTAAGCCTGAGGAAGACCTTACAGCACCTGCAAATGAAGCTCAAGCCGCGACCTCTATGCGGCCGACTGATGAAACCAAAAGGATCAACCTTGGGTTCGCTGATGAATGCAAGACTGCCATCATCAGCTCCAGCCTGGATGACAAATAGGAAGGCGCGCTCGTCCAGTTTCTGCAAGATAACCGAGACGTATTCGCATGGCAACCTGCGGATATGCCGGGAGTCCCGAGAGAACTGGCCGAGCACAAACTGAAGGTCTATCCCCTGGCGAGGCCGATTCGGCAAAAACTACGTCGCTTCACGCCCGACAAGAGAGAGGTTATTCGCGCTGAGCTGGCCCGCTTGGTCGCGGCTGGGTTTATTAGAGAGGTGTTACATCCCGAGTGGTTAGCCAACCCTGTTCTTGTACTCAAAAAGAATAAAGTGGATTGGCGCATGTGCGTCGACTATACGGATCTCAACAAACACTGTCCAAAGGATCTCTTCGGGCTTCCTAGGATAGATTAGGTGGTAGATTCCATCGTTGGATGTTCTGTGCTGTCTTTCCTGGATTGCTACTATGGATATCATCAGATTAGCTTGGCAAAAGAAGACGAGGAAAAAACAACGTTCATCACTCCGTTCGGTGCTTTCTGCTATACCTCCATGTCGTTCGGCCTCAAAAACGCTGGAGCGACTTATCAGAGAGCCATTCAAAAATGCTTAGTCGATCACTGGGGCAAGCGTGTGGAAGCCTATGTAGATGATGTGGTAATCAAAACGGAGAACTCGGAAAATTTCATCAAAGACTTACAACTGGTTTTCAACAGTCTGGGGCGATATCGATGGAAGCTTAATCCCGAAAAATGTGTCTTTGGGGTACCAGCTGGAAAGCTACTCGGGTTTATTATCAGCCACCGGGGAATTGAAGCAAATCCGGACAAGATCGAAGCTATCATGAAAATGGAGGCACCACGATCACAAAAGAAAGTTCAGAGACTTATCGGATGTATGGCAGCCCTGAGCAGATTCATATCCAGACTGGGAGAAAAAGGCTTACCATTTTATAAGCTACTCAAGAAGGTGGATAAGTTTCAGTGGACCTCAGAAGCCCAGGAAGCACTAGATGCACTAAAAAAATTCTTGACGACACCACCAGTGCTGAAGCCGCCACGGCGAGCCACGTCAACTCAACCAGCTGAAGATTTGCTGCTGTATATCTCTTGCACGACTCACGTGGTAAGCACCGTGTTGGTAGTCGAGCGAGCAGAAGAAGGACATGCCTACCCAGTGCAACATCCTGTCTATTTCATCAGTGAAGTTCTGGGCCCCTCGAAGAAAAAGTATCCTCAAGTTTAGAAGCTATTATATGTAGTACTTCTAACTGCCCGCAAGCTGCGTCACTACTTTGACGACCACAAAGTCATAGTAGTCACTGGTTTTCCAATAGGGGATATTCTTCACAACAAGGAAGCAATTGGCCGAATAGCCAAGTAGGCCTGCGAACTGGGATCTCATGACATCAAATTTCGACCTTGCACTGCCATCAAAACTCAAGCATTGGTTGACTTCGTATCAGAATGGACTGAACAACAAGTACCAGATAACCCAGAAACCGCAGAAGTATGGCGAATGTATTTTGACGGCTTGTTAAAACTGCAGGGAGCAGGCGCGAGGATTCTCTTTACCGCACCTGGAGGCGAGCACCTCAAATATGCCCTCCAGTTGTTATTTCCAGCCTCTAACAACGCAGCCGAGTATGAAGCTCTGATTCATGGACTGAACATTGCTATATCACTAGGCATCAAGAGACTGATGGTATACAGAGATTCTTTGGTAGTCATAAGCCAGATAAACAAAGAATGGGACTGTTCGAATGATTCAATGGGAAAGTACTGCACCGCCGTCCGGAAACTAGTAAATAAATTCGAAGGTCTGGAATTTCATCATGTAGAAAGAGATCGAAACACGGCAGCTGATGTATTGTCTAAGTTAGGATCCAGTCGAACTCAGGTCCCACCGGGAGTCTTCGTACAAGAAATACCACATCCAAGCATCTCAATGGATCAGGCAGAAGAATGTAATATCGTGAACCAACCAGAGTCAGATTCTGATGACTGGAGAAGGCCGATCACCAGATATATAAAGAATGAAGAGTAAACAGATGACAAAAATGCAGCCGAGCGCATCGCTAGACAGTCAGCTCACTACACACTCATTGGGGAGACACTATACAGAAGGGGAGCATCGGGCGTCCTCATGAAATGCATTCTCTCATCTACCGGGAAGCAACTTCTAGATGAGGTCCATGCTGGGCAATGTGGAATACACGCAGCATCCAAGACACTAGTCGGGAAAGTCTTCAGGTCGGGATTCTATTGGCCAACGACAAAAAGTGATGCAGCCGAGTTAGTTCAGAGGTGTGAAGCTTGCCAGTACTTGTCAAAGCAACAACATCTACCAGCACAGCAACTGCAGACCATACCAGTAACTTGGTCGTTTGCATGCTGGGGACTGGATATAATTGGACCTTTCAAGAGAGCTCAAGGAGGATACACTCATGTACTGGTAGAAATCGACAAATTCACTAAATGGATAGAATTCAAACCCATTGCTTCCTTAACCTCAGCCAAGGCCATGGAATTCATACAAGACATAATATTCAGATTCGGAATACCGAACAGTATCATAACTGACCTAGGATCCAACTTCACAAGTTCAGAGTTTTCCGATTTCTGTGAGCAAAAGAGCATTCAGATCAAGTATGCTTCGGTAGCACACCCAAGAGCCAACGGGCAGGTTGAACGAGCTAACAGGATGATATTAGAGGCACTCAGGAAAAAGGTCTTCGATAAAAATGAAAAGTTCGCAGGAAAATGGATAAGGGAATTGCCCTACGTCGTTTGGAGCCTAAGAACTCAACCTAGTCGAGCTCTGCATGGAAACACTCCTTTCTTCATGGTCTATGGGTCAGAGGCAGTATTACCCGCTGATCTCAAGTTTGGGGTGCCAAGGTTGGTCTTTGAAAGCATAGCAGAAGCCGAAGCTACTAGGCTGGAGGATATTGATGTACTCGAAGAAGAACGGCTGAACACAGTAATTCAATCAGCACGATACCAGCAAACTCTGAGACGCTATCATGACAAGGCCATGCGACAACGATCCTTTGCAGTGGGAGATCTCGTCCTCCGCCGAATTCTAATGGGGGAGGGACGGCACAAGTTGTCACCCTTATGGGAAGGACCATTCATAGTAGCAGAAGTCACTCGGCCGGGATCATATCGTCTCACTCAGATGAACGGCACGGAAATTGGGAACTCATGGAATATAGAACACCTCAGGAAGTTTTATCCCTAGCTGTATTTCAAAAGCTATCAGGACGACAATGTACTCTGTAAAATGGGAAATATGTCATCAATAAAAAAGGCTTCAAGAATACTCAGTTTGTTCACGATCGACCTACATTCTTACTTAACTCAGGGTGACCACTATGCCCTGCTAACGGAGCAATCGGCTTAAGTCGGCAACGACTTAAGACGGTGCAACATGCTCGCGCTTACTTAACTCAGGGTGACCACTATGCCCTGCTAACGGAGCAATCAGCTTAAGTCGGCAACGACTTAAGACGGTGCAACATACTCGCGCTTACTTAACTCGGGGTGACCACTATGCCCTGCTAACGGAGCAATCGGCTTAAGTCGGCAATGACTTAAGACGGTGCAACATGCTCGCGCTTACTTAACTCAGGGTGACCACTATGCCCTGCTAACGGAGCAATCGGCTTAAGTCGGCAACGACTTAAGACGGTGCAACATACTCGCGCTTACTTAACTCGGGGTGACCACTATGCCCTGCTAACGGAGCAATCGGCTTAAGTCGGCAACGACTTAAGACGGTGCAACATGCTCGCGCTTACTTAACTCGGGGTGACCACTATGCCCTGCTAACGGAGCAATCGGCTTAAGTCGGCAACGACTTAAGACGGTGCAACATGCTCGCGCTTACTTAACTCGGGGTGACCACTATGCCCTGCTAACGGAGCAATCGGCTTAAGTCGGCAACGACTTAAGACGGTGCAACATGCTCGCGCTTACTTAACTCAGGCTGACCACTATGCCCTGCTAACGGAGCAATCGGCTTAAGTCGGCAACGACTTAAGACGGTGCAACATGCTCGCGCTTACTTAACTCGGGGTGATCACTATGCCCTGCTAACGGAGCAATCGGCTTAGGTCGGCAACGACTTAAGACGGTGCAACATGCTCACACTTACTTAACCCGAGATTACTACTATGCCCTATTAACAAAAGCAATCGGTTTAAGTCAGCAACAACTTAAGACGATTCCACATGCTTACGATTACTCATATAGGGGCGACCTCTATGTCCCATGAAGAAGTTTCAAAATAATCTTACAACATTTTACTCCTGCAAATTTAGATACTGCTGAATTCTAAAACGATAGGAGAGTAACAGTAGCATTCAAATATCAAGCTGGTGTCCTCTAACAAAACATCCGAGCACGATAACCGCGCACTCAAAGCATGCAATGTTTCTCTATTTCGCAACACTCTTCTCAGGAGCAACCGACGAAGAAGGGCGACTCGAGGAATCAGGAGCAGCGTTCACATCAGCCCTTATATCGTCGGGAACAATCACGCCGGGTCTCCTCATCAAGATCCGCCCCGCGCGAATGGCTTTATCCATGGCTCTGTCACGCTGGGCCCTCAGAGTAACGGAAGTTTCTTCAGCAACTTTGACAGCCAACTGAGCGGTCTCTAGCTCCTGGGCGATGGACTTCTTGGAAGCACGCAGTTCCTTGATAGCAGCATCCTTAGCCGATATCAACTGCCTGAGACAGATCACGTCATCCGTGGATTGCTACAGCTTACAACGATGATTGTCTAACTCCTCCATGGTGAAGCGATGACTCCTCTCCAGGATGGTCAACGAGTTGCTAGAGTCACGATATAGCCTGTCAAGATTGTCACGAGAAGCAACAAGGGCACGTTTTTCTTCCTGCAAACAAGAATCAACTTCTTCAAACATCAAGCAAGCAATAAGAACACGGCAACACAAGGCACAGATTCATAAGTCACCTTTTCAGAATCAAGCTGAGTGCGAAGAGTAGAGTTCAGCATGTTAGCGTCATTCAGAGCAGCAGAGGCCTGGGCCAACTTAGTCTGGCTTTGGGAATACTTTTCCTCAAAATCAGAGCGCCGCCGGACCAGTTCAGCCTGACTTTGAGAATGTTTCTCTTCAAGAACAGAAAACTGTCGAGCCATATCTAGCGAGAAACAATCAAGCAAAAGGGTCAAATTGAGAAGCAGTTTAATAAGGTAGACGAAGGGAAGCAGAAAAGCACTAACCAGCATTCGCCGCCTCTAAGTCAGAGACACGCTGTTGAAGCAGCACCGGATTCCAACGTGCCAGAGACGAAGCTCTTTCTGGAACAGAAGCACCTTGCAACTTCAGTTGATTAGCCATCCCGTCCACCAATGCCTGATATTGAGAGCAGATGAGTGTAATGACAGCGGTCCGTCCGGTGTAAAAATCAGCCTAGAATAGATCATAGTACCTGGAGGTTGGAGAAGAATGAGGGGATTCCAAAATCGTGAGAAATCAATTGATGGCTTGGCGTAGGGTCACCATCCGGAGCAGCTTGCAATGAACCAGCAGGAACCAATTCAGTGTCATCAGCAGAGCCCAAAACTTAGTCGTCAGGAACGCTAGCCTCTAAAGCGACTCCCTGACCAAAAGCTTGGGCTACCACCATGCAACCAGAGTGTGGAGGAGATCCTGCGTGAACATCCATGGAAGTACAAGAGGGAGACCCCGCTCGGACACCTTTTGGGGCTGGGTCATAGTTTGCGCTACCCACTTGAGCCGGATCGTCTCCGGCAATACCCTCAGGGGATGGGTCGCGGCTTATGCTTCCCACCCGAGCCGAATCATCCCCAGCAACACCCTCGGGGGCTCAGTAAGTATCAACACCATCCTTGAGGGCCAAGTTCTCTGCGGTAGCCGCCTCTAAGGCTGAAGGTCCCTCAGTTACTTCCATGGGAGCAAGACGATCCAAGTCAGTTTCCTGACCCTCAAGACCGTGCTCCAAGGTCGATGAGGCACGGGACGCTGCCCGGGATGAACCCAACCCGACGTCGAACACATCAACACAAACATCCATCGCATCACCATCCGCTGGCTCTGATAACAGATCCTCTGGAACCATATCTTCAAGAGTCTGATCAAAGTTCACCAGGGACAATTCTTGTAGACCAATGAGGGCAGACAGAGCAGGAGAAGGAACTCCACTACTTTCCCCACTGGCTACATGTTGCCGATTGTTCTTCCGAGTCAAAGGGACCTCATCTTCTTCCTCCCCCTCATTTTCATCAGCAACACAGACAGCACCCCCATTGGGTTCAGCGACAGATGGAGCACACCCATTGGGATCAGAGACAGATGGATCACACCCATTGGGGTCAGTGTCGGTAAATTCAGGCACAGGCACTTCCTCAATAGCAGGAACCAAAGGACCAGCATCCCGATCCAAGCTAGATACTCGCCGAAGACGTCTCTTTTTCTTTTTTTGCTCATCAGCATGAGAATCAAGTTGATTGGCCCAGCAAGGGCGCTTTGGGCGAACACTGACAGGCCTCTGAATATCCAAGGTTGTACTAGCTTCCGGGAGAGGTGCCACCACCAATGTCCCAGCAGGAGCAGCATCAGAAGAGTCCTCAGCCAGCATATCAAGCATAGCACTTATCTCTGCATTACTAGGATCCAAAGGCACCTCAAAGTGGACCTGCCGCTCATCATCAGGAATTTCTCCAAGCGAAGCAACCAAAGCACTAACTTCTTCGGCAGAGGGTCGCACTCTAAGGCCCAAACCGCCATCAGCATCAGGAGGATTCGACACAAAATGAGCAAAGACCTTGGAAGGAGGCAGGTTCCAGACTGAGTATGCGACAGGGGCGCCAACATTTGATACCTTGCCTCTAAGTATCATTTCAAGCCGGTTCACTAAGTCTACAGCGGGAATTCTTCTGTTGGTGACCCGGGTTGAGTCAGCTAGACCTCGGTACAGATAAGCCGGGTATGCCCTGTCCTTCAAAGGCTGAATGTTCTTGAAGACAAAATCAGCAACCACAGCCTCTGCAGTCAGACCCCTCTCCTTCAACAGTCCAACTTCAGCCAGCAAAGCCCCTGCCTCAGCCACCTCCTGGTCCATGGGGGACTCGGTCCAACTCGGAGTACGAACATCCGGCTGTCTCCCTGACCGTGGGGGGAGAGATTTTCCATGGTTCTCAACAATAAACCACTCCAAGCGCCATCCTTTGATACTATCCTTGAGTAGGATTTCAAGGTAGTCAATCTTCCTCCCACGGCGCATCTCCAAACTCGCACCCCCCACCAGCTGATGCTGCCCCCCGGCCATCCTAGAGCGACAGTGATACAAGTACTTCCACAGTCCAAAATGTGGTAGGACGCCAAGAAAAGCCTCGCATAAATGAACGTAAATGGAAATTTGCAAAATGGAATTGGGATTCAGATGGGTCAAATTAAGGCGATAGAAATCAAGGAGACCGCAGAAAAAGGGAGAAATAGGAAGAGCAAGACCGAGGAGAAGAAAAGGAACATAAATCACGGATTCGTGGGTATCCTCTGTTGGAACAGTGACCCCGTGGCAAATCCACCAAGAACAGAGCTCCTTCGGAGGAAGGACCCCGATGGACATGAGATGGAGAAGGTCAGGCTCAGAAACAACAGACATATGGTTACCTGCGAAAGGCAACTGGCTGTTGGGGTCGATAGGGGGAATCACCGCAGCGGATGAACTCGAGGCTTTTCGCTTGGGAGCCATCTCAACTCCACCGGCGAACAGAGCGGGAGCCGAATTGCAAAAAGGGCAGAGAGGGTCTGGAGGCAGGAAAGCAAGAACTAGGGCACGGAAAGCAGAGGCGGCCGAAAGCGCAGTACATATGGGATTTTCCCGGGGCGGATACCGTTTCCAAAAAGCGCCCAGTCATCACCCGGTGGTTACTTCTAAAACACCGGCGTGCCATGTCATCACCCGGCGGTTACTTCTAAAACACCGGTGTGCCACATCATCACTCGACTATTATCTTCAGAGTGGCCGACGCAGCCCGTTCTAACTCGGTTGTTATCTCTAAAACGCCGACGTTACCATCATTCACTCGGCAGTTATCTCTAAAACACCGACGTCGTCTTCAGTCACTCGGCAGTTATCTCTAAAACGCCGACGTCGTCTTCAGTCACTCGACAGTTATCTCTAAAACACCGATGTCGTCATAAGTCACTCGGCTGTTACCTCTAAAAAGCGTCGACGTGGTCATCAGTCATTTGGACGCTACCTTAGAAGCATAAATGTTGACAATAATAACTCGGCCATCACCCCTAAAAGCGACGATATGATGCCCGAGTTACTCAGCTACTATTCCAGAGGAATTGACTTCACAGATAAGGCAAACGGAGGAATGATTCGAAAACTCCAAGTTACGGCACGAGCATAACAGACAGAGAGCATCACGGACGATAAATATCACGACAATCATCAACTGACCATGAAAGAAAAATAATCAATACAGGAGGAGACGAAATCATTCTTCATTAAGGGAAGCTACACAACTTACAAATAAACTCGTCATGAGTTGATGCTTCCCTACTACTACTACTACTACACTACACTCTACTACTCTACACTACTAACTACTACTACATTATTTCATTATACTACTTCTAATCTATACTAACATCTAAAAGACCAGTGGCATCTAGCCACTGGCCTTGTTGCTGCCCTTGCTGCTGCCGCCGCCGCCGCTGCTGTTGCCGCCGTTGCCGTCCTTGCTGCCGCCGTCGCCGCCCTTGCTGCCGCCGTCACCACCACCGCCGTCGTCATCGCCGTCGTCGCCTCCGTCGTCGTCGTCGTCTCCGCCATCACCGCTGTTGCCCTCCTCGGACGAGTCCGAAGAGTCCTCCTCGTCCGAGGAGTACTCCGACTCATCCGAGCCCTCGAGCCCGGAGCGCTCGACGGCCCGGATATAAGTGAAAGGGAAATGTGCCCTTGGGTCATTTCTAAGTGTTTTGGTGATTTAGTGTCCAACACAAGTGCCTAAGTGTCAAATGGTGGACAAAGTACAAATCAAGTATAAAGGTATGTTTCTCAGACTTAGTACATTGTTTTAGTGACTAATGTATTGTGTCTAAGTGCTGAAAACAGGAGAAATCGAATTGGAGAAGAGATGGCCTTATTCAGTCAAAGCCAGCTTAGTCTGGGTGCACCGGACAGTGTCCGGTGCGCCAGGCTAGCTCTTGCGAACTCGCTGCTCTCGGGATTTCATCAGCAGCGTACGGCTATAATTCACCGCACTGTCCGGTGTGCACCGGACTGTCCGGTGAGCCAACGGTCGGCCGGGCCAACGGTTGGCTGCGCGATCTGCGCGAGACACATGGCCGAGCCAACGATCGGGAGGGAGCACCGGACTGTCCAGTGTGCACCGGACAGTGTCCGGTGCGCCAACGGCTCCCAGGCACCAACGGTCGACTTCGCCAGAGAAGGAAAGAAATCCGCACCGGACAGTGTCCGGTGGTGCACCGGACTGTCCGGTGCGCCAGGCGACAGAAGGCAATAATTGCCTTCCCGGATTGCTCTCAACGGCTCCTAGCTGCCTTGGGGCTATAAAAGGGACCTCTAGGCGCATGGAGGAGAACACCAAGCATTCCTTGAGCAATCTTGATCACTCACACTCCATTCTTGCGCACTTGTTCGACATTCTAGTGATTTGAGCTCCGTTCTAGTGTGCTAGTCTCTTGAGCTTAAGTCTGGGTCTTGTGTGTGCGTATTTGCTGTGATCTTTGTGTCTTGTGTGAGTTGCTAATCCCTTCCTTACTCCGTGCTTTGTTGTGAACATCTTTGTAAGGGCGAGAGACTCCAAGTTGTGGAGATTCCTCGCGAACGAGATTTAGAAAAGAAAAGCAAACACCGTGGTATTCAAGTGGGTCTTTGGACCGCTTGAGAGGGGTTGACTGCAACCCTCGTCCGTTGGGACGCCACAACGTGGAGTAGGCAAGCGTTGGTCTTGGCCGAACCACGGGATAAACCACTGTGCCATCTCTGTGATTGATCTCTTGTGGTTATTGTGTTTTGTTGAAACTCCTCTCTAGCCACTTGGTATTATTGTGCTAACGCTTAACCAAGTTTTTGTGGCATTAAGTTCAAGTTTTACAGGATCACCTATTCACCCCCTTTTAGGTGCTCTCAATTGGTATCAGAGCCGTTCCCTTCAAGAAAGGGACTAACCGCCCGAAGAGATGGATCCTAAGGGCAAGGGGATTGTGATCAATGACAAGGAGAAGGAGTCCTTCGTCAACGAACCGAAGGATGACAAGCCTACCGACTCAGGCTCGGGCCACAGACGCAAAGATGGGAAGAAGAAGAAGACGAGACGCATCAAGGAGATCGTCTACTACGACGATAGCGATGAGTCCACTTCTTCCCAAAAGGACAACGACTACGACAAACGAAAGACGGTTAACTCAAACTTTTCTTTCGATTATTCGCGTATCCCGCATAGCTCAAATGCACATTTGCTTTCCATCCCTCTTGGCAAACCTCCACACTTTGATGGGGAGGACTACGGATTTTGGAGTCACAAAATGCGTAGTCACTTGTTCTCTCTCCATCCAAGCATATGGGAGATTGTTGAGAATGGAATGAAATTCGATAGCTCGGATAGTCCTATATTTATTAATGAACAGATTCATAAAAATGCACAAGCTACTACTGTGTTGTTAGCCTCTTTGTGCAGGGACGAGTACCATAAGGTGAGCGGCTTGGACAATGCCAAGCAGATCTGGGACACCCTCAAGATCTCTCATGAGGGAAACGACGTCACCTTACTCACCAAGATGGAGTTGGTGGAGGGCGAGCTTGGAAGATTCGTGATGATAAGGGGCGAGGAGCCAACCCAAACATACAACCGGCTTAAGACCCTTATCAACAAAATAAGGAGCTACGGAAGCACGCGATGGATGGATCACGACGTCGTCCGTCTAATGCTAAGGTCCTTTACTGTACTTGATCCACATTTGGTGAACAATATCCGTGAAAATCCTAGGTACACCAAGATGTCGCCCGAAGAAGTTCTTGGGAAATTTGTAAGCGGGCGAATGATGATCAAGGAGGCAAGAAATGTCGACGACGCGTTGAACGGTCCAATCCATGAGCCTCAACCCATTGCTCTCAAGGCAACGAGGAGCAAGGAGGCGCTACCTAGCAAGGTGGCACAAGTTGAGGCGGCCGGGCTCAATGATGAAGAGATGGCCCTCATCATCAAGTGCTTCAAGACGGCGCTAAAGGGTCGCAAGGGGCAGCCAAGCAAGACCAAGACAAAGGGGAAGCGCTCATGCTTCAAATGTGGTAAGGTTGGTCATTTTATTGCTAACTGTCCCGACAATGATAGTGACCAGGAAGAAGGGAACAAGAGGGAGAAGAAGAAGAATTATAAGAAGGCAAAAGGCGAGGCACATCTTGGCAAGGAGTGGGACTCGGATTGTTCGTCGTCCGACTCCGACAACGAAGGACTCGCCGCCACTGCCTTCAACAAGTTATCCCTCTTCCCCAACGAGCATCACACTTGCCTCATGGCAAGGGAAAAGAAGGTAAGCACTCGTAACACTAGTACTTATGCTTCTTCAAGTGAGGATGAGTCTAGTGATGATGATGAAATAGATTATTCATGTCTATTCAAGGGTCTAGATAGAACCAAGGTGGATAAAATAAATGAATTGATTGATGCTTTGAATGATAAGAATAGATTGCTAGAAAAGCAAGAGGATCTCTTATATGATGAACATGACAAGTTTGTAGAAGCTCAAAAATCCCTTGCTTTAGAAATAAAGAGGAATGAAATGCTTTCTTGTGAATTATCTACATGCCATGACTCTATTTCTAGTTTAAAAAGCATAAACAATGACTTGACTGCTAAGTTAGAAATAGCTAATAAATCAACATCTTGTGTAGAACATGTTGTGGTTTGCACTAGGTGTAAAGATTTTAATATTAATGCTTGTAGTGAACACCTAGTTTCAATTTCTAAATTGAATGATGAAGTAGCTAGTCTTAATGCCCAACTTAAGACTAGCAAAAGCGAATTTGATAAGTTAAAATTTGCAAGGGATGCCTACACGATTGGTAGACACCCCTCAATTAAGGATGGACTTGGTTTCAAGAGGGAAGCCAAGAACTTAACAAGCCATAAGGCTCCCATCCCCACCAAAGGAGAAAGGGAAGGCCCCTATGGCTAGTAGTGCCAAAAAGAACCATGCTTTTATGTATCATGATAGGAGACATGCTAGAAATGCAAATAGAAGTCATGATGCTTTTGATTCACATGTTTATGATTCATATGCTATGTTTGCTTCTAGTTCTTCCTGTATGCATGGTAGAAATGTGCCTAGGAGAAATGGTGTTAATGTTCCTAGGAAAGTTAATGAACCTTCTACAATATATCATGCTTTAAATGCTTCATTTGCTATTTGTAGAAAGGATAGGAAGATAATGGCTAGAAAATTAGGGGCAAAATGCAAAGGAGACAAAACTTGCATTTGGGTCCCTAAGACAATTGTGACTAACCTTGTAGGACCCAACAAGAGTTGGGTACCTAAGACCCAAGCCTAAATTTGCCTTGCAGGTTTATGCATCCGGGGGTTCAAGCTGGATTATTGACAGCGGATGCACAAACCATATGACGGGGGAGAAGAAGATGTTCACCTCCTACGTCAAAAACAAGGATTTCCAAGATTCAATAATATTCGGTGATGGGAATCAAGGCAAGGTAAAAGGGTTAGGTAAAATTGCTATTTCATCCGAGCACTCTATATCTAATGTGTTTTTAGTTGAGTCTCTTGGATATAATTTGTTATCTGTTAGTCAATTGTGCAATATGGGATATAATTGTCTATTCACAAATGTAGATGTGTCTGTCTTTAGAAGAAGTGATGGTTCATTAGCTTTTAAGGGTGTATTAGACGGCAAACTTTACTTAGTTGATTTTGCAAAAGAGGAGGCCGGTCTAGATGCATGCTTAATTGCTAAGACTAGCATGGGCTGGCTGTGGCATCGCCGCTTAGCACATGTGGGGATGAAGAATCTTCACAAGCTTCTAAAGGGAGAACACGTGATAGGTTTAACTAATGTGCAATTCGAAAAAGATAGACCTTGTGCAGCTTGTCAAGCAGGCAAACAGGTGGGAAGCTCTCATCACATCAAAAATGTGATGACCACATCAAGACCTTTGGAGATGCTTCACATGGACCTCTTCGGACCCGTCGCCTATCTAAGTATAGGAGGAAGTAAGTATGGTCTTGTTATAGTTGATGACTTTTCCCGCTTCACTTGGGTATTCTTTTTGTAGGATAAATCTGAAACCCAAGGGATCCTCAAGCGCTTCCTAAGGAGAGCTCAAAACGAGTTTGAGCTCAAGGTGAAAAAGATAAGGAGCGACAATGGGTCCGAGTTCAAAAACCTTCAAGTGGAGGAGTACCTTGAGGAGGAAGGGATCAAGCACGAGTTCTCCGCTCCCTACACACCACAGCAAAATGGTGTGGTAGAGAGGAAGAACAGGACGCTTATAGACATGGCGAGGACGATGCTTGGAGAGTTCAAGACCCCCGAGCGCTTTTGGTCGGAAGCCGTGAACACAGCATGCCACGCCATCAACAGGGTCTACCTTCATCGCCTCCTCAAGAAGACGTCATATGAGCTACTAACCGGTAACAAACCCAATGTTTCATATTTTCGAGTTTTTGGGAGTAAATGCTACATTCTAGTGAAGAAGGGTAGGAATTCCAAATTTGCTCCCAAAGCCATAGAAGGGTTTTTGTTAGGTTATGACTCAAATACAAAGGCGTATAGAGTCTTCAACAAATCATCGGGTTTGGTTGAAGTCTCTAGCGACATTGTATTTGATGAGACTAATGGCTCTCTGAGAGAGCAAATTGTTGATTTTGATGATGTAGATGAAGAAGAAGTTCCAACGACAGCAATACGCACCATGGCGATTGGAGATGTACGGCCACAGTAACAAGATGAGCAAGATCAACCTTCTTCCTCAACAATGGTGCAACCCCCAACTCAAGATGAAGAACAGGAGGCGTGTGATCAAGGGGGAGCACAAGATGATCATGTGTTGGAGCGAAGGCAGAAACGCCACCCTTCGCCCGAAGTCTCCACAGCTTAGCCCCCGCTCTGACAAGCAAAGCAGGCAGGGACACCCTTCGCTTGATCGACACCAGGGACAACATGGAGACCCTTCGCTCGATTCGGCTCCAGACGAAGGCCTGCGGCAACGCCTCCCTACGGCACGGCCTCGGTCGGCTCCGAGGCCCACATGAGGTCGGGCCCATTGTAACAGGCCCTGCGTGGCCGCGGTTGTGTTACGGGCCTAATTTGTAAAGGCGTACATGTAATTACAACCTGTAACCCCGCTTTATAGGAATATTCTGGGGATAAACTAGGTACCTGAGGGCACATGCGTCCTTAGCGCAAGGCGCCGTGCACTCGGATACCTATAAATACCCCCGCACAGTGCCCGTGAGAGGCCAGATTAACAGAGCTTTTGCCATCACGCGCGAGTGCCCTGTTGCCGTCTCCATTCACCTGTGTTGGTTCCCCTTGCTGTCGAAAGACAGTGCCAACATTTGGCGCCCACCGTTCGTGCTACGAGACAACCACCCGCGATGGCACCCAAGAGAGCTAACCCGAAGGCTGACGAGGCTGCGAAGGCAGCACTGCTCGCCGCCAGAAAGGGCAAGGCCCTCGCCCTCACCCAATCCACCCACCAAGAGGCCACCGAAGACGACACCCTCCGCACCTGCAACCCCGAGGGACAACCCTCAGGCTTCGCACCTCCCTCAGGCTTCGCACAACCGGAGGGCGCGGACCTCGCCGAGGACGGTGAGGTCCTCGGCATCTCGGCAGAGGAACAACTACAGCTGCGCGCCCTGCGCCTCAAGAACCGCAACCTCCAGAGGCAGAAGGAGATACTGGAGGCCAAGCGCCAGCGTGTGTCCGCACTCGCCAAAGTGCGGCAGATGATCCGCGACGAAGAACTCAAGGCCCAGGAACTCGAGCGGGAGATCGCGCTGATGCAGCGCGAAGGCCACCTCAGCCCGCGGCACGAATCATCCCTCCAGCAGCGCGCACAAAACGAAGACACGCGCGAGGGCCACCCCGGCCTGCAGCATGGGCCACCCCTGCAACACCGCGCACAACCGGAGGACCCGCGTTTCCCCCAGCGCGACTTCACTTTCCAGCACGCCGCGCCATTCCAAGGGGTCAACTATCTCGATGAGCGAAGCCCCCTGGCGCCTCACCTGCAAGTGACGCCGTGGCCAGCTAACTTCCGGGCTGGGACCTACCCCAAGTACAACGGCAGCACCGACCCGGCTCAATACATAATGAGTTACCAGGTCGCCGTCGCATCGTCCGGAGGGGACGACGCCACAATGGCGAAGTCCTTCATCATCGCCCTCGAGGGCCCCGCGCTCACCTGGTTCACCAGGTTGCCCCCGTTGTCCATCGATTCCTGGAGAAGTCTCCGGGACAAGTTCCTCCTCAACTTCCAGGGGTACCGCCCGGACACCGACGCCCTGGCCGAGCTCTCGCTCTGCAAGCAGCTAGAGAAGGAGACCCTGAGGGAATATTACCGCAAATTCCTGACCCTCAAATCACAGCTACCCTCCGTCGATGACCAGATTGCCATCCACTATGCTATCAGTGGTCTTCGCGCTGGCGTCCTGTACAGCCATTGCATCAGGGACCCGCCCAAGAACCTCCAAGAGTTATACCAGCTGTTTGAAAAGTACGCCAGGTCCGAGGAGCTCCACCAGCGCAAGATTGAGTCCCAGCGGAAGCCAAAAGATGCTCCGCAGTCCAGCCGCACGTGGACAAGGACTCCGCAGCCAGACTCCGGTCGGGATGGCCGCGGTCAGCAGCAAGTGCACAACATCGCCAACCAGCAGCCGGCCGCTGACCCCCTTCGTCGCCAAGAATATCCCCCCCAGGGCCGCGGAAGTGGAACTCGCGGCAGGGGCCGAGGGCGTGCGCAGCCACTCCCTCCGCCGCGCCGATTTTACTGCCTTTTCCATGGCGAAGACTGCGCCCACCAAACTAAAGACTGCCCCGAAGTAAAGGCCACCAGAGACAGAATGGCGAGGGCGCAGCCAGCCGACAACCCCAGAATTGTCGCGCATAATTACCAGCCACCCCCTCCACCATATATCCACGCTCCCGCCCCGCATCCACCGCACCACGCTTACCAACATCATCAGGAAGTACAAATCGTACATCCTCCGCCTCCACCACCACACCAGCAACAACAAAACATCCCCCACGCCCCAAAACAGGAAGACTTCGCTGATCAACCTTATCGCGGAGTCATTCATATGATAACTGGGGGGTCCAGCACCGACTTCGACACCAAGCGGCAGAAGCGGGACCACTACCGCAGCGTAAACCATGTCGCTGTCACGGGCCCAGTTGTGCAGACGAAGTGGTCCCACATACCGCTCACCTTCGACGCACGGGACGTCGACTTGCGCAGTGCCCCCCACTGCGATGCCATGGTCATCAATTGCAGCGTGGCAGGCTGGGACCTGCACAAGGTCCTCGTCGACAACGGCAGCCAGGCGGACATCATCTTCCTCCATGCCTTCGATCGCATGGGCATCAGCCACAGCCTGCTCAAGCCTTCGGACAACCCGTTGTATGGCTTCGGCGGCAAGGGCACCTTCCCCGTCGGCAAAATAGAGTTGCCCCTCTCCTTCGGTGTAGCACCTAATGCCCGAAGCGAGCAAGTGACTTTTGACATCGTGGATATGGTATATCCATACAACGCCATCATGGGTCGGGGCTCCATCAATAAGTTTGAAGCTGCCATCCACGGACTGTATTTGTGCATGAAGATACCAGGCCCTCTGGGCGTAATTACGGTCCGCGGTAACCAGCAAGCTGCGCGCAACATAGAGCGGGACTTCGTGCCTGGTCAGAGGAACGTGCACTGTCTCACGACACAGTGCGAGGTTCCTGCGCCCGCCAGCCCCACTGACAAGCAGCACGCCAAGGCTCAGTTGCAGAGTCAGGATGGGACCAAGACTGTCCCCCTCGATCAGGCCACGCCCAAGCAGACAGTCACCATCAGCGAAGACCTTACCCCGCATGAAGAAGAGAAGCTTCTCTGCTGCCTGGCCAAAAATAAAGATGTCTTCGCCTGGTCCGCCCTCGACCTGGTCGGAGTCAGCCGATCCATAATCGAGCACGGTCTGGGGATCGACCCCTCAGTGCGACCAAGAAAGCAAAAGCTTCGCAAAATGTCCGATGAAAAGACAGAGGCCGCCAAGGCGGAGGTGCACCGCCTCCTAGAGGCTAAATTTATTGAGCCAGTGGCTTATCCCACATGGCTCTCCAATGTTGTAATGGTGCAGAAAAAAAGCGGGAAATGGCGGATGTGCATAGACTTCACCAGTCTCAATAAGGCCTGCCCAAAAGACAATTTCCCGTTGCCGCGGATCGACAAAATAGTCGATAGCGCGGCCGGCTGCGAGGTCATGTCTCTCCTCGACTGCTTCTCCGGCTATCACCAGATATACATGAAGGAGGAAGACAAGGCCAGCACCAGTTTCATAACACCCTTCGGCACCTATTGCTTCATCAGAATGCCGGAGGGTCTCAAGAACGCCGGGTCCACATTCTCCAGACTCACCAAAACAGTACTCGAGGGCCAGGTCGGCAGAAATATATTTACATATGTGGACGACATCGTCGTCGCCAGCAAAAATAAGGAGGACCACCTCGCCGACCTGGCCGAGACATTCGCAAACATGCGAGACGCACGACTCCGCTTAAACCCGGAAAAGTGCGTTTTCGGTGTTCGCCAGGGCAAGATATTGGGCTACCTGGTGTCACACCGCGGCATCGAGGCCAACCCAACCAAGATCCAGGCCATCATCGACATGTCGCCTCCACAGTCCACCAGGGATGTCCAGCGTCTGACAGGCAGATTGGCTGCTCTCAACAGATTCATTTCCAGGTCGGCCGAGCGAAGTCTTCCTTTCCTCAAAACTCTCCGCGGCGCAAAAGACTTCGCTTGGGGGCCGGAGCAAGCAGCGGCCTTCGCCTCATTAAAGCAGTACTTAACGGAGCTGGCCACCCTCACGAGCCCCGACTCCTCGCTCCCCTTATTGCTCTATGTCGCGGCTTCGCCGCGCGCGGTCAGCGCGGCACTAGTGCAGGAGCAGACAGTCGAAGGCGCTGTCAGACAGTGCCCTGTTTATTACGTCTCCGAGGTCCTGACTCCGTCCAAATGCAACATGACAGAGCTGGAGAAGATCGCCTACGCAGTCGTTATGTCCTCGCGCAAGCTGCGCCATTATTTTGAAGCATTCAAGGTCCGTGTCACCTCAGATAGAGGGCTCGGCGAACTGTTTAGAAACCCGGAGGCATCGGTAAGGATCGCCAAGTGGGCAGCCGAACTCTCCGGCTACCACATCAGTTTCGAGCCCAGGACAGCCATCAAATCACAAGTCCTGGCAGACTTCGTCGTCGACTGGACCGGGCCAGCAACACAGCCGGACCCGACCACAGAGAAGGTCTGGACGATCCATTGCGATGGCGCATGGTGCCATGCGGGGGCAGGCGTCGCTGCAATCATAACATCACCAGTCGGAGTCAAGCACAGATATGCAGCACGACTCAGCTTCAATCTGGAATCCGACAGGTGCACAAATAATATAGCAGAGTACGAAGCAGTCATCCTCGGCCTCCGCAAGCTGAGGGCCCTCGGAGTCACCACTTGCATCATCAAAACAGACTCCAAGGTAGTTGCCGGCCAGGTCGACAAAGACTATGCAGCCAAGGACCCCGCGCTCATGCAGTACCTCGCGGCCATCCGAAGTCTTGAGAGACAGTTCAAGGGGTTCACCGTGCAGCATGTGGACCGGGCCAAGAATGAGGAGGCCGACGCGTTGGCCAAGGCCGCGGCCAGGGGCGAAACTCTGCCCTCCGACGTGTTCTTCCACGTCATCGGCACGCCCGCAGTCCGGAGCCCCGAAGGGCTCCATATAACCAACGACATCGAGGGCCACCGTACAGTCAACCTCATCATGACCGAAGACTGGCGAGCACCCATTACCCTGTTCCTACAGGGATATTATCACCCGGCTGACATCAGTGAGGCCAAGCGCCTCAGACATCGAAGCCGGGACTTCGCTCTGATTGAAGGCCAGCTATACAAAAAAGGAGTCAGCCAACCAATGCTTAAGTGCGTCACCGAGGCCGAAGGCATGCAGATCCTACGTGAAGTCCACAGTGGCACGTGCGGCTCGCACGCGGGCCCAAGGGCCCTAGCTGCTAAGGTAATCCGCCAGGGTTTCTACTGGCCAGCAATGATTTGCGCCGCGAATCGGGTCACTCGGTCCTGCGAAGCCTGCCAGAAGTTCTCTCCTCGACCAGGCGGCCCTTCGCAGTACACAAAGCTGATCGCCCACACATGGCCTCTCCAGCGCTGGGGTCTCGACATTGTTGGACCCCTGCCCACCGCTCAGGGGAACCTCAAGTTCGCCTTCGTCGCGGTCGAGTACTTCACCAAATGGATCGAGGCACGGGCTGTCTCCGCAATAACATCGAAGACTGCCCAGAAATTCTTCTGGCAGAACATCGTTTGCCGCTTCGGAGTACCGTCCGAGTTAACGGTCGACAACGGCAAACAGTTCGATAACCAAGACTTCAAGGATTTCTGTTTCTCCATTGGCACCAAGCTTGCCTTCGCCTCAGTCTACCATCCGCAGTCCAACGGGGTCGTGGAGCGCGCCAACGGAAAAATCTTCACAGCTATCAAAAAAATGCTCCTCGATGAAAAAAGGGCAAATGGAGCGATTTCTTACCTGAGGCAGTCTGGGCACTAAACACGACTGAGTGCAGGGCGACCGGGTTCACTCCTTTCCGTCTGTTATACGGATCGGAGGCCATGACCCCGCAGGAAATAAAGCACGGGTCCCCGCGAACGGTCCCGTCAGCCGTCCCAGATGTGGACGAGCCGACTTCAAAGGATCTCATCGACGGAGACCGTGTCTTCGCCCTACAAGCTCTGAACAAGTATCAAGCCCAGACCAAAGCATGGCGCGACCACTCAGTCACCCCGAGGGAGTTCAGCGAGGGGGACCTCGTGCTCATTCGGACAGCTCGGACGGAGTCAAGGGGCAAGCTGGAGCCCAGGTGGGAGGGCCCTTTCATCGTCAAGACGAAGGCCTCCCCCAGCGCATACAGGCTCACAACACAAACCGGCGAGGACCTGGAGCATTCCTGGAACATTGACAACCTCCGCAAATTTTTTGTTTGATTCTTCAGGGCTGTCTTCGCCCTTGTAATTTGCAAAAACAATCTTGCACCGGCCCGCACTCTTTTCCTCCCGGGGGGTGAGGTTTTTAACGAGGCGGAGCCATGTAATATATGCGTAAAAAATCCCCCGCAAAAAGACATGCGTCGAAAAAGACCGTATTGACGGTCTTCGACATTCGACCACCACGAGGTCACCGCGAGGCTAAGCGCTAGCTACCCTCGCGTGCGACAAATCCGCGCAGAAGTCGCCTACGGGTGCAGCCGGATTAGCACAACAAGTGCGGAAAAAATTTAAGTCTATCGCGAAGACTATCCGTGCGGAAGTCGCCTACGGGTGCAGCCGGATTAGCACAACAAGTGCGGAAAAAAATCGAAGTCTATCGCGAAGACTATCCGTGCCGAAGTCGCCTAAGGGTGCAGCAGGATTAGCACAAGTGCGGAAAAAATTTAAGTCTATCGCGAAGACTATCCGTGCGGAAGTCGCCTACGGGTGCAGCCGGATTAGCACAACAAGTGCGGAAAAAAATCGAAGTCTATCGCGAAGACTATCCGTGCCGAAGTCGCCTAAGGGTGCAGCAGGATTAGCACAACAAGTGCGGAAAAAATTTAAGTCTATCGCGAAGACTATCCGTGCGGAAGTCGCCTACGGGTGCAGCCGGATTAGCACAACAAGTGCGGAAAAAATCGAAGTCTATCGCGAAGACTATCCGTGCCAAAGTCGCCTAAGGGTGCAGCCGGATTAGCACAACAAGTGCGGAAAAAATCGAAGTCTATCGCGAAGACTATCCGTGCCAAAGTCGCCTACGGGTGCAGCCGGATTAGCACAACAAGTGCGGAAAAAAAAAAAAAAAAAAATTTAAGTCTATCGCGATTATCCGCGCCGAAGTCGCCCAAGGGCCGGATTATCACGACACAGTGCAACCGGTTCAACACAGCAAGTACGAAAAAACTGAAGACTATCGGTGCAGAAGACACTTAAGGGTACACGTGGGCTAGCACAACAACGGCCGAAACGACAACATCGAACCATTCACGCCAAGACCAATTATAATCAACCAAGTACAGCGCAGCCGAACGAATCAGTTAGTACAAAATGCCTTCACACACATGCACGCGAGGGCACACAATTCCACCATACAAGACTCTACACAAGCGATGACACCACACTCTACATCGGTTCAACTTTAGGAATAATTCCCATCTCCCTATAATTAAATAACATTATCCTGAGCTCCTCACCCGCAAAAAGCCTTCGCAGTTCCCCCTCACCTACACCCTCGGCGGTCGGCAGAGACAACAGTTCCTGCCGACCGGCCCCACTCACACGAAGCAAAGCCCGCTCCTCCGCGCTAACCCTACGTTTTGCAACCGCCCTTCGTCGACGGCGCCCGGCGCTAGGGCCTGGCGCGTCCGACGCGTCCGCGGCGTGTGGCGCGGCCTCCGCCGCGGCCACGTCCAAGGCCGTAAAATAATCCAAATTCTCCTCCGACGACTCCTCAGTCCACTCAACCGAGCTCCCGGAGTCAGCAAAGTCAAAAAACTCAGATGCAGACCCACTATATTGATTACCATCTTCCGCGGTCGAGGCCGCCAAAAACTCAGTAGCAGTGGTTGCGTGCGCAGGCCCAAAATCTTGAACCTGCGCAGCAACCAAAGTTCAGTACAAACATCCAAAATTTCCTAACCCTAGACAACCGCTATGCCACCTGCGAGGGCCCTGACGCGGCGGGCAACTCCGCCGTTGTCTCCGCCGCCGCTCCCGCCATTCTTCCCACCGCCTCCGCCGTCGGCTCTTCGACGGTCGGCGCGGCTGCCGCGAGGGCATCGGGAGCGCCTTCGGCCACCTTCGTGGGCAGGTCTTCAACTGTCGCAGCAGATGTGGGGGCGCCTGGTGCGTCTCCCGTAGTCTCCGGGGCCGGCTCCGGGTCAGGCAGGGCGTCGTTCAGTGCTCCGAAATCGTCCACCCGCTCGCCTCGCTCCGCCTAAAACAAAACATACAAAAAGTCAGCAAACACACGCACAGACCACATCCAGCAAACGCCAAACAAACGACAACGTTACCTGAGCCCTCGCAGCCTCGGCCCGCTCCCTGACCACTTCACCGCCATACAGACCCCACATCCGATCATAGAGGGCGCCGGCGGACTCCTTCACCACGGGGTCTTCGACCTTATAGATGTCTCGCCCAAAATCTTCATCTGCCTGGTCGAAGGCCTCATAGTGCCGGCACCCTTCGCGAGAGAGTGCGTTCATTGCCCCCTCGCAGGTAACCAGGGAGGCGAACGACATTAATCCAGCCAAGACAGTGGGGAGCTCCTGCAGCTCCTCTTGCACCCATTTCAAGCAGCGAAGTCCGGCCTCTCGCTCCGGCACCACGAAGTCACCAGTCCGCGCACCCAGCTCGCGGTATGTGGCCATAAGCTGCGTGCGCGTCCGTTCGGCCTCCGTCCGTGCCGCGGCTTCGGCCCCCTTCGTGCGGCTCTCCAGAGCGGTGAGCCGCCCCCGCAGGTCCTCGGCGAGCCCCTTGGCAAGGTTGGCCTCCGCCCGTGCCAGCCTAGCCTCCGCCTGCGCGGCCTGCTCTTTGGCGACGGCCTCGTTGGCCTCCCTCCTCTCCTCCGCCAGCTGGCGCCGGAGATCAGCCTTTTCTTCCTCCAGGGCGGCCACCTTGTCCGCCAGTTTACGACACTTGCTGTCGGAGGCAGACTTCTCACGGACAGCGTCAGCATGTTGCGTCCGAAGTCTCTCGACTTCGGCAGATAAGGCCGCCGTGAGCGCCCCCGACGCAGTGCGGCTGGTGAAGTCGGCCACCTGCAGAGAACACGTAAGGCCATGGCCGTAAAAAAAAAAAAAAAAAAAAAAAAAAAAAAAAAAAAACTCGGCGGACCTGACTCAGCGCCTCCGTCGCCTGATTCAGCGCCTCCGTCACTCCCTTCAGCCGGCGGGTCGCCGCGCCAGCCTCGTCTCTGACCTTCGCGAGGGCCGACACCTCGCCTCCGGCGCCAAGGGCCCCGCCCTTCGCCGCCGCGATTGCCCCGGCAGGCACAGCTATAACAAGCCGACCCTCGTCCGACCCTGTAGCGCATCGCCAATCAAAAAAAAAAAAAAAAAAAAAATAATAAAAAAAAAAAAGAGCGGCGGGTGACTTACCCCCAAGATAATCGTCCACGCTAATGTCGGTGCCGAAGTCGGCGACGCGCTTGCCCGGCGGCGGCAACGCTCGGGCCGCCTTCGCAGCCTCCGCCACTCCGCTGGCCGGCGGCACCACCTTCGTCGGCTTGGAGACTCCGGCGCCCGCCGCTGTCTCCGGCGCCTTGCTGGGCGCAGAGTCGCCCGCCTTCGCCGCCAGCGGCGGCTTGCCTCCACTGGAGGCCGCAGCCTTCGCCGTTCCCCGTTGCCTTTTCGGCCGGGCGTCGTGAATCCTTACGGTCGCCTGGCGTTTTTGCGCGGCCCCTTGGCGATCCTTGTCCATCACTGCCCACACAACAGTACCGATATTTCGCCCGTAAGGAAAAACCCTCCACTGACGAACCATACGAGATGTAAAACAGTCTTCCTCAGCCGCGCAGGGGACAGGAACATTTCTAGGCCAGCAGCCCCCGGTAACCCTCAGCATCCGAGCCGAAGACTCCCGGAGCTCGGGCGAAGACATCCTCTCCCCCGGGGCCGCGCACGTCCTCATTAACTCCCTAGCAAAACTATCAGACACCCCGATTCCTCCCATCGCAGTACCTAATTTTCTCTTTTTTGAGGAGGGGGCGGCCGTCAGCGCAGGGTCGCCTCCAGTCTCCACCGCCGGCTTCTTCCCACGGCGGTCCGCTTCGTCTTGTCCAGGGTAGCCGTCGTACGGCAATTGATTCAATTCGAAGACCCTGTTCAAGCGTTCATTTGAGCCGCGAATATCGAAGCTGCGCTGGCCTTCCGTCCTCGCCACGTACCGCCCCACGAGCCGCACCGCCAAGTCCTCAGCATCACGCACAAAGGCGGCCGGGTCACGGTTTCGCAAATTCAGTGCGAAGGCTGGACTTCGCACCACCCTTCCTCCGTGAAAGGGCATCTGGCGAGGGCACACTTCGCCCAACGCCCAGCCGTGCGCCAAGGGCCAGACCCCGTACGCCACAAACTCTTCAACTAAATCTCGACCACTGCTCTGGCCGGCGGCGCATCGAAGGGCCCCTTCGTCTGCATCCTCTTCTGCTACTTCGAAGTGCGGATACGCAGAGTAATAATGAGAGCACATCTCAGATACGGGCAGTCCTTCATGGCCTTCGACAGTAGCCTCAGCAACGTAAAACCAAAATTCATTCCAATTGCCCCACTTGTTGCGGGCGCACGGAACCAACTCCACTACTGGCATCGTGGTCTTGCCGGTCTTCGGTGTGAATGTGCACGACCCAAACTGGGCAACTCCGCCCTCAATCACCCTCTTCTGCCAATGCAAGCAGTAATTCTTCGCAAAAACTTCAACCGATGGCTGTTCGCCGTACGAAGTCGTCGCCCAGACATACTTCGCCAGCGCCACCACGGCGTTCGGTGTCAGCTGATGAATTTGCACGTTGAATCTACGCAGGACTTCGCCGACAAACCGGTGCGCAGGCAAGCGGAGACCGGCGACGAAGAACGCCTCAAAAACAACCAACTCACCCTCCGGCTCGGGGACTTCCTCCGTCCCCGGAGCACGAGCGACTCCGCCGCCAAAGTAGCCCAAGCGCTGCATCTCTTCGACGCGGGCCGACGTCATCCGTGACACACCAAAATCAACAGAGTCGCCCGCGCGCAGCTCCTCCACCATCACGCCACTCAACGTCTCCTCAGACGAGGCGGCGGCCGGCGGCGTGGCGTCGGCGGAAGAAGAAGAGGATGGCATTGCTACGTACCGTCGGCGGCGGCGGGCGGTCTGCTTCACTCGAGCCAGATCTCCGAGGAGCAAAGCGAGCAGTAAAAGAAGAGGAGCAGAAAGACGGCGGGCGGCTAGGGTTTTCACGGAGCGCGGAAGGCAAAGTGCAAGCAGCGCCGTCCCTCGCCCCCTTTTATAGGCAGGGCGCGGCTCCTCGGGAAACCCGCAATCCCACAGGGCGCGACGCTTCGGAAAACCCGCAGTCCAACAGTACGATGTCCATCAACGGTCGCATCAAAAACCCCCGCGGAACCACTTCGAGCGAGGGCAGCGTCTCCGCCATCTAGCGACGTCTTCGGCACCAGGTGACTTTGTCGAACTGGTCCCTCGGAGGGCAAATGTTGGAGCGAAGGCAGAAACGCCACCCTTCGCCCGAAGTCTCCACAGCTTAGCCCCCGCTCTGACAAGCAAAGCAGGCAGGGACACCCTTCGCTTGATCGACACCAGGGACAACATGGAGACCCTTCGCTCGATTCGGCTCCAGACGAAGGCCTGCGGCAACGCCTCCCTACGGCACGGCCTCGGTCGGCTCCGAGGCCCACATGAGGTCGGGCCCATTGTAACAGGCCCTGCGTGGCCGCGGTTGTGTTACGGGCCTAATTTGTAAAGGCGTACATGTAATTACAACCTGTAACCCCGCTTTATAGGAATATTCTGGGGATAAACTAGGTACCTGAGGGCACATGCGTCCTTAGCGCAAGGCGCCGTGCACTCGGATACCTATAAATACCCCCGCACAGTGCCCGTGAGAGGCCAGATTAACAGAGCTTTTGCCATCACGCGCGAGTGCCCTGTTGCCGTCTCCATTCACCTGTGTTGGTTCCCCTTGCTGTCGAAAGACAGTGCCAACATCATGTAATGGAGGAAGAAGCACAACCGGCACCTCCAACCCAAGTTCGAGCAATGATTCAAAGGGATCATCCCGTCGACCAAATTTTGGGTGATATTAGCAAGGGAGTAACTACTCGATCTCGATTAGTTAATTTTTGTGAGCATTACTCCTTTGTCTCTTCTATTGAGCCTTTCAGGGTAGAAGAGGCCTTGCTAGATCCGGACTGGGTGTTGGCCATGCAGGAGGAGCTCAACAACTTCAAAAGAAATGAAGTTTGGACACTGGTGCCTCGTCCCAAGCAAAATGTTGTGGGAACCAAGTGGGTGTTCCGCAACAAACAAGACGAGCACGGGGTGGTGACAAGAAACAAGGCACGACTTGTGGCAAAAGGTTATGCCCAAGTCACAGGTTTGGACTTTGAGGAGACTTTTGCTCCTGTGGCTAGGCTAGAGTCTGTTCGTATCTTGCTAGCATATGCCGCTCACCATTCCTTTAGGTTGTTCCAAATGGATGTGAAGAGCGCTTTCCTCAACGGGCCAATCAAGGAGGAGGTATACGTGGAGCAACCCCCTGGCTTCGAGAATGAACGGTACCCCGACCACGTGTGTAAGCTCTCTAAGGCGCTCTATGGACTTAAGCAAGCCCCAAGAGCATGGTATGAATGCCTTAGAGACTTTTTAATTGCTAATGCTTTCAAGGTTGGGAAAGCCGATCCAACTCTTTTTACTAAGACTTGTGATGGTGATCTTTTTGTGTGCCAAATTTATGTCGATGACATAATATTTGGTTCTACTAACCAAAAGTCTTGTGAAGAGTTTAGCAGGGTCATGACTCAGAAATTCGAGATGTCGATGATGGGCGAGTTAAGCTACTTCCTTGGGTTCCAAGTGAGGCAACTCAAGGATGGAACCTTCATCTCTCAAACCAAGTACACGCAAGACTTGATCAAGCGATTTGGGATGAAGGACGCCAAGCCCGCAAAGACTCCGATGGGAACCGACGGACACACCGACCTCAACAAAGGAGGTAAGTCCGTTGATCAAAAAGCATACCGGTCTATGATAGGGTCTTTACTTTATTTATGTGCTAGTAGACCGGATATTATGCTTAGCGTATGCATGTGTGCTAGATTTCAATCCGATCCTAAGGAGTGTCACTTAGTGGCTGTGAAGCGAATTCTTAGATATTTAGTCGCTACGCCTTGCTTCGGGATCTGGTATCCAAAGGGGTCTACCTTTGACTTGATTGGATATTCAGACTCCGACTATGCTGGATGTAAGGTCGATAGGAAGAGTACATCGGGGACGTGCCAATTCTTAGGAAGGTCCCTGGTGTCATGGAGTTCTAAGAAACAAACTTCCGTTGCCCTATCCACTGCTGAGGCCGAGTACGTTGCCGCAGGACAGTGTTGCGCGCAACTACTTTGGATGAGGCAAACCCTCAGGGACTTTGGCTACAATCTGAGCAAAGTCCCACTCCTATGTGATAATGAGAGTGCTATCCGCATGGCGAATAATCCTGTTGAACACAGCCGCACAAAGCACATAGACATTCGGCATCACTTTTTGAGAGACCACCAGCAAAAGGGAGATATCGAAGTGTTTCATGTTAGCTCCGAGAACCAGCTAGCCGATATCTTTACCAAGCCTTTAGATGAGCAGACCTTTTGCAAGTTGCGTAGTGAGCTAAATGTCTTAGATTCGTGGAACTTGGATTGATTTATAGCATACTTATGTTTATGCCTTTGATCATGTTCCTTATGCATTTTGTTGCTTATTTATGGTGCTCAAGTTGTACAAGCACTCCTCGGACCTCACAAGTCTGTTGCAAAGTGATGCACATATTTAGGGGGAGATGTGGTACAACTTGACCCTTTGAGACTAACAATGTGCTTGAGTTTGCTTGATTTAGTCTCGAAGGAGGATTGAAAGGGAAAAGGTGAACTTGGACCATGCAAGACTTCCACTGCACTCCGATGAACGAGTAACTTTGTCCAAGTTCATCTTCGTACTCTTATTGCCTTTTACTCTTAGTTGAAGATTTTTGGTGAGGCAATGGGGTTAAAGGGCCAAAATTGATCCCGTTTTGGTGCTTGATGCCAAAGGGGGAGAAAATAAGGCCAAAAGCAATAAATGGATCAGCTACCACTTGTGAATTTTGAAAATAATAGAGTTAGAGTTTTTGTTTGTCAAAATACTCTTAATTGCTCTCATTGTCAAAAGTTGGTCTCCTGTGTGGAGAAGGTTTAATTATGGGAAAAAGGGGGAGTTTTTGAATCCTTGATCAATTTCTCATGAAATATCTCTCTTTATGTTTCAACATGTGTGTTTGACTTAGAGATAGGAAATTGAGTTTGATTTGCAAAAACAAACCAAGTGGTGGCAAAGAATGATCCATATATGCCAAATTTGATTCAAAACAAATTTGAGTTCTTATTTGAATTGATTTTGTACTTGTTCTACTTGCTTTATGTTATGTTGGCATTAATCACCAAAAAGGGGGAGATTGAAAGGGAAATGTGCCCTTGGGTCATTTCTAAGTGTTTTGGTGATTTAGTGTCCAACACAAGTGCCTAAGTGTCAAATGGTGGACAAAGTACAAATCAAGTATAAAGGTATGTTTCTCAGACTTAGTACATTGTTTTAGTGACTAATGTATTGTGTCTAAGTGCTGGAAACAGGAGAAATCGAATTGGAGAAGAGATGGCCTTATTCAGTCAAAGCCAGCTCAGTCTGGGTGCACCGGACAGTGTCCGGTGCGCCAGGTTGGCTCTTGCGAACTCGCTGCTCTCGGGATTTCATCAGCAGCGTATGGCTATAATTCACCGGACTGTTCGATGTGCACCGAACTGTCCGGTGAGCCAACGGTCGGCCGGGCCAACGGTCGTCTGCGCGATCTGCGCGAGACATGTGGCCGAGCCAACGGTCGGGAGGGAGCACCGGACTGTCCGGTGCGCCAACGGCTCCCAGGCGCCAATGGTCGGCTTCGCCAGAGAAGGAAAGAAATCTGCACCGGACAGTGTCCGGTGGTGCACTAGACTGTCTGGTGCGCCAGGCGACAGAAGGCAAGAATTGCCTTCCCGGATTGCTCTCAACGGCTCCTAGCTGCCTTGGGGCTATAAAAGGGACCCCTAGGCGCATGGAGGAGAACACCAAGCATTCCTTGAGCAACCTTGATCACTCACACTCCATTCTTGCGCACTTGTTCGACATTCTAGTGATTTGAGCTCCATTCTAGTGTGCTAGTCTCTTGAGCTTAAGTCTGGGTCTTGTGTGTGCGTATTTGCTGTGATCTTTGTGTCTTGTGTGAGTTGCTAATCCCTTCCTTACTCCGTGCTTTGTTGTGAACATCTTTGTAAGGGCGAGAGACTCCAAGTTGTGGAGATTCCTCGCGAACGGGATTTAGAAAAGAAAAGCAAACACAGTGGTATTAAAGTGGTTCTTTGGACCGCTTGAGAGGGGTTGACTGCAACCCTCGTCCGTTGGGACGCCACAACATGGAGTAGGCAAGCGTTGGTCTTGGCCGAACCACGGGATAAACCACTGTGCCATCTCTGTGATTGATCTCTTGTGGTTATTGTGTTTTGTTGAGACTCCTCTCTAGCCACTTGGTATTATTGTGCTAACGCTTAACCAAGTTTTTATGGCATTAAGTTCGAATTTTAAAGGATCACCTATTCACCCCCCCCCCTCTAGGTGCTCTCAATAAGTCCAGACCTCCGCGACAATCCCCTGGGAGTCGTCTGAATCATCAGACGACGCCGGGGAGAGACGGGAGCCGGAGACCCCTCGGACTTGGAGGAGAACTCCTCCTTCGAGTATTCCGAGTCGCCGAAGTCCTCTGATGGAGGAGTCGGCTTGCGCTTGCGTTTGTTACTCTTGCCCATGGTGGAAATGAAGGGAGAAGTAGAAAGCAAGCAACAGAGAGCAGTAAGAGATGTGAAAATGCTGGGGAAGCAAGAACACTATTTATAGAAGAAGAAGGCAACCGCTCACCTCCTACCATGGTCACTGAATAGTCGCAAAATATTCAATATACGCTTCAAACCGTCTAAAGACACGTCAGGTGGCTGACGCCGTTTCATGCAACGCAACACCCATTGGGACTCCAGTCAACTGCGCGGGCGATATGATTACACCCGCGGTCACGTCACATTACTACTCAGAAGCAGCCGGCTAAAACACTCAGCGTACCAAGTCGTCCCTTGCCCACACCCATTGGGGGGACGCCCAGGAATTATCAGTATATTTTTCAAAACTGTCACATCCGTGCAGGGCATGCAATGAATACCTCAAGACAAAAATGAGATATCAGTAAGGATCAAAGGAAAGCCAAATATAGCCGGTGAAGTACAAAGTCTGACCGACAGAAGCGACATGAAGACTAGCCAGGGGACGTCCATCGAACGTCCAATCAGTCGCAGATCAAATAAATTGCACCACTTAGCAAGATATGGGCAGATCACGAACTCGGCCTCAAAGACAAAACACATGCTGACCTCTAAAGCATAATATCAATGACATAATGCTGACCTCTAAGGCATTCGGAAAAAGAAAGGATGACACTCAGCAAAAGGGCACGAAATGAAGACCTTCGAGTGGACTATTTTCAAAAATCCACTCAAAGCTCGGGGGCTGCACCCATTGGGTGCACCTCCGGTGCACCCAATGAATCGCCATTTCAAGTCAAGATAATGCTAACTTCTAAAGCATATGGCAAGATCAAAGGCAAGGCTGACCTCCAACAAAGTGCTAGCCGAAAATAAAAATGATTTCTGATGAAGACCTTCGAGTGGATTATTTTCAAAAATCCGCTCGAAGCTCGGGGGCTACACCCATTGGGTGCACCTCCGGTGCACCCAATGAAGTTCAGGGTCCTACAGTACGAAATGCTGACCTCCAAAGCACGAGTTTAAGACAGAACACCAGTTTTCGAGTGGTCAAAGCAGAAGGAGACAGTAAGAAATCGTTTTTGCCAAACTACCCGGAAAGCATTTCTTGTCATAAACGAAGACCGCAAGCTGGACCTAGGATCTTTGGGCCGATTATCTCAAAATCAACCCAAAGATCGGGGCTTGTGGGGGATAGATATCCCCCGGGTCCACTGGAAGGATAAAAGACCTCACGAAAGGCCTGAGGGCCCAATAATTCGTAAGGTCATCCCTTCATGGGCCTGGGGAAGGGCGACCAGTGAAGCAGATCGACACAAGGCCGGGTGCAAGCCTAGATGACCCAATAACAATAAGCAAGTAATCACAATAGAGACCCGACTTTCCCGCGCTGGAGCCCCGTACAACGGAACCAGGCAAGGATGAGTCGGCAGAAATATAGGAAGATAGACTCAATCAGTTCACTATCTCTTAGGTGCGCATTGTTATCATATCCGCATGTATTGCCTCACGGTCAAATATATAAGGCCTAGGGGGCACCCCTTCAAATGGATCTCACTACTCAACCATCCACCCCAACTCTCTACGTTCTAGCTTTAGAGAGCTCCCTTGTAATCCACCACATAAAGCATTCTCACCAGGACGTAGGGTGTTACGCATCTCAAAGCGGCCCGAACCTGTAAACACTGTCCATTGTTCCTCGTGCATCCGGCCCGAACCATTTAGCTACAGTCGACGACACCGTCCTACTCCTAAAAACACCTTGAGGGGCAACCCCGGGTGTGTGGTCGGACCCAAAACACCGACACCAACATCCCGCGACAGGGAGAAAGGGAGCACCACGATGGCAGACGGGGCGACCACACCGGGTTACAAGGCGGATGCACACCATGATAGTTTAACATCTGCCGACACCTAAACTTTGGTGGGGTGGGCCACCTTGTTCCCTCGAGTGAGCCAAAATGTCGTGCTTGCCGCGACAGTTCTAAACAAAATCCCTAATAGTGGTAGAGGACGCTCCAAAAACAAGGTGTTCCTAAAACCCCAAAATCATAATGCCATTACACTGGAAATTGGCTTCCCATTTTCCTTCTACAAAATTCAAAAGAACAAGCTACCACAAAAGATAATATAGAAAAAAGTAATAGCTGAATTCTAACTCAAAGTACTAAAAACAAATATGTAATGCAAATAGTTGTAGAATACCTTACCGACAAAAAGATTTACTATCAAATTGGATATCGACTTGGCAATGAATTGCACATTAAGCTCGTCATTAGGTTGAATCCTCAAGCTTATGTCCCTATCAGATACATTAGAATATAACACAAGCAGAAGGGATGTTATCCCTTGCAGTTTACATGGTGAAAGGGAAATAGGCTTACACCTTTTCCTAAATGATTTTGGTGGTTGAATTGCCCAACACAAATAATTGGACTAACTAGTTTGCTCTAGATTATAAGTTCTACAGGTGCCAAAGGTTCAACACAAACCAATAAAAAGTCCAAGAAAGGGTTCAAATAAAAAGAGCAAAAGACAACCAAAGACTGTCCTGGTCTGGCGCACCGGACTGTCCGGTGTGCCACTAGACAGTGTCCGGTGCACCAGGGAGATCAACTCTAAACTTGCCACCTTCAGGAATTTCGGAAGCCACTCCGCTATAATTCACCGGACTGTCCGGTGTAGCACTGGACTGTCCGGTGTGCCAAGCGGAGCAACGGTCGCCAGCGCAATGGTTGAGTTCAATGGTCGGCTGACAACGCTACAGTGCGTGGACTGCGCGCTCAGAAGTCAGAGCAGGCGTAGATGGCACACCGGACAGTGAACAGGACCTGTCCGGTGCACCACCAGACTGTCCGGTGCACCACCAGACTGTCCGATGGCCCACATGTCAGAAGCTCCAACGGTCGAACCCTAACGGTTGGGTGACGTGGCTGGCGCACATGACAGTGTCCGGTGGCGCACCGGACTGTCCGGTGCACCCATCGACAGCAGAGTTCCCCAACGACCATTTTGGTGGTTGGGGCTATAAATACCCCCAACCACCACTCTTCAAGGGACCCAAGCATTCACTACTTCTCATTCAATACAAGAGCAATACACAACACTCCAAGACACAAATCAAAGCCTCCGATCAAATCAAAGTCCACAATTCAACTCTAGTTTTTAGGACTTGTGAGAAGGTCAGCTTGTGTTCTTTTATTGTTCTTGTTGCTTGGTTGGCTTTCTTCTTTCTCTTATTCTTACTCTCAAAGCTTTGTAAGCAAAGCAAGAGATACCAATTGTGTGGTGGTCCTTGCGGGGTCTAAGTGACCCAGGAAATCAAGGAAGGAAGCTCACTCGGTCTAAGTGACCGTTTGAGAGAGGGAAAGGGTTGAAAGAGACCCGGTCTTTGTGACCACCTCAACGGGGAGTAGGTTTGCAAGAACCGAAACTCGGTAAAACAAATCACCGTGTCATTCGCTCTTATTCGCTTGTGATTTGTTTTTGCCCTCTCTTTCGGACTCGCTTTTATTTCTAACGCTAACCCCGGCTTGTAGTTGTGCTTAAACTTTATAAATTTCAGATTTACCTATTCACCCTCCTCTAGGCGACTTTCAATTGGTATCGGAGCCCAGTACTTCATTAGAGCCTAACCGCTCGAAGTGATGTCGGGAGCATCCGCCATGAGGGAGATCGGGACCGGTGGCGACAAGTCCGCAAGCTCGGGGAGAACACATTCGAGGGAGTCCGCCCACAAGCACAAGGAGGAATCTTCTTCCTCCATCAAGTCCCAACAGAAAGGTGACAAGAAGAAGATGATGAAGAAGGTGGTCTACTACGAGACCGACTCTTCGTCACCTTCCACCTCCGGCTCCGAATCAGCATCCGCCACTTCTAAGCGCCATGAGCGCAAGAAGTATAGTAAGATGCCTCTTCGCTATCCTCGTATTTCAAAATGCACTGCATTACTTTCCGTTCCATTAGGCAAACCACCGATGTTTGAAGGTGAAGATTATTCTATGTGGAGTGATAAAATGAGGCATCACCTAACCTCACTCCACAAAAGCATATGGGATATTGTTGAGTATGGAGCGCAGGTTATGAAGAAAGGGGACAAGGATTATGATTCGGATGAGGTCGAACGAATCTGACACTTCAACTCCCAAGCCACAACTATACTCCTCGCCTCTCTAAGTCGAGAGGAGTATAATAAGGTGCAAGGGTTGAAGAGTGCCAAAGAAATTTGGGACGTGCTAAAGACCGCGCACGAAGGATACGAGGTGACCAAGATCACCAAGAGGGAAACGATCGAGTGGGAGCTCGATCGCTTCATGCTTCACCAAGGGGAGGAGCCACAAGCCATGTACAACTGGCTCAAGACATTGGTGAACCAAGTGTGCAACCTCGGGAGCACCAAATGGGATGACCATGAAATGGTCAAGGTTATTCTAAGATCACTCGTTTTTCTTAACCCTACACAAGTTCAACTAATTCGTGGTGATCCTAGATATAAACTAATGTCTCCCGAGGAAGTGATAGGAAATTTTGTGAGCTTTGAGTTGATGATCAAAGGCTCCAAACAAATCATTGAGCGAGGCTCCAACTCTACACCCGAGGTGCAACCCGTTGCCTTCAAAGCAACGGAGGAGAAGAAAGAAGAGTCTACATCAAGTAGGCTCCCCATCGACGCCTCCAAGCTCAACAATGAGGAGATGGCTTTAATCATCAAAAGCTTTCGCCAAATCCTCAAGCAAAAGAAGGGGAGAGATTACAAGTCCCGTTCCAAGAAGGTTTGCTACAAGTGTGGTAAGCCTGGTCATTTCATTGCTAAATGTCCATTATCAAGTGATAGTGACAGGGCGACGACAAGAAGAGAAGAAGAAAGGAGAAGAATAAGTATTACAAGAAGAAGGGCGGCGATGCCCATGTTTGTCGGGAGTGGGACTCCGATGAGTGCTCCACCGACTCCTCCCCGACGAGGACGCCGCCAACATCACCGTCAACAAGGGCCTCCTCTTTCCCAACGTCGGCCACAAGTGCCTCATGGCAAAGGATGGCAAAAAGAAGAAGGTAAAATCTAGAGCTTCCACTAAATATGCAACATCTAGTGATGAGGCTAGCTCTAGTGATGATGAGGATGATTTGCTCACCCTTTTTGCCAACTTAAACATGCAACAAAAAGAAAAATTGAATGAATTGATTAGTGCTATTCATAAGAAGGATGAACTCTTGGATAGCCAAGAAGACTTCCTTATTAAAGAAAATAAGAAGCATGTTAAAGTTAAAAATGCTTATGCTCAGGAGATAGAAAAATGTGAAAAATTAACTAGTGAGCTAAGCACTTGCCATGACACTATTTACAACCTTAGATTTGAGAATGATAAAATGATTGCTAAGGTTGAGAAATTAAATGTTAGTGATGATTCCCTTGTCAACCTTAGAAATGATAATGCTAATTTGATTGCTAAGATTGACAAATTGAATGCATCTCTCTCTAGCCTTAAAATAGAGAATGAAAAATTAATTGCTAAGGCTAAAGATATAAATGTTTGCAATGTTTCTATTTCCAATCTTAGATATGATAATGCTATTTTACATGCTAAGATTGTTGAATTAAATACTTGCAAACCCTCTACATCTACCGTTGAGCATGTTACTATTTGCACTAGATGTACAGATATTAATGTTGATGCTATTCATGATCACCTAGCTTTAATTAAACAACAAAATGATCACATAGCTCAACTTAGTGCCAAAATTAATGAGCATGACTTAGAAAATGAAAAATTTAAATTTGCTAGAAGCATGCTCTATAGTGGGAGACGCCCAGGCATTAAGGATGGCATTGGCTTCCAACAGGGAGACAATGTCAAGCTTAATGCCCCTAAAAGATTGTCTAACTTTGTTAAGGGTAAGGCTCCCATGGCTCATGATAACGAGGGTTATATTTTATACCCTGTCGGTTATCCCGAGCATAAAATTAGGAGAATTCACTCTAGGAAGTCTCACTCTGGCTCTCATCATGCTTTTATGTATAAGAGTGAGGCATCTAGCTCTATGCAATCAACCCATGTTAAATTGCCTAAAAAGAAACCTCCAATAGCATCAAATGAACCTAATATTTTATTTAAGACTTTTGATGCTTCTTATGTGCTCACTAACAAATCAGGCAAAGTAGTTGCCAAATATGTTGGGGCCAAACACAAGGGATCAAAGACTTGTGTTTGGGTACCCAAGGTGCTTGTTTCTAATGTAAAAGGACCCAAGGCCGTTTGGGTACCTAAGAACAAGGCCTAAAATTGTTTTGTAGGTTTCTGCATCCGGGGGCTCAAGTTGGATCATTGATAGCGGGTGCACAAACCACATGACAGGGGAGAAGAAGATGTTCTCCTCCTACGAGAAAAACCATGATCCCCAACGAGCTATCACATTCGGGGATGGAAATCAAGGTTTGGTCAAAGGACTTGGTAAAATTGCTATATCTCCTAACCATTCTATTTCCAATGTTTTTCTTGTAGATTCTTTAGATTACAATTTGTTTTGTGTCTCTCAATTATGCAAAATGGGTTACTATTGTCTTTTTACGGATATAGGTGTTACTGTCTTTAGAAGAAGTGATGATTCAATAGCATTTAAGGGAGTGTTTGAGGGTCAACTATACTTAGTTGATTTTAATAGAGCTGAACTCGACACTTGCTTAATTGCTAAGACTAACATGGGTTAGCTCTGGCACCGCCGACTAGCCCACGTTGGGATGAAGAACCTTCATAAGCTTCTAAAGGGAGAGCACATTTTGGGACTAACAAATGTTCATTTTGAGAAAGACAGGATTTGTAGCGCATGTCAAGCAGGAAAGTAAGTTGGTGTTCATCATCCACACAAAAACATCATGACGACTGACAGGCCACTTGAGCTACTCCACATGGATCTATTCGGCCTGATCGCTTACATAAGCATCAGCGGGAGTAAGTACTGTCTAGTTATTGTGGATGATTATTCTCGCTTCACTTGGGTATTCTTTTTGCAGGATAAATCTCAAACCCAAGAGACCTTGAAGGGATTCTTGAGACGGGCTCAAAATGAGTTCGGCTTAAGGATCAAAAAGATTAGAAGCAACAACAGGACGGAGTTCAAAAACTCACAAATAGAAGGCTTCCTTGAGGATGAGGGCATCAAGCATGAGTTCTCTTCTCTCTACACCCCACAAAAATGGTGTAGTGGAGAGGAAGAATAGAACTCTACTTGACATGGCGAGGACCATGCTTGATGAGTACAAGACTTCGGACCGGTTTTGGCCGGAAGCAATCAACACCGCTTGCTACGCCATCAACCATCTCTACCTTCACCGAATCCTCAAGAAGACATCGTATGAACTCCTCACCGGTAAAAAGCCCAATGTTTCATATTTTAGAGTCTTTGGTAGCAAATGCTTTATTCTTGTTAAAAGAGGTAGAAAATCTAAATTTGCTCCTAAGGTTGTAGAAGGCTTTTTACTTGGTTATGATTCAAACACAAGGGCATATAGAGTCTTTAACAAGTCCACTGGACTAGTTGAAGTTTCTTGTGACATTGTGTTTGATGAGACTAACGGCTCTCAAGTAGAGCAAGTTGATCTTGATGAGCTAGATGATGAAGAGGCTTTGTGCGTCGCGCTAAGGAACATGTCCATTGGGGATGTGTGTCCTAAGGAATCCGAAGAGCCTCCACATGCACAAGATCAACCATCATCTTCAAATCAAGCATCTCCACCAACTCAAGTTGAGGACCAAGCTCAAGAGGATGAAAATGAAGATCAAGAAGATGAGCCACCTCAAGAGGAGGAAAATGATCAAGGGGGGATGCCAATGATCAAGACAAGGAAGATGATGACGGTCCAAGACCGCCACACCCAAGAGTCCACCAAGCAATACAACGAGATCACCCCGTGAATTCCATCCTCGGCGATATTCATAAGGGGGTAACCACTCGATCTCGTGTTGCTTATTTCTGTGAACATTACTCTTTTGTGTCTTCTATTGAGCCATACAGGGTAGAAGATGCATTAAGGGATTCAGATTGGGTGTTGGCAATGCAAGAGGAACTCAACAACTTCACGAGGAATGAGGTATGACATTTAGTTCCATGTCCTAACCAAAATGTTGTAGGAACCAAGTGGGTCTTCCGCAACAAACAAGATGAGCATGGTGTGGTGACAAGGAACAAAGCTCGACTTGTGGCCAAGGCTTATTCACAAGTCGAAGGTTTGGATTTCGGTGAAACCTATGCACCCGTAGCTAGGCTTGAGTCAATTCGTATATTACTTGCCTATGCTACTTACCATGGCTTTAAGCTCTATCAAATGGACGTGAAAAGTGCCTTCCTCAATGGACCAATCAAGGAAGAGTCTATGTTGAGCAACCTCCCGGCTTTGAAGATAGTGAGTACCCTAACCATGTCTATAAACTCTCTAAGGCGCTTTATGGGCTCAAGCAAGCCCCAAGAGCATGGTATGAATGCCTAAGAGACTTTCTTATCGCTAATGGCTTCAAAGTCGGAAAAGCTGATCATACTCTCTTTACTAAAACTATTGCAAATGATTTGTTTGTATGCCAAATTTATGTTGATGATATCATATTTGGGTCTACTAACAAATCTACTTGTGAAGAGTTTAGTTGGATAATGGTACAAAAATTCGAGATGTCTATGATGGGGGAGTTGAAGTATTTCTTACGATTTCAAGTCAAGCAACTCCAAGAGGGCACCTTCATCAGCCAAACGAAGTACATTCAAGACATACTCACCAAGTTTGGAATGAAGGATGCCAAGCCCATCAAGACACCCATGGGAGCTAATGGGCATCTCGACCTCGACACGGGAGGTAAATCCGTAGATCAAAAGGTATATCGGTCGATGATAGGATCTTTACTCTATTTATGTGCATCTCGACCGGATATTATGCTTTTCGTATGCATGTGTGCAAGATTCCAAGCCGATCCTAAGGAAGTTCACCTTAGGGCCGTAAAACGAATCTTGAGATATTTAGTTCATACTCCTAGGTTTGGCCTTTGGTACCCCAGGGGATCCACATTTGATTTAATAGGATATTCAGATGCTGATTGGGCAGGGTGTAAAATTGATAGAAAGAGCACATCAGGGACTTGTCAGTTCTTGGGAAGATCCCTGGTGTCTTAGGCTTCAAAGAAGCAAAATTCTGTAGCTCTTTCTACCGCCGAAGCCGAGTACATTGCCGCAGGCCATTGTTGCGCGCAATTACTTTGGATGAGGCAAACCCTTAGGGACTATGGTTACAAATTAACCAAAGTTCCTCTCCTATGTGATAATGAGAGTGCAATCCGCATGGCGGATAATCCCGTTGAGCACAGTCGCATTAAGCACATAGCCATTCGGTATCACTTTTTGAGGGATCACCAACAATGGGGGGATATCGAGATTGCTTATGTAAGCACTAAAGAACAATTAGCCGATATCTTCACCAAGCCATTAGATAAGAAAACTTTTACCAACCTTAGGCATGAGCTAAACATTCTAGATTCTAGGAATTTTGATTGATATTTTGCACACATAGCTCATTTATATACCTTTGATCATACCTCTTTCATATGCTATGACTAATGTGGTTTTCAAGTGTATTTCATGCTAAGTCATAGATGGAAAGGGAAATGGAGTCTTCGACGAAGACAAGGCTTCCACTCCACTCCATCGAATTATTCATCCTTCGCCGACACTCCGTATCGCTCTCCAATTTGGTATAATCTTCACTCCTACATTATTTACCAAAGAGGGAGAAAGTTTGAAAACGGGCTTATATTTCACTCACAAGTATCCGTTTTTGGCGATTCATGCCAAAGGGGGAGAAAGTATTAACCCAAAGCAAAAGGACCACACCACCACCAATTTCAAAAATGTAGTCTTTCAATTTATATTAAAGAAGTTTTTCAAAAGGTTTTCAAATTGGTATCTTATTTTTGATATAATTTCAAATTGGTATAACCTCTTCAAAATTAATATCTAAAAACCCTCTTGAACACTAAGAGGAGAATTTCTTTGAGGGGGAGTTTTGTTTAGTCAAAGGAAAAGCATTTGAAACAGGGGAGAAAATTTCAAATCTTGAAAATGCTTCTCGAAATCTTATTCATTTACCTTTGACCATTTGCAAAAAGACTTTGAAAAGAATTTCCAAAAGAATTTGCAAAAACAAAACAAGTGGTGCAAGCGTGGTCCAAAATATTAAATTAGAAGAAAGCATCCATGCATATCTTATGAAATGTAAATTGGTTTAATTCCAAGTAACCTTTGCACTTACCTTATGCAAACTAGTTCAATTTTGCACTTATATATTTGCTTTGGTTTATGTTGGCATCAATCACCAAAAAGGGGGAGATTGAAAGGGAAATAGGCTTACACCTTTTCCTAAATGATTTTGGTGGTTGAATTGCCCAACACAAATAATTGGACTAACTAGTTTGCTCTAGATTATAAGTTCTACAGGTGCCAAAGGTTCAACACAAACCAATAAAAAGTCCAAGAAAGGGTTCAAATAAAAAGAGCAAAAGACAACCAAAGGTTGCCCTGGTCTGGCGCACCGGACTGTCCGGTGCACCAGGGAGATCAACTCCAAACTTGCCACCTTCGGGAATTTGGGAAGCCACTCCGCTATAATTCACCGGACTGTTCGGTGTAGCACCGGACTGTCCGGTGTGCCAAGCGGAGCAACGGTCGCCAGCGCAACGGTCGAGTTCAACGGTCGGCTGACAACGCTACAGTGTGCGGACTGCGCGCTCAGAAGTCAGAGCAGGCGCAGATGGCGCACCGGACAGTGAACAGGACCTATCCGGTGCACCACCGGACTGTCCGGTGGCCCACATGTCAGAAGCTCCAACAGTCGAACCCTAACGGTTGGGTGACGTGGCTGGTGCACCGAACAGTGTCCGGTGGCGCACCAGACTGTCCGGTGCGCCCGTCGACAGCAGATTTCCCCAACGGCCATTTTGTTGATTGGAGCTATAAATACCCCAACCACCACTCTTCAAGGGACCCAAGCATTCACTACTCCTCATTCAATACAAGAGCAATACACAACACTCCAAGACACAAATCAAAGCCTCCGATCAAATAAAAGTCCACAATTCAACTCTAGTTTTTAGGACTTGTGAGAAGATCGGCTTGTGTTCTTTTGTTGTTCTTGTTGCTTGGTTGGCTTTCTTCTTTCTCTCATTCTTACTCTCAAATCCTTGTAAGCAAAGCAAGAGACACCAATTGTGTGGT
The DNA here is from genome assembly GCA_029449295.1 of Zea luxurians. NCBI lineage: Eukaryota > Viridiplantae > Streptophyta > Magnoliopsida > Poales > Poaceae > Zea > Zea luxurians. The sequence continues at coordinate 54,848 of JAOPSE010000205.1, read as the reverse complement.
GGTCCTTGCGGGGTCTAAGTGACCCGGGAAATCAAGGAAGGAAGCTCACTCGGTCTAAGTGACCGTTTGAGAGAGGGAAAGGGTTGAAAGAGACCCGATCTTTGTGACCACCTCAACGGGGAGTAGGTTTGCAAGAACCGAACCTCGGTAAAACAAATCACCGTGTCATCCGCTCTTATTCGTTTGTGATTTGTTTTCGCCCTCTCTTTTGGACTCGCTTTTATTTCTAACGCTAACCCCGGCTTGTAGTTGTGCTTAAACTTTATAAATTTTAGATTTGCCTATTCACCCCCCCCTCTAGGCGACTTTCACATAGCACTACAACACTAGCAACAAAATGAAAAATAACGGGAAACACCTCACCTCCAAAGGCATGACAAATTCCATGCACGCTGAAAGCCTAGGATGTTGTCCAGAGGTCAAAACAAGGACATAGTTGGCCGCCTAGGCCTAAGCATCAATGGAGCCAATGCCCTGGTCGGAACAAGAGTTGGGGCAAGAGGGAGAAAATGGAGCTAGGGCGGCTAGGCCTAGGCAGCGATGAGGCACATGGGGTTGAGCTCGGCACCTCGGCCTAGGGGCGGGCCCGCGGCTCTGCACTAGGAGCCTCCACATGGAGGAGCTCGACTGCAATTGCTCGGTGCTCATGGAAAGGAGATTGGCTGCGGCTGCTTGGCCCCCGTGAGGAGGAGCTTCGAGCTCAAGTCGGCAGGCAGCAGTGCCTTGCCCTAGGTGCGGAGCCACTGGTAGGTCCGATCGTTGGTCAGAACAGGGGGCTCGAAGGTGGACGGGGGCACTGGGTGTGGTCACCCGACGAGTGATGGAGCTCGAAGGCGCGAGTTTGAGCCTCGATGTGACAGCAACGGCGTGGAGGCCTGTCGTCGCTACGGATGAGTTGCATTAGGGTTAAGATTTTTTACCATGGATATCTAGTTGGGCTGGGTCAAGGTATTGCTTGGGCAATACTAAGCCATACTGAGCCCTTCGCCTCTGCTCCCTAAGGCAGATACTCCGAGTGAGCGAAATACTCATCCAGAGATCTGAGACCTTCTCAGCCTCGCTATGCGATAGCAAACTGAGAGATCCATGTCACGACGTCGCGAGCCGAGAATCAACCAGTGTTCTGCATCTACGCTGATGATGAAATATGCCATGTCGCAGCAACCCCCTGAGCTCGAAGAAAGCACGCCATGGGTCCCACCTCAACGGTGCCTAAGGACGGACTGAAGCACAAGAAGCACACCTAATCATGGGTCTGGAGAGGAGGGATGAGATAGGTTGGGTGATGCCCATCGGTACAACTAACGTCGTGGAGGTCGCTTCAATCCCGATGAGGACCAAAGCCTGAGCCCACCACCATTAGGGCCTTGGGTCTTTAGCCGCCACATCCATTGAGCACTAGTACCACAACGGTATAGGGCACCCACCGACATTGCAAAGTATTTAGGAGAATCGAACACCAACCACTGACTTCGAGACTACTGATTGCGTACCTTGCGAGAGGGGCAGACCACGACGACTTCATAATACACAACCGCCCTTGTATTTGGTGGAGTCACCACGTACATGTCTCGAGAACTTGAGGCCAAGTTGTATCCAAAACTGGATCGACCTCGAGGATTTTTTTGTCGAAAATTTCCAAGGCATGTACGTTCGCCCAAGCAACCCGTGGGATCTCAAGAATTGCCGACAGAAGCCAGACGAGAACGTGAGGGACTACATCCGACGCTTCTCACGATAGTGCAATGAGCTGACCAGCTTCGCCGACACTAACGTTATCTGCGCTTTTGTCTTGGGAAGCATGAGCGAGACCCTAGTGCACAAGCTAGGGTTCAAAAGTCTGGCTATCCATTAGAATGCGTCTGTCTCAACACTTGAGGGTCAAACTAATGACATTTGAATATCACTAGAGTAAGAGGTTTGGAACCATAAAAATTGAGTTCATATATTTCTTCGATTCGTCCAAAATAATCGACCTCGTCAAGGCCGGGCATAAAGACTCCAGAACACGTTGTTTTTTGATTGGGCCGACTTTGGTTGTAGCTTGTTGTGCGAAAATGATATCCATTGACGTCATACCTATAATATTTCCTGACCCTATAACCAGACACTGCTATGTAAATGTTCTTTACCGAGTGCTCGCGATCTGACACTCGTCAAATATTTTTTTAATTTAAAAATATACTTTGTCGAGTGCCCGCGATTTGTCACTCGACAAAGCTCGCTGACAAGCACTTGCTAAAGATTGTTTTAATATTTTTTAAAAAACTTTGTCGAGTGTCACCCGGAAGACACTCGGCAAAGAAACCTTTGCCGAGTGTCTCCCTTTGACACTCGGAAAAGTATATTTTTATTCTTTTCTTTTTTTCACCAAACTTTTTGTGGTGTATTCCTACACTATGTAGACCTACATGTTCCATTTTGGCACAATTATCAAAGTTTTTGCTATAGTTATTTGTTTTAGTTTGTTTAATTGAATTTTTTCGGATGATTCAGATTTGAACTGCAAAACGCTCAAAAATAGAAAACAGTGAATGAAAAAATGATATCCATGTTATTTAGCACAAGTTACGACCTATTTCAGGAATAGACCGGAATTTTCGATCACCATGCTCACGAAACATGGTCGCGAACTTGTCATACAGTTGTTTTAAAAATGTATAAAACACAAACAAAGTCAAAAAATTATGAAATTTATCGACATGTCATGATATCGTATGTAGAGGATATGATAAAAAGTTGAGAATGTTTCGAGAAAGTTGTGATGCACTATGTGTAGAAACATGAGTTGCCTACACATGAAATCATAGAGTTTCAATGTAGACCGGCTAAGATTCTTCACATAATGCGTGATAACTTTCTCAAAACATTCTTAAATTTTTATCATAGTCTCTACATATAGTCTCTACATATGAAATCATGACATGTGGACAAATTTCATGATTTTCTGGCTTTTTTATGTTTTATATATTTTTAAACAACTAGATGGCAAGTTCACGGTCATGTTTAGTGAGTATGGTGGTCAAAAATTCCGGTCTGCTTCTTAAATCAGCCGTAACTTGTGCTAAATAACATGGATACCATTTTTGCATTCACGGTTTTACATTTTTCGAGTGACTTGCAGTTCAAATTTGAATTATCCAAGGAAATTCAATTAAACGAACAAAATCTAATAGTTATAGCAAACACTTTTATAATTGTGCTAAAATAGAACATATAAGTCTACATAGTGTAGGAACATAGTAGAAAAAGTTTGGATGGGAAAAGAAAAAGATATAAAAATATACTTTACCGAGTGTCCAAGATAGACACTTGGCAAAGCATAGTTTGTCGAGTGTCGGGCTTGAGACACTCGACAAAGTAGCTTCTTTGCCGAGTGCCAAAGCCCGGCGCTCGGCAAAGATGACAGCCGTCATCTATAGGCGACTGCTGACGGCCCTTTGTCGAGCATCGCCGTTCATCGAGTGTTTGACACTCGGCAAAGTTGTCTTTGCCGAGTGTCTTCTTGTGACGAGAGTCCTGCTCTCGGTAAACGTGATCATTACCGAGAGTAGGACTTTGCCGAGTGCGGCACTCGGCAAAGACTTTTTTGCCGAGTGCGGCACTCGACAAAGACTTTTTTGCCGAGTGCTTGACAAAAAGCACACGGTAAAGCGCCGAGCACTCGGCAAAGAGCAAGATTTCGGTAGTGGATGGCGGCGAGCCGACGACACTGTGTGATGGCAAAAAAATGGTAAAAACAAATTTTGATAACCAAATAGAAAGGAAACATATCTGGTGCAAACCAATCCTTCTGTGCAACCGTGCAAAATTTTAATCTAGGCCACATGATGTTGATCCATGGAGGCGCGGGGGAGTGAGAGAGGATATTTGCAAAAGTGTGATTAGGAGCGGGCGGTTAAGTGCAAAATTATCCACTCTCGCGTGTCCCTTTGGATCAACATCATATGGTCTAGATTAGAAATTTGCACGATTGTACGGAAGGATTGGTTTGCACCATATATGTTCCCAAATAGAAATGTGGATTTTTTTATAAAAAAGAATTTTATTTTTAATAAAAAATCGGCGTATAGGAGAGTGAGGTCGGTTTGTCATGTATCCAACGCGGCAGCCGGTGCCGATGGCATGGCATGTATCCTCCGTGGTTAAGACTTAGACCGTCTCCAATAACTTCCTCTATATTCATCCTCTATATTCGTTCTTTACTGTCTCCTCTAAAAGGTTTCATTTCTTATATCTCCTTGCTCTCCAGCAACGTTCTCTAAATCATAGCCTCTATACACAAATACCTATATTAGAGATATTTTTATTTTTTATTTTTCTTACATACGTATTTGTCATACTCTCAACTGTTTAGAGAACACTGCTGGACGAAGTAGAAGACGACTCATCCTCTAAATTTAAGGTACAAGACCTTTTAAAGGTACTTAGCTCCACTAGCGCCCATCGAGCGATGCTGTTCCGATGGATGATAGACGAATCAACCTGCGTGAGCAAAGCAACCACCGCCTGTGAACCTAATCGGGGCCTCGTTATCCAACGCTAGCTAGCTAGGCTAGCAAGGTGACGGCGACGTACGTAGTGTGCATGTGTGATATGATTTGATTTGCTAATCCACTCCAACAAGCGCTAGCGAGAGCCCCCCTCTGACTAGCTAGTGTTGACCTAGCACGCACGCACACGTACGTTTCTTCAGTTCCTTCTTGTTGATAAACAGTCCACATCAAGAGGCACGCACGGCAACGGCATGAGGATGAGTGGTCGCCACCAACGTACAGTTCCATCTCTCGCTGCTTGATACAGTATCAATATCATCGTTATTGTACACAGGGCCGGCCCTAAGAATTTGATGGCCTGGTGCAAGACAAAAAATGAGGCTCCATTGACCATAAATACTAAAAATTTAATTCCTCTATACGTTTCTTTTTTTTTTACTTTTTCACTACTAGATGCATGCTGTCTAGTGGACGTGGACGTCATGTGGAAGGTGGTGACCAGAACACAATAACATATACTCAGAAATAAAAGAACATTTAACTAGTAAATATTGGTTTGAGGCGAAAACTAATTAGTGGAAGTAGAGTAGCAGATCTGGACGATGTTACGGAGGGCCAAGGCAGGGCACGCTCCGCGTTCCCTGTCGCTGCCGCTAGGCATGGCGCGCGGCAAGCCTGGTCTGGGCGGACAGCAAAGCAGCGGACATGACGATCCCTCTTGCCTGTCGCTGCTAGCTGCTACTGGTGTCAGGTGATTGTTGTAGCCTGGACAACGTAAGCGGAGGCTTCCACGAGAAGGCAAGAGGATTGCAGCTCAAACGTCCACGAGAAGCCAAGTGATCGAACTTAAACAAGTCTGCATACTACACCTTGATGGGCTTTAGCCTTTATCGATCTTTGTGTTGTAATCTACATAAGCATTTCCTATATATGGGGAGGGGCCCCTAGTTCTTGGAGGCCCGGTGCGATCGCACCGCTGGCATCTGTCGAGGGCCGGCCCTGATTGTACAATATTTGTGTTGTTGTGCCCTACAACGTCACGCGATGAAAGTACCCAATATATAATAATGAGAGAAAATTGTGCGTGCTACCGTACGTGGTAGGCTCGCCATGGACCCCGCCCTCACTCACTCGCCCTCCCCGCTCAGTTGCGCCCTCAGCCGAGCACCCTCGCCCTCTCTCTCGCTCTGCGCACACGCCCAGGGAGTTCCGTCGCCGCTCGTCGTGGTCTCGCGTCCGTTCTGCGGACGTCGTCGAGCCCTCGCCGTGTCTGTTGCCTCGGTAAGCTCCGCCTTATCACCCGCAACTCGGGACGTCCCTCGGTTCGCCCGGTCCGCGCTCACCGGTTCACTGCCGCAACTCCGCCGTCGTCGACCCGTGTCTTCGTCGTGCCCCAGACGCTGCTTGTGAGCTCCTGAGTCTTCCCTCAAGGTAACCGTCCTAACCCTGCCCCTATTTTCCACCAAGGACTCCCCCTCCGTCGTCTGGTCGTCTCAGCCCCGTTCATGCACCCCGACCCTGCCAAAACGCTTGGCAGGTCATCCTCAACCTACCCAGCTATCTGGACCGATCCCTAACGCCTTAAGAACCCCGATTTGCCTCGCCTCCGGCAACGGCACCGCCATGTCCGCGTGGAGCGCCGCCTCTGGCTAACCGGCGAAGGCGAAATCCCAGACACCCATCTTAACCGCTCATTCCTAATCGGACGACCCGAATTCAATGAAACCCAATCTAATCCTGGCCGTCTGATTCGGATCTGACCGCTCGGATTCGCCCCCATCACGTGCCCCCTGCCATTGGCCTGGCCCGTCAGTCCTACCTCAGGTCACTGACGCCCCGAGCCCACCTATCAGCGCTCGCCGCGTGCCCGCGCGCTTGTCTGCGGGATCTGATCTCGACCGTCGATCTGCGATCTGATGGCTGAGATGGCCCGATACCCCTTCGCGTGTGATTTTGTTAAAGAAACCCCCAGCTCTTTAGTATTCAACCCGCTGTCCTTTAGGTTTTGCGTGCAGGCCCCTGGATTCTTATAAATAGACCCCTGACCTTTTTATAACTCACAGAATTGGACCTAATTTTGTATTTTAAACTTCAAAACTTGTTTATTTCATATCTTTTGCATATGAACTCCAAATTTAGTGATTCAAATTGCAAAATGCTCATAGAATTATTCGCTGTTCAAATAAATTAGGATCATTCACTGTTGGTACATTCTAATTTTATGCCTAGGCTATAGGTTAATTTATGTAATGATTTATTTATTTAATAAGATAAGTAAAGAGGAAAACCCTAGTGGTAAATAGATGCTTAATCTTGTGAGATTAATAATAGGTAGTATATGAATTTATCCCTTGTTTAACTTCTATGTCTCATTAAAATGAGTAGAATCAGATTATGTAACCATGGAGATAGACAACACTTAGAGAATAACAAACTGAAAGGGAAATGTGCCCTTGGGCCATTTCTATAAGTATTTTGGTGATTAGATGTCCAACACATATTGAGTGAGTTATTATGTGCCAAATAAGTGAGAAGTGTGAAATCAAGAACAAGGTATGTTTCTAGACTTAGTGAATTATTTTTGCATACTAACATGGTTATCTAAGTGCTAGAAACAGTACCAAGAAAAGAAGATTTGAATTGGAGAAGAGTTGGCAAAGTATAGCCAACACCAGCTCGGGCCTGGCACACCGGAATGTCCGGTGGTGCACCAGACAGTGTCCGGTGCTCCAGGCTGGTCGACGGTGAACCGGCTGCTCTCGGGAAATGGCGAAGCGACGCAGCTATAAATCACCAGACTGTCCGGTGGTGCACCGGACTGTCCGGTGAGTCATCTACGCACGCGTCCAAGTCATTAGAGATGAACTCGTCGCTCTTGGGAAAAGGAAAAAGGCGACGTGGCTATAATTCACCGGACTGTTTGGTGAGCCAACGGCGCCAGCGGCCAACGGTCGGCCGCGCGATCAACGTGTGACACGTGGTCCGCGTCAACGGTCGGTTGGGTACACCGGACTGTCCGGTGTGCACCGGACAGTGTCCGGTGCGCCAACCGGTCCTGAGGACCAATGGTCGGCTGCGCCCGATATGGAAAGAAATCGAGCACCAGACTGCTACAGTGGCTGTCCGGTGGTGCACTGGACTGTCCGGTGCACCACTCGATAGAAGGCAAGAATTGCCTACCAAATTGATGTCCAACGGCTCCTAACTACCTTGGGGCTATAAAAGGGACCTCTAGGCGCATGGAGCAGAACACCAAGTATTCTCTAAGCGTACTAAGACATCCAGACTCCGCCTCCACGCATTTGATTCGTTGTGTTAGTGATTTGAGCTACGTTCGAGTTGTGAACTCCCTGTGCTGTGCTTTGAGCTCAAGTCTTGTCTTGTGTGCGTGTGTGTGCTGCGGATTGAATCTTGTGTGCGTTGCTTTCCCTCCCTTACTCTTGTGCTTCTTGTGATCAAAACCTTGTAAGGGCGAGAGGCTCCAACTTGTGGAGATTCTTCGCAAACAAGAAAAGATCCCAAAGGAAAGACCGTGGTATTCAAGTTGATCATCGGATCACTTGAAAGGGGTTGAGTGCAACCCTCGTCCATTGGGACGCCACAACGTGGAAGTAGGCAAGTGTTACTTGGACGAACCACGAGATAAAAATCGTGTGTCTCTTGTGTTTCTCTTCTCTGTGATTGTTTGTGTTCGCAAGAGCTCGCTTCATAAACTTGATTAACTCGCACTAACATCTTTATAATCAAGTTTGTGGCTATTTAGTGTTTGAATTTACAGGATCACCTATTCACCCCCCCTCTAGGTGCTCTCAATTGGTATTAGAGCCGTACTCTTCATCTAAGGGACTAACCGCCCGAAGAGATGGATCCTAACGGAAAGGGGATGGTGGTCAACGACAAGGAAAAGGAGTACATCTTCAACGAGCCAAGAGACGACAAGCCCACTGACTTAGGCTCGAGACACAAGAAGAGGGACGGGAAGAAGAAGAGGCGCATCAAGAAGATCATATACTACGACAGTGATGCATCTTCCTCTTCACCAAGGGACGACGACGACTCCTAGTCCAAGAAAAAGACGGTTAATCAAAACTATTCCTTTGATTATTCCCGTATTCCATATAATTCGAATGCCCATTTACTTTCTATTCCTCTTGGAAAACCCCCACACTTTGATGGAGAGGATTACTTATTTTGGAGTCATAAAATGTGTACTCATCCATTTTCTCTCCATCCTAGCATTTGGGAAATTGTGGAAAATGGGATGCATTTTGATAGTACGGATAATCATGTGCTTATTAATGAACAAATTCATAAAAATGCCCAAGCTACTACTGTCTTGCTATCGTCACTTTGCAGGGATGAGTATAATAAAGTGAGTGGCTTAGATAATGCTAAGCAAATCTGGGAGACCCTCAGGATATCTCATGAGGGAAACGACGCCACTATGATCACCAAGATGGAACTAGTGGAAGGCGAGCTGGGGAGGTTCACGATGATCAGGAGAGAGGAGCCAACACAGACCTACAACAGGCTCAAGACCCTGGTCAACAAAATCCGAAGCTATGGGAGCATAAGATGGACGGATCATGACATCGTCCGACTCATTCTCAGGTCATTTACCGTTATTGACCCCTATCTTGTTAACCTTATTCGTGAAAACCTCAGGTACACCAAGATGACGCCTGAGGAGATCCTTGGAAAATTTGTGAGCGGGCGCATGATGGTGAAGGAGGCACAATACGTGGACGATGCGCTAAATGGTCCACTACCCATCTATGAGCCGCAGCCTGTTGCTCTCAAAGCAATGAGTAGCAGGGAGGCACTACCGAGCAAGGTAGAACAAGTGGAGGCTGCCGGGCTCAACGAGGACGAAATGGCGCTCATCATCAAGCGCTTCAAAACCGCCTTGAAAGGACGCAAGGAATACCCCAACAAGAATAAAACAAGGGGAAAGCGCTCCTGCTTCAAATGTGGTAAGACTGGTCATTTCATAGCACAATGCCCCGATAATGATAATGACCAGGGACAAGAAAAGCACGGGAAGAGGGAAAAGAAGAAGAACTACAGGAAGGCGAAGGGCGAGGCGCACCTTGGAAAGGAATGGGATTCAGACTGCTCTTGATCCGACTCTGACGATGAAGGATTGGCTGCCTTGGCCTTTGACAAATCTTCACTCTTCCCCAACGAATGCCATACTTCCTTATGGCTAAGGAGTAGAAGGTACGCATTCAAGATACCCCCAAGTACTCTTCTTCTAGCGATGAGGAATCATCTGATGATGAAGTATATTACACTGATTTATTTAAGGGATTAGATAGAGCTAAAGTAGACAAAATTAATGAATTAATTGATGCCCTTAATGAAAAGGATAGATTACTAGAAAAGCAAGAAGATAAATTATATGAGGAATATGATAAATTTGTTTCTGTTCAAAAATCTCTTGCTTTAGTAATTAAAAGAAATGAAATGCTATCCTCTGAGCTATCTGCTTGTCATGAATCTATCTCTAGTCTCAAGGATTTAAATGATGAATTAAATGTGAAACTAGAGGAAGCAAACACAACTAGATCATGTGTAGAACATGTAGTTATTTGCAGTAGGTGTAAGGACCTTGATGTTAATGTCTGTGATGAACATCTTGCTTCTACTGCTAAATTAAACAATGAGGTGGCAAGTCTTAATGCTCAACTTAAGACTTGCAAAGTTGATTATGATAAACTAAAATTTGCTAGGGATGCCTACACTGTTGGTAGACACCCCTCAATTAAGGATGGGCTTAGTTTTCGAAAGGAAACCAAGAACTTAACAAGTCAAAGGACTCCCGTTCTCAACAAGGAGAAAGGGAAGGCCCCTATGGCTAGTAGTCCCCAAAAGAATCATGCTTATATTTATGATAGAAAATTTACTAGGGATGCTCATAATGATAGATACTATGATCATGATATGATTGCTTCTAGATCTACTTATGATTATGGTAGAAATAGGCCTAGGCGTAATCATGCTGTGTCTCATGCGCCTATGAGAGTTTGCAATGGTCCTACTACTATTTACCATACTTGCAATACTTCCTTTGTACTTTTATGTAAGAATGCAAAAGTAGTTGCTAGAAAATTGGGATCCAAATGCAAGGGAGACAAGACTTGTATTTGGGTTCCAAAAGTTATTGTGACTAACCTTGTAGGACCCAACAAGAGTTGGGTACCTAAAACCCAAGCTTAAATTGCCTTGCAGGTTTATGCATCCGAGGGCTCAAGCTGGATTATCGACAGTGGATACACAAACCACATGACGGGGGAGAAGAAAATGTTCACCTCCTACGTAAAAAACAAGGATTCCTAGGATTCAATCATCTTTGGAGATGGGAACCAAGGCAAGGTCAAAGGATTGGGAAAGATAGCCATCACATCCGAGCATTCTATCTCTAATGTGTTTTTAGTTGAATCGCTCGGATATAATTTATTATCTGTGAGTCAATTATGTAACATGGGTTATAATTGTCTATTCACAAATGTAGATGTATCTGTCTTTAGAAGAAGTGATGGTTCATTAGCTTTTAAGGGTGTACTAGACGGCAAGCTCTACTTAGTTGATTTTTCGAAAGAGAATGCCGATCAAGATTCATGCTTAACAGCTAAGACAAATATGGGCTGGCTTTGGTATCGCCGTCTAGCACATGTTTGGATAAAGAACCTTTATATGCTTCTAAAGGGAGATCATGTGTTAGGACTAACCGATGTCTGTTTTGAGAAAGATAGACTTGTGCAGCATGTCAGGCAGGAAAACAGGTGGGAAGCACTTATCACAGCAAGAATGTGATGACAACATCAAGACCACTGGAGCTTCTTCACATGGATCTCTCCGGACCCGTTGCCTACCTCAACATCGGGGGAAGTAAGTATGGTCTTGTAATTGTTGATGATTTTTCCCGCTTCACTTGGGTATTCTTTTTACAGGATAAGTCAGAAACCCAAGGGACTCTAAAGCGTTTCTTAAGGAGAGCTCAAAATGAATTTGAGTTAAAGGTGAAGAAGATAAGAAGTGACAATGGATCCGAGTTCAAAAATCTACAAGTTGAAGAGTTTCTTGAGGAGGAAGGCATTAAGCACGAGTTCTCCGCTCCCTACACATCACAGCAAAACGGTGTGGTAGAGAGGAAGAATAGGACGCTAATTGACATGGCGAGAACAATGCTTGGAGAGTTCAAGACGCCTGAGCGGTTTTGGTCAGAAGCTGTGAACACAGCCTGCCACGCCATAAACCGGCTCTATCTCCATCGCCTTCTCAAGAAGACCTCCTACGAACTCCTTACCGGTAACAAACCCAATGTCTCTTACTTTCATGTATTTGGGAGCAAATGCTACATTCTGGTGAAGAAAGGTAGACATTCTAAATTTGCTCCCAAGGCAGTAGAAGGGTTTTTACTAGGATATGACTCAAATACAAAGGCTTATAGGGTCTTCAACAAATCATCGGGATTAGTTGAAGTCTCTAGCGATGTTGTATTTGATGAGACTATGGCTCTCCAAGAGAGCAAGTTGATCTTGATGACATAGATGAAGATGAAGTTCCGACGGCCGCAATGAGAACGATGGCGATAGGAGATGTGCGACCACAGGAACTGCAGGAACAAGATCAACCTTCTTCCTCGACACTGGTGCATCCCCCAACTCAAGACAATGTACAGGTACCTCAAGAAGAGGGGCAGGATCAAGGGGGAGCACAGGAAGAACAAGTTATAGAGGAAGAAGCACCACATGCCCCTTCAACTCAAGTTCGGGCGTCAATCCAAAGACATCACCCCGTCGAGCAGATTTTGGGTGACATCAGCAAGGGAGTAACCACTCGCTCATGATTAGCTACTTTTTGTGAGCATTACTCATTTGTCTATTCTATTGAGCCTTTTAGGGTAGAAGAGGCCTTGCAAGATCCGGACTGGGTGTTGGCCATGCAGGAAGAGCTCAACAACTTCAAAAGAAATGAAGTCTGAAGCCTGGTGCCGCGTCCAAAGCAAAACATTGTGGGAACCAAGTGGATGTTCCGCAACAAGCAAGATGAGCACGGGGTGGTGACAAGAAACAAGTCCCGACTTGTGGCAAAAGGTTATGCCCAAGTTGCAGGTTTGGATTTCAAGGAGACTTTTGCTTCTGTGGCTAGGTTAGAGTCAATTCGAATTTTATTAGCCTATGCTGCTCACCATTCTTTTAGGATGTTCCAAATGGATGTGAAGAGTGCTTTCCTCAATGGGCCAATCAAGGAGGAGGTATATGTGGAACAACCCCCTGGCTTTGAGGATGACAGATATCCCGACCAAGTATATAAGCTCTCTAAGGTGCTCTATGGACTTAAGCAAGCCCCAAGAGTATGGTATGAATGCCTTAGAGATTTCCTTATTTCTAATGCTTTCAAGGTTGGGAAAGCTGATCCCACTCTTTTCACAAAGACATGCAATTGTGATCTTTTTGTTTGCCAAATTTATGTCGATGACATAATATTTGGTTCTACTAATCAAAAGTCTTGTGAGGAGTTTAGCTGGGTGATGATGCTAAAGTTCGAGATGTCGATGATGGGCGAGTTGACCTACTTCCTTGGATTCCAAGTGAAGCAACTCAAGGACGGCACTTTCATCTCCCAAACGAAGTACACTCAAGATCTTCTCAAGAGGTTTGGATGATGGACGCCAAGCCCGTGAAGACACCGATGGGAACTGACGGGCATCTTGACCTCAACAAAGGAGTCTCGAAGGTACATTGAAAGGGAAAATGAACTTGGACGACAACAAGACTTCCACTGCACTCCGGTATTAGTGTATTTAATTCCAAGTTCATACTTGTGCTCTCATTGCCTTTCTGCTCTTAATTGACATTTTGGTGAGGCAATGGGGTTAAAGGGCCAAGAATGATCCCGTTTTGGTGCTTAATGCCAAAGGGGGAGAAATTAAGGCCAAAGCAAAATGGATCAGCCAACCACTTGTGAAATTTGAAAATAGAGGAGTTAGAATTTGGTTTTTGTCAAAATACTCTTATTGCAAAATTTGGTCTCCTATGGGGGAGAATTTTGATTATGGGAAAAGGGGGAGTTTTTGGCACTTGATCAATTTTACTCTTGGAATATCTCTCGATTTGCCCAAACAAGGGTGTTTGACTTAGAGATAGGAAAAAGAATTTAATTTGCAAAAACAAACCAAGTGGTGGCAAAGAGTGATTCAAATATGCCAAATCTTAAGTAAAAAGAGAATTGGTCTTCATTTGCATTGATGTTGCACTTCTTTTGTTGCTTTTTGATGTGTTGGTATAAATCACCAAAATGGGGGAGATTGAAAGGGAAATGTGCCCTTGGGCCATTTCTATAAGTATTTTGGTGATTAGATGTTCAACACATATTGAGTGAGTTATTATGTGCCAAATAAGTGAGAAGTGTGAAATCAAGAACAAGGTATGTTTCTAGACTTGGTGAATTATTTTTGCATACTAACATGGTTATCTAAGTGCTAGAAACGGTGCTAAGAAAAGAAGATTTGAATTGGAGAAGAGTTGGCAAAGTATAGCCAACACCAGCTCGGGCCTGGCACACCGGACAGTGTCCGTTGCTTCAGGCTGGTCGACGATGAACCGGCTGCTCTCGGGAAACGGCGGAGCAACGCGGCTATAAATCACTGGACTGTCCGGTGGTTCACCGGACTGTCCAGTGAGTCATCTGCGCACGCGTCCAAGTCATCAGAGATGAACACGTCGCTCTCGGGAAAAGGAAAAAGGCGACGTGGCTATAATTCAAATGATGTGAGGACCAACGAGTCCCGAGGACCAACGGTCGGCTGCGCCCGGTATGGAAAGAAATCGAGCATCGGACTGCTACATTGGCTGTCCAGTGGTGCACCGGACTGTCCGGTGCACCACTTGACAGAAGGTAAGAATTGCCTACCAAATTGATGTCCAACGGCTCCTAGCTGCCTTGGGGCTATAAAAGGGACCTCTAGGCGCATGGAGCAGAACACCAAGTATTCTCTAAGCATACTAAGACATCCAGACTCCGCCTCCACGCATTTGATTTGTTGTGTTAGTGATTTGAGCTCCGTTCGAGTTGTGAACTCCCTGTGCTGTGCTTTGAGCTGAAGTCTTGGCTTGTGTGCGTGTGTGTGCTACGGATTGAATCTAGCTTGTGTGTGTTGCTTTCCCTCCCTTACTTTTGTGCTTCTTGTGATCAAAACCTTGTAAGGGCGAGAGGCTCCAACTTGTGGAGATTCCTCGCAAACGGGAAAAGATCCCAAAGGAAAGACCGTGGTATTCAAGTTGATCATCGGATCACTTGAAAGGGGTTGAGTGCAACCCTCATCCATTGGGACGCCACAACGTGGAAGTAGGCAAGTGTTACTTGGCTGAACCATGGGATAAAAATCGCGTGTCTCTTGTGTTGCTCTTCTCTATGATTGTTTGTGTTCGCAAGAGCTCGCTTCATAAACTTGATTAACTCGCACTAACATCTTTATAATCAAGTTTGTGGCTATTTAGTGTTTGAATTTACAGGATCACCTATTCACCCCCCCCCCCTCTAGGTGCTCTCACAAACTACTAAATGTGATTAGTTCACCCTATAGCCTAAACTCCCTTTTGAGTTTATACTCTTCCTTTTGAGATGTGTTCCATTGTTTGTACATGATTGGTGTGTTGTTCATTTGTCATTTCTAAATGTATTGAATGTATGATCGCTTTATTTAGACGACGAGCAGCCCCTTGCCGAAGATCTTCCTGAGCAACAACCTGGTGAAGTCAAGTGTCCTCTGACCTATTATGTCATACATACTTTATAATTCACCGTCCCACATTACTTAATGGAAACCTAAGGATTGACTAGTCTATATTTACCTTATCCTTGTTTAGCTTTTTGGGTTATCATGGTTAGATTTATACTATTGCTTTAACTTAATCAATCAACATGATGTGAACATTTATGATACGATGATGTTATCCTGATGATGATCTTGTGATATTTTAGGGGACTCAGGCTATTTTCTTGAGTACCTCTCCGTAAGGACCTGTTCGTTGAGTGACCACCCGGGATAACAGTGCAACCATGAGGGTGGAATGGACGCCCTTAGCTGAATAATTAGATGAACCTAGGGATATAGTTGGCTTTGCCGAAGGGCCATCAATGGGGGGTGGGGCGTAGTGCTCGCTCTGCCAAGGGGGTGTAGAGGTTCATTCGATTTGGTTTTGTTAGTCACCCACCTTGGGGAGGTGTACTGTGTTTGTACGACTGGCGAAACCTAATGAGCAGCTATGCACCAGGGAGTCTTTGTAAAGGCTACGTAGTGAGACCCTGTCAGGTCACCTTGGTAGTGATCAATGGGGAGTCATGATCTCCGGGCAGAATGGGAATCACGACTTTTGGGTAAAGTGTGCAACCTCTACAGAGTGTTAGAAACTGGTATATCAGCCGAGCTCACGGTTAAGAGCAGCCTTGGGATCCTCTTTGATTACAAGAACTTTCGATATTTTTATGATGATGTTTAATGATGATGGTTATAATTATGATCTCTGGTACTTCCTCTTGGAGGGAGTATATTTGGGTAATAACTAGGTTTATTACTAAAACATGGCTCTACTAATAGTAATAAATACTTGACCAACTAAAAGCAACCGCTTAACCTTAACTCCACATACAGCTGTGTAGGAAACGGGTGACGCCTAAGAGGGGGGGTGAATTAGGACTTCTAAAACTTTTACTAAACTAGGCCACAATTAAATCCCTAGAGCAAAACCTATGCAAATAATCAAAACTAGAATGTGCAAACTAGGTTTTGTCTAAGTGTTGCTATCTCTACCGCAAAAGGCTAAGTTTCAATCTATACTAAATAAGTATGACTGCAAGATTGAAACTTAAATGCTTAATGTAAATGCGGAATGTAAAGAGCTAAGTAGAGAAGCAAACTCTCGTGGATGACGCCGGTATTTTTACCGAGGTATCCGGAACCACGCAAGGTCCCGACTAATCCTCGTTGGTGCCCCTACGCAAAGGGAAGCCCACGCGAGGGCCAAGCACCACGGTCGAGTAACTCCGTAGAGAGCCACGGGCCTTCTCCACGCGCAAGTGGTGCTCCGCTTCCGGCTCCTCTCGGACGCTCCCCGCCGTCTCCACTATCGAGCTTCCGGCCGAAACGCCGCGGGCCTCGTTCCCTCCGGTACACGGTGGCGGCCGTGACACAAACGCGGTTGTCACGGTCTCGCAGGACTCTCGCCCCACTCGGTACAATTACAACGGCTCGCGCAAGAGCCGAGGGGTTGTGTGGTTTTACAAAACTCACTCAACTAACTAGGGTTCACCTAGAGCAAGCGCTAAAACGGTCTAACTAACCTAAGCACTTCGCAAAGCACCTACGCTAATCACCGAGTGATTCTATTAAGCACTTGGGTGTTTGAGCTCTTGGAAATATGCAATATGTGTATTGGTATGTTGCTTGGGCTCTCACACATGAGAATGGCCGGTTGGGGTGGTATTTATAGCCTCCACACCCTCAACTAGCCGTTGGACAGAAAGCAGCAGCTTTCTGTCGTCGGGTGCACCGGACAGTCCGGTGCACACCGGACAGTGCACAGTAGATGTCCGGTGCACGGTGCGTCAGCCGACCGTTGGCGCCTGTAGCAGTCGACCGTTGGATCCGACCGTTGGATTCGACCGTTGCCGTCTGCCCGTTGGCACACCAGACAGTCCGGTGCACACCGGACAGTCCGGTGCACACCGGACACCAATGTCCGGTGCGCCACCAGGCGCTGGCTGACAGCCCTTATCTTGGATTTCTTCGCTGATTTCTTCGGGCTTCTTTGTTCTTGAGTATTGGACTCCTATGCATCTTTTTATGTCTTCTTTTGAGGTGTTGCATCCTCATTGCCTTGGTCCAATTCTCTTCGCATCCTGTGAACTACAAACACAAACACTAGAAAACTTATTAGTTCACGGATTGTGTTGTTCATCAAACACCAAAACTCAATTAGCCAAAAGGCTCGGGGTCCATTTTCCTTACAATCTCCCCCTTTTTGGTGATTGATGACAACACAACCAAAGCAAGCAAATAATACAAGTATTTGAGTGAAAATATGCAATCTACTTGCTAAGATGCATGATTGTCCCCACAATGTGATATTATGGACTTAAGCCTCCCCCTAACTCCATAATTCACTTACTTCCTATTTTTGGACCAAATAACCAAAACCACTTGTAGAACTTATTTGAAGATATGAAATTTTAAATTGGTGGTGTTTGGTGTTTGATATAGTTTTCATTGCTTTGGTCCCTAAACTTCTCCCCCTTTGGCATCAACCACCGAAAAGGAAGACATTAAAAGCATGTAGGAAATAAATAAAAGCTTGCCCTCATTAAGAATTGTATCAAATGATATCACTAGAAGGATATTAAGTTAAACTATGTGAATAATACCACTTGAAGGAGTCCTCAAAAAAAATACTCCCCCTAAATGAGTTGTCTCCTTTAGAAAGAGTTTTTCTCCCCCTTTAGAGATGAAGAAATACTCCCCCTGACAGAGATCCTCTACTTAGGAAAAAGCATGTGAAAATTAGAGGTGCAAGACATGATTTGAAAAGACTAACTTCCCTTATGCATAGGTAACAGAATATGAGTTAACTACTTATGCATTTTAGCAACATGGAAGCATATGATATGAAATATAGTCTAATCAAATATTGGAGAAGACATGTAAATGATACTGAATGTAGTCTCAAAAGATACCAATTGAAAGTCAATGGTGAGCTTGAGAGACATGAGAGTTCTTGGAGATTTTGCAGTGGAAGATTGTTGTCTTTCTCCGGGGACTTCATTTTCCTTACAATGAGACTATTACATGAAATAGACTTGAGAAGGTGTTAGTCTCAAAGTGTTAGATTATAGAGTAACCTCCCCCTAAAGGTGTGCATACAAGTTTTGAATACTTGTAGGAGACATGCACTTTGATTTGATATCAAGAGGAGCAAATTATCTATAATCCAAACTTTGGCACATATAAGTTAAATGATACACTTTGTAGAAATCAAGATTTTCAATTGATGCATCATTTACTATGGAGTGATATAAAAGCTATGTGCCGTGCTTAAATAAATATTTTAAGCCATGTAGGTTTGCTTTAAGTATTAAAAACAAGCAATCCTACCATATGATTTACCTAGTATGCATGATTTTAAGCAAAAGTACATAACACATGTAATACTAGGCAAGAAAGGTAAACTAGATACAAGGTAAATAGATACGCATATCTAACAACGAGAAATACAATAAAACTAGTTACCTTAGTCATGGGTGGGAAATTTGGGTCCAAAATTTTCACTAACCCACTTGGCAATAAACTTGATCCAATATGATGTATCCCATGATATACATCCCAATTTAGCCAAGTCTCCAAATTTCCCGAAGACCTTTGGTCCACTCACTTCCCTTTCGGGATCCAAACCTTCTTGGTGCTTTTCATGGTTGAAATTATCTCTTTTGGCACCCAGATGCGTTTGGCCCCTTTTCCTTTGTTGGCTTGCTTGTTGGCCTTGATTGCTATCACCTTTCCGTTCTTTTTCTTCTTGATCAAATATGGTGTAGCATCCTTTTTGTTCACCTTTTTGATGTAGGTGTTGGAGATTTTGCTTGATGGCTTTTGCTTGAGCTTTTGCCTTTGTTTATCCCCGGTCATCGCCTTGCATTGGAAAGACTTGTGGCCTTCCTTGTGGCATAGCCTACAAATCACAGTTTCTCCCTCTACAGGCTTGTTCACTCCCGCAGTGGTGTTATCCTGTGGAGGTCGGATTTGTTTGGCTTTGCCTTTCTTGTCATACAAAGCCTTGCCAAGGCGAGCCACTTCTTGCTTTAATTGTTCATTTTCCTTTACAACCTCATCCGTACATGTCTCTACAACAATATTCTCAACAACGACTTGGTTGCAGGGGTTAGAATCATCAATTAAATCAAAGCAGGAAGTAGAAGCATCTTTCTTAATTATTTCAGGTATTTCAACTAAAGATGCTGCTGGGGTGCTACCAATGTTTTCTAGCTTAGTAGTTAGCTCATTATTGTGTATGCTAAGAATTTCCATTTTCTCTAGCAAATTTTCAATAGCTTCTTGGGAGCTAGCTAACTTAGCCTTAAGTTTTTCATTCTTTTTAATAAGGCTATCGTCGGTAGCAGTGGATGGAGCACTAGATTCTAATAGCTCAATTTTAGTTGATAGCTCACTATTTAAGTTTGCAAAAGTTTCAAATTTTTCTAGCAAACCTTTGTAATCATTTTGAGAGCTAACCAACTTATTTTTCAAAGTTTTAAGTTGAGCTTTTTGCTTAGTGCAAACATCCTGGAAAAAATTTACGGCTTCCGCAAGCTCTTCTCGAGAGGCCTTTCCCTCGCCTTCATCATCACTACTACTTTCATCACTAGAGGATGGAATGCTTTTGTTACCTCTTGCCATAAGGCATTTGTGTGATGACCGTGATGATCGTGACGAGGACCGGTGGCTGCGCGTCCTTGGAGGTTCATCTTCACTTGAAGAATCATCCCAAGTTCTAACACTTGTTAGCGCCTTGCCTTTGCTCCTCTCCTTTTTGGGTTTGGCCATATTTGGACAGTTGTCCCTGAAGTGGCCCTTCTCCCCACATGCGAAGCATCCTCTCTTCCTTTGCTTTTTCCTGTCAATGTTAAAGAGAAGATCCTCGACCTGCAGGGGCACACCCATTAGATTAATCTTGCGGATCATCCTCATTACCTTTCCGACGCGTCGGATTGTTTCTTCGTCCTCTGAGGATGATGTGCATGGTTGATTATCTTCATCATCATCACTTTCTTCTTCTTCTTCTTCGCTTGAGGAACTTGGAGTGGGAGCCTTCTTTTTGCCCTTCCTTTCATCACATGCAAAAGCATATGGTCTTGAGGAAGTTGGCTCCTCTCCCCGACTCATTTTTCGCGACATCTCAAAAGTCGCGATTTTCCCAATCACGATGGTCGGGGTCATGTTGCTCAAGTCCTCCATGTTGTGAAGGATGGTGATGATGCTCCCATATCTTTGTTGTGGTAGCAGGGAGATAATCTTCCTCACAATGTCCGCATCACCTAGCTTATTAATGCCAATAGAATTGAGCTCATTGATAATTAGATTCAAACGAGAATACATGTCTCTAACAAGCTCATCATCTTTCATGGCAAAAGAATTATACTCATTTAAGACTAGGCAATGTTTTTGCTCACGGACATTGGATGTGCCGTCATGGAGCTCATGCAATTTTAGCCAAATCTCATTAGCAGTTTTCAAGGTAAATACTTGATTAAAAATATCCATGCTAAGAGATTCATACAAGCAATTTTTGGCTCTAGCATTTAAATGAATTTCTTTTTCTTCACTCGTGGTGGGTTTCTCGGGATTCTTGAGGGGTTTCATCCCGTCACAAGTGACTCTCCAAACACCTAGATCAACGGCCTCTAGGTAACAAGCCATTCTAGCACTATAATATGGGAAGTTAGTGCCGTCGAAGTGTGGTGGCCTATGGGTATCCATCC
The DNA here is from genome assembly GCA_029449295.1 of Zea luxurians. Classification (NCBI taxonomy): domain Eukaryota; kingdom Viridiplantae; phylum Streptophyta; class Magnoliopsida; order Poales; family Poaceae; genus Zea; species Zea luxurians. Next base: position 33,819 of record JAOPSE010000205.1, on the reverse strand, counting down.
CTTCCTCTAAAAAGCGTCGGCTCTTTTAGCGGTGAAGCTAAAGCGTTTCAAATGAGCCAAACCTGGTTCTGATACCACTTGTAGGAAACGGGTGACGCCTAAGAGGGGGGGGGGTGAATTAGGACTTCTAAAACTTTTACTAAACTAGGCCACAATTAAATCCCTAGAGCAAAACCTATGCAAATAATCAAAACTAGAATGTGCAAACTAGGTTTTGTCTAAGTGTTGTTATCTCTACCGCAAAAGGCTAAGTTTCAATCTATACTAAATAAGTATGACTGCAAGATTGAAACTTAAATGCTTAATGTAAATGCGGAATGTAAAGAGCTAAGTAGAGAAGCAAACTCTCGTGGATGACGCCGGTATTTTTACCGAGGTATCCGGAACCACGCAAGGTCCCGACTAATCCTCGTTGGTGCCCCTACGCAAAGGGAAGCCCACGCGAGGGCCAAGCACCACGGTCGAGTAACTCCGTAGAGAGCCGCGGGCCTTCTCCACGCGCAAGTGGTGCTCCGCTTCCGGCTCCTCTCGGACGCTCCCCGCCGTCTCCACTATCGAGCTTCCGGCCGAAACGCCGCGGGCCTCGTTCCCTCCGGTACACGGTGGCGGCCGTGACACAAACGCGGTTGTCACGGTCTCGCAGGACTCTCGCCCCACTCGGTACAATTACAACGGCTCGCGCAAGAGCCGAGGGGTTGTGTGGTTTTACAAAACTCACTCAACTAACTAGGGTTCACCTAGAGCAAGCGCTAAAGCGGTCTAACTAACCTAAGCACTTCGCAAAGCACCTACGCTAATCACCGAGTGATTCTATTAAGCACTTGGGTGTTTGAGCTCTTGGAAATATGCAATATGTGTATTGGTATGTTGCTTGGGCTCTCACACATGAGAATGGCCGGTTGGGGTGGTATTTATAGCCTCCACACCCTCAACTAGCCGTTGGACAGAAAGCAGCAGCTTTCTGTCGTCGGGTGCACCGGACAGTCCGGTGCACACCGGACAGTGCACAGTAGATGTCCGGTGCACGGTGCGTCAGCCGACCGTTGGCGCCTGTAGCAGTCGACCGTTGGATCCGACCGTTGGATTCGACCGTTGCCGTCTGCCCGTTGGCACACCGGACAGTCCGGTGCACACCGGACAGTCCGGTGCACACCGGACACCAATGTCCGGTGCGCCACCAGGCGCTGGCTGACAACCCTTATCTTGGATTTCTTCGCTGATTTCTTCGGGCTTCTTTGTTCTTGAGTATTGGACTCCTATGCATCTTTTTATGTCTTCTTTTGAGGTGTTGCATCCTCATTGCCTTGGTCCAATTCTCTTCGCATCCTGTGAACTACAAACACAAACACTAGAAAACTTATTAGTTCACGGATTGTGTTGTTCATCAAACACCAAAACTCAATTAGCCAAAAGGCTCGGGGTCCATTTTCCTTACAAGCTGGTCCACTTTAGCCAAACATGACATTTGTTGAGTACGTTGATGTGTACTCACCCTTGCTTTAAAAACCACCCCCACCCTAGGTTGTCCCCACTGTATTCAGTGCTCAGGAGGAGATGCTGGCAATATGGAGGACTTTGAGGAGTTTTAGGACTACGACGAGTTCTAGTTATCTTAGTGGCAAACCCCCAGTCAGCTACCTGTGAAGGCCTTATCTGCTACGTTTTGTATTCCGCACTTTGATTATATTAATGATATGTTATAAACTTTGTGGATGTCTTGGACATCTTGATGTAATAAAGTACCTTTCCGCTATTTACTTTGAGCAATGTGTGATGATATCCAATTATGTAGTCGTTGTGTACGTGAGTTTCTGATCATGGAACGTACATGGTTCGCATTCGGTTTGCCTTCCAAAACCAGGTGTGACACCACGTGTCGCCACACTCTTTCTCCTGCGATCATCAATATCCCCAGCATCAATAGAGCCTCCTCAGGATACGGGCCGCACCGAAGACCGTTCAACTCGAAGACACGATTCAGCCTGACATTCGAACCTCGTATGTCCTAACCCCTTGGCATCTTCGTCTTCGTCGAATATTTCTCCATAACTTTTGCAGCTTCTGTCTCCACATCCCTTACAAAAGTCTCGGCATCTTGACCCCGCACCTCAACGATGAAAACAGGACTCAACACCATTCGATCCTTCAAAAAAGGCATCGGGCGCAGCTTCACCTCACCCACCTCCCAACCGTGGGCAAGCGTCCACGCTGCGCAGGCAATAAACTCTTCCACCAAGTCAAGCCCGTTGCTCGCCTTGGAGGACATTACTTCATAGAATCAAGGGTGTGACACACGAGCGGAGGTCTTGACATGTTACGGAGAAACCTAGGACTCCGCCTCGCAGTCATCCGGGCCTACTTATAAGCACACTTGCGGGGTAGATTTTATGCTCCAAATTACCGTACTCCGTCCACTGCAATGCCCCGTTAAGTGGAATATTCTAGGAATGTAGCAGGTAACCAGGGTATAACAGTACTTGGAAACCCAATACTCCTCCCGGTTACCTATAAATACCCCTACCATGTACACAGATGGGATATGCATAACAAGACGCTACAGTTCTCTACCTACTGTCTCGTTGTATACCTGAACCCTCTTGTCTCCTGAGTGTTGGGCCCACCTGTCCACGTGTCAGGATAGATATAACAGTGGTAAAGTAATGTGCAACCAAGATGAGTTGTTTACTTTACCTTCATGTTTATCATCTTTTATTCAACCTTTTTACCTGCTCTTCGAGAAGAGTTAATTAGATGGTGGAGTAGAAGATTGATTCATTTGTGTTGCCTTGTTTTTTTATATCCTTCAAGTATAAAAAACAAGTGACCAACAAGGACTTTGCAGGCACGACGAAAAACCCGATATACGACGACATGTCAGAGCCTCCATCGGCGTCGGTGCGGCGATCCATGCGCCTCGTCGCTGCAAGCCGCTCCTCTAGGGTCCGTGCATTGAGACGCGCCACTAGGGCATCCGCTGGGGATGCTTTCATTTGATACGGCGGTGGAAGAGGAGAGGTCTGGAAGAGGAAGAATTGGGAGACGGGTCCTTCCCTCAGTGGTCACAACTATACGTAGACAAATATTTAGTCTCGGACACCCGGTGATCCTCCCCTCGGGTGGGGTCACTGGGCAGTAGTGTCGGGTTATGTCTTAAACCGGTACTGAAGGCTTTATAATTGTACCGGTTATTGTCATCAACCTGTACTAAAGTCCTATGTACGATCTACTTGCCTGTATCAATACAGGGTTTGAGACAACCGATACAAAAGTTGATGGATGAAGCCTTTCACCAGATTTGTTTTTTTTACCGGAAATAGGTTGTGAAATGGAGGGACGGAAGCCCTCTCTTCTCCGGTAGTGTAAATAAAAAAGCTGGATGTTGAGTTCTTAAGACGTTGGTTACCCAACCAGGTCCACAACAGTTGAAGTGACTGTCTAGTCTAGTTTTAGTTCGCTACAGTACATGGGACATGCCTAACACTGGCTTATAGGCTAGGCAAGCTACAACGAAAGCAGAAGAGAAAATTGCCAGAATATCTGAGATGAAGTGATGAAACCCGGCCGTACACGCGTCGCCGTCGAAGAGGTGACTGAAAGTCTGAAACAGAGGGCGCTACACATGCATTACTCTGTTCATATCGCGGTCCTCCTCATGATCAAGCAGGGACCAGAGCGGTGGTTGCGTGATGGCAACGTGGAATTGGGGATTTCGCGCAGATGACGCGCACTAATAAGTGCTTGAAGACCGACGACCGAGCTCGATGGCTCGCTCGCTCTCCAACTAACCCCAACTGCTGAGTAAGTACGGGAGCTGCACTAGTGCACACGAATGCACGCACTGCACGTACCAGCCGGCCCATCGGGTTTCGACACAGTGCATGCGTCGTCGTCGTCGTCGTCGTTCCTGTCGCCGTCGTCGACGGCGGTTGCGCGGTCGCGCGAGTCGAGGTGCTGCACTGTATGCACGGACGTACGTACATGCATGCCGGGGCCGGGGCCGGGGCCGGCCGTCGCGTCTTGGCGGCACTGCGCGCTCGCGCCGCGCGTACCGTACGTAACGTAACTCCCCGGCCCGTCCCGGCCGCGTGCATTCATTCTTCCGATGGAGAAGTGCACGTCGTCGTTACTGCCGGATCGGTGTAGATCTCGCCCGGGCCCAGCTGGACGTGTCCACCATTATCTCTCGCCTCGGGGACCGTACCTCGACGAGGTGTGTACCCCGGCCGCACGTACATCTGCCGGCTATGGTAGCACGTCGTCGAGCACGCAGCGCGAGGCCGGCGGCGCCGATATCTACGTACATGCGCATCATCATATCATATCGTACGCACGCTGGAGCAAAAGTCGTGCACGATCCGCGGCTGAAGCAAATTAAGCCGTGTGGGCGCGTCGTCGTCGCACGCAAGTGTGTGGGTGTGGGTGCCACCTGACCCCTGTAGACTGTGTGGATGTGGTGCCTCTCCATCCGCGTGTGTGTACCTGCAGCTAGCCAGGAGATGGATGCATGCATGGAGCCCCGATCGTACAGACGGATGGAGAGGACGCGACACAGCTAGCCCATGTCGTCAAGGCATCTAGCTGGATCGGATCGATCGTGTCGCGAGTCGTGACATAACGCCTGGGAAGTGCAGATCGACACACCGGGCCAGAAGAGGAGGCCACGGGTTACTGCAGCTGCACACACACGCGCGCGCGCGCATGGGTCGTCGGTGCGCGGCGGATCTTTCCAGCTATTAGCTACCACCTGAGCCCACCACACCACTGCCCGCCCGCCCCACCGGCGTTTTTAGCTGACGGCAACGGCGCCGCGGATCGCGCGCCGACACGGGCAGAGCACCTGCCGCCACGCCCCCCCACCCCACCCCACACGGTACGGTACGACAGGTGCGTGCGCATGCATGCATGGCGCCGGATCCGGTCCGTACGCGTACCGGTCCGCCACACCAGGTGCGAAAGCGAGGCGCGTCGTCGATCGGCCCATGCATTCATGCGCCTGCTGCTGCAGCAGCTACCTGAACGGCCGGTCTGCAGGTGCGGTGCAAGTGGGCAGCCAAAAAGTTAAATAATTTGCCAGTGCAAATCGCAGTGCGTGGATGATGGGTGCGAGGTGCGAGGAGGACGTCGCAACGGTGTGTACTGGCCCTGACTGGCTGCTGACCGCGACGACTGTGAGCGAGCGGGTGGTGCCATGCATGCCACTGCCAACTGCACCCACTGGCGCGCGGGGCGCGGCACTGCAGGGACGGACGGACGGACGACGAAGCTTTTTTTCCGCGCCACCTAGCTTCCTCCCAATCCCAATAATCCATCACGCCTCCATGCATATGCATGCATGCATCGCTCGCACGGCCTCTTCGCTCCACTTGTCCGGTTGTCCCTGACGACCCTGATGAGCTCCTCGCTCGTCGACAGGCTTCTAGTAGGTCGCCGGCCCCCCTGCCCACGCATCGTCCCAGTCCCAGCGGCGGCGGCGGCGGCGGCAGGAACTTAATAACGGAATTAATGGAGTCAGTGACGAACTTGCTGCCCCAGCGAACGCGTGCAGTAGTGCTCCGAGAGTCTGAGGATTTTTACTTCGCGAGCTCCGCGCAGCCGACCACCTCGCTTTACATTTTTACGCCGGCACGCGGCACGACTGGCGGCGACGCCGATGCCGATGCCGCCGCCGCGTTATCGCAGCCGTACGCGTCGCGTACTCCGGCCGGATGCTTCCGTCCGGCTCGATCGGACGGATCGTGGAAATAAGTGGCCAAGATCCGCGATTTTTAATTTGTTTGTCGGAGCGCTGTCCGTGTCCAGGTACGTGCCGTGCCGGCGTCCGTGCGTGCGTGCGTGGGTGTGCAGGTGGGTAGGTCAGGCCGTCAGCGGTGTGTGTCATTGTGTGGCGACGCGGCATGCAGTGGCATCGCAGGCGCAGCCGGGTGGCCGGATCCCGATCGGCGGCAGCAGCAGAGTGAAATGGGGGGCCAGTACAGTACATCTCGGTACAGATGCCTGCATGGGCGGTTTATTAATTCAGGCCATGTAATTAATGTCCATCACTCATGCAGAGGGGGTAACTAGTAGTAATAGTATGGCAGTGAAAGAGGGATGCAATGCATGCGTGGACTCTATCTACTGTGTTGGTCAACCTGAAGGTGTGGCAAGATTACGATGGCATCTTTGCAGTAACCAAATGATGTGAGGAGGCCGTGAGGGTAAATCCGATCTCGTAATCTATTTCAGCAGGCGACCCGAAAAGGAAAGCATGCATGCCCATGGATGGAATCGGCGTTATTATCATTTCTGTTTCAGCAGGCGACCGGGTTCACATATCATGAGAGAATGTTCTATAGCGCTTTACCGATTTGTTTGCAACGACGTGAGACGACGAGCTAGCGAGTAGTCCTTTTCCGCGTGATCCAAGTCACATGTGCTCCTAGATAGACAGATAGGTAGATAGATAGATGTATCGCTCTCCTCCATTATATTTAGTAGAGCTAGCTAGGGAGGTCATATTCAGAGGAGATGCACATGCGTATTCTTTATTTCCTGAGTCCTGACTGATGAAAACCTCCGCTTGCTTTACAGCTGAGATCGAGAGATTATCCTACATGCAGTTCATAGAGAGAGAGAGAGAGAGCAAAGTTCGGCCGGCACATGCATGCATTATGGAATGGACGTACTACTACGTGTTCGCGTGCCATGGCCCAGTTAAGCCCGTGTGCTTTTACATATAGCACATGTGTGTCTTGCACACACGCACGCACACGCACACGCACACACATAATAGTAGTTCCGTTCCTTAATTAGCCTGCAAGAAGAAAGAAACTGGACAGGTGGTGTCTCTTCACTTATTAGCTAATAATAATCATATCCCTCTGTGGTGTGCTTTTGCAGACCACGTACGTACGTACGTACCGTGTGTCTGCAGCTGGCTCGGATCCGCCGTCTGGTGGATGGGAGGATGCTTCGTGGAAGCAAACGGCGGGACGCATGGAGGCAGGCAGGCAAGGCAGGTAGCTAGCGAGCGAGCGAGGGGTAGACAAGCGGATGGGGACGAGACAGGCAAACCGACAGGAATCGATCGATTTGCACATATTGCGTTACGATATTATTATTATAAAACAACAACGACAACTGACGGCAGCAGGAGAGGTCCTTGTCGTGGTGCATGCACGGACGAACGGATGCAGCAGTGCGCATAGTTTTTTTCCCCCACCACCACCACCACCACCTTCTTCATATCGCATCGCCATCAGATATCTGACACTTGTGGTGGTCCGCGCCTCGGGTCATTATATGTGCGCCGGCTCCACACTCTCAACAGGCCATAACACTGTTTTGCCGCCGATCGTTTTCTTATTTAGTTATAAGCTATTTATATATTCTTCCAGTTCCAGAAATATCTAGCGCGCGGTGCTAGCTGATCTTTGATCGACATTGATATATGATATCGAATACTAGATTAGCATGGTATGTAGCAAACATATTAAAATAAAATCCTCTCGTTATCTTGAGGGTACGGTAGGGTGTGGTGGTGGACAAGCTAGCTAGCTAGCAGGATGAGAATCGGATATGTGCAAGACCCTGTCGTCCGGTAAGCCTAGCTAACGACCCCGGCCAAAAAGCAGAGCACACAGCACCCAAGCGAAGCGAGGCCGCTCCTCGCTAGCTACTAGTAGAGAAAGCTAGTTCACGAATAAACTAAACAACGAGAGGGCTCGGTTAGCATCATGTTCCCCCCCTTTGTTTTATTAAAAAAAAAATTGGGGGCCTTGCCTTGTGTTGTGCCTACCTTACAATCAAGGGACACGCACACCTTTTGTTTTTGCGTCGGGTCCGTCCGTCCTCGCTGCTTTATTAAGCGCCCTCTCTCTCTCTCTCTCTCTCTCTCTCTCTCTTGTTCCCCGGCCCGGCCGTTCATTATTTGCCCCCCATCTTGAAGCTATTATTACAAAAAAACCGCCCTCGATCCCAAGAAGCAAATAGACGAGGATCGATCGACCACCGCATGCGTACGTACGTACAGCAAACCACAATTAACAAGCAACAGGGTCTGCAATGATCGCGGATACGTTCAATTAATCGGCACCCATGGCATGGCATGATTTGAGAGCACTTGCGAATATTTTACTACCGAAAAAATCATTGCATTGTTGTGCTAGTATACTATACACAATAGAGAGGAGAGGACGTTGCTTGCTTTGCATGCGCTACAGTTGCCGGCCCGGCACCTACCTACCGTCCCCATATAAGGCCATACACCAATAATCCTAATCCATGCAGACGCATATCCGTCGTCGTCCACTCGATCGGTTTGCGGGTGGGGGCTTCAATTCGTCTCCGTGCCGAGCAAATGATTGGGCGCGCGGGCACCGCCGCACCGCACGGAATCCATCCTTGCGCTAGCTAGCTTAGCCTTAGCTAAATCGACGCGCCGGGGCCGGCCGGGAGGGAGGGTCGTTGCTTGCTCTTGCCTAGGAGCGCGCGCGGCGATGATGGTGAGCTGCTGCTGCTGCCAATGGCTCTAGCTACTACGACTACCAGTAGCTAGCTAGTACACTAGCAGCGGTTGGTGGTTACTAAATAATAATAATAAGGTTGAGTAAAGCTCAAGATGGAGACGAAATGGAGCGGGGGAATTAATGAGGCAACCATGCATGGGAGCAGCAGCTAGGACGGCCGGGGCGCGCGGTGTAGCTCGGCCGGCTAGCAGTGATCGAGTGACTCAGCTAATAATGCTTTGAAACAAGCTGCTAGCTAGCCTACAATGATGCTGGATGTCCTCTCTCCTTTTGTTTAACTAACGCGTACGCACGGATGCGTGTGTAGAGGATCACACAAGTGGGGCACTACATGCATATATATGATCTGGGAGACGATGTGTGCGCACGGGCGAAACCGATCGAATGGATGTGGGGGAAGAATTAAGGAAGGATATCAGGCAAAGGCCGCGCGCCCGCACTTTCTTGTCCTCAAAGCTTCCTCTCCCTACAGTCCTCCTCATCGAGACCCCACGGGTGAAGATCGAATTCGCATCGATCGCCCCCCCCTACCCCCTGCTGCATAAACAAAGCAGAGGGGATGGTGTTCTCGGCCATGCATGATATGTATGCAGGCATGCCTGGTCCCATTCGTATCGCCCCTGATTATTCGGGCCAACAACCAGCCTAGGACCATGCATGCATGCTTGTGTAACTTGCACATTTTCAGGTTGTCGTATATGGAGAGAGAGAGAGATAGTGGAGAGTGGCTAGCGTTGAGCTGCACGCACCAACAATTTTCCTCCAAGTTTCCATGTGGGATATAACTAGATCAGAGAGAATGGTAATCTTCGTATTCTTATCACAGCTAGCTTAAAACAAGAGGACTTCTTTTGCTAGCTAGTTGTAGTATCTACAAGGCCCTTTTTATCAGGGATTCATCAGCTTTCTGTGCTCGAGGGCAGCGACAATGCATGCATGACATACCTTGTGCCAAATATAGCGCTCCCTAGAGGCCTCGCTGAAGATCTATCTGCTTATTGGACCAGGTCATTTGGTGAAAATCCTAGCTTTGGTCATCGCTAGTGTGGTAACCATGGACATCACTCTTTTCTTGAAGGGCATCGGTACTATTAAGCCTGCTAATGGCAAAAAAACCCAACACACATCTAACCCACACCTAAATCTAGTAATTTGACATCCATCCCACAACCACCCAAAAATATAAGGAGAAAATTAAGCCCAACCCACTCAATAATATTATTAACCTCAAACCAATCCATAACTGGGTGTAAACCCATGGAAAACCCACGGATTCAAACATAACATATAGTTTTATCATCTAAAGATCCAAAAAAAACATATAGTTATGATTGAAAGTTTGTATCGTAAAATGCCAATTTAAGAGAATACATCTAGAGGTCCAAACAGAACCTATAGTTTCATCATCTATAATTATTAAAGAAATGCAGATAAAAGTACAATATAGTTTCTCGAATGGATAAGCCTGTCGCTGGCTATCTACTGTCAGCCCGTGTTAAGAAATTAGAACCGAAGTACCCCAATAATGTCTGGGAGACAAACACAGTCAGGGAGTAAAAAGATGCTAGGAAATGCGGTGTTGTTTTTTATCAGCACGGACCACGATCCAACTAGACATGACATGCTTACAGGAATGTACTCCATGTACCGAGTACAAACACACATCTTGCTCAGTTCACGCGTTCTGTCAGAAGGATGAACGGCTAAACATGCTACCTCCATGTACCGAGTAGAAACACACATCTTGCTCAGTTGACGTGTTCTGTTAGAAGGATGAACAACTAAACATACTAGTATCTGAAACAGACCGCATCGAATGGATGTGGAGCTAGCCAACTGCAAGAGGAATTTAACTAGCGAGGAAAAAAATAACTGCAAGAGGAACTCAACTAGCAGGGGGCTCGGCGTCTATAGGGGATGGAGCACGACCCATGCTGGTGCTAGCGAGCAGGCGGGAGAGGAGCGACCGTGCTGGCGTCTGCGGGGGATGGAGCATGGATCGGAGAGAGGAGCGGGATGCGCAAGGGCGGGATGGAGCACAGGAGAGGAGCCACCGGCCACCAGGGCGGGATGCGCACGACCGCCAGGGCGGCAGAGGAGCACTAAGTGCGGTACGGGGATGGAGCATGGGAGTTAGGGTTGAGTACTTGAGTTGGGTTTGTAAGACTGTAAGTCTGTTGGGATACTTAGTAGTCGAATACGGATGGATGAAGATCCATGGAAACCCATGTCTATGCAAACCCATCTACACCCATGGGTATCAACCATTTTGACCCGCAATATAAAATAAACCCACCCAACCCAACCCGTTCACAATTAAAACCCATCACAACCCACCAAAACAAACCCATTTTTTAAACCCACCTAAAATACCCGTTTACACCCACCCCATTTGCATGCCTAGTACTATACCACACTTTTAGTTAGCCGCATGATCTTCCATTGTATCTTGTTATTGGTTAACTAGCCTCCTACTCCTTAGGGCATATATAACCCAGAGACGGTGCAATGGTTTTCTAAGTACAAGAGACATCAAAGAAACTATATGGTACAACCCTGAGCTCCGGACTCATAAATGTCGTTAACAAACAATGCATATGGAGAATCATGTAGAGATGGGCTCTTCGCGAATAGTCCGTCTCTTGTATTTTTTAGTTAACCCCCTAAAGACACATCAAGAGACCCTCTATTAAATGGATATTTGTCCACGCCCTTAGCATTTGCGTGCACTGGTTCTGGTTGTTGGCAAGTGCTCGCCTACAATGGCTTGCTATGTCATCCTCTCTGCCACTTAGGGTCCTCCGCCATATCATAGGTTACGAGACCATGATTCTATCTCTTGGATCCCCTCGTTTTTCTCATAATGGTCCTCCATCCTTTGAGGCTTCCTCCCTAAAGAGAGTAGGTGGGCATTGGTTGGATCATGTATACAAGTGTCATCTATTGGTTCTAACTCAATGGCTTACATCTACTTGGATGGCATGTATCATACACGACTCAACATCTTACATTGAATAGTGTAATATTCTGTCATATATATTGAATAACGTAATATCCTATGTCATATATATTGTATCGACTTGCATTGGATTGTTGAGTATAATATGTTACAAGGAAGTACTCGTGTATCTTTTTATATAGTCTAGAGGACAAAGTACAATTCTAGCACTAGTTGACTATGATAAAAGAGTCATAATCCTATTACAAATATTGTCATTTTCTTAGTTGACTAGGTTAGCTTGCTTGCCATAGAAGCCACACCATCTTATTATGTGTCTTCTTAGCAATACATGGGTCAGCCCACCTCCTCATCGTGTAGTCGGCCTTATAGGGAACTACAAGATTATTGGTTTATCAAGCCCCTGAGCTTTTCATGATTGAATATAAGTTCAACGAATGGATCGATAGTGCACAAAACAGTACCCTGAAATGAGCCAACGCTCTGAAAAATCATATCGTCGGATGGAATGGTAGCATTATTCCATACACGTATAGATAATAAGGATCATCTAACTGTTCCAGCGATTGGTCGTACAGTCTTGCTAGTCCAATGCCACAAAGTTTAATTTTAGCATTTTTTGTGGCAACTTCTTTCAACCATGTCCAACTTTGATAAGCACCAAATAAACACTTAGTAGGGACTAGTATGAGTGATCTCTCTCAAACCCTCTAAGTAGTTTTTAAGAAAATAAAAAATGTGAGATGAGCTTACAGTTATTTCACTAGGGATTTCAAAGTAAATTAGGCATTGAATACTCCCTCTATGTGTAATAGCCACAAGCCTTTCTCAAAATCCATCAAGGCAAATGATAAACAACATTCAGTTGCATGCAATTAATGATTTAGAAGATAAAACATAGTTGCTTGTCAAGTTTGATCCCGAGTGAGCTTCTTGACATGGTTCTGGGCATTTATTTTAACTAGGTTAGACATGCCCTAGGTGTGAAGCATAAATTAAACATGATTATATTATAATCTAATGCAACTCTAACAGCACAAGCTTATGATCATACTGGGAGATAAGGTCTTAGTTGGGAGCTGAGGTCATAGTAAAGCCTTCAATCAATGAGTCAGTATTTCAACTTTTGGTAACCACATCGTCCCCATGAGATTCTGCATTTCTCCTGATTTAAGAACTTAAGTGATCTTGGGAGGCATGTTGATAAGTGACACCAATGTTTTTAAATCTAAAAGATATTGTACTATAATAATAAATGCAAAAAGATGTTTCGAATGAAGCCTTTGGTTGATCTTCTTCCTTGAGGGTAATTTGATGGTAGCATAAATAACATCAAGGAAGGAGAGTGAAGCACAATGTTGGTATTATCTACAATCTGGTCGATGCTACGTAGCCTAAAGGGGTCCTTTGGTAAATGCCTATTGAGGTATGTGTAGTCGACAAACATCTGTTAGTCTTACAAGTTCTTCTTTGTCAATAGCACCAAGTTGGCAAGCAACTCTAGATGGAGAATCTCCTTGATGAACCTAGCTGCTAGGAGCATTGTGATCTCTTTCTTGATCAATGTAAACATGGGTTTTAGTTCTAACTTGTTCTCATCCAATTATCTTAGGACCCCAAGCATGTCAATTAGTTTCCATATGAAGCTATCTTTGCTAATTCTAAGGAAATTGGTGAGTGCATCTTCCTATGCTTGGTCAATATCTATGCTGATGATGGCTATCACGGAGTTGTTGTTGGTCTATAAATCATTCATCTTCAGCAAGGTCCTTAGTAGCTTTCAAGGATCTTGACTTCCTTTAAGGAATCTCCAAGCTGTCTTACTGGTAGTTGTTGAGGTTGGCTACTTCTTACACCTAACTTAGTAGCTTGGACTTAGATGTAACCTGAACTACTTTAGAGTCACAGTCAAAGGAGTGCTTTAGGTCAGCTTTTAGTGAGAGTACAACTAAGGGACCCTACATATTAAGCAACCAATATGAGTAGTATGTGATCACCATGAACTTGGTGAGGGTAGGTTGCCCAAAGATGGTACGATACAAGGAATTGAAGATGCCTACCATGAACCTGGTGTACTATGTCCTATAGTTGTCTTATGCGTTGAATGTGACCAATAGAGTCACCTACCCATGGGGTATAGCCACTTTTCTAGGTACAGTGCCATAGAAGAGTTTGTCAGTAGGTGTTACAAAAGATGACATTTAACCCCTCACCTCCATCAATAAGGACCTTAGTAAGTTGAAATCCTGCAATCGCCATGTCAAGGACTAGAGGATAACATCCTAGTTGGAGAAACTAGTACTCTAATGTACCCTTATGAATTGGATTGGAACCTAAGAACACTGCAAATATGTTGTAGTTGATGGTTTTAGAAGCCATGATCTCCTAGCGAGTAACTTTAGTCCTCCTAATAGACATTGAGGCACCTACTCCTTTGAAGATAAGGTTGACCATGTTTATGGCTTGCTGGAAGTATCCATTGCTTTACTTGTTCGGATCTTCTTCATTAACCACCCTTTTTGTCTTTGTATTGCTGTGAATTTAAGATGAGGCCATAATGCTTGAGTTGCATGCATTCAACTGTATAGTGCTTGTGATACAGGTTGTATGGGTACTTCTTAAGTAAGTATCGAAGGACTTATTCTTGTTGCCCTTCTTCAAATTGTTCATGGTCACAACAGTGTTGTCTAGTGTCGGGGGAATGACCCCTGGACCCTAGGACCCACTGGTCAGTGAGCGCGCTGAGGAAAAAGCCCCTGATAGCTAGGTCAGTCGGAAGAGGCAGGTGCACCAACTCTAGAAGGACCCGTCCCCGGTCGAACCTCGCGGCACCGAGCCTAGGGTCAGGTGTGGCAGAGCCTGACAAGGGAGGACGAGTGTGTCGGAAGGGAACCACTCGAGTGGATCCTGCACTTGGTCTCTAACTGACCTACCATAAATGACTGGCCGCATTAACCACAATTGGCACCAAGCCACAGCGTGGGCGTCAGTCTGCTTCTCACTCATGACCTACGAACCCTCGAGATATGGCACATTAAAGGCCTGCACGCCCCTTGGCCTGTGGCGCACTTATGGCCTATTGGACTAGGCCTGAGTGCTCAGGCCTCCCGCAGGGCACTACGCAATGGGCCATACCGAGCCCCAGGCTATGGAAGTCAGGGGTCGACATAGCCCGAATGATGCACCGGGTACCATCGCTGTCCCCACATCATCCACTATGACAAATACGCGATAGCTAGGCAACCCTGGGCCCCATGAGTATGCATGGACTCATCCGGGGTAAAACATTGGTTTTAACCTTGCCTTACGACTCCTTCCTAAAAAAGCCACCGCTGGACGACCCTTATCCCGACCTATAAAAGGGAGAAGGTCACCTCAGAAAGGGGAAATAGAGGGAAGAGATTGACTTGGAGATGACCGAACACCTTCAGACGGAGACGAGCCCACAAGGACGAACAGGAGGAGGAGCACCAACGAGCACTAGGAGGCCAGAGCCCCGCCAAGCCAAGACTTAGCTAGGACTCCACCTTACAGCTTCTAAGCTCCACTTCCACCCTGATAAGAGATCTAGGAGCCTCTCCTCCCTCTCTCGACTGCTTGTAACCCCTACTACGAGTTTGATCATCAATGGTGCCAGTAGAGCAAGCTATCGATGACTGGATGTAGGGTTGTTCTGCCCGAACCCGTATAAATCTTGCGCCCTCCACGCACACCCTCCAGAGCATGGAATGTGCACAATGAATTTACATGTTGGAGCGAGGTACTAAACACCGACATCTAGATCTCTATTCTTGCTCGATAACCTGCCCTTGTTGTCTTTATCTCTGCAATTTTTATTATCAATTTCTCTCATACTCTGTCTTTGGCATCCATCTATTTGTTGACCATGTTCTAGAACTCAAGAATTTACTTCGGTTTGTTTTAGACATCATCTTGGTACTAGGACTTTTCCCTTAGATTGTCATCAAAATAGTCTATCTTGTGTCGATCTACAATGACTACCAGCAAAGCACTTATAGTACTTATGTATGTTTTCACTAACCTTCTGCTCGTAGTTTTAAAGATCATGTCGATTGGCTAGACAAGACCATGCACTTTGTAAGTTATCAATGAATTTCTTGGATAGAACTAGCTAGCTATCAGTGGTGCCTTTTGGTAGCTACTCAAGCCAAGTTAGTGGAGTAGCTTCGAGTACCATCGAGAAGTATATCATATTGATGTATTTGTTTCCTCCCATGATGATAATGATAGTCAAATAACATGAAATCCACTAGTTCATGTTCTTTTCATCGTTGTACTTATCGATGTTAACAGGTTTGAAGTCCTTTGGGTATGTGGGGGAGTTTAGCCTTCTAGAGAAGCAAGG
This sequence comes from Zea luxurians, assembly GCA_029449295.1. Classification (NCBI taxonomy): domain Eukaryota; kingdom Viridiplantae; phylum Streptophyta; class Magnoliopsida; order Poales; family Poaceae; genus Zea; species Zea luxurians. The sequence continues at coordinate 17,987 of JAOPSE010000205.1, read as the reverse complement.
GAATCTATCCACTCATTTCTCTTTAGTTTTGTACTTGTTTGTTCTAGAAGACTCTGTCTAATGTAGATCCTTGTGCATAGAATTCAACCTTTTGTGAAGATCACGGCTGCACAGGATGTTACATAGATTGCCTTGTTGCTGATTGCCTTGAGAGTAACCTCTACCTCACTATTTGGTTTTGATAGGTGGGATCCAAACAAGAGGAACAACTAGGGAAAATAACGAGGTAAATAGGGAAATAGTGGTTCTCAAATGTCTTGTTAATTGTCCCTTCACCCTTGTTCGGGTGGGGTATTTATAGGGTAACCAAGGAGTAGCCCCTAAAGTACGGGCTTGCCCTTAGTTACCTGCTACATCCTAGGAATATCCTATACAATAATGTAAATAGAGGTTGGTACAATCCAAGTATTACAAGCACTCGTTTTTGTATCCTCTCAGGTGTAACAGAGTGCACAATGCCAACATATGCCCCCCAACAACAGGTGGCCCACCGTACCTACATCTCTCTAGTGCTATCCCTAAGTGTGGACGCACTTCACCCAAGGTCAAGGCATGCACCCCCATGATCCATATCTAGGCCTTGTTTGCCTAGCCGGTGAGCGTTGAACTTCGTCCTCGACGCGATTTTCATCATGGACTTCACACCCCACGTTGGAGAGGTGGCGATCGTAGATGTCAATATCCATCGAAGGGTTTCATTGTAGGTGAGCTAAGTTCCCTTTATCGTCCATGTGACCTTTAGTACATTCTCCACATTTGGCCAGACTTGGTGGGGTCCCTATTTGAAGTCGTCCCACCCTTCGACGAGGAGGATGAAGATAGTGATGATGTCTCGCATCCAAGGACAAACATGATCGATGCGATGCTCCCCTTAAGCCTTTGTTGTCGTCTTTGAAATTTGCATCCATAGGATTCTTGAAGACTGGCATATGATTAGTCATAGCTAACTGGATATATGTTTGAGGTCTAGTTTGGCCTTCTCCCAACACTCCCCTATCTTGGTTGTTGTTCCCTAGCCTTCCAACATTTGCCTCTCTAGCCTCTACTATAAGATTTAATGCATTCAGGTAGATGCCTCTTCTCATGTCGTTTGTTGTCATCAAATCAATAATGCCATAGCTTCCACCATGATCTTGTAGCATTCAAACTTGGGTGTAAGATTTTCCTCGTGCTATTACGCGTCGACCATGTAATGATGTTGGCCTCAAGAGTATTGTAGAATTTATGTCCTCCAACTTTATGAAAGTCAAATTCAAGATTAGGTGTTGTGGAACTGTCAAGATTGTGTTTATTGCATCAGCGATGGTACATGTCAATGTCTCTACTCTCATCACAACGTCACTGCTCGACCTCATTTAGTTTGAGTATATCAGAATGACATCAATCATGTGTACATTATTGTGCACGTTGTTTATTCTTGTGTTGCCGACTTTATCTCTCAATGTTAGTCTTCTGCCATGATACCCTTGTATATGGAGATGTCGCCTTCCTCTTCATCATTCATATCAATAATAGTTAGCATAAAAACCTCCCAATTGTGATCATAGTTGTTCGAGCTATCATAGGTGCATGGCTTGGTGATTATTTCTTCTATGATGTCTATGAGAGCAACTCTAACTAGATATGATAGTGAGTTTATATTGGCAGCTATGTAGGAAGAATCAGAAGAATTCTCGAGTAGCTAGGTGCCAAGCCAATGTATGATCTTCCGTTTTTTTATCTCCCTCTTTCTTTAGTGCAAGAGTAGAAGAGATGAATCTTGAGACTGTCATTTGATGATAGAGTTAGTATTCTTGAACCTGAATGGGAGTTGAGTTAGTTTGGACCATAGTCATTTGATGGCTTAGAAGCTGACTTAGAAAACTTGATCATGTTGATGTCAAACATAATCTATACGGGTTGTTTCCTCATCCGAGTCAGACTAGAATTCAAGAAATCATTGAAATTTTCTCGATAAGATCCTCCAGTGAGTTTTGATGAAGAGCTAGGGACTCTTAGTACTTTGTAGTCTCCATGAGGCAACCGTGGAGTTTGACAAAGTCGTCCGCCATACAGACCGAGGAACCAAAGATGAAGATTGATCCTGCTATGAATGTCGTGATGATCTTGAAGTCCAACGACCTTTGGAGAATTTTTTGTTGATAACCCTATCGAGAGTGCCATTTGTCGGTATCTGATGATCGATAATGTTACTACGGTGTTATCCGGAGAAAGATTTGGTGGTTCAAGGAGAGATCAATTTTTTACGGTGAACTTGAGATAACAATTTAAACAAGTTCAGATTGTTGAATAGCTTAATATCCTACATCATGCACATTGGATTATTGAGTATAAGATGTTACAAGGGGATTGACTTTGCCTCTATTTGTATAGTCTATAATACAAATGCTTGATTCTAGCCCTAGTTAGCTACAATAGAATAATCCTAATCGTAGTATAAAGATTATCTTTCTTTAGACAACTATGTCAATTTGCTTGTCGTAGAAGCCACACCACCTTGTTTTGTGTCTTCCTAGTAATATGTGGGCTAACCAATCTTCTTGTCGGATGGTGAGCCTTATGTAAACCCCTTAGGGATTGTTTGGTTCCATGGAACTTAGAGGAGATTAAGGGGCATATAATCCCTTGCTATTCAAGACTAGAAATGGATTATATGTCCCTCCAATCTCTTGTTTGGTTAGAATGGAATTGAGGGGAAAATGAAATAATTTTCCCCTCAATCCCCTTCAACTGTCTTCTAACCAAACAAGCCCTTATGTTCTTGGTATGTTAGGATTGTAGTGCTTGCCCTAGCTCTATGCACTAGGCTAAGCACCATAGCTAAACCATGTTGTTTTTGTTGACGATGGTGTTGTAATCCTCGTCTCTCTAACCATACTTTATACTTCTTTGACCTACAAGGGTTACTTTCTGTAATTGGTGCTGAGTGTCTTTTCTATTGAGGAAAATTTATTTAGGTGGGAACTATTGTCCCCCACTTTCCAGATGACCTTAGAAAAAATTATGGTTGAATAACATCATTTATTTTAGACTATATTTATTTATAGTGCGTATATAACATCAAAATAATGTTTTGTATGTTCACTTACTTGTATGTGTGAACTCAGCCCTAATATAGGAGAACCAAGGTGGCCCACCTGTTGCCCTAGTAAGACCGACTCCAACAGTTCCACCCAAAGCCCCCTCAACCAAACATAGGGGGAGGTTTAGGGGATTTTGTCTCCAACACCTCTCCCTAAAGCTCCCCGTATGTACAAGGAGACATGAATCTTCTTGTATATATAGAGGGAGCACTATGATCCCTCTATATGTTAATTATTAACGCATTTTGAACCCTAATTAGGCCCCGTGTCATAATAAAAATATGTATTATGGTACTACAAACATTGTATGAATTTTTAAATTTTCAAAAAAGATAAATACATATTAATTAACCGAGTTATAGTCTATAAGGGAGCTATATAAGGAGAATTGTTGGATACGAACTATATGTAGAAGGAGAATCTTTTAGGAGATGTAGTAAAATATATTAGAAATTACAGTTAAGGGGAGATATGTAGGGAAAATTGTTGGAGAGAGCCACAAATGATTGTTTCTAGTCTTAGTTAGCTACAATAGAAGAATCCTAATTTTTTTTAGAGTGTGCTTGCCGTAGAAACCACACCACCTTGTTTTGTGTATTCCTAGTAATATGTTGACTTACTCATCTTCTTGTTAGATGCAGGGGTGTTTGGTTCCACCAAACTAAAATTTAGTCCATGTTACATCTAATTATAAAGCTGATTACATATATTACGACTAACCAACGAGATGAATTTATTAAGTCTAATTAAGCATATATTTAATACGTAATTGATATTCAAACATTCGATGTGGCACGAACTAAACTTTAGTCAGGAAAACCAAACGCTTATTCCCCTTAAGACTTGTTTTGTTGCATGGAGATTAGAGGGGATCCAGGGCAATATAATCACTTGCTCAGTAAGGGATTATATTGCGACTCGATCCCCTCTAACCTACATGCAACCAAACAAGCCATTAGGTTAGAAGTTGATTGGGAAAAAATGAACTATTTTCTCCTTAATCCCCGTTAACACCCTTCAACCCTCTTCTAACCAAACAAACCTTTATGTTCTTGGTTTATTAGGAATGTAGTGCTTGTCCTAGCTCTTTGCACTAGGCTGAGAATCGTAGTTGAACCATGTTGTTTTATTGATGTTGGTGTTGTAATCTTCTTCTTTCCCATCGTACTTTATATTTTTTGACCTATAAGGGTTACTTATGTAAGTAGTTCATTTTTTTGGAAAAATGAAAATACTTTCAAAGAAATGAGATTTACAAACTAGCCCTTAGATGGAAACTATTGTCCTCCACTTTTTCCGCTTTTCCGATGACCTTAGAAAAAAATATGATTGAAAAACATCATTTATTTTAGAATCTATATTTATCTACAGTGCTATATAACATCAAAATAATGTTTCATATGTTCATTTATTTGTACGTGTAACTCAGCTCTAATTTAGGAGAACCAAGATGGCCCACCTGCCGCCCTAGTAAGACCGGGCGAGGTAAAAGGGGAGAGGCGAGGAAAGGTCCTAAAGAAACCAAGCGCGCCACAAAACCGAAGCATTGAGTGGCGAAGCGAGGACAGAAAAGGACACGCGGCTCAGCAGCGTCAATGGGCACGAGCGCGTGCTACCATGCGCCGTGGCGGGAAGCTAGAGTGCGCGGCTCCAGTATAAATTCTGCCGGGAAGACGGTGCCGCACACTCACCTCAGCCTCACCTGCCTTCCCAATCAATCGCATTCTCCGTCCGCGACCCAATCCAGGTGCCGACAGACCAGATACCAGAGCAAACAAGAAGCCGTCTCACTCCACGTCGCAAGGGAAATGGCCACCGCCTCGCTCGCACTGCTCGATCAGACGCTGCTGCCGTCCCCTCTGGCGTACAACGGCGGCTCCGACCGCCTCAGCCAGGAGATCTTCTCCATCCTCGAGTCCAACTTCCTATTCGGCGCGTCGCCGCTGGAGGGCGGCGCGTGCTCCGCGGGCCGCGTCCGCGTGCTGTCCATCGACGGGGGTGCCGACGGCGGCGCGCTCGCCGCCGCCGCGCTGGTACGCCTCGAGCGCCGCCTGCAGGAGCTCTCCGGCAACCCCGCCGCGCGCGTCGCGGACTTCTTCGACCTCGCGGCCGGCTCCGGCGCGGGCGGGTTCCTCGCGGCGGCGTTGTTCGCGTGCCGGATGCCCGCCGAGGCGGCGCGCGACGTCGTGGCCAAGAACCGGAAGGTCCTGTCCGGGCGTGGCGGGGGCCTGATGTCGTTCCGGCGCCCCGAGGCCGCGTTCCGGAAGGTGTTCGGCGACCTGACGGTGCGGGACGCCGCCAAGCCGCTGCTGATCCCGTGCTACGACATGGCCACCGCGGCGCCGTTCGTGTTCTCCCGCGCCGACGCCGTGGAGGCCGACGCGTTCGACTTCCCGCTGTGGCAGGTGTGCGCGGCGGCCTGCGGCGTGGGCCCCGCGGAGGTGGCGTCCCTGGACGGGCGCACCAGGCTGCGCGCCGCGTCGGGGGCGGGGGCAGGCGGGGGCGGCGCGTCGGCCGCCGTGGCCAACCCGACGGCCGTGGCGCTGACGCACGTGCTGCACAACAAGCGCGAGTTCCCCTTCGCCGCCGGCGCGGGAGATCTCGTGGTGCTGTCCCTCGGCGGGCGCGCCGCAGCCTCGCTGGGCCGGCTCTCGTCCTCCAGCCTCCTGCGCATCGCCGGAGCCTGCCAGGCCGACATGGTGAGCCTGCCTAGATGACCGTTTCTATCTCGAAAAGGGCGGTGGCTGCTGCCGCCGCCGCAGCAGCTGGAACGAAATGGAATGGACAGGACTGACACTGACAGTGCGCTCGCGGATTGTTTTGTTTTGCAGGTTGACCAGGCCGTGTCGATGGTGTTCGGGGAGAGCAGAGCGACCAACTACGTCCGCATCCAGGGCAACGGCATTGCGCCCGGCGAGACGGCGGAGGCGGCGCTGGCGGAGCGGGGCGTGGAGTCGGTGCTGTTCAGGGGAAAGAAGCTGATGGCGCAGACCAACGGCGAGCGGCTGGACGGCGTGGCGGAGCAGCTGGTCCGGGAGCACCACCGCCGACTGGAGAGCAAGACCCCCGTGGTGCTGGTGAAGCCCTCCGCCACGCCGCGGACGTCTTCGTCGTCGGCGTCCACGCTCATCACCGTGTCCACCAACTCGTCGTCGGAGTCGCCCTGAGACCGAGACGACGAGCGACCGACCGAGCGAGCCGTCAACAGACAGACAGAAGCAGCTCGGCTTTAACTAGCGTGGCCTTGCTTTGTTTTCAGCTTTTTTTATTTATTGGTTCGTTTGGGTTTCTAGTTTAGCGCGGCGCCGGCGCCGGTGCTCGGGGTTTTGACTTTTGATTGCCTGCCGGCGCCGCCTGCGCGCTCGCTCCCGGTCCCGGCCGCCTGGTGCGGCCGGGAAGAAAGATCGAGGAGGGCTGTCGAGCGGCGAAGGCGCCAGAGATTTGTGTACGTAGCTAGAGGAAGGAGATGTGCCTGTATGTGTGCGTGTGCTGCAAACGCAGTGTATGTACGTGCGTACGTAGTAGAGTGCCCGGAGCTTGGATGATATTGCAATGCGATGTGACGATGCTACTGTCGGTGTGGCGATTACTGATCACAGCTCAGCCCTTCTTCCTTTGTCCTGCGTCCTGGCCCTACGATGCGATTCTTCATGGTTTTTACCTGATGGCTTTGCTCCCGAACATTCTGATAGTGGAGTATTTTTTTTCTCTCCTTTTCACGCCATGGACTGATGATGAGCTGGAGGAGGAGAAAACACAACATCGTGAGGAGTACGAACTAGTATGTACTATCTGGCAGGAAGCCGTACGACTCGTTGGTCATCGCCATGAATGTGCTTGCTCACGCTCAGTGTGTGGTGGTTCAGCTGCCATTTCGGATCGGAGACCCGACATGCTCTGCCGACCGACACCGACAAACATCATCCATGTCTTGGCACGGAACGTAAAAGCGAAAAGCACTATTGTTGGGCCGGGCTGTACTTTCGCGCCCCAGATTCTTTTGGTGCCAAGGCAACGCAGTGCATGCAGTGGAGAGGCATCGAACAAGGCCCAGAAAGGTACAAGAAGAGACCTCGGGAATTTTCGGCCGGCTGTGTCAGCATAGCCCAGATCTTCTTGGGCCTGCACGTTCGGCCTAGATCCATAACAGTAAGTTTGTTGCTCCCAGCTGGAAGGCCACATTGTTCTCCTCACCTCGCAACAGAGACCAAAAGCTTGTTTTGTTTTTTTAATGATAATCTCATCTTCCACTGCAAAAGACAGCCAGCGGCTTGGAAGAGTGTAGCGAACAGTGCAATGTAGCCGTAGCAGCACATGATCAAGCAAAAGCAGCCCAAAATCTTTGGCCGGCCTGGGCATGAAGGATTTGCTCGCCGGCGTTTTAGAGTTTAGCCTGACAACCAAAATGAGTAGGAGAAGCTATGCAAAACTTGCACGACAATTATGCTAGACGATGCAAAAAAAAAAGGTGGGAGTAGATTTTAGAAAGACAATTGGTTCAACGAGAAAGCTCCCATGAACATTGCTCTGTCGTGACTTAGGCTCGCATGGCGCAGAAACAATCTGCCGCGCCTTTTCATTCTTGGGACTTCGCCGAATGAACACGGAGGAACAACTCTAATTTGTTGGTCTTTGGAGTCAGCTGCTACTGGTAATCCGATAAGGACAAGAGATATGAAGGAGATCCATAGGAGGGGTTGACACTTTTTTACCATAAACCAAATCGAACCGAAATTTCATTTTTTCGGTAGTTCGGCTCGGTTTCGGTTTTTGCATGTACGGAGTGGATGTTCGGTATTGTAATCGGTTTTTACCGTATACCGAATCAAAATACCCGAAATTCCAAACTTTATCAATTATGAAATTGGACTCTTTGATTATGTAAATTAAATGTGTGATGCGTTCATTTATTTATATGTGATGTATAATGTATCTCTAAATTCTTGTACCTATATATTTTTTACTTGTTAAAGTTTTGTGTAATCTATCATGTAAACTTGTTATATTTGTTGTCTTGTAACCAAGTTTTGGTCTTCAGGTTTTACCGAAAAACAGAAGTACAAACCCAAAACCGATCTTCTCGGTTTTTCATTTTCTAGTAAACCGATCAGTTTCTAATGTTTGTAAAACCAAAGTTTTCTAAAACCGAAACGATGTTTCAAAAAAAAAATCGAATGGCCACCCATATCCATGGGGAAGGTTTGTTCAGTTGCGTCTGGATCGAATAGACTTGGAGAAGATTAAATGCTCCTCAATCCATTTCAATTTAGACGTAACTAAACAAGATCTTAAGGGTTAGTTTGGAAACTTAAATCACTTACGGGATTCTCGGGAATTAAAGACAAGATTAGCTTATTTTCCCCCTGAATCCCAGAGGGAATTCAAGTTTTCAAACTAACCCTAATATTCAATTAATATTGCGCTCCGTTTGGACTTTGGAATTAAATTCATTCTAATAATAATAATTAGGCAAATAACAATTAAGCTAATATTGTTTTATGTAAAATATATTTGTATACTATTATTAACAATATGTGAGAGATATTTATGTGCGGGAGTGAGCCAAAGAGCGTCTTAAAAGTTACAAAGTAGAAACATATTCTGTTGATACATAAAATCATTTCACATACTTCACCCCATAAATTTGAGATACGCTTATATCTAAACTTTGATAAATCGTGAGATGTTAAATTTCAAGCCAAATAGACTACTTTATTAAGTACATTCAAATTCGTTCAAATAAAATTGATCCAAACTATCCCTTAAGTAATTTGCTTCCACATGGATCCCCTCAAATCCCTTGTTGCCAAACTAGCTAGGGCTAGAAAAAAACTAGAGGCCCGTGAGCCGGGTCGGGTGAAAGTCTCCTAGAGGGGGGGTGAATAGGGCGAAACTGAAAATCTCAAAAATAATCACAACTACAAGCCGGGTTAGCGTTAGAAATATAATAGAGTCCGCGAGAGAGGGCGCAAAACAAATCGCAAGCGAATAATCAAGTTAGACACGCGGATTTGTTTTACCGAGGTTCGGTTCTCTCAAACCTACTCCCCGTTGAGGAGGCCACAAAGGCCGGGTCTCTTTCAACCCTTCCCTCTCTCAAACGGTCCCTCGGACCGAGTGAGCTTCTCTTTCTCAAATCACTTGGGAATCAAACTTCCCGCAAGGACCACCACACAATTGGTGTCTCTTGCCTCAATTACAAGTGAGTGTTTGATCACAAGAAAGAATGCCAAAGAAAAAGAAGCGATCCAAGCGCAAGAGCTCAAATGAACACTACAAATCACTCTCTCTAGTCACTAGGGCTTTGTGTGGAGTTGGGAGAGGATTTGATCTCCTTTGGTGTGCTTTGCAATGAATGCTAGCTCTTGTATAGTGATTGGAAGCTGGAAAACTTGGATGCAATGAATGGTGGGGTGGTTGGGGTATTTATAGCCCCAACCACCAAACTAGCCGTTTGGTGAGGCTGTCTGTTCGATGGCGCACCGGACAGTCCGGTGCACACCGGACATGTCCGGTGCGACAGCCACGTCACCAAATAGCCGTTGGGTCAACCGTTGGAGCTCTGTCTCTGGGCCCGCCTTGATGTCCGGTGGCGCACCGGACATGCACTGTAGAGTGTCCGGTGCGCCTGCTCCCGCGTGCCTGACGACTGCGCACTTCTGGCGCGCATTAAATGCGCCTGCAGGTGACCGTTGGCGCGAAGTAGCCGTTGCCCCGAGGTTGCACCGGACAGTCCGGTGTACACCGTACATGTCCGGTGAATTATAGCGGAGCAGCCTTTGCGAATTCCCGAGACTGGCGAGTTCCTGAGCCGCGTCTCAAATGAGCACCAGACACTGTCCGGTGTACACCGGACAATCCGGTGAATTTTAGAGCGCTGGCTCTGGAAATTTCCCGAGGGCGACGAGTTTGAGCTGAGGTCCTCTGGTGCACCGGACACTGTCCGGTGGCACACCGGACAGTCCGGTGCGCCAGACCAGAGGAGCCTTTGGTTGCTCCTTTGCCCTTTTGTTGAACCCAACACATGGTCATTTTATTGGCTAAGTGTGAACCTTTTGCACCTGTATAACTTATACACTAGAGCAAACTAGTTAGTCCAATATTTGTGTTGGGCAATTCAACCACCAAAATTATTTAGGGACTAGGTGTAGGCCTAATTCCCTTTCAATCTCCCCCTTTTTGGTGATTGATGCCAACACAAACCAAAGCAAATATAGAAGTGCATAATTGAACTAGTTTGCATAATGTAAGTGCAAAGGTTGCTTGGAATTGAGCCAATATAAATACTTACATGATGCACATGGATTGTTTTCTTTGTTTTTGATATATTGGACCATATTTGCACCACAAGTTTTGTTTTTGCAAACTCTTTTGTAAATTCTTTTCAAAGTCCTTTTGCAAGATAGTCAAAGGTAAATGAATAAGATTTTGCAAAGCATTTTCAAGTTTTGAAATTTTCTTCCTTTGTTCCAAATGCTTTTCCTTTGACTAAACAAAACTCCCCCTCAAATAAAGTCTCCTTTTAGTGTTCAAGAGGGTTTTAAGACATCAGTTTTGAAAATACTACTTGCTCCCCCTTTAGAGCACAAAGAGATACCAATTTTGAAATTTTTCATCCGATTGACAAACATTAGTTTTAAAATTAGGGTGGTGGTGCGGTCCTTTTGCTTTGGACTCATATTTTCTCCCCCTTTGGCATGAATCGCCAAAAACGGAATTATTAGAGCCCTTAGAAGTACTTTCTCCTCCTTTGGTCATAAAATAAATGAGTGAAGATTATACCAACGTTGGAGAGTGATGCGGAGCGACGGCGAAGGATGAGTAGTAGAGCGGAGTGGAAGCCTTTGTCTTCGCCGAAGACTCCAATTCCCTTTCAATATACCTATGACTTGGTTTGGAATACACTTGAAAACACATTAGTCATAGCATATAAAAGAGACATGATCAAAGGTATTCTTATGAGCTATGTGTGCAAGTTTAGCAAAAGAAATTCCTAGAATCAAGAATATTAAGCTCATGCCTAAGTCTGGTAAAAGATTGTTCATCAAGTGGCTTGGTAAAGATATCGGCTAATTGATCTTTAGTGTTAATGTATGAAATCTCGATATCCCCCTTTTGTTGGTGATCCCGAAGAAAATGATACCGAATGGCTATGTGTTTAGTGCGGCTATGCTCAACGGGATTATCCGCCATGCGGATTGCACTCTCATTATCACATAGAAGAGGAACTTTGGTTAATTTGTAACCGTAGTCCCGCAGGGTTTGCCTCATCCAAAGCAATTGCGCGCAACAGTGGCCTGCGGCAATATACTCGGCTTCGGCGGTAGAAAGAGCGACCGAATTTTGCTTCTTTGAAGCCCAAGACACCAAGGATCTTCCCAAGAACTGGCAAGTCCCCGATGTGCTCTTTCTATTAATCTTACACCCCGCCCAATCGGCATCCGAATAACCAATCAAATCAAAAGTGGATCCCCAAGGGTACCAAAGCCCAAACTTAGGAGTATAAGCCAAATATCTCAAGATTCGTTTTACGGCCGTAAGGTGTGATTCCTTAGGGTCGGCTTGGAATCTTGCACACATGCAAACGGAAAGCATAATGTCCGGTCGAGATGCACATAAATAAAGCAATGAACCAATCATCAACCGGTATACCTTTTGATCCACGGTCTTACCTCCCGTGTCGAGGTCGAGATGCCCATTGGTTCCCATGGGTGTCTTGATGGGCTTGGCATCCTTCATTCCAAACTTGCTTAGAATGTCTTGAGTATACTTCGTTTGGCTAATGAAGGTGCCCTCTTGGAGTTGCTTGACTTGGAATCCTAGAAAATACTTCAACTCCCCCATCATTGACATCTTGAATTTCTTTGTCATGATCCTACTAAATTCTTCACATGTAGATTCGTTAGTAGACCCAAATATGATATCATCAACGTAAATTTGGCATACGAACAAATCATTGTCAAGAGTTTTAGTGAATAAAGTAGGATCGGCTTTGCCGACTTTGAAGCTATTAGCAATAAGGAAATCTCTAAGGCATTCATACCATGCTCTTGGGGCTTGCTTGAGCCCATAAAGCGCCTTAGAGAGCCTATAAACATGGTTAGGGTACTCACTGTCTTCAAAGCCGGGAGGTTGCTCAACATAGACCTCCTCCTTGATCGGTCCATTGAGGAAGGCACTCTTCACGTCCATTTGATAAAGCTTGAAGCCATTGTAAGTAGCATAGGCTAATAATATGCGAATTGACTCAAGCCTAGCTACTGGTGCAAAGGTTTCACCAAAATCCAAACCTTCGACTTGTGAATATCCCTTGGCCACGAGTCGAGCTTTGTTCCTTGTCACCACACCATGCTCGTCTTGTTTGTTGCGGAAGACCCACTTGGTTCCTACAACATTTTGGTTAGGACGTGGAACTAAGTGCCATACCTCGTTCCTTGTGAAATTGTTGAGCTCCTCTTGCATCGCCATCACCCAATCCGCATCTTGGAGCGCTTCCTCTACCCTGTGTGGCTCAATAGAGGAAACAAAAGAGTAATGCTCACAAAAATGTGCAACCCGAGATCGAGTAGTTACCCCCTTATTAATGTCGCCGAGGATGGTGTCGACGGGGTGATCTCGTTGGATTGCTTGGTGGACTCTTGGGTGTGGCAGCCTTGGTTCTTCATCCTCCTTGTCTTCATCATTTGCATCTCCCCCTTGATCGTTGCCGTCATTTTGAGGTGGCTCATCTTCTTGATCAACATCTTGAGCCTCATCCTCAATTTGAGTTGGTGGAGATGCTTGCGTGGAGGAGGATGGTTGATCTTGTGCATGTGGAGGCTCTTCGGATTCCTTAGGACACACATCCCCAATGGACATGTTCCTTAGCGCTATGTATGGAGCCTGTTCTTCACCTATATCATCAAGATCAACTTGCTCTACTTGAGAGCCGTTAGTCTCATCAAACACAACGTCACAAGAAACTTCAACAAGTCCTGAGGACTTGTTAAAGACTCTATATGCCCTTGTGTTTGAGTCATATCCTAGTAAAAAGCCTTCTACAGTTTTAGGAGCAAATTTAGATTTTCTACCTCTTTGACAAGAATAAAACATTTGCTACCAAAAACTCTAAAATATGAAATATTTGGCTTTTTACCGGTTAGGAGTTCATAGGATGTCTTCTTGAGGATTCGGTGTAGATATAACCGGTTGATGCGTAGCAGGCGGTGTTGACCGCCTCGGCCCAAAACCGATCCGGTGTCTTGTACTCATCAAGCATGGTTCTTGCCATGTCCAATAGAGTTCGATTCTTCCTCTCCACTACACCATTTTTGTTGTGGAGTGTAGGGAGAAGAGAACTCATGCTTGATGCCCTCCTCCTCAAGGAAGCTTTCAATTTGAGAGTTCTTGAACTCCGTTCCATTGTCGCTTCTAATTTTCTTGATCCTTAAGCCGAACTCATTTTGAGCCCGTCTCAAGAATCCCTTTAAGGTCTCTTGAGTATGAGATTTGTCCTGCAAAAAGAACACCCAAGTGAAGCGAGAATAATCATCCACAATAACTAGACAGTACTTACTCCCGCCGCTGCTTATGTAAGCGATCAGGCCGAATAAAATCCATGTGTAGGAGCTCCAGTGGCCTGTCACTAGTCATGATGTTCTTGTGTGGATGATGAGTGCCAACTTGCTTCCCGGCTTGGCATGCGCTACAAATCCTGTCTTTCTCAAAATGAACATTGGTTAGTCCTAATATGTGTTCCCCCTTTAGAAGCTTATGAAGATTCTTCATTCCAACATGGGCTAGTCGGCGGTGCCAGAGCCAACCCAAGTAGTCTTAGCAAACTAAGCAAGTGTCGAGTTCAGCTCTATTAAAATCTACCAAGTATAGCTGACCCTCTAACACTCCCTTAAATGCTATTGAATCATCACTTCTTCTAAAGACAGTAACACCTACATCAGTAAATAGACAGTTGTAGCCCATTTGACATAATTGGGATACCGAAAGCAAATTTGTAATCTAAAGAATCTACAAGAAAAACATTTGAAATAGTATGGTCAGGTGATATAGCCAATTTTACCCAATCCTTTGTCCAAACCTTGATTTCCATCCCCGAATGTGATAGCTCGTTGGGGATCTTGGTTTTTATCATATGAGGAGAACATCTTTTTCTCCCCTGTCATGTGGTTTGTGCACCCGCTGTCGAGTATCCAACTTGAGCCCCGGATGCATAAACCTACAAAACAATTTTAGTTCTTGACTTTAGGTACCCAAACGGTTTTGGGTCCTTTGGCATTAGAAACAAGAACTTTGGGTACCCAAACACAAGTCTTGGAGCCCTTGTGTTTGCCCCCAACAATTTTGGCAACTACCTTGCGGATTTGTTAGTTAAAACATATGATGCATCAAAAGTTTTGAATGAAATAGCATGATCATTTGATGCATTAGGAGTTTTCTTTCTAGGCAACTTAGCACGGGTTGGTTGCCTATAACTAGATGTCTCACCCTTATACATAAAAGCATGGTTAGGGCCAGAGTGAGACTTCCTAGAATGAATTTTCTTGATTTTGCTCTCGGGATAACTGGCAGGGTACAAAATGTAACCCTCGTTATCCTGAGGCATGGGAGCCTTGCCCTTAACAAAGTTAGACAAGTTCTTAGGGAGGGGCATTAAGTTTGACATTGTCTCCCCTTTGGAAGCCAATGCATCCTTGATGCCAGGGCGTCTCCCATTATAGAGCATACTTATAGCAAATTTAAACTTTTCATTTTCTAAGTTATGCTCGGCAATTTTAGCGTCTAATAATGCTATATGATCATTTTGTTGTTTAATTAAAGCCATGTGATCATGAATAGCATTGATATCAACATCTCTACATCTAGTGCAAATAGAAGTGTGCTCAACGGTAGATGTAGATGGTTTGCAAGATTTTAATTCTACAACCTTAGCATGCAACATATCATTCTTAGTTCATAAGGTCGGAAATTGTAACATTGCAAACATCTAATTCTTTAGCCTTAGCAATTAATTTCTCATTCTCATTTCTAAGGCTAGCAATAGAAACATTCAACTCATCAATTGTAGTAAGCAAATCAACATTATCATTTCTAGGATAGGAAGTTGAATCAATACAAACATGAGAATCAACCTTAGCAATTAAATTAGCATTTTCATTTCTAAGGTTGGCAATAGTGTCATGGCATGTGCTTAGCTCACTAGATAGTTTTTGACATTTTTCTACTTCTAGAGTATAAGCATTTTTAACCTTAACATGTTTCTTATTTTCCTTGATTAGGAAGTCCTCTTGGGAGTCCAAGAGATCGTCCTTTTCATGGATGGCACTAATTAGCTCATTTAATTTTTCTTTTTGTTCCATGTTAAGGTTGGCAAAAAGGATACGCAAATTATCTTCCTCACCACTAGCATTATCATCACTAGAAGATTCATATTTAGTGGAGGAGTTAGATTTAACCTTCTTCCTTTTGCCGTCCTTTGCCATGAGGCACTTGTGGCCGACGTTGGGGAAGAGGAGTCCCTTGGTGACGGCGATGTTGGCGGCGTCCTCGTCGTCGGAGGAGGAGTCGGTGGAGCTTTCATCGGAGTTCCACTCGCGGCACACGTGGGCATCGCCGCCCTTCTTCTTGTGATACCTCTTCTTTTCTCTTCTTTTGCCCTTCTTGTCGTTGTCCCTGTCACTGCCACTTGATAATGGACATTTAGCAATAAAGTGATCGGGCTTACCACACTTGTAGCAAACCTTCTTGGAACGGGATTTGTAATCCTTCCCCTTCCGTTGCTTGAGGATTTGCCGAAAGCTTTTGATGATTAAGGCCATCTCCTCATTGTCGAGCTTGGAGGCGTCAATTGGTTGTCTACTTGGTGTAGACTCCACCTTCTTCTCCTCCGTTGCCTTGAAGGCCACCGGTTGTGCCTCGGATGTGGAAGGTTCGTCAAGCTCGTTGATCTTCTTTGAGCCCTTAATCATGCATTCAAAGCTCACAAAATTCCCGATAACTTCCTCGGGGTCATTAGTGGATATCTAGGATTACCACGAATTAATTGAACTTGAGTGGGGTTAAGGAAAATAAGAGCTCTTAAAATAACCTTAACCACTTCGTGGTCATCCCACTTTTTGCTCCCGAGGTTGCGCACTTGGTTCACCAAGGTCTTGAGCCGATTGTACATATCTTGTGGCTCCTCCCCTTGGCGAAGACGGAAGCGACCGAGCTCCCCTCGATCGTTTCCCGCTTGGTGATCTTGGTGAGTTCATCACCCTCGTGCGCGGTCTTGAGTAGGTCCCAAATCTCCTTTGCATTCTTCAACCCTTGCACTTTGTTGTATTCCTCCTTGCTTAAAGAGGCGAGGAGTATGGTTGTGGCTTGGGAGTTGAAGTGCTCGATTTGGGCCACTTCGTCCGTATCATAATCCTCATCCCCTACAGAAGGTACCTGTGCTCCAAACTCAACAACATTCCATATACTTTTGTGGAGTGAGGTTAGATGAAATTTCATTAAATCACTCCACCTAGCATAATCTTCGCCATCAAAAGTTGGCGGTTTGCCTAAAGGAACTGAAAGTAATGGAGTATGTCTAGATGTACGGGGATAGTGTAAGGGGATCTTACTAAACTTCTTGCGCTCTTGGCGCTTAGAAGTTACGGACGGTGTATCGGAGTCGGAGGTGGATGTTGATGAAGTGTCGGTCTCGTAGTAGACCACCTTCCTCATCCTCTTGTGCTTGTCGCCTTTCCGATGCGACTTGTGAGAAGAAGATTTTTCCTTCTTCTCTTTGTGGTGAGAAGAGGAAGATCTTTTCTCCTTCCGTTTGGAGGAGTCCTTCTTCTTCTCCCTCCTCTTGGTGCGGGACTCTTCCGATGAAGTGCTCCCTTGGCTTGTAGTGGGCTTGTCGCCGGTCTCCATCTCCCTCTTGGTGTGATCTCCCGACATCACTTCGAGCGGTTAGGCTCTAATGAAGCACCGGGCTCTGATACCAATTGAAAGTCGCCTAGAGGGGGGGGTGAATAGGGCGAAACTGAAAATCTCAAAAATAATCACAACTAAGAGCCGGGTTAGCGTTAGAAATATAATAGAGTCCGCGAGAGAGGGCGCAAAACAAATCGCAAGCGAATAATCAAGTTAGACACGCGGATTTGTTTTACCGAGGTTCGGTTCTCTCAAACCTACTCCCCGTTGAGGAGGCCACAAAGGCCGGGTCTCTTTCAACCCTTCCCTCTCTCAAACGGTCCCTCGGACCGAGTGAGCTTCTCTTTCTCAAATCACTTGGGAATCAAACTTCCCGCAAGGACCACCACACAATTGGTGTCTCTTGCCTCAATTACAAGTGAGTGTTTGATCACAAGAAAGAATGCCAAAGAAAAAGAAGCGATCCAAGCGCAAGAGCTCAAATGAACACTACAAATCACTCTCTCTAGTCACTAGGGCTTTGTGTGGAGTTGGGAGAGGATTTGATCTCCTTTGGTGTGCTTTGCAATGAATGCTAGCTCTTGTATAGTGATTGGAAGCTGGAAAACTTGGATGCAATGAATGGTGGGGTGGTTGGGGTATTTATAGCCCCAACCACCAAACTAGCCGTTTGGTGAGGCTGTCTGTTCGATGGCGCACCGGACAGTCCGGTGCACACCGGACATGTCCGGTGCGACAGCCACGTCACCAAATAGCCGTTGGGTCAACCGTTGGAGCTCTGTCTCTGGGCCCGCCTTGATGTCCGGTGGCGCACCGGACATGCACTGTAGAGTGTCCGGTGCGCCTGCTCCCGCGTGCCTGACGACTGCGCGCTTCTGGCGCGCATTAAATGCGCCTGCAGGTGACCGTTGGCGCGAAGTAGCCGTTGCCCCGAGGTTGCACCGGACAGTCCGGTGTACACCGTACATGTCCGGTGAATTATAGCGGAGCAACCTTTGCGAATTC